>JASDDO010000024.1:546337688-547078374 GCA_030015575.1 Agapanthus africanus | reverse complement strand
CAAAAATGCAGATCTATCAGGTGCTGTCACCAAGACTGACACCCTGATAGGTACGTATCATACGCTATACCGAAAGCACGAGTGCCTAGCTTTGACCCTCGCCTCTCAACGTATCTATACGCACATGACACCCGTCGGTATCCACATGTTAACCGCTGAGTCATAGGTAATGTCACCGGATGGTATGATTCCTCCACTAACTCATCGTCTACTCCACGACTCTTGCCTCAGGGTACCTCCGGGGCCCCACCATGTACCCACAGACGGTGCCTCCCGCTCCGTGAATCGAGTATATAATCAGAATCGATAAATCTCATGGTGGATGCTGTAATATCATATCAAAGGAAACTGGGTTTTTCAAATAATGCATAATTTCATGAAACTACCATGGTCCCCAAATCCAGAAAACATCATGAAAAATCCATATCTCAATGCGAAAATCCATGAATATAATATACGCATCATAAATCTGAAATGCGAGCATATAAAGGAAAAGCCGCTATTTAACTGCAACAAGTTAACATATAAATCATGCGGTTCCTAATTTCTCCAAGTCTATATAACATCAAGTAAAAGTAAACATGTAGCTATAACCAGGTATATGTGAAAACATAAAGGTATAGCAAGATATATGTATCTACCTATGAGTAATGATGTAGTATACCCCCTGGGTATAAGTGAAATATGTGTGCAAGGTATACCTGTAGCTATGTCATAAAGTGTGTATGTACCTATCGCTAATGGTACAATACTCTATAGGTATACAGGTAACTAGTATGTAAATATAAGAAAGCATATATGTAAGCATGTGGATATACAGGTATGCTATATGTCATATATGATAAGAAATATGAATCAATGTCCCAATGTCCCTAACCAAGCAATATCATATCTATAAGTGGGTTGTACGTGACATGGCAATTATTGACGGTGTGTGTGATATACAATCAGTGCTCGTGCAATATGAATCGTCAATAATAATGCAGTGTCCTAAGGATACTAGTTCAAGCACAATACTAACTAAGCAGTAGGGTGAATGCGCAATTCTAAATATGATATAGAATATGCGACAGAAATAACATCTCTAGCCCAGACGCATAACGCCATGCGGGCGATTCCCCTGTAGATGTTAAATCTACTCACCAACGCTCCAAGCTAGGTGAAGTCTACCACCTGTTTTCCCCTTGTAGCAGTGTCCGAAGTCCCCGCCTGCGAACCTGCAACATTAAAACAATAAAACAAGTATATATTAATAATATACCCAAAACACGTACAAACTACATTAGACCGACGCAACAACACAAAACATACTCTCAAGTGTTCGTATTGTGGCTAACGTGCGTAGGGACACGACGAAACTAACCCAAGAGCAAAACCACATAAAGTGCACGATCCGTGTCGTATAACGTATCGCGCGGACACAAAACACTAGAAACTACCTAGGTGATCCCAGATTTTGCATACTGAGAAAACTCAACAATCAAACAAGACCAAATACCCCAAAACCACTGCAGACACCTACCCAGAAAAACCCACACCCTAACTCCTACCCACGGCCGATCTCGCCGGAATCCCCTTCATACGTCGCCGGCCGGGTCCGAGCTCTAAGGGTCCGTGCTCCAGGTGAGGTCCTATAGTCTCAGGTGCAACACAACTATATTGTTTGATTTTCTCGTACACATCCCGGGTCACAGCAGAACACAGATATCACAAATAGACACTAAAAATACGATATTTACATGAAACGACACCAAACGCTATCTAAACTAAAACTAACAAGCTAAGCTACACTAAAAACACATAAACAACAGCAAAAGAACATTACCTACACAAAAGAACTCAAAGATCCTAGCTTTGCATGCTCCTAAGCATCCAAGAGGCAAAAAGTGAAGAAAGATGTGATTTTTGTGATATTTATGAAGGATATAAGATGAATTGGTGAGGGAAATGAGAGTGTTCAGTTTGTTTTGTGAGGAAAGAATAAAATGAGAAGAGATAGAGAAAAAGAGAGTGTGCGTGAGGATATGAGAGAGGGAAGTGAGTGTAGGGTGAGGTGAGAGGTGAGTGCAACCAATGCAATTAATGCACCATTAAAGCATTCACACACACCTCATCACTCTAACAAATATCTTTCTCTCACACACACAAAAGATCAAGAGAAAAGACAAGGGTTTAGGATTAAGAAAAAGGGTTGGATTAAACAAGGATTAGGTTAAGTGTCAAGGTTGCTACGAACAAAATTAGCACAAACAAATCCTCATATTTACGTGCACACGTGCGTGCATGCTTACAACAAATAATAATAATTTATTAATTAAATGTTATAAAATGTGAGGAACCCGAATTGGTAAACTTTTTACAGTAAACCCGCATTAACGTCTAAACGGACACTAACCGAAATCTAAGGCGTTACAATCTCCCCCCTTATAAAAATTCGTCCCCGAATTTAAAATTCTCACTAAGCGTACCTTCAAAGAGAAGGCTACAAACTCTCATATCTCGCTCGCAGCCTCCCAAGTGATTACCTCACTATACGGCTACGTCCAAGAAAGCCCTTCACAGATGGCAAGACCCTTGACCGAAGTTTCTCCACCTGCCGAGCCATTAACACAATTGGCTGCTGGTGAACGAAAGATCGTGCCCAAGCTAAATGGTCTGGTGGCGAATCATGTGAGAAAGATCATGAAGGTAATTGCAAAGTATCGACACAAGGAATACGGGGTGAATACTCAATAATCTGAGCGAAAGTGCCAAATTAAAGGCAACGAAACTAACTCGCTTTAAGGATCTCAAAAGGACCTACAATTCAGGGTTAAGCTTCCCAAAACTCAACACATCATTCATCGAAAAAATCCGTAAGAATACATGATCTCCCACTGCGAACTCAGGTCTGCGACCACCACGGTAGTCATAAGACCTTTGTTTGCACTGGGCTACTCTCATCCTGACCTGAATCAACTGGATCATCTCCAAAATCTCTAGACTAGCTAGGGTCCAAAAATCCTACTACGCAGAGTCAGAAAAACAGACTGGTGATCGACACGACCTAACCCCTAAACCTAAAAGTTGCCAATTGGAGTGACTCCTGATAACAGCTATCGAAGGAGAACTCTAACAATGGCGAGTGACAATCCCCAACTGCCGACAACAATTAATACGTACGCATAAACATATCCTCCAGAGTCGGTATAGCCCGCTCTCACAACACCATCATCCTGCAGATGGAAAAGTGGAGCTAAAGCTCAACCAGTACCTAAGGCTTCCTGAAGCTCCTGCCAAAGACGGCAAGCAAACAGGGTGCCTTTATTGGATACGACTCATGAAGGAACTCCGTGCAACGCACAAACTTAACAAAGAACAACTGAGAAAACTGAGCAAAACCGGACAACAAACATCCAAATGGAGTCACACCCTATCTAGACCTGGGTAGACACCATAACGAAATTCGTGGAGATTTGCTCCCACCCCCATTTCGGAACGGTTAAAGGTTGCAACTCTCCAGCCGATCTTAGATGCTCAACCAAAGCACACCACAAGACAGACACCTTGAAACAAAACCCAAAACTTCTCTTTACATCCCTGCCCACCCGTAACTATCTCACAAGTCACGTTAATGTTGGTGGAACTTGAATGAGTACAGAGAGTTGACAGATGTGCCTGTTCTAGGATTTCATGTCTCTACCCAATAGTATCAGGTACACAAACGCGTCCCTAAACTTAGCACACCCTTGTCACAATCAAGGACTCCGAATCATTACCCAGCCAAGTATGCTCAAGAATCTCTGACGAACGAGCATCGACGAGCAATGCCTCGCGAAAGCGATTAAGGAAAAGTAGTCGAGCGCGGACATGAGCAAGCTGTCCCCTCAGTAGAGGCGAACACAAGCTGTACTCAACGATAGCATAGGAACTGTAAATCTGCAGAAGACTATCTCAACAATCACAACCCGCTGTAGGAAGATGTACATTAAGCTCTGGTGGTCCGTGAAAATCTGACACGACTCTCGAACAAGTAGTGTCTCCAAATCTCCAACGCAAGACTGCCGCGGCCATCTCCAGATCATGAGTGGGATATCCTGCTAGTACTTCCTCCAAGTGTAGGGAAGCAAAAGCGATAACTCTATAATGCCGCATCAGCGCAAAATCGAGCCCCACTCGTGAAACATCACAGTTAAACAACAAAGTCGCCCGAACCAGAAAGCAAAGAAAGAACTGATTCAGTTGTTAACCGAGTCTTCAACTGCCGAAAAAGTCCGCACACATGCCTCAGTCTAAAGAAAAGAAACCTCCTTTCCGGTCATTCCAGTCAACGGTGCAGCACTACACTAGCAATCCTGCATGAAACGGCGGTAAAAACCTGCTATGCCCAAAAATCTGCGGACCTCCGTCCTGCATACAAGTCTGGGCCTAAGTTGTACGGCCTCGATCTTCCTCAGAACCATATGAAAACCGTCTTCCGTAACTACAAGACCTAGGAGTCGACACAAACAAGCCTGAAGAAACACTCCGAGAACCTAGCAAACCGCTGGGGCTCTCCCAATATCTGCAAAACAAATTCTCAAGTGCTACTCCTGTCCCTCATGACACATTGAATAGACCAGAATGTCGTCAATAACACAACAATAACTGGTCAAGGAACGGCCTGAAGAAATCAGGTTCATCATACCTACGAATGCTGCTAGGGCATTGGTGAGTCCAAAGACACAACCAAAACACACAAAGCCTATAGCACGCACAAGGCAGTCTTCGGAATGCCATCACTCCGAACCCGCGACAATGATGACCTGATCCCGAACAAACTTAGAAAATGTCTCACACTGTGGTGCTAATCGAAGAAATCGTCAATGCGAGGTAAATGATACCTATCCGCACCGTAAGCCGGTTCAATTGACGATCCATCAATACACAACCTAAACTGCCGTCTTCTCCTTGACGAACAGAAATAGGAGCTCCCTAATGCGAAACACTCAGACACAAAAGCCCCCCAACAAACAACTCTGCAGCTGATCCTTAAGCTCCCTAAGTGTTAGTTATATGTATGCCCTAGAGGCCATTACTATATATGAGATGTATATTCTAGTGGATGCTTGGACATATATAAGGAGGACTTTCTTGCTCGACATGATAGTATGCTATCTGGTTACTCTTTACCTTAATGTGTACACTGATTGTCTCTCTGTTACATGTTGATAAAGCCCTTAGGATGTGTACTTGACTACCTGGACTATGATGCAGATCATACTAGTGAGGACAGTGTAGTCCATAAGTACATCCTTTAATGTCCCTAGTCGTGGGTGTATCGAGACAGGGCATCGATATACCAGAGTAGACTAGTGTATACCTTCTCGATCCATACAGATGGGCGATGGATGATCCCATATCCATTGGTGTTTGACATCAGAGATGATATACGGGTGCTCAGTAGAGACTGGGTACACTGGACGGACTCGCCAAGAACTCCCAGATGGTATTATACCTCACGTCAGATGGCAGTTCTCTAGTGACACTGGTACAGGTTAGTCTGTAGACCCGAGATCGTCATAGAATCTTGTGTGATTCCCACTGTGCTTTGATTTCCAGCTTACCACGTCCAAGAGGGCGTGCAAAATGGTGGTTTTTGGGTACAGTCCCGAGTCACATGGAGGAAATGAGCGATAGGAGGGGTTTCGTCTCTCCCGGTATTGGGGGTTGATGTTGCGCTATGCTCGATTGGCCATAACAGGGAAGTCCCTGGCCAGGGCTGGTTTAGAGATTTACTGGTAAGTGTTACCAGTAGTTTCTCGACCCGTTATGAGCCTCGCATCGGCATGACTTATCGGTTATTGGGGTCTGACGTTTACCACCCCTAGACTTGATATGCAACATATCAGACGAGGAGACCGGACTGTACGGTAGTGTCACTGTCAGGCTTTTTGCAGGAGTTGGAGCGGGCTTGCTTGCTGATCTCCTGATCGCTCAATACCCGGGTAGCCGTTACGTCTAGCTAGTACCGCTGACGACTTGTGGGTGCTTGATATGATCATCACCTACTGCCGGCGTATTGACGAGTCTTTAGAGTCCTACATAAAGGTTTTACTGGCTCAGGCAAAACGAAATAGGAGCGCATATGTGATAGGTGCGGGACCGAGAATAATGCGAGTATGTGATACCGTATTCTATTCTTGCGATGTTTGTATCGATCGGTTATATGCGATATAACCAGGTTATCGAATCATGGGTTGATTCGATAAATCGATACGATGGATGTTAGTCGGTTATATGTGATATAACCGGATTATTGAGTCAACTGTAGATTTAATAATTTAGAGTATAATTGTATATGTGATATACTAATTTACATTAACTAACATTGGTTCACTTAAGCATTTGTTTTTCTCACTTGTGCACAATTTAATATATATGTGATATATATTTATTTGTGTTCATTTTGTATCAAGGTTGTTGATACACACTACATGGGTATATGAGACATACACCATTATAATTATATTGGTAGGGTTTTAATATACAAAGTAAATACAAAATTAGTGGATAATTGTTCAAGTGCATGAAACTTCATGAAGCTTGTGAATGCATTGACCAAAGTCAACTAGCTTTGTTTTACTTAGGATATTTATAAACCTAACCACTATAATTAGCCATGGTTATGTCTCTACATGAGTTAGTATATGATACCCACTCACCCATGGTTAGCGATCTCTCTCTTGATTTTAGTTTTCATTCTCATTTTTGAGCTCATCTTCTTCCTCCTTCAAATTCTTGCTAGGGTTTTATAAAGAGAGAGAAATATTGTGTGAAAAGAAATTCTAAAATGTACCCATTTCCTATTTCACCATCCTCTACTAGACTAGCACTTTAGTTTAGGGTGTATGCTTCACTAATTCTTTAGTTAGTGAAGTAGAAGCTTGAGTTCATATTCCCTCGACGTAGATCATCTTCGGCGTCGAAGACTTCAAGCAAAACCGTTGCCCTCTTCTCATGGAGCCGTCCGGGAGTCCGGGAGTTCGATGATCGCAGCGAAGGGACTACTACAAGGAGCTTATGAAGTGAAGGACCGATCTACAAAGGTTGTATTTCGTATTCACTTAGTCGTAAATGGTTTTTACTTGCATGTGATAGCCTAATAGTCTAGCAAAGATCTTGTTTAGCGTTGTTTGGCACGGCTAAAATTTTAACCGGGCATGGTTGATGCCTTGTAATACCTTGTTAGTGTGCCTAGTAACCCTACAGTGGTATCAGAGCCTAGCTAGAGTATTAGGCAACATGTATACGAAGTTAAAACTCCGAACGAACCCCGTAACGTCAAAATAACCCCCTCTCTGGACATTTTTTTAAAATGTGGTTTTTTCTGAATTAGAAATGCTTAAAAATACCAGCAGGGAAATATAAGCAACACTGTGAAAAACGAACCAATAAGCCGTACAAATCGCCGCGGAACCGCGGCAATGCCTTGCTCCGGCCGCGGATCCGCGGCCGTACGGATGACTTATTGACTCGTTTTGCCACAATTATATCCGTAGGTGATTAGTGTATTTCTGGGTATTTTTAATCTGACTCAAGTGTTGAGTGTTCTGGGGATTATTTTGAATTCGTTGATTCGATCGGAAAATTTAATTTTGTTATGTTTTCCAGATATTTAGAAACTGTTAAAATGTTCGAAAGGATATCATTAACTCATTTTTTCCCGGCACGAAAAACTTTCAAATGTTGAATTTTTCTTGAGTTTAAATCTTTCGGAAAAACGTGCATGTAACGTGATGGACCCTCTAGAAGAACACAAACCTAAACTCGATTATGTGACCGTCTGAACCGCCTCTAAACCTTAGGGTTTGGGGCAGTACGGCGTGCCACATATGAGGCGTTGGCTTGACCCTTCTACGGCTGGACAATTGCTACTGTGACGTATTCTGGAATTTTTGAACTCCGCTCAAGTGTTGAGCTATTTAGGAAATCTTGGGTATTTGATTATTCGATCGGAAAGTTTAATACTGTCTATTTATCTGGAATGTGATACAATATGTGGAATTCATAAAGTTAGGCATGAAATGCGAAGTATGTGATATTTCGGATTTACGATGTCTAAAGAGATTGTGGATTCCAAATCTTGTAGTTTTACACTTTCTTTTCTGCGACCGTAAGTGTAATATATGATATTGCCGGTTTCGTTGCTATATGTCAACGACAATTGGGATGCGCATATTTACTTACGTTAATGACATGTGATGTTATGAGTTGCTGGATATGTTATATTGGATCGTCGCGTTTTTGAATAACCGGGGATTTTATGTGAGATGAGAGTTTTATTTTCATTCATGTAAAATTAAATGTATGTAATATTCTTTTATTGGGGCACTTCCGAGATGAGGATGATGTCACCATTGTATATTATTTACTTTTCCGCATTAGGTGGACCCAAGGAGGAGAGCACAAGTAACCGGGTTCTAGAGTCCAGTGGGAGACCAACTCGAGGAGTCGAGTCCGGGTCTTCTAACTCTAGAATTGGTAGGGTTGCTTGCCGCTCTCGTAGGGGTCTAGGGATGTGGGTTTGGTAATTCATCGCGACCGTGGAATCCGTGTTTTATAGAGGCTCAAAATAAAACACGGACCTCCTAGTATATCCATTATTTCATATAATTCTTCTGCTGCGATATCTGTGATGTGATCATTTGATATGTGATTATAGATACTGTATATAGTATATATGATATATTATATAGACGTTACTTATGTTTTACACCCGCGCTAGCCCTTCCCCGCTCTGCCGTTAGTTACCTAACCTAACGGTGCACGAGGGGACATCGAGGTGAATGCGGATGGCATAAGTGTACGTCGTATTTATCTGTAATGTTTAGGTGACTTAAATGATGGGACTTCATTAATATGATTAATGAAAGAAAAGAAACCTAAAACATGTTGTAGAATCAAATTTTTCAAAAAGAGTAGCTACAGTTTTTGCTTTGCATAGCGATATATATGGTATATCCTGCACCTTATTCGATGAGGAAAGAGCCGAGATCCCTTCACCGGGAGTGACCTCTTTAGCAAAACTGGCAGATGCTACAACACTCGGTTTGGCTTTTGATTGCTTTTGGAGTTTTTGCTTTGCATGGCGATATATATGATATATCCTGCACCTTATTCCATAAGGAAAGAGCCGAGATCTCTTCACCGGGAGTGACCTCTTTAGCAAAACTAATGAAAGCCTCAAAATCACTCCATTTCAAAATTCACTCGATTCTACAACGATATCAAGTTCATTACGCAATAGGTTTTCAGAAAAACCTGTCGTAGCCCTCCGTCATTTCAGATAAGTTGTATATAGTATTCGTGCTGTATTTGTTGGCTTTCGTCAAGGTGTAATGTGCGGTAGCTATATGCTGCTTATCTGCTGCATATGATGCGATTGGATTAGGGTAGTCGTACGGCTTTGTTGGCTTTCGTCAAGGGTCGTGCCGGTGGGTTTAATTCAGTCAAGAAATGCACGGGTTGAACTTGACTAGCGGGCTATGGTTTGTTGGCTTTCGTCAAGGTCATAGCACGTTAGGGGCAAAATATTATCGGGAATTTCAAGTGTTGAAATTTGCAATGAGATTGCATACCTTCTATGAGATAGTTAGATCTCGATACCCACTGCGAGTAATTGTTACTCCTGGGAGAGTTTTACACAGGACAATTAGCCGATCAAGTAGGTGTCTAGAAAGGTGTCAACGGGGTTACGCCTCTGGGAAAACGAGCTTTATTTTAATTAGGTCCGTGCGAAAGCACGGGGAACCTCCCTCAAAGTACCGACACTGGCTTGGCTGAAAGATTGGCGAAATTGTAGGGTGTAATTAATCCCGGCTAGTCTTTCCTTTTAGGGTTTGAAGGAAGATTTGATAAAAACAGTGGGAGCCATTCTGATTAGATAAAATAATAACCAATCTGATCTTGCAAGAGCATACGCCAAAGTGTTTTCTTCTCTCTCTCTCCAGGTAGCGACCATATCATGCCTTAATCAAGATAATAATATGGAAGTATTGACCGAACCCGCATGTTATACTGTGCTGGAGAACGTTGGTCCCGCTCCAAATTATAAT
The DNA here is from genome assembly GCA_030015575.1 of Agapanthus africanus. Taxonomy (NCBI): domain Eukaryota; kingdom Viridiplantae; phylum Streptophyta; class Magnoliopsida; order Asparagales; family Amaryllidaceae; genus Agapanthus; species Agapanthus africanus. The sequence goes on along the minus strand of JASDDO010000024.1, from coordinate 547,068,298 downwards.
TGTTATAAGACCGAGCAGAGAATTGGAGATTACCAGAATTCCCATGCCGCCCAAACGAAGAAAGTGCATGCTGATGCATCTTCTTCGGGTGTGTTCATTATAGAGAACTACTTCTCAGTATCCTTTACGTCCTGGGTATTAGATACCGGATCAAGATCCCACATATGTAATCTGTTACATGGGCTACAGATAGGTAGAGGACTAAGAACGGGTGATAAGTTTCATGAGATAGAAACGGTGCAAGTGTTGCAGCCAAGTCTGTTGGTAGTTATCACCCTGTATTATCAGAATACATTGATTCTGAATGAATGTTATTAGATACCGAACTTGATAGACAATATCATATCAGTCTCTTTATTAGTAAAGAAGGATATAATTTTGTATTGTTGGATAATGTTTTGAACATTTCCTATATCAAGAGTTGATCGGTTCAGGCACGCTATCTAAAAGTATTGACGTTCTAAATCAAACTACAGTTCTTAGTATACAGAACACACACAAGAGGAAGTGTTCAGAAATGAACGAATTCTTCTTGAGGCATTATAGACTAGGTCATATCAATGCGACCCGACTAGCTGAAGTTACATTTAGATGCATATTTAAATTATTTTGAATTTACATCTTATGAAACTTGCCGGTCATGTCACGAAGATAAGATGACCATAGCTCTGTTTATTGGAAACAAAGAAAGAGTTAGTGAACTCTTGGGATAGATACATGCTGATGTATGAAGGTCCCCTGTCTACACATGCCAAGACCGGTTCTTTGTGCTTCATTACATTCTCTGATGATCTCTCAAGATTCAGACATATGTTCCTATTGAAACACAAGTCCGAAGCTTTTGAGATATTCACAGAATATAAGTTAGAAGTAGAAAACCAAAAACGGGTATAAGTATTATGTCCTTTGATGAGATCAGGGAAGAGAATACTTGAGCACGGGATTCCTGGACTATTCTAAAGGAGAATGAGATTCTCTCTCAGCATTACTCCTCCGTATACACCATAGCACGATGGTATATCGGGGCGGAGCAATAGCACCCTATGTGATATGGTGTGCTCTATGATGAGTACTACTGAGTTTCCTATTTCCTTTTGGGAGTTGTGCACTTGAGAAGATGCATACCTATTGAATAGGGCTCAAATCAAATCAGTTGCCTATCACTTCATATATGATATGGAAAGGGAAGAGCCCATATCTTAAGTTTGTTAAGATTTGGGGTTTTCCGGCCTATGTCTGAAAAGCAAAATCCGGACAAGCTCGAGGCAAAGCCACCTATGTAAATGTTTATTGGATATCGAAGCATTCGCAAGGGAATATCTTCTACCTAACCGAGGAACAAAAGTTGTTTTGTTTCTCAGCATGCTACCTTTATGAAAGGGAATTTCTTGAGAAGAAATTAGTGGTCATGAGGTAGAACTAGAAGGAGTTCCAGCCAAACAAACTGCAGCTGATGATTTGGTAGAACCGAAGGATTCAATAGTTTCCAACGAACCTCAGCCTCTCCGCCGATCTAGTAGGGTTCCTCACCCACCTGAGAGATACTTCGGTTTCTCTCTGACAGTGGGAGTGAGGATTGCATCATGAGATGATAACCCAACTAGTTTCGAGCAGGCCATCAGGAGTGGGGACTCTATAAGAATGGCTGGATGCTAAGCGATCTGAGATGGAATCCATATACACCAACAAAATATGGACTTTGGTTGCTTTATCTGAAGGGTTAAATCCCCATTAGGAGCAAGTATATCTTGAGAAGATTACTTGGTGTACATGGAAAAGTTGAGACTTTCAAAACTAGACTTGTTAAAGGTTTTGCATCATAGACCAGTTGTGGCTAATGATGAAACCTTTTCTGGGGCCTATGCTTAAGTCCATCCAGATCCTACTTGCCATTGCTACATACCATGACTACGACATCTAGCGGTTGGGTGTCATGACTGCTGTTCTAAATAGTGTTTTAGAAGAAAGCGTCTATAAGTACACAGCCAGAGGGCTTCGTAAACAATGGGAGCAGCGGAAACGTGTGCAAGATGTTTTATGTGATAAAACAGGCATCGCGGAGTTAGAACATCTGTTTTGATGTGGTAGTCAAAGAGTTTGACTTCATCAAAATGGTAGATGAACTTTAAATATACAAAAAGATAGTAGAGAGTATGGTGGTGATCCTCGTAGAGTATGTGGATGACATACTCTTGATAGGGAAGTAGTTTCCTATGCTACGCTCGGTCAATCTCCGCTTATCACAAGGATTCTCCATATAGGATAAAAGTGATACCTCCTAAATCCTGGGTTTGGATCTATGAGATAGATCTAATTGGATGTTAGTATACTCACTAGTTGTAGTGAGATGGTATCAATAGATCCTGGGGAGAATCATTGGAAAGGTTCCAGGGTGATAAGGACGACTAAATGTCAGTCACAGGCATTATCTTTACCCTCAGTAAAGGGACGGTATGTTAGAAGAGTTCCAAGCTAGATACCGTGGCATACTAGACGATAAAGGCTGGATACATCGCTACCAAAGATGCTACCAAAGAGGCAGTCTGGGTGTATATTAGTTCATCAGATGAACTTCGTTCCTACCATTGTGTGACAATGGAGTTGTGGCTTATGCCTAGGAACGCCCGTCCCATCAGTGATCCAGACATATTCTAAGGCAGTGTCACCTGATCATGGAGATGGTTGATCTTCAGGGGATCGAGGTTAGGAGAGTAGACTCAGAGGACAACACGGCGGATACACTCACAAAGGCCTTTTCCCAGAGAGAGACTTTTATGGGATGGTTGAGTATGAGATACTGCAACCACTGTTATCAGATGGCCCTAGTGCAAGTGGGAGATTGTTAGTTATATGTATGCCCTAGAGGCCATTACTATACATGAGATGTATATTCTAGTGGATGCTTGGACATATATAGGGAGGACTTTCTTGCTCGATATGATAGTATGCTATCTGGTTACTCTTTACCTTAACGTGTACACTGATTGTCTCTCTGTTATATGTTTGTAAAGCCCTTAGGATGTGTACTTGACTACCTGGACTATGATGCAGATCATACTAGTGGGGACAGTGTAGTCCATAAGTACATCCTTTAATGTCCCTAGTCGTGGGTGTATCGAGACAGGGCATCGATATACCAGAGTAAACTAGCGTATACCTTCTCGATCCATACAGATGGGTGATGGATGATCCCATATCCATTGGTGTTTGACATCAGAGATGATATACGGGTGCTCAGTGGAGACTGGGTAGACTGGACGGACTCGCCGAGAACTCCTAGATGGTATTATACCTCACGTCAGATGGTAGTTCTCTGGTGACACTGGTACAGGTTAGTCTGTAGACCCGAGATCGTCATAGAGTCTTGTGTGATTCCTACTGTGCTTTGATTTCCACCTTACCACGTGTAAGTGCACGGCGGCGCCCCGGCCATCTTTCCGAAGCTAAAATACGGAAACGATGATTTACTTTAACTTTATAACCGGCACCACCGTGCACAAAAATCCCAGATCGGGCCATTAATATAATTCTAGCTAACTAAAGAACGGGTAGAAAGATATACCGAGCGATCCTTGTCCTCCAGTCTTCTCGTCGTCGTCCCGATCTCCCCGCGGAATCTCCGGTCTTCACCTCCTCGCCGGAAGGGCACCACGTCGCCGGCTTCTTTTACGGGCTCCCACTTCTTGATCGAGGCAATTCGGGTACGAAGTTGGCGAGTCGACGTGCCCAAGATTTGCTGTAGAATAAGTGTAGGAATGTATGTCTCATGGGGTTGTAGGAAGTTGCCTTTTGGTGGAGGAAATGAGATGTGGAATTTTGTGGTGAACTTGGGGATTTTTAGCAAGCATGAAGAGAAAAATCCCCACTACAAAATTGGGACAGCCCCCAACTTCCTTGGTCGGCCATTGCATGGTGAAGGGTGAATCAAAAATGAGGGGAGCCACACAATAATGCAAGGGAGAGGAATGATATGTGATCATGGGAAAAAAATGATCATAAGCCAAGGTCCACACGCAACAACCATCTCACATCATCAAGTCAAAATGTCAACCAATCATGAAGCATAATCATGAAGCAAGAAGTCAAGGAAGTAAGAACCATCATGATCCAACAATTTACAAAATAGACCCTCCAAATGCATATTTGCACAAATGCAAATAAGCCCTCCTCCACCAATTTTCAGCCAATGATAGATACAAATGAAAATGGCCGAAACGGAAAGCAAACTGGCAACTTCATAAAACTGATCCCGTAATAAATTACAGAAAAACCCCGCTACTGTATATACATACCCGCATTTGTATTCCGACCGAATACAAATGCAATGAGACAAAATCTATACTGTACAATACTAGGATCCGGCTTAAACCAAAGCCCGCTAGTATTATCCGTCCGATCATGATCCGTGCAATACCGCACGTATCTGATTGAACCCTGCCATATCTCCATACGGCCTCTACAGCGTTTCGCCCGAAACTTATGCAACTGTCTGTGGGGGACTCTAAAGACTCGTCAATACTATGGCTGTGGATTTAACCACTAGCACGTCAGAGGTATCAGCCATACGTGATGAGCTACCAGCTATTGACCAAAAAGGACGTCGATGAGCAAACTCATCCTGACACCCTACTGAGCCTGTCAGTGACAATATCCATACAGTCCGGTCCGTTCGTTTATGAGCATCGCATGGCGGGCCTAGGGGTTGGTAAAAGTCAGACCCCCAAAAGCGGTACAAGTCGTGTCGGAGTGTAGCCCAGAACACCCTGAGATACTACTGGAATACCTACCAGTAAATCTCCTATCTCGGCCGAGGGCTTTGTGTAATGGCTCTCCTAGACAAAGCGCGACCTCACCCCCAATACCGGGAGAGACGAACCCCTGAAGATCCGCTCACTGCCTCCATATGGCTCGGGACTGTACCCAACTAAAACATGTTTGCACGTCTCCTTTGAGCGTGGTAGGGTAGTAATCAAAGTACAGTGGGAACTCACACGAGACAAATGACGATCCTCGGGTCGATGAACTAACCTGTACATATGTCACCAGGGAACTGCTATCTGATATCAGGTATAAGACCAACTAGCATGTTCCCGGCGAGTCCTATCCGGTGTACTCATAACCCAATGAGCACCTGTATACATCTTAGGTGAACCAACTGACACCAGTGGCTTGTGATACCGGCCACTGCCCCTCGTCGGGGTCTCGACTGTATACACTAGTCTACTCTGGAGTATCGATACCCTGTCTCGAAACTCCTACGACTAGGGACCTTTTAAGGATGTGCTTATAGACTACCAGCTCCCACGTATATGATCGCCCTCATACTGCTGGCAGTCAAGCAAGAATCCTAAGGGCTCTATCAACGTGTAATAGCGACCTGTTAGGTCACCTAAAGCAGTACACGATGATAAAGATAAACTAGATAGCATACTATCATCTTGAGTGAGACTGTCCTGCCGGAATAGGTCCTCCCTCAATCATTGCAATCACGTGCCTGTGATCCAATAATTGACTCTGAGGGCACTATCTCCAACAATCTCCCACTTGCACTCAAGGCTAATTATTGCGATGTCGTATACTCACAGCCCGTGTGATACCGAACACCCAACTCCTCTACTAGTCAGTCTCACAAAGCTCGTTTGCGAAACTAATGCGTTCGAGAAATAGCCTCAGTGAGTGGATCCGCCTGGTTGTTTCTTTCTATGTCTCTCTATATCTCAAGTTCGCGAAGAAAGCCATCTCCCGAAATGAGCAATACCTGTCTTAGAATGTGTCTGGATGTCTTATGGGACCTAGCTCATAAATGAACTCCAAATCCAAACTTCTTAGACTGTATCGTCAACTGAACTTAATCAGTATCCTGCGTCATGCCTCCCTCAGTATCCCCTTGGACCACCTGTAAAAAATACTGCCCCTCGTCAGAAGGAAAACTATAATTCTGACAACCTCTCTGTCATCCAGGTCACCTTGGAAGCCTTGAATGATAACTGTCTCCCGAATGAGGTTGTTGTTATCATATCCCTAGAACATCCACTTATGTTCTAAAACTGCTTCCGATTGTTTCTCCAGGATTGGATTAACATCAATTTATTGCATCTACTGCAAAAGCAACATCTGGTGTGATACTTGACATCTCACGATTGACTCAATTGCCTAAGCAAGTGATCTGCCAATCATGCACATCCCTCTCCCCTTTAGTCTGTAAGACAGCTTTAGAGAGGGTGACTCCATCACCTGCAGGTACACTACCGTGCAAGGAGTCGTCCATTCTAAATACTCTTAGAATGCTGTCTAAGTACCCTGATTGGGACATTTCCCAAATCTAGATCTAAAACCATAGATCCAGTAACCAGAATGTCTGATATTATATCTAAGTCCCATGTGGAGAAACCACTGTGTGACAACCAAAGTTTAACCGATCGTAGTATAGGAGTTTCCTTTCCTACTCTGTGTATGTCATCCAAATACTAGGACATCACACTCTACTACCTTCTTAATAGATCCATCCCCTATTCTGATGACGTCAAACCTATGACTGTCACATCAAAAATAGATGATCTATCTCTGCTATATCTGCTTTAGTCTATATATAGACATAAGCCACTTGTCCACCAATTCTTCCGCTGCTCCCACTGGCTACGACAACCCTCTGGCAGAGTCATATAGACGCACACTTCTAAAGCTAGTTTAGAACGACGCTATACTCATCCTCCTGCCGGGTCTCGCAGCCTGGAACAACAGTAATGGCAAGTCTGGGTAAACAAGAACCTCCCTGTCACCGTACTTGAGGCTACCGGAGTATCTCTCGGGTGCCTGAGGTTACCCACCGTATCTGCGGAGTGGCCAATGGAATGCCAAACCAGATTGAATCTTTAGGTTCTTATCAAACTTTCAGTAATCGTTTGCGGTTCTGGAATCACTTCCAGTTCTACCATAATCCCACTACTGTTTTTCTGAAAAAATCCATTTATGTTAAAACTGTGGCGAGTCAAGAACAATATCACTATTGATCTTCCAGATGGTAGAAAGTCAACCCTCGTCATAGCCTGGGTCAACCCACAAACAGCCATTACAGAAACGTGCCTTGAGTTATCCAGAGTCTGGTTTTAAGCATAAGCTGGACAACTCCCCGTACCTTAACATCGTTAAGATATGAACTGTTCTATATCCAATATAGGACCAGAGGCACTGATTTAATTGAACCAGATTCAAATCATGCAGCTGTCTTCAGTGCATGTCAACTAAATGGAAGGAGGCCGATCAGCGTTACTCAACTTAGGAATGCTTCCAATTATGAGTAACCTAAAAGCGAAGCATGTTCTCTTAATCATTACTATCAACTGAATACCATACACAAGTATCTACATCTTCGATCACCTTGAAGAATCCCGATACTTGCAACACCTGGTTCTCTACTTTATCCACATACCTATAACTTCTCAAAACTTAGACCCTGTGTTTCTACGAAACACCTGTCTAAAAACTAGAGAAGTCATAAGTAAACCGAATATAGTACGAGAACCAACCCCTTTGTCCTCATGGACGCTGGACAACATACAATACTCTGTATAAGTCCCTTGAGTCTAATAACGCAATCCATGTGAGTCGTAAGTTGAAAACTGTACCTTTGGTTATGAAGAATTACACCGCTGTTTAATGCTCCTTACCTAACCATCCACTGATATAGGTAAATGTCATAGACATAATTTCAAAAAGGTATATCTCACTCTATGAAAATAGACGTACAGATATATCAATTTGAAATTGGTGCATAACAGCAGATATTCAAAACCAAATATTTGCCGTCCGGCAAATAACCCATGTGACTTCCTCAAATATCACCGATTACTACGAATCCTGATATAATGAGGACGATCACCTAATTCCCAATAACTTACTCCCACTCATCATCTGTAAAACCATACAGATGTGAGAATCAAACCTGGTAAATACATACCATGGAGCAAGTGTCTAATTGGGAAATCAGTTTTCTTTTAACAATACACAGTGAAACTGAAACATTGAAATGTTTCGATGGGGTATCCAGTTATTCCTAGTAATGCCTCTTCCATTATCAGATTCACAACTGTAACCGTATATTTCTTCGCCGTCTCTCCAAATGCCTTCATATGTCTTTGGTCATTACCATCTGCACACCCCTTTAGGCCAAATGGTTTTCTTCCTTCCCTACCGTTCGACACCAGCCTATGCTTTGGAAGAAGGCTATCCAATAAGCCTAATGGGTGTACTGTCCTAATCCTAGGAGCACTCGCAATGCGAGAGAAGGTGAAGATAAAAGACAACCGAATAAAGCTTATTCCTATTTCTCCTGAACCAGAATCCATCGCCGAACCGGAACAAGTTCCTTTCGAGTCGTATATAACCATACGATGGAATACCCAATAAACTGTGGATCTTCGTAGTGATACGGAGTGTTCTGGAGAAATACAATGGTGATGTAGGAGTGGTAATGAAATAATTGATTTGGTCGTGAATAGCAGTCGCAATTTACTTTGCCCTCCTTCTAATCCCTTTCTTTGTCTTTACATAATACCTTCTGTACACCATCGTTAGGCTAATTGGTTTTCTTCATTCCCTACCGTTCGGCACCAGCCTAAGGTTTGGAAGAAGACTATCCAATTTGTGTAATAGGTGTACTATCCCCTAATCTAAGGGGTACTCGCAACCTGAGAGAAGGTAAAAAGAAAAGACAACTGAATAGTCCTATTCGTTTTCTCCAGAACCGAAAACCGTCTTCGAATAAATTCCTTCGAGTTCGTATATAACCATACGATGGTTTTGTCCAATGGAAGTGGACGTTCATAGTAATACGGGGTGTCCTGGAGAAAAAGGTAAAAGTAGGAGTGGCAATGAGGTTTGCAACTCTGACAATCCAAAAGCCAATGTTTAAGAAGGTTCGGTTAATTTTGGTCTCTGAGTCATAGTCTAGGGTCGGGCAATGGTCGCTGCCAAAGAGAGAGAGAAAAGAAACACTCAGCGTGCACTCTAACCTAGATCAGAATGGTTACCAATTTATCTAATCTGGAAACCTCCCACTGTACCGTCAAATTCTCATCCAAACCTGAAAGAAGAATTAGTCGGGATCACCCGAGGAGTAAACCAACTCATCAGTGGGAATCGGGATCCAACTATCATCGCATGATAACGTGATGGACTTCGCTCACGTTATCACACTCCAGAAGGTATGCGCATATCTGGCAAGTTTCAGTTTCTTTAGAAACTCCCGATGTGATTTTTGCCCCATGCTCTTATGACCTTGACGAAGGCCAACATATCATAAGTCACATGTCAAGTTCTACCCGTCATTATCCAGGTTAATTTGAACCCACCCGTACATACCCTTGACGAAGGCCAAAATAGTAGTACGACTGTCCCAAACTAACGCATCTATCTATGCTGCAGAAAAGTAACAAATAGCTACCATACACTATGCCTTGACGAAAGCCAACATACATAGCATGAATACTAAGTGCTACCTTTCTGAAATGACGGAGGGCTACGAATGGTTTCTGGCGAAAAACCTTTAACGTAATGAACTTGATATCGTTGAAGGAACTGGATAGCTTTATAAAAATATAGTGGCGAAAACCTTTGCTAAAGAGGTCACTCCCGGTGAAGGGATCTCGGCTCTTTCCCCGTAGAATGAGGTGCAGGATATTCCAACTGAATACCACGATGCAAAGCAAAAGTAAACGACTATAGTGAAGTTATTGCCCTGACGCAAACTTCTGTCCAAGGGGTCACTTTCGGTGAAGGGATCTCGGCTCTTGCCTCGTCGACTGAGGAGCAGGATATTCCAACTGAATACCACTGTGCAAAACAAAAGTGAACGTCCTTGCAATAACAGCTTTTTGAAAAATGTTCCAACAACATCAGAATAGGTTTGTTTTTAACTTGCATTGATCCGAATCAATGCAGTCCCATCAATTGATCACACCAATAAAGAACGAAAATAATGACGTATGTATATACCATCCGCATTCGCCACTGTGTCCCGTCATTACTCGTTAGGTTAGTTAACTAACGACAGAGCGAGGACTGGACTAGCGTGGATGCAAAACATATACAACATCTACTAATATATATATCAATATATAATATTTCGCTCAAGGTGTGATAAAATGCAACATCACAGAAATGTAATAAGCATCACAGAACAATACAGATATCTGGGATCCCTGGGTTTCACAGAGCCGCTGCTGAAACCCGACGTTCCCCTGGTCGTGTGGATAACCTGTGCAATAAAAATCCTAGACCCCTACGGGCACGACAAGTTACCCGCCAAAACTTGAAGCGAGGCAGCCCCCTTCAGCAACGTGAATGGACCACCCAGCACTTCACGGAATCTGGTAACTTGGGCACCCCTCCTGGGTCAACCTATACCCCCTACGAGTGCGGCGAATAGCCCGCCAATTCTAGAGTAAAGCCCCCTCTGTCTCAACGCCATGAGATGCGGGCCTGTTGCCCTCTAGAATCCGGCTAACCGTGCACCCCTCTGCGGGGTAATCCTAGTACAGAAAGTAAAATATACATACAACGGGTACATCGACCTCGACCCGGTCGTGCCCCAAAAGAATAATACAAACAGGCAGTGACGGCAGTCCACATGTCGGACGCTCGTCCCGCAATAACAAATGTATATACAAAACCAAACTGTACTACCATTGCATCCAGGCTATCCCCCACGACCAATCCGCAACATCACAGCACAACACAAAATATCAACGTGAATGTCACGTTCACAAATCCGTCTAACCGGGCTATAGCAGCTAGACAGGATTTACCGATCAAGTGACATTCACGGTCGCAGATATAATGTAAATACTGTGAACTAATGTGTTTAAAATTTTCGATCGATCAAATATACCCCAGTGGGCCCCAAGAATTACTGTAGCACTTAAAGAAATTCTGGGCCCAAAAATAACATTCCAGAAACCCCATTATCAACTCAGAAAGCCACTGTGGAAAATTGGTACAATGATTCCATCTTATTGCCGCGGAACCGCGGCCCAAACAGGGGTTTGGCCGCGGTTCCGCGGTCCTTCTAAGGAATCAATGTATTGAATTTTTACAGTATGCTCATAATTCCCTGCTCATACTTCTGCAATAACCTGAATAAATTTTGGAGCAAAAAAATTTCGACAGAGAACAGATACATTGAAAACGCGGGTTTTGGAATTTTTTTCGATCGAGAATGTAAACACATTAGACCAAGCTAGACTAGGTTAATGGCGTGGCTCTGATACCATTGTAAGTGCACGGCGGCGCCCCGGCCGTCTTTCCGAGGCCAAAATGCGGAAACGATGATTTACTTTAACTTTATAACCGGCACCACCGCGCACAAAAATCCTGGATCGGGCCATTAATCTAATTCTAGCTAACTAAAAAACGGGTAGAGAGATATACCGAGCGATCCGTGTCCTCCAGTCTTCTCGTCGTCGTCCCGATCTCCCCGCGGAATCTCCGGTCTTCACCTCCTCGCCGGAAGGGCACCACGTCGCCGGCTTCTTTTACGGGCTCCCACCACTTGACCGAGGAAACTCGGGCACGAAATTGGCGAGTCGACGTGCCCAAGATTTGCTGTAGAATAAGTATAGGAATGTATGTCTCATGGGGTTATAGGAAGTTGCCTTTTGGTGGAGGAAATGAGATGTGGAATTTTGTGGTGAACTTGGGGATTTTTAGCAAGCATGAAGAGAAAAATCCCCACTACAAAATTGGGACAGCCCCCATCTTCCTTGGCCGGCCATTGCATGGTGAAGGGTGAATCAAAAATGAGGGGAGCCACACAATAATGCAAGGGAGAGGAATGATATGTGATCATGGGAAAAAAAATGATCCCAAGCCAAAGTCCACACTCAACAACCATCTCACATCATCAAGTCAAAATGTCGAGAAATCATGAAGCATAATCATGAAGCAAGAAGTCAATGAATGGTTCCTAGGCACTCTCAAGAGGTCTCACAAGGCATCAACCATGCCAATTTCAAATTTTACGGTGCCGAGAAACCCTAGACTAGATCGTTAACTAGAATTTTAGGCGACAAAGTGAAACTAGTTAACTACTTAACTAAAAGAGAGAGGCTACAACCTTTGTAGATCCGGTTCTCCACTTCCTTAGCTCCACGTAGGCATCCTCTCGCTGTCCATCTCGAATCCCGGACTCAATCGTCGGCTTGATCGGAGAAATGGGCGGGCTAGGTCGTCGGCTTCGTGCCGAAGATGATCTACGTCGACGCATCACAAGTTCAAGCTCCAACTTCAACAAGTCGTGAAACTTGTGAAGAAAACACCCTATACTACTTGGCAAGAGGTAGAGGGTGGAGAAATAGGAGGTGAGTTCACTTTAGAATTGGATTTCTCACTTTTTAACTCAAGTTGCCATTAATGGACTTAAGCTTTTTCTTTGAAGATGAAGAAGAAGATGAAGCTAGAATATGATAAGTCTTAATTCAAAAAGAAAAGAAAATGAATACTTATCATATACTAACTATGGTAGAGTGTAGAGAATAGACCATGGTTAGTAGGAATGGTTAGGGTTAAGGATGAAGACAAGAATGGTTACAAAGTCAAAGCTTCATGAAGCTTCAACTAGCTTCAAGAATGAAAGCGATCCTTTTTATTTTCTTTTGCCATTTCTTTTTAATCCAAATTAAAAAGATAAAAGAATGAGAAAATAAAAACCCTAACCATTTACTTAACCAAGGTTAATTCTTTACACTTAACCAAATGAGCAAGTATCATCAAACATGATACAATCTAGTGCACACAAAATATATCACATATACAATGTGCTTTCCAAGTGAGAAAATCCCTTTAAAGTGAACCAATACTAGTTAATGCAAAGTAATATATCAAATATATAATTATACATTAAATCATTGAATCAACACTTGGTTCAATGATCCGGTCATGTCGCACATAACCGACTAGTATCCAATGTATCGACTTATCGAATCAATCTTTGATTCGATAACTAGGTTATATCACATACAACCAATCGAAACATTCATCGCGAGAATGAAATGCGGTATCACATACACGCATCATTCTCGGTCCCGCACATATCTCATATGCGCCCCTATTTCGTTTCGCTTGAGCCAGGAAACCTCTGTGTAGGACTCTAAAGACTCGTCAATACGCCGGTAGCAGATGATGATCATATCAAGCACCCACAAGCCGCAAGCGGTCTGCTAAACGTAACGGCCATCCGGGTATTGAGCGATCAGAAGATCGACGAGCTAGCCCGCTCACACTCCTGTGAATCCAACCAGTAACACTTACCGTACAGTCCGGTCTGTTCGTCTGATATGTCGCATATCAAGTCTAGGGGTGGTAAACGTCAGACCCCAATAACCGATAAGTCGTGCTGATGTGAGGCTCATAACGGGTCGAGAAACTACTGGTAACACTTACCAGCAAATCTCTGATCAGCCCTGGCCAGGGACTTCCCTGTTACGGCCAATCGAGCACAGCGCAACATCAACCCTCAATACCGGGAGAGACGAAACCCCTCCTATCGCTCACTGCCTCCATGTGACTCGAGACTGTACCCAAAGACCACCGTTTTGCACGCCCTCATGGATGTGGTAAGGTGGAGATCAAAGCACAGTGGGAATCACACAAGACTCTATGACGATCTCGGGTCTACAGACTAACCTGCACAAGTGTCACCTGAGAACTGCCATCTGACGTGAGGTATAATACCATCTGGGAGTTCTCGGCGAGTCCGTCCAGTGTACTCAGTCTCCACTGATCACCCGTACACCATCTCTGATGTCAAACACCAATGGATATGGGATCATCCATCGCCCATCTCATGGGTCGAGAAGCGTATACGCTAGTCTACACTGGTATATCGATGCCCCGTCTCGATACACCCACGACTAGGGACCTTGAAGGATGTACTTATGGACTACCATGTCCCCACTAGTATGATCCGCATCATAGTCCAGGTAGTCAAGTACACCTCCTAAGGGCTTTACCAACATGTAACTACAAGACAGTTTAAAGAGACTAGTGTACATGTTAAGATAAAGAGTAACCAGATAGCATACTATCATATCGAGCAAGAAAGTCATCTCTATATATGTCCAAGCATCCAATATAATATACATCATCTGTACAATACTGGCCTCTAGGGCATACATACAACTAACAATCTCCCACTTGCACTGGGGCCAGCTGCTGTAGTATCGCATACCGAGCATCCCGAAGAGTCTCTCAAACTGTGTCTGGGGAATGGCCTTCGTGAGTGGATCCGTCGTATTGTTCTTCGTGTCAACCCTCCTGACCTCGATCTCCCGGCGATCAACTATCTCTCGGATCAGGTGCCGCTTCAGAATATGCCTGGATCGCTGATGGGACCTGGGTTCCTTGGCCAAAGCCACCGCTCCATTGTTATCGCAATACAAAGGTATTGGGTGCTTAATGGATGGAACCACTCCAAGTTCAGTAATGAACTTCTTGATCCAGACAGCCTCTTTAGCAGCATCGTTGGCAGCGATGTATTCAGCCTCCATCGTCGAGTCTGCCACGGTTTCCTGCTTGGAACTCTTCCAGCTAACCACCCCTCCGTAAAGGGTAAAGACAAATCCCGACTGCGACTTAGAGTCGTCCTTATCACTCTGGAAGCTCGAATCGGTAAAGGACTCCACTTGGAGTTCTCCGTTACCATACACCAAGAGCATCTCTTTAGTCCTTCGTAAGTACTTGAGAATGCTCTTCACAGCTGTCCAGTGACTCTCTCCAGGATCAGCTTGATACCTGCTCACTATACTTAGTGAGTATGCTACATCGTGTCTGGTACATAGCATCGCATACATGATAGAGCCTACAGCCGAAGCATAGGGTATCCCTTGCATGCGAGCTCTCTCCAAATCAGTCTTAGGAGACATCTCTTTGGAGAGAGTGACTCCAGAGATCGTGGGCAAGTTCCCAAGCTTGGATTCTTCTATACTAAACCTCTTTAGTATGGTGTCAATGTACCTGGATTGGGACAATCCCAAAATCCGTTTGGATCTATCTCTATAGATCCTGATTCCCAATATGCAGGAGGCATCACTAAGATCTTTCATTGAGAATCTTTGTGATAAGAAGAGCTTGACCGACTGCAGCATAGGAATATCATTTCCTATCAAGAGTATGTCGTCTACGTACAATACGAGGAAGACTACCTTACTCTCTGCCACCTACTTGTAGATATAAGGTTCATCTGGATTTTTGACGAAATCAAACTCTTTGATAACGACGTCAAAGCAGATGTTCCAACTCCGCGATGCTTGCTTTAATCCATAAATGGATTTAAGCAGCTTGCACACCTTCCCGCTGCTCCCACTGTCTACGAAGCTTTCTGGCTGAGTCATGTACACACACTCTTCTAAATCACCATTTAGAAAGGCGGTCTTAACATCCATTTGCCAGATTTTGTAGTCATGATATGCAGCGATGGCAAGTATGATCCGGATGGATTTAAGCATAGCCACTGGAGAAAAGGTTTCGTCATAGTCCACACCTGGTCTTTGACGAAAACCCTTTGCTACAAGTCTAGCTTTGAAAGTCTCCACTTTCCCATCTACACCAAGTTTTTTCTTGAAGATCCACTTGCTCCCAATGGGTTTTAACCCTTCAGGAGCAACATCCAAAGTCCATACTTTGTTGGTGTACATGGATTCCATCTCGGACCGCATAGCATCCAGCCATTTCACTGAGTCCCTACTCGCGATGGCCTGCTCGAAGCTAGTTGGGTCATCATCCTCCATGATGCAATCCTCGCTCCCACCATCCATGAGAAAACCGTAGTATCTCTCAGGTTGACGAGGAACCCTACTAGATCGGCGGAGTGGCTGGGGTTCATTTGGAGCTACTGAATCTTCTGGTTCCACTAAATCTTCAGTTACGGTTTGTGTATCTGGAACTTCTTCCAGCTCTACCACTTTGCCACTAATTTCTTTTTCAAGGAATTCCTTTTCTAAAAAGGTGGCATATTGAGAAAGAAACACCTTTTGTTCTTCAGCATGGTAGAAAAAATATCCTTGTGAATTCTTAGGATATCCCACAAACTTGCAAAGAACTGACCGTGCCTTGAGTTTGTCTGGATTTTGCCTTTTGACATAGGCCGGACAACCCCATATCTTAACTCGTTTAAAATATGGTCTCTTCCCACTCCATATCTCATATGGTGTGGTAGGTTCAGATTTAGATGGAACTTGATTCAATAGGTATGTTGTTGTCTCCAGCGCATATCCCCAGAAGGAAATAGGTAACTCAGCTGTGCTCATCATAAAGCGCACCATATCTAATAGGGTGCGGTTCCTCCGTTCTGATACACCGTTGTGCTGTGGTGTATATGGAGGAGCTAGCTGAGAGAGAATCCCATTCTCTTTTAGGAAGTTCAGGAATTCAGTGCTCAAGCATTCACCTCCTCGATCAGATCGAAGGATTTTAATACTTTTTCCGGTTTGGTTTTCGACTTCTTGTTTATATTCTCTAAATTTCTCAAAAGCTTCTGATTTGTGTTTCATCAGGAACACATATCCGAATCTAGAGAGATCGTCAGTGAATGTAATGAAGTACGAAGAACCATCCCTGGCATGTGTAGACATGGGACCGCATACATCACTATGTATCAGTCCCAAGAGTTCGGTAACTCTTTCTCCGTGTCCTGTAACGGAGTTTTGGTCATCTTGCCATTGAGACATAACTGGCAAGTGTCATAAGATGAAAATTCGAATGGTTTCAAATATCCATCCTTATGCAACTTAGCCAGTCGTGTCGCATTGATGTGACCCAGTCTACAATGCCACAAGAAGGATTCGTTCATTTCTGAACTCTTCCTCTTGTGTGTGTTTGTTATGCTCAGAACTGTTGATTGGTTTAGAACATAAATGCCATTGCACAACGTGCCTGATCCAACCAACTTTTGGTTACGGAAAATGTTCATAACATTGTCCTGTAATACAAAATTATATCCCTCTTTGCTTAACAAAGAAACCGATATAATATTGCATATCAGGTTCGGTATGTAATAGCATTCGTTCAGAACCAATATATTACCAGTTGGTAATACAAGGTGATATTCCCCGACAGTCTTAGCTGCAACAGTTGCACCATTTCCAACTCTAATGTCTTTATCACCTTCTCCAAGTTCTCTACCTTTCCTAAGCCCATGTAACTGATTACATATATGGGATCCTGACCCGGTATCTAATACCCAGGACGTAGAGCAAATGGAGAAACAGTTCTCTGTAACGAACACACCCGAAGAAAATGCATCATCATGTACTTTCTTCATTAGGGTGGCATGGGAATCCTGGTATTCCCTATATCCTGTTCAGTCCTATAACTCTTATAGGTAAGAACGGAACCAATGTTCCCCAGCACAGTATAACATGCGGGTTCGGTCAATACATCCATATTATTATCTTTATTAGGGCGTGACATGGTCGCTACCTGGAGAGAGAGAGAAGAAAACACTTTAGCGTATGCTCGTGCAAGATCAGATTGGTTATTATCTTATCTAATCAGGATGGCTCCCACTGGTTTTTATCAAATCTTCCTTCAAACCCTAAAAGGAAAGACTAGCCGGGATTAATTACACACTACAAGTTCGCCAATCTTTCAGCCAGGCCAGTGTCGGTACTTTGAGGGAGGTCCCCCGTGCTTTCGCACGAACCTAATTAATGTAAACCTCGTTTTCCCAGAGGCGTAACCTTGTTGACACCTTTCTAGACACCTACTTGATCGGCTAATTGTAATGTGTAAAACTCTCCCAGGAGTAACTCTTACTCGCAGTGGGTATCGGGATCCAACTATCTCATAGAAGGTATGCAACCTCATTGCAAATTTCAACACTTGAAATTCCCGATAATATTTTGCCCCTAGCAGCTATATGACCTTAACATAGTCAACAAATCATAAGTGCTAGTCAAGTTCAACCCGTCATTTCTCGATTGAATTAAACCCACCCGCACGATCCTTAACATAGTCAATAAATTCGCACGACTACCCTAATCCAATCGCATCATATGCTTATGCAGATAAGCACTAATTAGCTACCGCACACTACGCCTTAACATAGTCAACAAACGTAGCACGAAAACTAACTAGTACTTATCTGAAATGACGGAGGGTTACGACAGGTTTTTTCTGAAAACCTATTGCGTAATGAACTTGATATCGTTGTAGAATCAAATGAAGTTTTGAAATGGAGTGATTTTGAGGCTTTTCTAGTTTTGCTAAAGGGGTCACTCCCGGTGAAGGGATCATCGGCCCTTTCCTCGTCGAATGAGGTGCGGGATATATCATATATATCACTGTGCAAAGCAGAAACTATAGAAGCAATCAAAAGTCAAACCGAGTGTGTAGCATCTGCCAGTTATTGCTAAAGGAGTCACTCCCGGTGAAGGGATCTCGGTCTTTTCCTCATCGAATAAGGTGCAGGGTATATCACATATACCACTATGCAAAGTAAGAACTGTAGCTACCTGTTTTGTTTAAAATTTGATTCTACAACATCTTAGGTTTCTTTTCTTTCATTAATCACATTAATGAAGTCCCATCATTTATGTCACCTAAACATCACAGATAAATACGACGTACACTTATGCCATCCGCATTCGCCTCGATGTCCCCTCGTGCACCGTTAGGTTAGATAACTAACGACAGAGCAGGGCAGGGCTAGTGCGGGTGCAAAACATAAGTAACGTCTATATAATATATCATATATACTATATACTGTACCTATCACAGAACATCACATGATCACATCACAGATATCGCAGCAGAAGTAACATATGAAACATTGGATATACTAGGACGTCCGTGTTTTCAATACGAGCCAGTATAAAACACGGATTCCACGGTCATGATGAATAGCCAATCCCACACCCTTAGACCCCTACGAGAGCGGCAAGCAACCCTACCAATTCTTGGGTTAGGAGACCCGGACTCGACTCCTCGAGATGGTCTCCCACTGGACCCTAGAACCCGGTTACTTGTGCTCCCCTCCTTGGGTCTATCCTAGTGCAGAAAAGTAAATAATATACAAAGGGTGACAGCTTCCGCAACCTGGAAGTGCCCCAAATAAAAGAATATTACATACAAGTTTTTACATGAATGAAAATGAAAAACACTCATCTCACATAAAAAAACCCCGGCTATTCATACACGACAATCCAAAATAACATATCCAGCAACACATAACATCACATGTCATCAACGTAAGTAAATATGCGCATCCCAATTGTCGTTGACATATAGCAACGAAACCGGCGATATCACATATTACACTTACGGTCACAGAAAAGAAAGTGTAAAACTACAATAGTTGGAATCCGCAACCTCTTTAGACATCTCATGCCTAATCAAATGAAATACTTAGACATCACATGCCTAACTATTATAAACCCCGCATTTTAGTCTCATTATCGAAAACTCCTTTCAATATCAAGTGAGACTAAACCGCTAGATTTATAACATTCATTCAGTTATCTCATAACTGTTTGTGAATTCCAATTATTGTATCCCAATCCAGATAAGTAGAAAATATTAAACTTTCCGATCGAACATTCGAACACCCAAGTTTTCCCGACTCTGATCAACACATGAAATAAGTTCAAAGACATTCATTTCATGCCTCAGTACCAACGGTCCAGCCGTAGAAGGGTCAAGCCAACGCCTCACATGTGGCACGCCGTACTGCCCCAAGCCCGAAGGTTCAAAGGGCAGTTCAAGACGGTCACATAATCGAGTTAAGGTTTGTTGTCTTCTAGAGGGACCATCGCGTTACTTGCACTACTCAGAACGTCCTTAAACCACAGAAAAATCCAACACTTGGATATTTTCCGGCAGGGAAAAGATTGGGTATTTAGATCCGGTCGAAATTTTTAACATATTCCAAAATATCTGGAAAGCCACATAGACAAAATCTGATAATCCGATCGAAACATCGAAGCTCTAAAACACCTCAGAAAATTCAACTCTTGAATAAATATTAAAAATACCCATAAAACTCAGCTGCTGAAATGATGAATTACTGTGCAAATATTACAGGAAAATCCTATTAGTTGGTCGCGGAACCGCCGCAGAAGCCAAGCTTCTGCCGCGGTTCCGCCGCACCTTTGACTGTTCATGAGGTAAATTTTGCACCGTAGTTCATACAATTCCCTGCTGAATTTTTTAAGCATTTTTAATCTGGAAAAATCCCAGTTTTTAGAAAAAGTCCAGAGAGCATGATGTGTTAGGGTTTCGATGTGTATTCGGGTTTCAGACGTCGTCTAGACTTCGCCTAAGGCTCTAGCTAGGCTCTGATACCACTGAAGGGTTCCTAGGCACTCTCAAGAGGTCTCACAAGGCATCAACCATGCCAATTTCAAATTTTACGGTGCCGAGAAACCCTAGACTAGATCGTTAACTAGAATTTTAGGTGACAAAGTGAAACTAGTTAACTACTTAACTAAAAGAGAGAGGCTACAACCTTTGTAGATCCGGTTCTCCACTTCCTTAGCTCCACGTAGGCATCCTCTCGTTGTCCATCTCGAATCCCGGACTCAATCGTCGGCTTGATCGGAGAAATGGGCGGGCTAGGTCGTCGGCTTCGTGCCGAAGATGATCTACGTCGAGGCATCACAAGTTCAAGCTCCAACTTCAAAAAGTCGTGAAACTTGTGAAGAAAACTCCCTATACTACTTGGCAAGAGGTAGAGGGTGGAGAAATAGGAGGTGGGTTCACTTTAGAATTGGATTTCTCACTTTTTAACTCAAGTTGCCATTAATGGACTTAAGCTTTTTCTTTGAAGATGAAGAAGAAGATGAAGCTAGAATATGATAAGTCTTAATTCAAAAAGAAAAGAAAATGAATACTTATCATAGACTAACTATGGTAGAGTATAGAGAATAGACCATGGTTAGTAGGAATGGTTAGGGTTAAGGATGAAGACAAGAATGGTTACAAAGTCAAAGCTTCATGAAGCTTCAACTAGCTTCAAGAATGAAAGCAACCCTTTTTGTTTTCTTTTGCCATTTCTTTTTAATCCAAATTAAAAAGATAAAAGAATGAGAAAATAAAAACCCTAACCATTTACTTAACCAAGGTTAATTCTTTACACTTAACCAAATGAGCAAATATCATCAAACATGATACAATCTAGTGCACACAAAATATATCACATATACAATGTGCTTTCCAAGTGAGAAAATCCCTTTAAAGTGAACCAATACTAGTTAATGCAAAGTAATATATCAAATATATAATTATACATTAAATCATTGAATCAACACTTGGTTCAATGATCCGGTCATGTCGCACATAACCGACTAGTATCCAATGTATCGACTTATCGAATCAATCTTTGATTCGATAACTAGGTTATATCACATACAACCAATCGAAACATTCATCGCGAGAATGAAATGCGGTATCACATACACGCATCATTCTCGGTCCCGCACATATCTCATATGCGCCCCTATTTCGTTTCGCTTGAGCCAGGAAACCTCTGTGTAGGACTCTAAAGACTCGTCAATACGCCGGTAGCAGATGATGATCATATCAAGCACCCACAAGCCGCAAGCGGTCTGCTAAACATAAAGGCCATCCGGGTATTGAGCGATAAGAAGATCGACGAGCTAGCCCGCTCACACTCCTGTGAATCCAACCAGTAACACTTACCGTACAGTCCGGTCTGTTCGTCTGATATGTCGCATATGAAGTCTAGGGGTGGTAAACGTCAGACCCCAATAACCGATAAGTCGTGCTGATGTGAGGCTCATAACGGGTCGAGAAACTACTGGTAACACTTACCAGCAAATCTCTGATTAGCCCTGGCCAGGGACTTCCCTGTTACGGCCAATCGAGCACAGCGCAACATCAACCCTCAATACCGGGAGAGACGAAACCCCTCCTATCGCTCACTGCCTCCATGTGACTCGAGACTGTACCCAAATACCACCGTTTTGCACGCCCTCATGGACATGGTAAGGTGCTGATCAAAGCACAGTGGGAATCACACAAGACTCTATGACGATCTCGGGTCTACAGACTAACCTGCACAAGTGTCACCTGAGAACTGCCATCTGACGTGAGGTATAATACCATCTGGGAGTTCTCGGCGAGTCCGTCCAGTGTACTCAGTCTCCACTGATTACCCGTACACCATCTCTGATGTCAAACACCAATGGATATGGGATCATCCATCGCCCATCTCATGGGTCGAGAATCGTATACGCTAGTCTACACTGGTATATCGATGCCCCGTCTCGATACACCCACGACTAGGGACCTTGAAGGATGTACTTATGGACTACCATGTCCCCACTAGTATGATCCGCATCATAGTCCAGGTAGTCAAGTACACATCCTAAGGGCTTTACCAACATGTAACTACAAGACAGTTTAAAGAGACTAGTGTACATGTTAAGATAAAGAGTAACCAGATAGCATACTATCATATCGAGCAAGAAAGTCATCTCTATATATGTCCAAGCATCCAATATAATATACATCATCTATACAATACTGGCCTCTAGGGCATACATACAACTAACAATCTCCCACTTGCACTGGGGCCAGCTGCTGTAGTATCGCATACCGAGCATCCCGAAGAGTCTCTCAAACTGTGTCTGGGGAATGGCCTTCGTGAGTGGATCCGTCGTGTTGTTCTTCGTGTCAACCCTCCTGACCTCGATCTCCTGGCGATCAACTATCTCTCGGATCAGGTGATACCGCTTCAGAATATGCCTGGATCGCTGATGGGACCTGGGTTCCTTGGCCAAAGCCACCGCTCCATTGTTATCGCAATACAAAGGTATTGGGTGCTCAATGGATGGAACCACTCCAAGTTCAGTAATGAACTTCTTGATCCAGACAGCCTCTTTAGCAGCATCGTTGGCAGCGATGTATTCAGCCTCCATCGTCAAGTCTGCCACGGTTTCCTGCTTGGAACTCTTCCAGCTAACCGCCCCTCCGTAAAGGGTAAAGACAAATCCCGACTGCGACTTAGAGTCGTCCTTATCACTCTGGAAGCTCGAATCGGTAAAGGACTCCACTTGGAGTTCTCCGTTACCATACACCAAGAGCATCTCTTTAGTCCTTCGTAAGTACTTGAGAATGCTCTTCACAGCTGTCCAGTGACTCTCTCCAGGATCAGCTTGATACCTGCTCACTATACTTAGTGAGTATGCTACATCGGGTCTGGTACATAGCATCGCCTACATGATAGAGCCTACAGCCGAAGCATAGGGTATCCCTTGCATGCGAGCTCTCTACAAATCAGTCTTAGGAGACATCTCTTTGGAGAGAGCGACTCCAGAGATCGTGGGCAAGTTCCCACGCTTGGATTCTTCCATACTAAACCTCTTTAGTATGGTGTCAATGTACCTGGATTGGGACAATCCCAAAATCCGTTTGGATCTATCTCTATAGATCCTGATTCCCAATATGCAGGAGGCATCACTAAGATCTTTCATTGAGAATCTTTGTGATAAGAAGAGCTTGACCGACTGCAGCATAGGAATATCATTTCCTATCAAGAGTATGTCGTCTACGTACAATACGAGGAAGACTACCTTACTCTCTGCCACCTTCTTGTAGATATAAGGTTCATCTGGATTTTTGACGAAATCAAACTCTTTGATAACGACGTCAAAGCAGATGTTCCAACTCCGCGATGCTTGCTTTAATCCATAAATGGATTTAAGCAGCTTGCACACCTTCCCGCTGCTCCCACTGTCTACGAAGCTTTCTGGCTGAGTCATGTACACACACTCTTCTAAATCACCATTTAGAAAGGCGGTCTTAACATCCATTTGCCAGATTTCGTAGTCATGATATGCAGCGATGGCAAGCATGATCCGGATGGATTTAAGCATAGCCACTGGAGAAAAGGTTTCGTCATAGTCCACACCTGGTCTTTGACGAAAACCCTTTGCTACAAGTCTAGCTTTGAAAGTCTCCACTCTCCCATCTACACCAAGTTTTTTCTTGAAGATCCACTTGCTCCCAATGGGTTTTACCCCTTCAGGAGCAACATCCAAAGTCCATACTTTGTTGGTGTACATGGATTCCATCTCGGACCGCATAGCATCCAGCCATTTCACTGAGTCCCTACTCGCGATGGCCTGCTCGAAGCTAGTTGGGTCATCATCCTCCATGATGCAATCCTCGCTCCCACCATCCATGAGAAAACCGTAGTATCTCTCAGGTTAACGAGGAACCCAACTAGATCGGCGGAGTGGCTGGAGTTCATTTGGAGCTACTGAATCTTCTGGTTTCACTAAATCTTCAGTTACGGTTTGTGTATCTGGAACTTCTTCCAGCTCTACCACTTTGCCACTAATTTCTTTTTCAAGGAATTCCTTTTCTAAAAAGGTGGCATATTGAGAAACAAACACCTTTTGTTCTTCAGCATGGTAGAAAAAATATCCTTGTGAATTCTTAGGATATCCCACAAACTTGCAAAAAACTGACCGTGCCTCGAGTTTGTCTGGATTTTGCCTTTTGACATAGGCCGGACAACCCCATATCTTAACTCGTTTAAAATATGGTCTCTTCCCACTCCATATCTCATATGGTGTGGTAGGTACAGATTTAGATGGAACTTGATTCAATAGGTATGTTGTTGTCTCCAGCGCATATCCCCAGAAGGAAATAGGTAACTCAGCTGTGCTCATCATAAAGCGCACCATATCTAATAGGGTGCGGTTCCTCCGTTCTGATACACCGTTGTGCTGTGGTGTATATGGAGGAGCTAGCTGAGAGAGAATCCCATTCTCTTTTAGGAAGTTCAGGAATTCATTACTCAAGTATTCACCTCCTCGATCAGATCGAAGGATTTTAATACTTTTTCCGGTTTGGTTTTCGACTTCTTGTTTATATTCTCTAAATTTCTCAAAAGCTTCTGATTTGTGTTTCATCAGGAACACATATCCGAATCTAGAGAGATCGTCAGTGAATGTAATGAAGTACGAAGAACCATCCCTGGCATGTGTAGACATGGGACCGCATACATCACTATGTATCAGTCCCAAGAGTTCGGTAACTCTTTCTCCGTGTCCTGTAACGGAGTTTTGGTCATCTTGCCATTGAGACATAACTGGCAAGTGTCATAAGATGAAAATTCGAATGGTTTCAAATATCCATCCTTATGCAACTTAGCCAGTCGTGTCGCATTGATGTGACCCAGTCTACAATGCCACAAGAAGGATTCGTTCATTTCTGAACTCTTCCTCTTGTGTGTGTTTGTTATGCTCAGAACTGTTGATTGGTTTAGAACATAAATGCCATTGCACAACGTGCCTGATCCAACCAACTTTTGGTTACGGAAAATGTTCATAACATTGTCCTGTAATACAAAATTATATCCCTCTTTGCTTAACAAAGAAACCGATATAATATTGCATATCAGGTTCGGTATGTAATAGCATTCGTTCAGAACCAATATATTACCAGTTGGTAATACAAGGTGATATTCCCCGACAGTCTTAGCTGCAACAGTTGCACCATTTCCAACTCTAATATCTTTATCACCTTCTCTAAGTTCTCTACCTTTCCTAAGCCTATGTAACTGATTACATATATGGGATCCTGACCCGGTATCTAATACCCAGGACGTAGAGCAAATGGAGAAACAGTTCTCTGTAACGAACACACCCGAAGAAAATGCATCATCATGTACTTTCTTCATTAGGGTGGCATAGGAATCCTGGTATTCCCTATATCCTGTTCAGTCCTATAACTCTTATAGGTAAGAACGGAACCAATGTTCCCCAGCACAGTATAACATGCGGGTTCGGTCAATACATCCATATTATTATCTTTATTAGGGCATGACATGGTCGCTACCTGGAGAGAGAGAGAAGAAAACACTTTAGCGTATGCTCGTGCAAGATCAGATTGGTTATTATCTTATCTAAACAGGATGGCTCCCACTGGTTTTTATCAAATCTTCCTTCAAACCCTAAAAAGAAAGACTAGCCGGGATTAATTACACACTACAAGTTCGCCAATCTTTCAGCCAGGCCAGTGTCGGTACTTTGAGGGAGGTCCCCCGTGCTTTCGTACGAACCTAATTAATGTAAACCTCGTTTTCCCAGAGGCGTAACCTCGTTGACACCTTTCTAGACACCTACTTGATCGGCTAATTGTAATGTGTAAAACTCTCCCAGGAGTAACTCTTACTCGCAGTGGGTATCGTGATCCAACTATCTCATAGAAGGTATGCAACCTCATTGCAAATTTCAACACTTGAAATTCCCGATAATATTTTGCCCCTAGCAGCTATATGACCTTAACATAGTCAACAAATCATAAGTGCTAGTCAAGTTCAACCCGTCATTTCTCGATTGAATTAAACCCACCCGCACGACCCTTAACATAGTCAACAAAGTCGCACGACTACCCTAATCCAATCGCATCATATGCTTATGCAGATAAGCACTAATTAGCTACCGCACACTACGCCTTAACATAGTCAACAAACGTAGCACGAATACTAACTAGTACTTATCTGAAATGACGGAGGGTTACGACAGGTTTTTTCTGAAAACCTATTGCGTAATGAACTTGATATCGTTGTAGAATCAAATGAAGTTTTGAAATGGAGTGATTTTGAGGCTTTTCTAGTTTTGCTAAAGGGGTCACTCCCGGTGAAGGGATCGTCGGCCCTTTCCTCGTCGAATGAGGTGCGGGATATATCATATATATCACTGTGCAAAGCAGAAACTATAGAAGCCATCAAAAGTCAAACCGAGTGTGTAGCATCTGCCAGTTATTGCTAAAGGAGTCACTCCCGGTGAAGGGATCTCGGTCCTTTCCTCATCGAATAAGGTGCAGGGTATATCATATATACCACTATGCAAAGCAAGAACTGTAGCTACCTGTTTTGTTTAAAATTTGATTCTACAACATCTTAGGTTTCTTTTCTTTCATTAATCACATTAATAAAGTCCCATCATTTATGTCACCTAAACATCACAGATAAATACGACGTACACTTATTCCATCCGCATTCGCCTCGATGTCCCCTCGTGCACCGTTAGGTTAGATAACTAACGACAGAGCAGGGCAGGGCTAGTGCGGGTGCAAAACATAAGTAACGTCTATATAATATATCATATATACTATATACTGTACCTATCACAGAACATCACATGATCACATCACAGATATCGCAGCAGAAGTAACATATGAAACATTGGATATACTAGGACGTCCGTGTTTTCAATACGAGCCAGTATAAAACACGGATTCCACGGTCGTGATGAATAGCCAATCCCACACCCTTAGACCCCTACAAGAGCGGCAAGCAACCCTACCAATGCTAGGGTTAGGAGACCCGGACTCGACTCCTCGAGTTGGTCTCCCACTGGACCCTAGAACCCGGTTACCTGTGCTTCCCTCCTTGGGTCTATCCTAGTGCAGAAAAGGAAATAATATACAAAGGGTGACAGCTTCCGCAACCTGGAAGTGCCCCAAATAAAAGAATATTACATACAAGTTTTTACATGAATGAAAATGAAAAACACTCATCTCACATAAAAACCCCCGGCTATTCAAACACGACAATCCAATATAACATATCCAGCAACACATAACATCACATGTCATCAACGTAAGTAAATTTGCGCATCCCAATTGTCGTTGACATATAGCAACGAAACCGGCGATATCACATATTACACTTACGGTCACAGAAAAGAAAGTGTAAAACTACAATAGTTGGAATCCGCAACCTCTTTAGACATCTCATGCCTAATCAAATGAAATACTTAGACATCACATGCCTAACTATTATAAACCCCGCATTTTAGTCTCATTATCGAAAACTCCTTTCAATATCAAGTGAGACTAAACCGCTAGATTTATAACATTCATTCAGTTATCTCATAACTGTTTGTGAATTCCAATTATTGTATCCCAATCCAGATAAGTAGAAAATATTAAACTTTCCGATCGAACATTCGAACACCCAAGTTTTCCCGACTCTGATCAACACATGAAATAAGTTCAAAGACATTCATTTCATGCCTCAGTACCAACGGTCCAGCCGTAGAAGGGTCAAGCCAACGCCTCACATATGGTACGCCGTACTGCCCCAAACCCGAAGGTTCAAAAGGCAGTTCAAGACGGTCACATAATCGAGTTAAGGTTTGTTGTCTTCTAGAGGGACCATCGCGTTACTTGCACTACTCAGAACGTCCTTAAACCACAGAAAAATCCAACACTTGGATATTTTCCGGCAGGGGAAAGATTGGGTATTTAGATCCGGTCGAAATTTTTAACATATTCCAAAATATCTGGAAAGCCACATAGACAAAATCTGATAATCCGATCGAAACATCGAAGCTCTAAAACACCTCAGAAAATTCAACTCTTGAATAAATATTAAAAATACCCATAAAACTCAGCTGCTGAAATGATGAATTACTGTGCAAATATTACAGGAAAATCCCATTAGTTGGTCGCGGAACCGCCGCAGAAGCCAAGCTTCTGCCGCGGTTCCGCCGCACCTTTGACTGTTCATGAGGTAAATTTTGCACCGTAGTTCATACAATTCCCTGCTGAATTTTTTAAGCATTTTTAATCTGGAAAAATCCCAGTTTTTAGAAAAAGTCCAGAGAGCATGATGTGTTAGGGTTTCGATGTGTATTCGGGTTTCAGACGTCGTCTAGACTTCGCCTAAGGCTCTAGCTAGGCTCTGATACCACTGAAGGGTTCCTAGGCACTCTCAAGAGGTCTCACAAGGCATCAACCATGCCAATTTCAAATTTTACGGTGCCGAGAAACCCTAGACTAGATTGTTAACTAGAATTTTAGGCGACAAAGTGAAACTAGTTAACTACTTAACTAAAAGAGAGAGGCTACAACCTTTGTAGATCCGGTTCTCCACTTCCTTAGCTCCACGTAGGCATCCTCTCGCTGTCCATCTCGAATCCCGGACTCAATCGTCGGCTTGATCGGAGAAATGGGCGGGCTAGGTCGTCGGCTTCGTGCCGAAGATGATCTACGTCGAGGCATCACAAGTTCAAGCTCCAACTTCAACAAGTTGTGAAACTTGTGAAGAAAACTCCCTATACTACTTGGCAAGAGGTAGAGGGTGGAGAAATAGGAGGTGGGTTCACTTTAGAATTGGATTTCTCACTTTTTAACTCAAGTTGCCATTAATGGACTTAAGCTTTTTCTTTGAAGATGAAGAAGAAGATGAAACTAGAATATGATAAGTCTTAATTCAAAAAGAAAAGAAAATGAATACTTATCATATACTAACTATGGTAGAGTATAGAGAATAGACCATGGTTAGTAGGAATGGTTAGGGTTAAGGATGAAGACAAGAATGGTTACAAAGTCAAAGCTTCATGAAGCTTCAACTAGCTTCAAGAATGAAAGCAACCCTTTTTGTTTTCTTTTGCCATTTCTTTTTAATCCAAATTAAAAAGATAAAAGAATGAGAAAATAAAAACCCTAACCATTTACTTAACCAAGGTTAATTCTTTACACTTAACCAAATGAGCAAGTATCATCAAACATGATACAATCTAGTGCACACAAAATATATCACATATACAATGTGCTTTCCAAGTGAGAAAATCCCTTTAAAGTGAACCAATACTAGTTAATGCAAAGTAATATATCAAATATATAATTATACATTAAATCATTGAATCAACACTTGGTTCAATGATCCGGTCATGTCGCACATAACCGACTAGTATCCAATGTATCGACTTATCGAATCAATCTTTGATTCGATAACTAGGTTATATCACATACAACCAATCGAAACATTCATCGCGAGAATGAAATGCGGTATCACATACACGCATCATTCTCGGTCCCGCACATATCTCATATGCGCCCCTATTTCGTTTCGCTTGAGCCAGGAAACCTCTGTGTAGGACTCTAAAGACTCGTCAATACGCCGGTAGCAGATGATGATCATATCAAGCACCCACAAGCCGCAAGCGGTCTGCTAAACGTAACGGCCATCCGGGTATTGAGCGATAAGAAGATCGACGAGCTAGCCCGCTCACACTCCTGTGAATCCAACCAGTAACACTTACCGTACAGTCCGGTCTGTTCGTCTGATATGTCGCATATCAAGTCTAGGGGTGGTAAACGTCAGACCCCAATAACCGATAAGTCGTGCTGATGTGAGGCTCATAACGGGTCGAGAAACTACTGGTAACACTTACTAGCAAATCTCTGATCAGCACTGGCCAGGGACTTCCCTGTTACGGCCAATCAAGCACAGCGCAACATCAACCCCCAATACCGGGAGAGACGAAACCCCTCCTATCGCTCACTGCCTCCATGTGACTCGGGACTGTACCCAAAGACCACCGTTTTGCACGCCCTCATGGACGTGGTAAGGTGGAGATCAAAGCACAGTGGGAATCACACAAGACTCTATGACGATCTCGGGTCTACAGACTAACCTGCACAAGTGTCACCTGAGAACTGCCATCTGACGTGAGGTATAATACCATCTGGGAGTTCTCGGCGAGTCCGTCCAGTGTACTCAGTCTCCACTGAGCACCCGTACACCATCTCTGATGTCAAACACCAATGGATATGGGATCATCCATCGCCCATCTCATGGGTCGAGAAGCGTATACGCTAGTCTACACTGGTATATCGATGCCCCGTCTCGATACACCCACGACTAGGGACCTTGAAGGATGTACTTATGGACTACCATGTCCCCACTAGTATGATCCGCATCACAGTCCAGGTAGTCAAGTACACATCCTAAGGGCTTTACCAACATGTAACTACAAGACAATTTAAAGAGACTAGTGTACGTGTCAAGATAAAGAGTAACCAGATAGCATACTATCATATCGAGCAAGAAAGTCATCTCTATATATGTCCAAGCATCCAATATAATATACATCATCTGTACAATACTGGCCTCTAGGACATACATACAACTAACAGTCAAGGAAGTAAGAACCATCAAGATCCAACAATTTACAAAAAAGACCCTCCAAAATGCTTATTTGCACAAATGCAAATAAGCCCTCCTCCACCAATTTTCAGTCAATGATAGATACAAATGAAAATGGCCGAAACGGAAAACAAACTGGCAACTTCATAAAACTGATCCCGTAATAAATTACAGGAAAACCCCGCTACTGTATATACATACCCGCATTTGTATTCCGACCGAATACAAATGCAATGAGATAAAATCTATACTGTACAATACTAGGATCCGGCTTAAACCAAAGCCCGCTAGTATTATCCGTCCGATCAAGATCCGTGCAAGACCGCACATATCTGATTGAACCCTGCCATATCTCCATACGGCCTCTACAGTGTTTCGCCCGAAACTTGAGCAACTGTCTGTGGGGGACTCTAAAGACTCGTCAATACTATGGCTGTGGATTTAACCACTAGCACGTCAGAGGTATCAGCCATACTTGACGGGCTACCAGCTATTGACCAAAAGGGACGTCGATGAGCGAACTCATCCTGACACCCTACTGAGCCTGTCAGTGACAATATCCGTACAGTCCGGTCCGTTCGTCTATGAGCATCGCATGGCGGGCCTAGGGGGTTAGTAAAAGTCAGACCCCCAAAAGCGGTACAAGTCGTGTCGGAGTGTAGCCCAGAACACCCTGAGATACTACTGGAATACCTACCAGTAAATCTCCTGCCTCGGCCGAGGGCTTTGTGTAATGGCTCTCCTAGACACAGCGCGACCTCACCCCCAATACCGGGAGAGACGAACCCCTGAAGATCCGCTCACTGCCTCCATGTGGCTCGGGACTGTACCCAACTAAAACCTGTTTGCATGTCTCCTTTGAGCGTGATAGGGTAGTAATCAAAGTACAGTGGGAACTCACACGAGACAAATGACGATCCTCAGGTCGATGAACTAACCTGTACACATGTCACCAGGGAACTGCTATTAGACGTCAGGTATAAGACCAACTAGCATGTTCCCCACGAGTCCTGTCCGGTGTACTCATAACCCAATGAGCACCTGTATACATCTTAGGTGAACCAACAGACACCAGTAGCTTGTTAGACCGGCCACCGCCCCTCGTCGGGGTCTCGACTGTATACACTAGTCTACTCTGGAGTATCGATGCCCTGTCTCGAAACTCCCATGACTAGGGACCATTTAAGGATGTGCTTATAGACTACCAGCTCCCACGTATATGATCGCCCTCATACTGCTGGCAGTCAAGCAAGAATCCTAGGGGCTCTATCAACGTGTAATAGCGACCTGTCAGGTCACCTAAAGCAGTACACGATGATAAAGATAAACCAGATAGCATACTATCATCTTGAGTAAGACTGTCCTGCCGGAATAGGTCCTCCCTCAATCATTGCAATCACGTGCCTGTGATCCAATAATTGACTCTGAGGGCACTATCTCCAACACCATGTCCAAGAGGGTATGCAAAACGGTGGTTTTTGGGTACAGTCCCGAGTCACATAGAGGCAATGAGCGATAGGAGGGGTTTCGTCTCTCCCGGTATTGGGGGGTTGATGTTGCGCTATACTCGATTGGCCATAACAGGGAAGTCCCTGGCCAGGGATGGTTTAGAGATTTACTGGTAAGTGTTACCAGTAGTTTCTTGACCCGTTATGAGCCTTGCATCGGCAAGACTTATCGGTTATTGGAGTCTGACGTTTACCACCCCTAGACTTGATATGCGACATATCAGACAAGGAGACCGGACTGTACGGTAGTGTCGCTGTCAGGCTTTTTGCAGGAGTTGGAGCGGGCTTGCTTGCTGATCTTCTGATCGCTCAATACCCGGGTAGCCGTTACGTCCAGCTAGTACTGCTGACGGCTTATGGGTGCTTGATATGATGATCACCTACCGCCGGCGTATTGACGAGTCTTTAGAGTCCTACATAGAGGTTTTACTGGCTCAGGCAAAACGAAATAGGAGCGCATATGTGATATGTGCGGGACTGAGAATAATGCGAGTATGTGATACCGTATTCTATTCTCGCGATGTTTGTATCGATCGGTTATATGCGATATAACCAGGTTATCGAATCAAGGGTTGATTCGATAAATCGATACGATGGATGTTAATCGGTTATATGTGATATAACCGGATTATTGAGTCAAGTGTTGATTTAATAATTTAGTGTATAATTGTATATGTGATATACTAATTTACATTAACTAACATTGGTTCACTTAAGCATTTGTTTTTCTCACTTGTGCACAATTTAATATATATGTGATATATATTTATTTGTGTTCATTTTGTATCATGGTTGTTGATACACACTACATGGGTGTATGAGACATACACCATTATAATTATATTGGTAGGGTTTTAATATACAAAGTAAATACAAAATTAGTGGATAATTGTTCAAGTTCATGAAGCTTCATGAAGCTTGTGAGTGCATTGACCAAAGTCAACTAGTTTTGTTTTACTTAGGATATTTATAAACCTAACCACTATAATTAGCCATGGTAATGTCTCTACATGAGTTAGTATATGATACCCACTCACCCATGGTTAACGATCTCTCTCTTGATTTTAGTTTTCATTCTC
This sequence comes from Agapanthus africanus, assembly GCA_030015575.1. Taxonomy (NCBI): domain Eukaryota; kingdom Viridiplantae; phylum Streptophyta; class Magnoliopsida; order Asparagales; family Amaryllidaceae; genus Agapanthus; species Agapanthus africanus. Next base: position 547,034,747 of record JASDDO010000024.1, on the reverse strand, counting down.
ATTTTTGAGCTCATCTTCTTCCTCCTTCAAATTCTTGCTAGGGTTTGATAAAGAGAGAGAAATATTGTGAGAAAAGAAATTTTAAAGTGTACCCATTTCCTATTTCACCATCCTCTACTAGACTAGCACTTTAGTTTAGGGTGTATGCTTCACTAATTCTTTAGTTAGTGAAGTAGAAGCTTGAGTTCGTATTCCCTCGACGTAGATCATCTTCGGCCTCGAAGACTTCAAGCAAAACCGTTGCCCTCTTCTCATGGAGCCGTCCGAGAGTCCGAGAGTTCGATGATCGCAGCGAAGGGACTACTACAAGGAGCTTATGAAGTGAAGGACCGATCTACAAAGGTTGTCTTTCATATTCACTTAGTCGTAAATGGTTTTTACTTGCATGTGATACCCTAATAGTCTAGCAAAGATCTTGTTTAGGGTTGTTCGGCACGGCTAAAATTTTAACCGGGCATGGCTGATTCCTTGTAGTACCTTGTTAGTGTGCCTAGTAACCCTAAACTAAGCTCCGCCGACTCATCTGGAACAACGTCGGAAAACTCTCGCACGATAGGAACCCGGTCCCACAAACCAACTGTGGCTCCGGTATCACGAATGAATGCCAAGAATCCTCGACATCCTCTCCTCAAAAGCCAACTAGCGAAAAGGCTGAATTCAAGCTGTGAGAGGCGGCACAACTATCCCCCTACACAACAAGAACTGACTCGCCGGGAAAACAACACCTGACTGTTTTCTCGTGGTAGTCCACAGACGCCTAGCATGTAGCTAACCAGTCCGTGCCCAGGAGAACGTCAAATCCAACATCTCTAGAAGGATCAAGTGACAGATGAATCTCCTACCCGATTGGCACACAACTGAAATACGTGTTGCGCAACAAAAGAATCGCTGACAGAAATTAACACAACAAACGGCTGATCTACCTAACACGACTCTCGTCCCAACCACGGCACAAGGTGTGAAAAACAAACAAGTACATCAAAAGAACATGCGAATTAAGGATACCTGAAAACTCAGCATTGGACGCCCGCACGTCCCGATGAGTAGAAGAAAACTCTCGTGTATGCCCCCTACCCGCAACTGGCTGAACTCCTTTTCTGGTAACCTGTCCCCTCTGAGCGAACCTTCCGCGTCCATGACCTCTCTGCACATAAGCCTAACGTGGTGCTAAGGAACAATGTCTGACGAAGTGTTGAAGGCTCCCGCATCGAAAATACCCATGCGACGACTGCTGACCCTCCTGGGGATGAGAGCTGAACGACTGTCCTCGTCCTAAGCCTCTGCTACTCCCGCGACGGTCACGAAATCTGTCTCGACGACTAAGCCTCTGTCTCTGGGCCGGTACACCGGTATGTGTCCTCCACTATCCCGGAACTCTCAGAGTCTCTGGAATACGTGCCTCGTCAACTGGGGCTGCATCCACTGGTGCTATGTAGGTGATGGAATGCTGCATGCTAATAGCAAGGAACAACTGGGTAACAGAGGTGACAACCTCCTGTCGCTACGCTCGAACGGCCTCAACCAATGAACTCATCGTCTGGCGCATGTCCTGCATCTCTGCCACAAGCCTAGCGATACTCTCTGTCGAAGGCGGATCCGTCTGCACCTGTGTAACTAGCGTGCCATCCTGGTCAGTGCTCGTCTCACCCGAACCAACTCTGACCTCGGCTCTCGCTGCATCACTCTGAGTCCCCATAGTCATCGGTGGCAAGGCTATAAATGGAAATAAGTTTCGATAAGAACACGGAAATCGAATCACAAGGATATGAATCATCAAGGAAGGAATTTCAAACAATTGTACTTAGGTCACTTTAGGCAGAGTACCGCATCGTGAGTATGCAGCAGACATACACACACTACGTTACTCTGCTTAAGCTACCTACTCTATCATACCAAGGTCATCCTACACTCCGAAAAGTAAAAAACCTAGCGCTCTGATACCAACTTTGTCACGACCCGAAATTGGCACGTGATGGCCCTAATACTACGCAACGTCTACAGGCGTAACGCAGTAAAAGAAAGCCAAAACTCAGAAATATAAACCATTAAAAGACAAGAAAAGATAAGAAATATTGTTTAAAAGTCTTTGAAATCACAACCCAAATTCTTTAAAAGTCCAACTTTCTTTCTTTAAAATTTTGGTAGCACCTCCTTTGTAAAAACTAACCCCAAAAATGGGTACAACATAAATATAAATAAAGCATCCCCAAACGGGAGCAAATACACGCCCAAAGGCGGAAAACAACCACCACAACAAATATACGACGCCGTAGCGAAGAAATAAAAGACGATAGAAAGGAAACTGTATAAAAGACAACAAGTCACAAATAATATACAATATCGTCCTCATCAAGTCTCTAAGTCAACAAGAAAACATAGTAGATGGAGAGTACAAGGATACAACGAATATACAATACAACAATACGGATAACCACAAAACCCACCTAAGCAAAACTGCACACTATGAGCTGAAGCGGTATCCGCAGCAAAAGATGATCAGATAGATGAATAGCCTGCCTCGACTACTCTGGGGAAACACCCTGCAAAACAACTGTGGCACAACGGGGGTGAGTTGCCAACTCGTGAATAGTAAATAACATATGCAGATAATCGCAAGTATGCACGTACACCGCGAATCTAACATATGCAATTAATAGCAATAAAAGGTCATATGAATGCAATAATCATGAAAGGTACACTAGCAGATACAACTAATACATGAAGCAATAATAATATGACAATTAGTATACAATAATCATGCAATAATGATATGAAAGAGTATATATGCAACAATCATGAAAAGTACACTAACAAGTACAACTATACATGAAGCAATGCATATAAATAAAGGTATGTAAATGCAACAGTCATGAAAGGTACACTAACAGGTACTACTAATACATGACGCAGTGCACAAACAATAAATGTGGAGTATGAAATGAAAAATGTCACTTCCACGGAATCCTGACATCGTGGTAGGATCACAATCCATCAAGACAAATCCAAATCCCAATTCCTCAAATCAGCCTCCAAATTGGCTATCATATCATATAAGTCTCACAAATCCTGAATGTACAATATCAATAAATCTCATATATTCTGAATGTACAAAATCAGCAATCTCATATATATCCTGTATCAATTCTCAAATAAATCCCCTATCTCCCAAATCCAAAATCAAGTAAAATTCTAACACCCTAAATATATTTGCATGAATAAATATGATGATGTATATAAATTGATATCAATACACATATATTAGCGTCCCATTCCACTAATATTGGTGTAAAGGCATATATAACAGCGTCCCATTCCACTGTTATATATACTTAGGAGTAAAAAAGAAATATTATGAAACCAATGTGTCAAGCATCGACACAGAAATACTGATCTATCAGGTGCTGTCACCAAGACTGGCACCCTGATAGGTACGTATCATACGCTATACCGAAAACACGAGTGCCTAGCTCTGACCCTCGCCTCTCGACGTATCTATACGCACATGACTCCCGTCGGTATCTAGATGATAACCGCTGAGTCATAGGTAATGTCACCGGATGGTATGGTTCCCCCACTAACTCATCGTCTACTCCACGACTCTTGCCCCGGGGTACCTCCGGGGCCCCACCATGTACCCACAGACGGTGCCTCCCGCTCCTCGAATCAGGTATATAATCAGAACCGATAAATCTCATGATGGATGCTATAATATCATATCAAGCGAAAACGGGTTTTTCAAATAATGCATAATTTCATGAAACTACCACGGTCCCCAAATCCAGAAAACATCATGAAAAATCCATATCTCAATGCGAAAATCCATGAATATAATATACGCATCATAAATCTGAAATGCGAGCATATAAAGGAAAAGCCGCTATTTAACTGCAACAAGTTAACATATAAATCATGCGGTTCCTAATTTCTCCAAGTCTATATAACATCAAGTAAAGGTAAACATGTAGCTATAACCAGCTATATGTGAAAACATAAAGGTATAGCAAGATATATGTATGTACCTATGAGTAATGATGTAGTATACCCCCCGGGTATAAGTGAAATATATGTGCAAGGTATACCTGTAGCTATATCATAAAGTGTGTATGTACCTATCGCTAATGGTACAATACTCTATAGGTATACAAGTAACTAGTATATAAATTTAAGAAGGCATATGTGTAAGCATGTGGATATACAGATATGCTATATGTCATATGTGATAAGAAATATGAATCAATGTCCCAATGTCCCTAACCAAGCAATATCATATCTATAAGTGGGTTGTGCGTGACATGGCAATTATTGACGGTGTATGTGACATACAATCAGTGCTCGTGCAATATGAATCGTCAATAATAGTGCGGTGTCCTAAGGATACTAGTCCAAGCACTATACTAACTAAGCAGTAGGGTGAATGCGCAATTCTAAATATAATATAGAATATGCGACAGAGATAACATCTCTAGCCCAGACGCATAACGCCATGCGGGCGATTCCTCTGTAGATGTTAAATCTACTCACCAACGCTCCAAGCTAGATGAAGTCTACCACATGTTTTCCCCTTGTAGTAGTGTCCGAAGTCCCTGCCTGCGAACCTGCAACATTAAAACAATAAAACAAGTATATATTAATAATAGACGCAAAATACGTACAAACTATATTAGACCGATCCAACAACAGAAAATATACTCTCAAGTGTTCGTATTGTGGCTAACGTGCGTATCAACACGACGAAACTAACCCAAAGCAAAACCACACAAAGTGCACGATCCGTGTCGTATAACGTATCGTGCAGACACAAAACACTAGAAACTACCTAGGTGATCCCAGATTTTGCATACTGAGAAAACTCAACAATCAAAAAAGACCAAATACACCAAAACCACTGCAGGCACCTACCCAGAAAAACCCACACCATAACTCCTACCCACGGCCGATCTCGCCGGAATCCCCTTCATACGTCGCCGGCCGGGTCCGAGCTCCAAGGGTCCGTGCTTCAGGTGAGGTCCTATGGTCTCAGGTACAACACAACTATATTGTTTGATTTTCTCGTACACATCCCGGATCACAGCAGAACACAGATATCACAAATAGACACTAAAAATACGATATTTGCATGAAACGACACCAAACGCTATCTAAACTAAAACTAACAAGCTAAGCTACACTAAAAACACATAAACAACAGCAAAAGAACATTACCTACACAAAAGAACTCAAAGATCCTAGCTTTGCATGCTCCTAGGCATCCAAGAGGCAAAAAGTGAAGAAAGATGTGATTTTTGTGATATTTGTGAAGGATTTGAGATGAATTAGTGAGGGAAATGAGAGTGTTCAGTTTGTTTTGTGAGGAAAGAATAAAATGAGAAGAGATAGAGAAAAAGAGAGAGTGTGTGAGGATATGAGAGAGGGAGGTGAGTATAGGGTAAGGTGAGAGGTGAGTGCAACCAATGCAATTAATGCACCATTAAAGCATTCACACACACCTCATCACTCTAACAAATATCGCTCTCTCTCTCTCACACAAAAGATCAAGAGAAAAGACAAGCTTTTAGGGTTAAGAAAAAGGGTTAGATTAAACAAGGATTAGATTAAGTGTCAAGCTTGCTAAGAACAAAATTAGCACAAACAAATCCTCATATTTACGTGCACACGTGCGTGCGTGCTTACAACAAATAATAATAATTTATTAATTAAATGTTATAAAATGTGAGAAACCCGAATTGGTAAACTTTTTACAGTAAACCCGCATTAACGTCTAAACGAACACTAACCGAAATCTAAGGCGTTACAGATTCAAGTCCGCTGTACCCGTAACCCAACGAGCACCTGCATACTATCTCCAGTACAACGTACTAATGGCTGTAGGACAGATCATTTCCTCTGCTGGGATGAGAAGCGTACACACTAGTCTATTTCGGAGTATCGATGCCCTGTCTCGATAATCCTACGACTAGGGACCTGAAAAAGGATGTGCTTGTAGACCACCCAGCTCCCACTAGTGTGACTGCCATCAAAACGCTAGTAGTCAAATAAGATCCTAAGGGCTCTATCAATATGTATTCGCGATATGCTAAAAGAAACATATACACATATTAAGATAGATATAAACCAAGTAGCATACTACTATGTGTTAGTTATATGTATGCCCTAGAGGCCATTACTGTACATAGGATGTATATTGTAGTGGATGCTGGGACATATATAGGGAGGACTTTCTTGCTCGATATGATAGTATGCTATCTGGTTGAACTTTACCTTAACGTGTATACTGATTGTCTCTCTGTTACATGTTGGTAAAGCCCTTAGGATGTGTGCTTGACTACCTGGACTATGATGCAGATCATACTAGTGGGGACATGGTAGTGCATAAGTACATCCTTCAAAGTCCCTAGTCGAGGGTGTATCGAGACGGGGCATCGATATACCAGAGTAGACTAGCGTATACCTTCTCGACCCATAAAGATGGGCGATGGATGATCCCATATCCATTGGTGTTTGACATCAGAGATGATATACGGGTGCTCAGTAGAGACTGGGTACACTGGACGGACTCGCCGAGAACTCCCAGATGGTATTATACCTCACGTCAGATGGCAGTTCTCTGGTGACACTGGTACAGAGTAGTCTGTTGACCCGAGATCGTCATAGAGTCTTGTGTGGTTCCCACTGTGCTTTGATTTCCATCTTACCACGTCCAAGAGGGCGTGCAAAACGGTGGTTTTTGGGTACAGTCCCGAGTCACATGGAGGCAATGAGCGATAGGAGGGGATTCGTCTCTCCCGGTATAGGGAGTTGATGTTGCACTGTGTTCGATTGGCTATAACAGGAAGTCCCTGGCCAGGGCTGCTCAGAGAATTGCTGGTAAGTGTTACCGGTAGTTTCTCGACCCGTTATGAGCCTCATATCGACACGACTTATCGAGCTATTGGGGTCTGACGTTTACCACCCCTAGGCAAGATATGCGACATATCAAACGATCAGACCGTACTGTACGGTAGTGTTACTGGTTGGATTCACAGGAGTGTGAGCGGGCTTGCTCGTCGATCTTCTGATCGCTCAATACCCGGGTGGCCGTTACGTTTAGCAGACCGCTTGCGGCTTGTGGATGCTTGATATGATCATCATCCGCTGCCGGCGTATTGACGAGTCTTTAGAGTCCTACACAGAGGTTTCCTGGCTCAAGCGAAACGAAATAGGAGCGCATATGAGATATGTGCGGGACCGAGAATAATGCATGTATGTGATACCGTATTCTATTCTTGCGATGATTGTATCGAATGGTTGTATGCGATATAACCTAGGTATCGAATCAAGTATTGATTCGATAAGCCGATACATTGAATACTAGTCGGTTGTGTGCGACATGACCGGATCATTGAATCAAGTGTTGATTTAATGATTTAATGCATAATTATATATTTGATATATTACTTTGCACTAACTAGTATTGGTTCACTTTAAACGGATTTTCTCACTTGGTTTGTGCACATTGTATATGTGATATACTTTCGTACACTTGATTGTATCATGTTTGATGATACATGTTTAACTATAGTTAAGTGTAATGAATTAAGCCATGGTTAAACTAATGATTAGTGTTTTCTTTTTATTACTTATTTATTTATTTATTTATTTTGAATAGATAAGAAAAGAATGGTTGCTAATTTTGGAGTTTAGTTGAAGCTTCATGAAGCTTTGACTTTGTAACCATTCTTGTCTTCATGTTAAACCCTAACCATTAATCTAACCTTGGTTAATTCTCTACACTTGACCATGGTTCTAATATGATAAGTATTCATTTTCTTTTCAAAATATAATTAACTTATCATATTTCTTTCTTCTTCTTCATCATCTTCTTCACATGAAGAAAGTTCACTTCATCAATGGTGATTGATGAAAACAAGTGAGAAATCCAATTCTAAAGTCTACCCACTTCCTATTTCTTCATCCTCTACCTCTTGCCAAGTAGTAGAGTGTGTTCTCTTCACAAGTTTTTGGACTTGGTGAAGTCGGAGCTTGATTTTGCGATGCCTCGACGTAGATCATCTTCGGCATGGACATCGACGACCTAGCTTGCCCATTCTCCGACGAAGCCGACGCTTGAGCCCGGATTTGATTTGGACAGTGGAGAGGACCTCGTTGCGGAACTATGGAGGTGGAGCACCGGATCTACCAAGGTTGTATTTCCGTATCTTGTAGTTAAGTGTTAACTAGTTAGCTTTTTCGCCTAGTTTTCTAGCAAACGATCCGTAGTCGGGTCTCTCGGCACCCATAAATTTTTATATTGGCATGTTCGATGCCTTGTGAGACCTCACTAGGGTGCCTAGGAACCCTACAGTGGTATCAGAGCCTAGCTAGAGCCTTAGGCGATGCGTAGACGGAGTTAGAAGTCCGATCGACCCGAAACCCCGACTTTAAAATGCTCTCTGGACTTTTTTGTAAAATGTGGATTTTTGCAAATTAAAAATATGCAGAAAAATCAGCAGGAAAATCTAAGAATTACGATGCAAAAATTACCTAATGATCTTTCTAAAGTGCGGCGGAACCGCGGCATTAGCGTGCTAATGCGGCCCTTCCGCGGCCCTTTTGTCTTATCTGCCATTGAATTTTGCACAGTAACTCCTATTTTTCAGTGCTGGTTTTCCTGGAAATTTTTAATATGCAGTAAACAGTTGAGCATTTTTGGGTTGTATTGGGAATCAAAGATTCGATCGGGGTTTCAAATTTTGTCTGTGTGGCTTTCCGGATAAATTTTAGAATATGTTAAAAAGTTCGACCGGATATAAATACCCAATTTTTCCCCTGTCGGGAAATTTCCAAGTGTTGGATTTTTCCGTAGTTTAACGACGTTCTAAGTAGTGCAAGTAACGCGATGGTCCCTCTAGAAGACAACAAACCTTAACTCGATTATGTGACCGTCTTGAACTGCCCTTTGAACCTTCGGGTTTGGGGCAGTACGGCGTGCCACATGTGAGGCGTTGGCTTGACCCTTCTACGGCTGGACCGTTGGTACTGAGGCACGAACTGAATGTTGTTAGACTTATTTCATGTGTTGATCTTTATCGGGAAAACTTGGGTGTTCGAATGTTCAATCGGAAAGTTTAATATTTTCTAATTATCTGGAATGGGATACAATAATTGGAATTCACAAGTAGTTATGTGATAACTAAATGAATGTTATAAACGTAGCAGTTTAGTCTCACTTGATCGGTTGCCACGGAATTTTGATGTGATCAAAAGTCCGTTGCAATCACGTAGCGTACGCGGATACTCGCCGTGTAAACTTAATAGACAGCCTCACTCCATAGCCCCGACCAAGTGACTGTAGGAGAACCCCGTCGCCGTAAGCATCCGTTCGGGTGCTCGCGGTAGCGGTGTTCCGCCTTGGTGCACTTCGTCGCTGGTATCGGGGGTGCGGCCGCCTACTGAAGTTTGCGACGAGCATTCGATCAGGCTGTCGGGAATCTTGTTGAATTGCCTGACTTGATATTGAAAAGTGTTTTCGATAATGAGACTAAAATGCGGGGTTTATAACTGTTAGGCATGTGATGTCTAAGAAATTCATTTGGTCAGGCATGCGATGTCTGAGGTGATTGCGGATTCCAACTGTTGTAGTTTTACACTTTCTTTTCTGTGACCGTAAGTGTAATATGTGATATCGCCGGTTTCGTTGCTATATGTCAACGACAATTGGGATGCGCATATTTACTTACGTTGATGACATGTGATGTTATGTGTTGCTGGATATGTTATATTGGATCGTCGTGTTTGAATAGCCGGGGGTTTTTATGTGAGATAAGTGTTTTTCATTTTCATTCATGTAAAAACTTGTATGTAATATTCTTTTATTTGGGGCGCTTCCAGGTTGCGGAAGTTGTCACCCTTTGTATATTATTTACTTTTCGCCACTAGGATAGACCCAAGGAGGAGGGCACATGTAACCGGGTTCTGGAGTCCAGTGGGAGACCAACTCGAGGAGTCGAGTCCGGGTCTCCTAACTCCAGAATTGGTAGGGTTGCTTGCCGCTCTCGTAGGGGTCTAGGGGTGTGGGTTTGGCTATTCATCACGACCGTGGAATCCGTGTTTTATACTGGCTCGTATTGAAAACACGGACGTCCTAGTATATCCAATATTTCATATGTTTCTTCTGCTGCGTTATCTGTGATGTGATCATGTGATGTTCTGTGATAGATACATTATATAGTATATATGATATATTATATAGGAGTTACTTATGTTTTACACCCGCGCTAGCCCTGCCCTGCTCTGCCGTTAGTTACCTAACCTAACGGTGCACGAGGGGACATCGAGGCGAATGCGGATGGCATAAGTGTACGTCGTATTTATCTGTGATATTTAGGTACTTAAATGATGGGACTTCATTAATGTGATTAATGAAATAAAAGAAACCTAAGATGTTGTAGAATCGAATTTCAAACTAAAACAGGTAGCTACAGTTCTTGCTTTGCACAGCGGTATATATGATATATCCTGCACCTTATTCGATGAGGAAAGGACCGAGATCCCTTCACCGGGAGTGACTCCTTTAGCAATAACTGGCAAATGCTATACACTCGGTTTGTCTTTTGATTGCTTTTAAGTGTTTTTGCTTTGCACAGTGATATATATGATATATCCCGCACCTCATTCGACGAGGAAAGGACCGACGATCCCTTCACCGGGAGTGACTCCTTTAGCAAAACTAGAAAAGCCTAAAAAACACTCCATTTCAAAATTCATTTGATTCTACAACGATATCAAGTTCATTACGCAATAGGTTTTCAGAAAAACCTGTCGTAGCCCTCCGTCATTTCAGATAAGTAGTAGTTAGTATTCGTGCTACGTTTGTTGGCCTGCGTCAAGGCGTAGTGTGCGGTAGCTAACTGGTGCTTATCTGCATAAGCATATGATGTGATTGGATTAGGGTAGTCGTGCGACTTTGTTGGCCTGCGTCAAGGGTCGTGCGGGTGGGTTTAATTCAATCAGGAAATGACGGGTTGAACTTGACTAGCGGACTATGGTTTGTTGGCCTGCGTCAAGGTCATAGGACGCTAGGGGCAAAATATTATCGGGAATTTCAAGTGTTGAGATTTGCAATGAGATTGCATACCTTCTATGAGATAGTTGGATCCCGATACCCGCTGCGAGTAAGTGTTACTCCTGGGAGAGTTTTATACATTACAATTAGCCGATCAAGTAGGTGTCTAGAAAGGTGTTAACGAGGTTACGCCTCTGGGAAAATGAGGTTTACATTAATTAGGTTCGTGCGAAAGCACGGGGGACCTCCCTCAAAGTACCGACACTGGCCTGGCTGAAAGATTGGCGAACTTGTAGTGTGTAATTAATCCCGGCTAGTCTTTCCTTTTAGGGTTTGAAGGAAGATTTGATAAAAAGCAGTGGGAGCCATCCTGATTAGATAAAATAATAGCCAATCTATTCTTGACAGAGCGCACGCTGAGTGTTTTCTTCTCTCTCTCTCCAGGTAGCGACCATATCACGCCTTAATCAAGATAATAATACGGATTATTGACCGAACCCGCTTGTTATACTGAGCTGGGGAACGTTGGTCCCGCTCCAACTTATAATTGTTATAAGACAGAGCAGGAAATAGGGGATTACCAGAATTCCCGTGCCGCCCAAACGAAGAGAGTGCATGATGATGCATCATCTTCGGGTGTGTTCATTACAGAGAACTGTTTCTCAGTATCCTTTACGTCCTGGGTATGTGATACCAGATCAGGATCCCAGATATGTAATATGTTACATAGGGCTACAGAAAGGTAGAAAACTGAGAACGGATGATAAGTTTCATGAGGCAGAAAACGGGGCAAGAGTTGCAGCCAAGTCTGTTGGTCACTGTCACCCTGTATTACAATACATTGATTCTGAACGAATGTTGTTAGATACCGAACCTGATATACAAAATCATATCTATCTCTTTATTAGTAAAGAAATGATAAAATTTTGTATTGATGGATAATGTTTTGAACATTTCCTATATCAAAAGTTGATCGGTTCAGGCACGTTATCTAAAAGCATTGATGTTCTAAATCAAACTACAGTTCTTAGTATACGGAACACACACAAGAGGAAGAGTTCAGAAATGAACGAATCCTTCTTGAGGCATTGTAGACTAGGTCATATCAATGCGACCCGACTAGCTGGAGTTACATAAAGATGCATATTTAAATTAGTTTGAATTTACATCTTGTGAAACTCGCCAGTCATGTCACAAAGATAAGATGACCACAGCTCTGTTTACTGGAAACAGAGAAAGAGTTAGTAAACTCTTGGGATGATACATGTTGATGTATGTAAGGTCCCCTGTCTACAAATGCCAGGACTGGTTCTTTATACTTCATTACATTCTCTGATAATCTCTCAAGATTCAGTCATATGTTCCTGTTGAAACATGAGTCCGAACCTTTTGAGATATTCACAGAATATAAGATAGAAGTAGAGAACCAAAATACGGGTATAAGTATTATGTCCTATGATGAGATCAAGGAGAAGAATACTTAAGCATGGAATTCCTGGACTATTCTAAAGGAGAATGAGATTCTCTCTCAGCATTACTCCTCTGTATACACCATAGCACGATGGTATATCAGGGCGGAGCAATCACACCCTATATGATAAGGTGTGCTCTATGATGAGTACTACTGAGTTACCTTTTTCCTTTTTGGGAGTTATGCGCTTGAGAAGCTGCATACCTATTGAACAGGGTTCAAATCAAATCAGTTGCTTACCACTTCATATGTGATATGGAATGGGAAGAGCCCATGTCTTAAGCTAGTTAAGATTTGGGGTTGTCCGGCCTATGTCTGAAAGCAAAATCCGGACAAGCTCGAGGCAATGTAAGTTATGTAGAACTGGAAAGGTTCCAACTATACAAACTGCAGTTGATGATTTGATAGAACCAAAGGATTCAATAGTTACCAACGAACCTCAGCCTCTCCGCCGATCTAGTAGGGTTCCTCACCCACCTGAGAGATACTTCGGTTTCTCTATGACAGTGGGAGCGAGGATTGCATCATGAGATGATGACCCAACTAGCTTCGAGCTGGCCATCAGGAGTGTGACTCTGTAAGAATGGCTGGATGTTTAGTGATCTGAGATGGAATCCTTATACACCAACAAAGTATGGACTTTGGTTGCTATATCTGAAGGGTTAAATCCCCATCAGGAGCAAGTATATCTTGAGAAGATTACTTGGTGTACATGGAAAAGTTGAGACTTTCAAAGCTAGACTTGTTAAGGGTTTTCGTCATCGACCAGGCGTGGATAATGATGAAACCTTTTCAAGTAACTATGCTTAAGTCCATCCAGATCCTACTTGCCACGGCTACATACCATGACTGCGATATCTGGTGGTTGGGTGTCTTGACTGCTTTTCTAAATGATGATTTAGAAGAGTGCATCTATAAGTACACAGCCAGAGGGCTTCGTAGACAGTGGGAGCAGCGGAAACGTGTGCAAGATGCTTTATAGGATAAAGCAGGCATCGCGGAGTTGGAACATCTGTTTTGATGAAGCGGTCAAAGAAGTTGACATCATCAAAATGGTAGATGAACCTTGTATAAACAAGAAGGTAGTAGGGAGTATGATGACGATCCTCGTAGAGTACGTGGATGACATACTCTTGATAGGGAAGGAGTTTCCTATGCTACGCTCGATCAATCTCCGATTATCACCATAATTCTCCATATAGGATCAAAATGATACCTCCTAAATCCTGGATTTTGGATTTATGAGATAGATCTAAATGGATGTTAGGATACTCACTAGCTGTAGTGAGATGGTATCAATCGACCCTGGGAAGAATCACTGGAATGGTTCCAGGGTGATAAAGACGACTGAATGTCAGTCACAGGCATTGTCTTTACCCTCAGTGAAGGTGGAGTAGAGGGACGGTATGTTGGAAGAGTTCCGAGCTAAATACCGTGACATACTAGACGATAAAGGCAGGATACATCGCTACTTAAGATGCTACCAAAGAGGCTGTTTGGGTGTATATTGGTTCATGAGATGAACTACATTCCTACCATTGTGTGACAATGGAGTTGTGGCTTATGCCAAGGAACGCCCGTCCCATCAGTGATCCAGACATATTCTAAGGCAGTATCACTTGATCATGGAGATGATTGATCTCCAGGGTGATCGAGGTTTGGAGAGTAGACTCAGAGGACAACACAGCGGATCCACTCACAAAGGCCTATTCCCAGAGAGAGACTTTTATGGGATGGTTGAGTATGAGATACTGCAACCACTGCTATCAGATGGCCCTAGTGCAAGTGGGAGATTGTTAGTTATATGTATGCCCTAAAGGCCATTACTGTACATAGGATGTATATTGTAGTGGATGCTGGGACATATATAGGGAGGACTTTCTTGCTCGATATGATAGTATGCTATCTGGTTGAACTTTACCGTAACGTGTATACTGATTGTCTCTCTGTTACATGTTGGTAAAGCCCTTAGGATGTGTGCTTGACTACCTGGACTATGATGCGGATCATACTAGTGGGGACATGGTAGTGCATAAGTACATCCTTCAAAGTCCCTAGTCGAGGGTGTATCGAGACGGGGCATCGATATACCAGAGTAGACTAGCATATAGCTTCTCGACCCATACAGATGGGTGATGGATGATCCCATATCCATTGGTGTTTGACATCAGAGATGATATACGGGTGCTCAGTAGAGACTGGGTACACTGGACGGACTCGCCGAGAACTCCCAGATGGTATTATACCTCACGTCAGATGGCAGTTCTCTGGTGACACTGGTACAGAGTAGTCTGTTGACCCGAGATCGTCATAGAGTCTTGTGTGGTTCCCACTGTGCTTTGATTTCCATCTTACCACGTCCAAGAGGGCGTGCAAAACGGTGGTTTTTGGGTACAGTCCCGAGTCACATGGAGGCAATGAGCGATAGGAGGGGATTCGTCTCTCCCGGTATAGGGAGTTGATGTTGCACTGTGTTCGATTGGCTATAACAGGAAGTCCCTGGCCAGGGCTGCTCAGAGAATTGCTGGTAAGTGTTACCAGTAGTTTCTCGACCCGTTATGAGCCTCATATCGACACGACTTATCGAGCTATTGGGGTCTGACGTTTACCACCCCTAGGCAAGATATGCGACATATCAGACGATCAGACCGTACTGTACGGTAGTGTTACTGGTTGGATTCACAGGAGTGTGAGCGGGCTTGCTCGTCGATCTTCTGATCGCTCAATACCCGGGTGGCCGTTACGTTTAGCAGACCGCTTGCGGATGCTTGATATGATCATCATCCGCTGCCGGCGTATTGACGAGTCTTTAGAGTCCTACACAGAGGTTTCCTGGCTCAAGCGAAACGAAATAGGAGCGCATATGAGATATGTGCGGGACCGAGAATAATGCGTGTATGTGATACCGTATTCTATTCTCGCGATGATTGTATCGAATGGTTGTATGCGATATAACCTAGGTATCGAATCAAGTATTGATTCGATAAGCCGATACATTGAATACTAGTCGGTTGTGTGCGACATGACCGGATCATTGAATCAAGTGTTGATTTAATGATTTAATGCATAATTATATATTTGATATATTACTTTGCACTAACTAGTATTGGTTCACTTTAAACGGATTTTCTCACTTGGTTTGTGCACATTGTATATGTGATATACTTTCGTACACTTGATTGTATCATGTTTGATGATACATGTTTAACTATAGTTAAGTGTAATGAATTAAGCCATGGTTAAACTAATGATTAGGGTTTTCTTTTTATTACTTATTTATTTATTTATTTATTTTGAATAGATAAGAAAAGAATGGTTGCTAATTTTGGAGTTTAGTTGAAGCTTCATGAAGCTTTGACTTTGTAACCATTCTTGTCTTCATGTTAAACCCTAACCATTAATCTAACCTTGGTTAATTCTCTACACTTGACCATGGTTCTAATATGATAAGTATTCATTTTCTTTTCAAAATATAATTAACTTATCATATTTCTTTCTTCTTCTTCATCATCTTCTTCACATGAAGAAAGTTCACTTCATCAATGGTGATTGATGAAAACAAGTGAGAAATCCAATTCTAAAGTCTACCCACTTCCTATTTCTTCATCCTCTACCTCTTGCCAAGTAGTAGAGTGTGTTCTCTTCACAAGTTTTTGGACTTGGTGAAGTCGGAGCTTGATTTTGCGATGCCTCGACGTAGATCATCTTCGGCATGGACATCGACGACCTAGCTTGCCCATTCTCCGACGAAGCCGACGCTTGAGCCCGGATTTGATTTGGACAGCGGAGAGGACCTCGTTGCGGAGCTATGGAGGTGGAGCACCGGATCTACAAAGGTTGTATTTCCGTATCTTGTAGTTATGTGTTAACTAGTTAGCTTTTTCGCCTAGTTTTCTAGCAAACGATCCGTAGTCGGGTCTCTCGGCACCCATAAATTTTTATATTGGCATGTTCGATGCCTTGTGAGACCTCACTAGGGTGCCTAGGAACCCTACACTATGTTGAGCAAGACTGTTAATACAACTGTGAATATCCCAAGTTTCCATTAAATAATATACAAACTAGTATGATACAATAGTGGCCGGTAGGGCATATACACTAACAACAGGAGTTTTAGGTGTTTTAGTGAATAACAACAATAGTTAAGGATATTTTTGTGAAATTTATAGTAATTTAGTTAATTTAAGAATATGAATCGTGCAAACAACATACGCGCGCACACACACAGCAAGCATACACACACACATGTACACACATACTAGCACGCGCGCACACACAAAGGTCCGAACCTTAATTCATAATCGTTCTCTACAAAGAACTATTGTCAAATCCCACCATAATCCTAACCCGAGATATACGCACTCAGATAAAAACAAACAGGCACGCACACACACATACACAAATACACAGACACATATGAACAAGGCTAAACTCTAATTTATCACCATTCTCCTCTATATTGAACTCTTGTCAAATCTCATCCTAACATTTTCCCTAAATCCAAAATCTTTAAATCGATTAAGAAAACCCTCATATTTAAAAGAAAATACTCTAAACTTAGAACTTCAAGATCTTGTATTTGAAACGTAAACGTAAAACTAATTGAAATCAAATCCTAAACTAAGAGTATAATTTTCGATGATAATACGAATTTTTCATATTCACATCGATAATTAATCATATGTGAAAATGAAAACGTGACTTAGTTCCCGCCTATCGGTTAATATACGCTCGGTGTTCGTCATGACATGAAACTACACGAAAATTGTTATACACCGGACGTTATCGTTCGGTTTCTAAACGTCATATCGTAGTCTATGTGATAAGAATTAATATTCAATCGTATGATAACCGATAGAATTAATATTCGATCGTTAGAACTGTAAACAAAAACATAGGGCCCACCAACTAACTGATTTTTTTAACTTTTTACGCTAAGTAACGTTCACGGTTATAACCATGAACGTTTTTTATTTTTTTCACGGTCAGAACTGTGACCCAATATTTGCTTATGCGGGTTTGGGTCGCAGTTCTCTCACGGTTTAAACCGTGAACAAATCCTTACCATGTAGCAGTGGTGCCATCTGATGCATACGTCAAAAGTGTCCAAAAAACATAAAATTTTGTAAGCACATATATTAAAATATGAAGACCAAGATTAACATTGACGATCATCCGAAAAAATTATATAATCTTGCTTTTGCTTAGGATGTAACTAACTTAGTTAATTACCCGGCTAGAGAGTAAATTAGCTGCTTCCTTTTATTTTAAGTATTTCATAAGATCTAAGTTGCTTGTAACTGAATATTAGATTGAGATTTAATGTTAATTTTCATATAAATTCTTACTGTGATACTTAAGTACATACCTTACACCTATCGGTGTTTTGATAGGAGTAATAACACGCATACACAGAGATTCTTTAATATTTGACAACACAAACTCAATTTATTTATAATTATCTCAAGATTTGAACTTAATCATTACAGCAATAGAAATATAAATTGAAACATATATGCTTTATTCATCAACAAACACTCAACAATATTTCTTGCTTGGCCTTCTCGATGATTTTGGTTGACTCGGTTCACCAAAGTATACCAAAAAGCTTATTGCTGACAGAAAGATGCCGATAATTGATAGAGTGTAACCACACCAATTTTAATGGATTATTTACCTTTTGCAATAGTAATAAATCCAAAAAACGTTATTTGTTGCAGTCGGCTTGCTAAATGTAAGACACATGAAGATACATTTGCTTTCACTTATGAGGATGATATATAGCTTATTTGCGACAACTAAATTTTCTTAACCTGTGTTGCAAAAATTTAGTACTGCCTAGGAGGTGGTGGAGAATTATAGTAATATGGACCGGGAAGTGAGGGTGACGGCGGTGGTGGAGATTTATAGTGGTATGGAGGTGGTGGAGATTTAGTTGGCGGTGGTGGAGACTTGTAGTGATACCGAGGAGGTGGTGAAGGAGATGGCGGCGGCGGTGATTTGTAGTGATATGGAGGCGGTGACGATTTTGATGGTGGTGGCGGCGACTTGTAGTGATATGGAGGAGGCGGCGGTGGAGATTTAGACGGTGGTGGTGGAGATTTATAGTGATATGGCGGAGGAGGAGAAGGAGATGGTGGCGGTGGTGATTTGTAGAGGTATGGAGGCGGTGGAGATTTAGATGGTGGCGGCGGAGACTTGTAGTGATACTGCCGAGGCGGAGAAGGAGATGGAGGCGGCGGTGATTTGTAGTGATATGGAGGCGGTGGAGATTTAGATGGTGGTGGCGGAGACTTGTAGTGATACGGCGGAGGAGATGAAGGAGATGGCGGCGGCGGCGATTTGTAGTGATATGGAGGTGGGGGGGATTTAGATGGTGGTGGTGGAGACTTGTAGTGATAGGGTGTAGGAGGTGAAGGAGATGGCGGCGGCGGTGATGTGTAGTGATATGGAGGCGGTGGAGATTTAGATGGCGGCGGCGGAGACTTGTAATGATACGGTGGAGACGGAGATGGAGATGGTGGAGGTGGGGATTTGTAATGATAAGATGGTGGTGGTGATTTAGAAGGCGGAGCGGGTGACTTGTAATGATACGGTGGAGGTGGCGAAGGAGAGGGAGGAGGTGGCGACTTGTAATGATACGGTGGAGGAGGGGAAGGAGATGGAGGTGGTGGTGATTTGTAACGATAAGGTGGTGATGGTGATTTAGAAGGTGGAGGTGGTGACTTGTATTGATACCGTGGTGGTGGTGAAGGAGAGGGAGGAGGTGGCGACTTGTATTGGTACGGTGGAGGCGCAGATGGAGACGGTGGAGGTGGGGATTTGTAATGATACGACGGTGGTGGAGATTTAGAAGGTGGAGGTGGTGACTTGTAATGATATGGTGGAGGTGGTGAAGGAGATGGAGGAGGTGGCGACTTGTAGTGATACGGTGGAGGCGGCGAAGGAGATGGTGGAGATGGAGAGTTATAGTGATAAGGCGGTGGTGGAGACGGCGATGGTGGAGGCGGAGACTTATAATGATAAGGCGGTGGTGGTGATTTCGGTGGTGGTGGTGGGGACTCGTAATAATACGGAGGTGGCGGAAATGGGGATGGTGGTGGTGGTGATTTGTAATGATATGGCGGCGGTGGAGATTTTGGTGGAGGTGGCGGCGACTTATAGTGATATGGTGGAGGTGGTGATGGTGATGGAGGAGGCGGTGACTTGTAATGATACGGTGGAGGTGGTGACGGAGACGGTGGCGGTGGTGATTTATAGAGATATGGCGGTGGTGGAGATTTTGATGGTGGTGGAGGTGATTTATAATGATACGGTGGTGGAGGTGAGTGTGTTGGTGGAGGCGGCGATTTGTAGTGGTAAGGCGGAGGCAGCGTTGGAGATGGCGGAGACGGCGACTTGTAATTGTACGGGGGAGGTAGAGATGAGTAAATGTAAGGTTTCTCGTTGGCCTGAGCGATCGTCGCAATCAAGCATATTGCAAGTGCAAGAAGCATGTGAGGCTTTGCCCTCACTTTGACAAATGTCCCCATTGTTGATGGGCTGCTCTTGTGTTTCCTCAGCTTGAAAGAAGCTTAGTTGATTGGCTGCATGGTTTAGTGTAAGCTACCACCTCTTTATATAAGGCAACTTGTGAATGATTGTTCAATGATGCCCATCTTTTTAAAAGGTTTAAGTGCAAGCTGTATGTTTGAAACTTTGAATTATTCTCCACCTACTACTCATTATTCCACACGTAGTGGGTTCGCAGCCAGTGCCCTTATTTTCTCAGATAAGGTGGGGCCAGCAGCCAAGTTGAGACCAAAGACTTGGAACAGAGAAGCCAATAACATCTCTGTTATTCACTGGATTATACAGGAAACTATTCACAAGAACTGCTATCATTTTCGATGGAAGTAACCAAATTTGTGCTTCCTTCATAAAGAGTTAGGCTGCATGCTATCGTTTTCTAATTTAGGTAGCTAGTGATGATACTCTTTCACTCTATTGGACTAACTTTACTGGTCTTTTCTCGAGATTTTTTTTTCGGTGACAGTGAAGCCCTAAATCATGTACACAACACATCTATGCATACATCGCACACAACACACACAAGCACACATGAATTTCTCCCGAAAGTGTTAATTTATGATCAATTTTCTTTCTGGAATTCAAACTCTCTACTCTCCGTAAAAGGGAAAATGCACATAACAATTGAGCTATTGCTGATTGGTCAAGAGTTGGTTAAATAGTCAAAACTTTCCGCATAAGGTTTTTTTTTACTAAATAGATCAATGAAACTTGGATAACATAATACTTGATAATTACCATTTACTTCACAAAACCTTTCAAGTTGTTATCTTTACTCTCACTCTAAGATTTACATCCAAACATAACGTCGCCGTTAGAAATCTTTTAATACCTCATCGATTACCCTCAACTTCATTCGATAATCGATCTTTTTTCTATTTCAAACTCAAAGCTCTCTCCCTTATTAACTCTCTACTCCTCTCCCTTCGATTTAGATTTTTTTATTTATCCTTAACTTGCAAATCTGACCATATTCACATTCCACTGGTGTATGTGGAGAAAATGTTAAGAAAGAAGAACATGTTTTCACGGCGAATTATGTTTTGATAGAGCAAATCTCTAGCCCTAATTTTGATTTAGGGCCGGACTTGGGGATTTTAGATGTAGGAGAATGGTTTGGGGGTTTAAAACGCAAACCCTGACATCCCTCCGTTAGATGCCTAACAGAGTGAAAGAAAGAAAATCTTTTTCACAAGTTAGATAACTTTTTAGAAATTATTTAGATATTTAGGAAAGTAAATAGTAATTATCAAAGTATTGGTTTTTTTTTAGTAATTAACCAAGTTTTTAGATATATTTAGTTTAGGTAAAAAAAAAAGGCACAAGGTATAAACATACCTGATTCCGGCTGCATAAAACTAATTTAGTTGTTTCATGGGCGCGTTTGCGCATTATGTTAAGAATTGTTATAGGATTCTCTTTGTTTCTCACAGCGACTTTTACATAAAACTAATTAAGTTGTTTCATGGGTGCCTTTGCGCATTATGTTAAGAAATGTGATTCTCTTTGTTTCCCACAGCAACTTTTATGATCAGGACCTCACGTTAGTAACAAAGATGCTAAAATGTCCTTTCAAAAAGAAAATATTAAAATGCTATCAACACTAAGATGCAGTGATAAGTATGTTTGAGTGTAAAATATATTATTTTAAACCATTATCATGACTACGGAATATCAATGCACAAGCAGGGTTTGTTACCATGGTATTAGAGCGCACCTTTATTTGATCTTGGCTAGAATATATATTTAAAAATGTATCCCCTATACCTCTCATATATTGTGGCCTGAAAACTTCAACCATTCAGAACATGTTTAAATATAAAATATATTCTATAAATCCTTATCATACAAAACAATTTATAAAAAAAAAGTATAGTTGGGTTACTTGAGTATATATAGTTTGAAGCAAATTTATTAAAGCATCCAACCTCTAAGAACCAAGAGTACAAAAATATTCTCTATATTCTCACCATGCTAGTTTAATTTAGGGCCGGCTAGGGTATGCATCCTTTGTCAACCATTCTTAAGCTTGTCCTTTAGTTCTTAAAACATTTGGTGTTGATTTTTATATTCTTGAAGTGAAAAATAAAATATTTTCCATCAAAATATGGTATCATTTTGGCAAGGAAGAACTCTTCAAAGATATTATTTTCATGTGTAAATGGAAGAAATGGTTTCGCCATCATGGTTCCCAAACCCATGTGTTTGGTTGGTGTGCAAACAAGAGTCATGGACAAATCTTATATACAGTAAAACCTCTATACAGTAATATCCTTGGGACCGGGGAAAAATATTACTATAGGGGGGTTATTCTTAAGTAGAGTTTTATATATAAAAATTAGATTTTTTTTTGAAAAAATAGTAGTCAAAATTCTTAGACCTTCAAAATTCATATAGACCTTCAAACTTATTAACAAGTCAAAATTCTTAGACCTTCAAAATTCATATAGACCTTCAAACTTATTAACAAGTCAAAGTACTTTATGTCATCTTAAGTTCAATTGTGTAGTTAAGTAATTTATGTCATCTTAAGTTCAATTGTAATAGCCAAGTAATTTTATGTATTTTTTATATATATAAAAAATTATTTAAAATTTAATGCCAATTTATTACTATATAGAGGTAAATTAGTACAGGCGGGACTTGGAAAAAGTATGGAATATCACACTGTGGAGGTTATTCTTATTTATAACTGGTCCCGAGTCGGGACCGGGACTTTTTATCACTATAGGGAGGTTATTCCTATATAGAGTATTCCTATACGGAGGTTTTACTGTACTATTATTCCGAAGCTGAGATGGAAATGCATAATGCATGTAGTCATGTTGACCTTTGTTTGAGTAATGTACTTACTCCCTTTTTTAATTCTAGCAAACGCGCATTCAACTGTTTTATTTTTTATTTTTATTTAATTAATTAAAGGATTGTTGTGATAAATCTGGAAAAACTATAATAGTAATACTAATAATAGCTAGGTTTTTTTTTTTGATATACCCAATTCAAATCATTCATAACTTTTTTTTAAAAAAAATACGCAGCCAAATCTTTAAATTTTTAAAAAGCCATCTTAGCTGTTAATGAAAAACCTGCTCGATTAGTTAGTCATTAGTTAACTAGTTTTGGTGAGGTACAGTGATTAAATTAGGCTACCTAATTAATGGCTAAACTACTCTTATTATTCCCTTCTCTCTCTTTTCCTTTCTCCTTTCAGCTCTATTTGGCTTGTGAGCCTATCAAACCCTCCTCCCAGCACACCATCAAAAATTTATTAGCAACAAAAGAGATTTGCGAATAGGGGAAGGATAAGCTTTAACATGTTTTTAAATGCAAGGACTAGTCGTTAAAGGGTATTATAGCTTTCAAGCAAAATGGAAAAAAAAAAAGAGAAATAATGTGAAGGAAAGTAACAATTAACTTTATATGTTTTGTTTTGTTTTATTTTTGGGAGGAAAAATTAACTTATGTAATAATTCATATTTTATGTACCTAAATAAATTTATAATTTCTTTTCATATATATTAATTATATTTCTTGTTAATTGAATAAGCTAATACATATATAAAGATGCGGACATGGATATATATTAGCCAAATAACTGAATCGAACTATCAAATTGGCTCGGCTAGGATTAATCAATTATAAATCTTGTTCTATGTTTTGTATCATTTTATTTAAAGTGGAGTTAGAGTCCGTTGGGCGAGGCATTGTGTTGTGTATTTAGATTTCAAAGGTGTGGGGGTCAAAAATTACACCATGTTGCCAAAATTGAAATGTCAAAAGTCAAATTCAACGCCCACTACAAGAAAATACAGGTTATTTCATCGGGGGACTTATTTCATACACTACTATAATAAAGGGTTGCCTTTATGGCTACAGGAATTCGTAGGAACAATAAAATGTTGACGCTACGGATTAATCTGTAGGTCCCCAAGATTGTCCCTACGGTGTCTTACGGATTAATTTAAAAATATTAAAACGTAATTTGTTATTTGGCCCTACGGAGCCGCAAAAGAAGGCCCTACGGATTAATCCGTAGGGCATATATGGGTTATTTATAAAAAAAATAAAACCTGGAAATTTCCTCGTTCCCAAAATTTCCTCGCTCGATCACTCGTCTCCCGTGCACGCCTCGTCGCCACCGCACTCCTGCACGCGTCTCGTCGTCGCCGACATTATCGTCGACGGTAGGAACCCTCTCGTCGCCGATCTCCCCCTTGCGTTGTTGGGACAGTAGAATTGCCGAAAAAAGGTTAGTAAATTTCATTTTTTTACTTCTAATTATGCATTTATTTGTGTTATTGTTGATTATTGGGTTGCTACTAGGGCTTAGAGTTGGGGTTCGGTCTAGGGTTTGGGCTAGGGTTTGGGCTAATTAGTTAGGGTTAGGGTTCGGTTCAGGATAGGGTTAGGGTTAGGGTTCAGTTTAGGGTTACGGTTGGGTTCGGTTCCGTTCAGGTTAGGATTAGGGTTGGAGTTAATTAGTTAGGGCTAGGGTTCAGTTTAGGGTTCGGTTCAGGGTTAGGGTTAGAGGCTAGGGTTAATTAAGTAAAATAGAATGCATTTGTGTTAGGGTGTTGATTAGGGTTAATTGGGTTAATTAGTGATAATTTGAAGGGTTAGGGTGTTGATTAGGGTTAATTTGGGTTAATTAGGTTAATTTGGGTTAATTGAGTGAAGTTTGGGTTAATTGGGTGAAGTTTGTGCTAAGGTGGCGATTAGGGTTAATTGGGGTTAATTAGATTAATTTGGGTTATTTAAGGTTAGGGTTTAGGGTGCAGTAGTTTCTTCGGTAGGATACTCGATGATAACGTAAACGTATAATTTTACCGTAAACGCAAGAAAAATTTACCCTAAACTTGAAACTTCGAACCCTTAATAACGAAACGTAAACGTAAAACCTATTTATGTTAAATGTCAAGTTAAAACCAATATATGATACTCGATGATAATATGAAACTTTCATATTCTAATCGATACTCATATATGAAAATCAAAGCGCGACTTAGTCCCCGTCTATCAGTTAACATACGTTCGATGTTCGTCGTGACATAGGACTATACGAAGGTTGTTAAATATCGGACGATATAGTTCGGTACTAACAACCCTCGTGTAGTCTATGTGACGAGAAGATTCAATCGTATGATAACCGATAGATTTGTCCGGTGTGGACAAGTTCGGAATGTATAAAGCAAACACCTGCATTCACTTGTGTTTTCATTCGTTTCGAATTATTCCGTCGGTACTTTTCCACTGGTTCTCCATGTACAAAGATAGATTAGATGTTCATTTCAACGTTGTTTCACAGCTTTGAAATGATTATCTATTCTATTACAATGTACTCAGAGAACAGCGGGTAGGTGCTGCCGAAATTTACTCGAAACAGTTGAAAGCACAAGCGAATGGGTATCTGCTCTATACATTCTTAATGGGATAGAAGCCTTACCCCCGACAGCCGAAACACACACATATAACACGAATACACAACAAACCCACACATAACACATACATACTAACAACCGTACATTGAAGAGAAATCATAAATTGAAATACACATATACAGAATACAACTCATACTTTGGTATTCTCAAATCTAACTTTGTTTATCGATAGTTTATTCTTTTCAATGACAAACGAACACACAAAGCACATACACGGATTTTCTCCTTTGTTAGTAACCATCACGTTATAAGATTTCTCAATATAGTCATCATAACCTATAATTTATATGTTATACAGTCTAACATAGCCCATGAGTACATCAGAGTTAAGGACCATATGTATGTGGATTGGCAACAACGTATGCAACCTAAGTTTGTCGCAGGAGTTGCTGCTTTCATTGAATTTGCACGCGCACATAATAAGATCGTGTTAGAGAAGATTCTCTGCCCGTGGGATAGATGTGAGATTAAGTACTGGCAGAAGGTAGAATTCGCAGAGTTTCATATCGTTAAACATGGTTTTACTAGACTTTATACAACTTAACTATATCACGGGGAAAGAGAAGAAGACAGTAATGCGACATAAGAAGAAGGAGAAGACGGTAATGCGGCAGAAGAAGAAGACGGTAATTTCTTTCCAGAAGAAGAAATGGAGGATATGGTAGAGGCTGCCCTAGGTGAATCTATTCGTACCGAAGATGACATTCCTTCCGGTCAAGGACCGCGTGCAGATAAATATGAAAAGTTCATGAATGATGCTAAAAAACCAATTTATGAGAATGCAAAGTATTCCACCCTCTCATGGTTCGTCCAACTTTTCCAGATTAAGTGCATAAATGGATGGAGCAACAAGTCATTCGCAATGCTTCTGAAGTTCTTGAAAGATTCTATGCCCCCGGTAAATAACGTGCCAGACAGCTGGTACGGAGCCCAGAAGATGATATCTGATTTGGGTCTGAAGTGTGAGAAGATTCAAGTATGTCCCAAAAATTGCATGTTGTACCGGAAAGAGAATTCAGATTTGAAAGAGTGTCCAACATGCGGAGAGGCCAGGTATAAGCTGAAAGATTCTGATAAGAAGCCCAATATACCTATTAAAATAGAACGATACTTTTCCATAACACAGAGGCTTCAGAGGCTATTTAGGTGCAAGAAAACAGCCGAGACAATAATTTGGCATCACCGTACTCCTCTAAGTGAAAATGGAAAAATGAGTCGTCCAAGAGATTCACCGGCATGGAAGGATTTCGATAGGAGGCACGAAATATTTTGTAGCGATCCTCGCAATGTCAGGCTCGGACTTTCCAGTGATGTCTTCTGCCCATTCAACTGTTGGCTATAGTGCCCTCAAGTCAATTATTGGATCGCAGGCACGTGATTGCAATGATTGAGGGAGGACCTATACCTGTAGAACAGTTTTATTCGAGATGATAGTATGCTATCCGGGTCATCTTTATCATCGTGTACATGCTTTAGGTGACATTACATGTTGATAGAGCCCATAGGATTCTTGCTTGACTACCAGCAGTATGATGGCGATCATATACGTGGGAGCTGGGTGGTCTATAAGCACATCCTTAAAATGTCCCTAGTCATGGGAGTTTCGAGACTGGGTATCGATACTCCAAGAGTAGACTAGTGTATACTGATCGAGACCCCGACGAGGGGCGGTGGCCGGTCTCACAAGCCATTGGTGTTAGTTTGTTCACCTAAGATGTATACATGTGCTCATTGGGTTATGAGTACACCGGACGGACTTGCCGGGAACATGCTAGTTGGTATTATACCTATTGTCAGATAGCAGTTTCCTGGTGACATGTGTACAAGTTAGTATATCGACCTGAGATCGTCATTTGTCTCGTGTGAGTTCCCACTGAGTTTTGATTACTACCCTACCACGGCTCAAAGGAGTCGTGCAAACGGGTTTTAGTTGGGTACAGTCCCGAGCCACATGGAGGCAGTGAGCGGATCGTCAGGGGATTCGTCTCTCCTGGTATTGGGGGTTGATATCGTGGAGTGCACGGGTGGCCATCACCAAAAATTCTTGGCCAAGATAGTCGAGAATTACTGATTCGGATCAGTAGTTTCTCAGGTGGTGATGGGCTTCATACTGACACTAAATGTCGCGTTATTAGGGCCTGACTTTATCCACCCCCTAGACTCAATATGAGATACTCATATACGAACGGACCGGATTGTACGGATATTGTCACTGTCAGGCTCAGTAGGGGTTTCAGGATGAGTTTACTCATCGGCCTCTCTTTCGCTCAATACCTGGGTAGCCGTTACGTACAGCTAGTGCCACTGACGTGCTTGTGGTTAAACCCACTGCCATCGTATTGATGAGTCTTTAGAGTCACACACAGAGGGTTTCCCCGCTTCGGGCGAAACGTTGTAGAGGCCATATAGTTTTATGGCAGGGTTCGATCGTATACGTGCACTTGTGCACGGTTCATGATCGGACGGATAATACAAGTGGGCTTTGGTTTAAGCCGGATCCTAGTATTATATTGTTGAATTATTTTCGTCTCGTTGTATTCGTATTCAATCGGAATACGGATGCGGGTATGTATATACGGATGAGGGGTATTCTTGTAATTCGTTACAAGTTTACTTTAGAGTTACCATTTCCTTTTTGCTTTAAACATTTATTTTAAATGTTTATTAGTGAGAAGTGTGAGTCATGGTTCATGCATACACTTTGTGACTCATAGTAATGAGTCATGAGGTGATTCATTGTGACATGGATAGGTTTTGTCTTGGCCAAGATATTTGTGTGAAATTTTTTGTTGTGAGATGGTTGTTCATTTTTAGTGAGGATTTTCTTTAAGTGCTCAAAAAATAACATACAAAAGCCTTAGCCAAAACAACAAAAGAAAAAGGCAGCCACTTCTTTTTCACTTGCTCTTTTCTTTTCTTTGAACTCACACTTCTCTCCTTGGCATCTTCTTCAACCTCCATCCTATATGTTTCATGTGTTGAGAATGCTAGGGTGTATTGAGACAAAGTAATCACAAACACTCTCTACTTCATCTTGGCTATCTAGGCTAGCAAACTAGATACTCGAGTTGCTTCGGTTTTGAAGTCGGAGCCCGTATTACAAACCCTCGACGTGGATCTTCATCGATAGGGGAGACCGGAGATCAAACATGATCGAGGAATCCACGAGGAGCTTGGGACAGAGGTTGAAGACCGAAGGACACGGATCGTTCGGTATAACCTATCTAAACTCCTTTACATACAACTAGTGTAGGGTTAATGGTACGATCCGGGAATTGGGTTCCGTTAACGTCGGTTTCTAAAAGTTTTTGTTCCGCATTTGGCCACGGATTGATGGCCGGGGCACTGGCGTAACCCAACATGGTATCAGAGCCAACCTATTAACCACATACTAGTTGATTTAGACAATGTTAAAGTATCAAAACTGAAACAACTCCGAAATAATACCAATGTATTCTAGTTTCTGTCAAATTTTGTTTGGTCTTCTAAAAATATTTAAGCAACTGCAGAAGACTACCTTGATGACAACTAGACTGCACCCCAAATACGAGCCCCTTTCACCTTATTTGACTCGGCCACATGACCAAAAATTCTGGCTTGGCCGGTCTTAGTGAGGATTTGGGACTTCGTATTTTGGGTGTGGTCTAGTCTCTAGAATATTGGTTCAGTGGTATTGCTTGTTTAGTCCAGTTTGGATATGGATTTATCTTTTGGTTTGTGGGCAATTCGGGGTGTTTCGAAGTCGATATTTCTAACACTGTTTAAAGTTTTACAGTACATGCATTACTATCTGCGACCGTAAATATCATTAGAGCGGTATAACTTGTCTAATTGCTATAGTTCTTTTAAAAGGGTTTGCGAACGTGACATTCACGTTGATGTTCTGTGTTGTGGCGGAATCGTCGTGGTGGATAGTTTGGGTGCAATGTTAGTACAATTTAGTTTTATTTGTACATTTGATATCGTGGGGTGAGCGTCCGACATGTGGACTGCCGTCACTGCCTTCTTGTATATTATTTATTTAGGGCACGACCGGGTTGAGGTCGATGTCACCGTTGTACATATTTTATTTTCTGTATTAGGATTACCCCGCGATGGAGTACACGGATAGCCGGGTTATGGAGGGCAACAGGTTCGCATCTCATTACGTTGAGACGGACGGGGCCTCACTCTAGAATTAGCAGGCTATTCGCCGCACTCGTAGAGGGTACAGGTTGACCCAAGGAGGGGTGCTCAAGTTACCGGATTCCATGAAGTGCCCGGTGGCTCATTCACTTTGATGAAAGGGGTTGCCTCACTTCTGGTTTTGGCGGGTAACTTGCCGCGCTCGTAGGGGTCTAGGTTTTTATTGCACAGGCTATCCACACGACCAGGGGAACGTCGGGTTTCACTTGCGGCTCAAAGGAAACCCGGGGCTACCAGATTATCAGTATTGTTCTGTGATGCTTATCGCTTATCTGTGATGTTGCATATATCATGCTTGGAACGATTATTATATATTGTTATATATATACTAGTAGATGTTATATATGTTTTACACCCGCGCTAGTCTTGCCCCCGCTTTGTCGTTAGTTAAGTAACCTAACGGGTGATGACGGGGCCCAGTGGTGAATGCGGATGGCATATACATACATCATATTTTGGTTCTTTTCTGGTGTGATTAATTGATGGGACTGCGTTGATCTGATCAATACAAGGAAAATAGACCTATTCGATGTTGTTGGAACAAATTTTCAAAAGCTGTTATTACAAGGGCGTTCTCTTTTGTTTTGCACAGTGGTATTCGGTTATGAATATCCAGTACCTCATTCGATGAGGCAAGTGCCGAGATCCCTACACCGGGAATGACATCTTGGGCAGAAGTTTGCGTCAGGGTAATAACTTCAGTATAGTCGATTACTTTTTGCTTTGCATCGAGGTATTCAGTTGGAATATCCAGCACCTCATTCCACGAGGAAAGAGCCGAGATCCCTTCACCGCGAGTGACCTCTTTAGTAAAGGTTTTCGCCACTATATATTTGTAAAAAGCTATCTAGTTCCTTCAACGATATCAAGTTCATTACGTTAAAGGTTTTTCGCCAAAACCCATTCGTAGCCCTCCATCATTTCAGACAGGTAGCACTTAGTATTCATGCTATGTTTGTTGACCTTCGTCAAGGCATAGTGTATGGTACCTGTTTGTTACTTTTCTGTTATATAGATAGATGCGTTGGTTTGGGACAGTCATACTACTTTGTTGGCCTTTGTTAAGGGTATGTATGGATGGGTTCAAATTAACCTGGACAATAACGGGTAGAACTTGACATGTGACTTATGATTTGTTGGCTTTCGTCAAGGTCATAAGAGCATTGGGTAAAAATCACATCGGGAGTTTCAAATATACAGGAAACTTGACAGGCATGCGCATACCTTCTGGAGTGTGATAATTTGAGTGGATTCCATTAGGTTATCATGCGATGATAGTTGGATCCTGATTCCTACTGATGAGTTGGTTTACAACTCGGGTGATTTTAGATGATCCCGACTAATTCTTCTTTCAGGTTTGGAGGAGAATTTGAGGATACAGTGGGAGACATCCTGATTAGATAAAGTGATTAACCATTCTGATTTAAATTAGAGTCCACCTGAGTGTTTCTTTTCTCTCTCTCTCTGGCAGCGACCATGGTCTGACCCTAGACTAGAACTCATAAACCAAATTAACCGAACATTCTTAAAACACACTGGATTTTGGATTGTCAGAGTTGCATACTTCATTACCACTCCTTCTTTTACCCTTTGCTTTTCTCCGGAACATTCCGTATCACTACGAAGATCCACATTTATTGGATATGACCATCGTATAGTTACATACGAACTCGAAGAAACTTGTTTCAGATTCGAGAATGGTTTCCGGTTCTGGAGAAATTGAATAGGACTATTCAATTGTCTTTTCCTTTTACCTTCTCTCAGGTTGTGAGGGCTCTTAGGATTAGGAGAGGGTACACCTGTTGCACTTATTGGATAGTCTTCTTCCAAACCATAGGCAGGTGCCGAAAGGTGGGGAAGGAAGAAAATCAATTAGCCTAAGTGAGAGGTACAGAAGGTAATAAGTAAAGACAAATAAAATGATTAGAAAGAGGGCAAAGTAAATTGCGACTACTATCATTCCTAACGAATCCGTGTATATCATCGCCAATCCTACTTCACCTTTGAATTTCTCCAGAACACCCCGTATCACTACGAAGATCCATATTTATTGGATAATCCATCGTATAGTTACATATGAACTCGAAGGAACTTGTTCCAGTTCGAGGATTGATTCTGGTTTAGGAGAAATGGAATAAGGATTATTCAGTTGTCTTTTATCTTTACCTTCTCTCAGGTTGCGAGTGCTCCTAAGATTAGGAGGGTACACCTATGTAAGTGTACGGTAGCGCCCCGGCCGTCTGTCCGAGGCCAAAATGCAGAAACGAAAACTTTTCTTAAACTAGAAACCGGCGCAATCGTATGCTTAAATCCCGGATCGAACTATTAACCTACAACTAGCAACTAGAGAAGGGTTGGAAAGGCTATACCGATAGATCCGTGTCCTTCGGTCTTTGGACACCATCCCAAGCTCCTCGCGGCATCTCCGGTTTCGATCTCCTCATCGGAAAGGGCACCACATCTTCGAGTCTTTTTACGGGCTCCCGCTTCGTCCGAAGCAACTCGGGAACGAAGTTCGCTAGCCGACGTGTCCAAGGCGATGTAGAGAATGTGTGTGATCACTTTGTCTCTTTGCATCAATTGTATGGATGGAGGTTGAAGATGATGCCATCAATAGAGGTTGTGAGCTAGAGGAAGAAGAAGAAGAAGAAACATTTCTTCCTTTTGTGTTGTGAAATGAAAAATGAGAGCAAGAAGAAAATGATACAAGAGCTAACCATATACATGGCTGCCCTTCTCTCTCATCCTCTCATTTCAACACACAAATCTATCACATAATGTGACATGCACAATAAAAGAGACCATGAGTCACTACTCTTGCACATGCCACATTAAATGCACTCCATGATGATTTCTAGCTCACAATTTCCATTTGTAAACATTAATCCAAATGTTTACAGCAATAAAAAGATATGGCAACATCTAAAGTAAACTCGTGACGGATCACAAGGATACCCCTCACCTGTATATACATACCTGCATCCGCATTCCGACTGAATGCGAATGCAATGAGACTAAAGTAATTCAAAAAAATATAATACTAGGATCCGGCTTAAACCAAAGCCACTAGTATGATCCGTCCGATCATGATCCGTGCACTACCGCATGTATATGATCGGACCCTGCCATATATCATACGGCCTCTACAATGTTTCGCCCGAAACATGAGAAACAGTCTGTGGGGGACTCTAAAGACTCGTCAATACTTTGGCTGTGGATTTAACCACTAGCACATCAGAGGTACTAGCCGTACGTAACGGGCTACCAGGTATTGACTAAAAGGGAGGTCGATGAGTGAACTCATTTTGACACCCTACTGAGCCTGTCAGTGACAATATCCGTACAGTCCGGTCCGTTCGTCTATGAGCATCGCATGGCGGGCCTAGGGGGTTGGTAAAAGTCAGACCCCCAAAAGCGGTACAAGTCGTGTCGGAGTGTAGCTCAGAACACCCTGAGATACTACTGGAATACTGTAACGTTTTGAAAATCGTTTCGGTGAAATTTCGAAAAATCGGTAAAATAAGGGAGTTTTCTGTAAAAAGTCAAAATACAAATATCTTATTATAAAAATTAAATATACATATTCTAGCTATGTAATTGCTATTATTTGGTGTTTATTGAGGCGCTGGTGAAATTTCAAATTTTCTGAAAAAAATATTATTTTATTATTATTTTAAGCCGTCACTAATACATTTAATTAGGGAAAATTACAAATTGGAATGAGTTGAAACAAATTTTGTGCATCATAAAATATTAAATAAAATTTTATCATGTGGTTTTTGGAACGAAATCATTTGCAAAAACGGTTTAGAAATTATTGAAGGAAAAAGGCTTTTTTTTAGCGTAAATGGATATTTGGGGTATTGTATTTATCATTTTTCATCACCCCACACCCGTACCCACACCCACACACCTCCACTTACTCCTCCCCATGGCTGAATTCAGCACCCACCATAATTTTTCTCCACTTGATTTCAAAGGAAAAGAAATGAAAGAAAAGAAAAGAAAATGGGTGAATTAGGTGGACCTTGACTTTTCTTTGACCTTGACTTGCCCCACTTTCTTTACCTCCCTCTCTCTCCTCCCCCACTCCCAATTCCAGCCGAAATTTCCCTCCCCTACTGCAGCAACAGCCCCCCCTCAATTTCCCTTCTCTTTTCTCTTCAAACTTCATCAAAAATTGCCCCAAAATCCTTCAAAAAAATCCCAAAACCCAAATCCGACTCCTACCCATTTTAGCTTAGCCCGTATAACATGGATCCTTGTGAAAAGAGAGCATTTTGGGAGGCCATGGATGCTTGTGGACCTTCATATATTTTTGGGTATAATTCTAAAACTTTTTGCTTAAATTGTTACTTGTTTCTTAAAGCTAATTTAAATTAAGTGTTAACTTGGATATGTGAGTTTAATTGCAAGTTTTGGATTTCAAGTTAGGGTTTGTTGTGGAAATGAGTTGTGTTTGATTGTGCATGGTTTAGTGAAGTGGTTTAAAATAATTAGTTTTGTAGAAAACTAATCTAGTTGTTAATTACAAGTTGTTACTTGAAAAATTGTGTTAATTTGCTAATTGCTTACTAGGTTTTTGAAATTTGTTAAATTCTTGGGATTAAAAATGTGATTAGGGTTTTCTTGGCTTCATTAACTTTATTAAGTGTGGTTTAATGCTTTGGATCATGCAAATCTAAGCTAGATTGTAGTTTGTGCATTTTTGCTTTGAAATTGTTAAAAAAGGGTATTTTTGTAAACTAGAATATTAGGATTTTTGGAATTTAATGAGATTAAATTCCGGAAATTGTTTATACGACTTATTTAAGATATTTAATAAATATATTGGCCGCTACATTCATTTAAACATCGTGTTTTGTACAAAAACGGCGAATTGTGCTTGCTAGATTTTCGGAAAAATGACTTTTTAAGTGAAATTGGCGTTTTTGTGAGTTTTAACCTAGTTTATATTAAAATTAGTGTTCGTGAATGTGCAAATGAGTGTGATTGGATTTTTCTCGATGGTTTGACGTTTGTACATCGACATCGAGGGTTGGTTTTACTATTCTTGCATGCGTAGGCGATAGGTTTGGACCTATGCGTGATACGCGTGCCGATTTGATTTTCGTATGCCGTTTCGATCTCGAATTTAGTTTTAATGCGATATGGTGCGTTATGATATGTAGGTACCCCCACGTGGACTTCGAGACGACAAGCAAGCGCGTGGCGACGTCGGCACCGGCGAGCGAGGACCAGGTGAGTAGATTTATATCTACGGGGAGAAGTCGGGTGGATGGCGTATAGCACCCCCGCAGTTCGTGGTGATGTATACGAATACGTATACACACACATATATATATTCTGACTATAATTTGTTTGATATTATCGATGATATAGATATTTGGTGTTCTTGGATGATTTAGTGTCGCGAAACCCTAGAGTAGTGGTCGCACCACACATGCACACACACACCCATACTTGCATACTTTCTTCTTTCATTTGCGCTTATACGGGATTATATAGTTATGTGTTCACATGGGTATGGGACTATGTGTTCACATACGGATTGAGGATGATAGTACTTGGGATTTATGATGAGTCGATGAGATTTGATTTGAGGCCGTGAGATCGGTGATATAGCAGGGTTCGTATCTTAGATACGACATGACGTTGTAGCGGGTCCTTGACGTAGTGTTTCACACACGTCCATGCATACGTAGGCGGTATCAGTATGGTACTATACGTAGATCAGTATCCCGATCATGATATTTGATAAAGAGGATACCAGGTGAATAGTATGATGAATGTGATATTGACCCGTACCCAGATTGGGATGCCGTACGACGGATTTACGTACGAGCTATATTGATGATTGATCCGCACTCTTGACTTGGGATGCCTGATTATAGATATGGTATCGG
This sequence comes from Agapanthus africanus, assembly GCA_030015575.1. Classification (NCBI taxonomy): domain Eukaryota; kingdom Viridiplantae; phylum Streptophyta; class Magnoliopsida; order Asparagales; family Amaryllidaceae; genus Agapanthus; species Agapanthus africanus. The sequence goes on along the minus strand of JASDDO010000024.1, from coordinate 546,999,137 downwards.
ATATGATATTATTGAGGCGAGATCACCGACTATACATATACAGGTATGTATATGTATCGACTCAGATGATAGGCGGTTTCCTTACCTGTAGTTCAGCTTGTAGTTCAGCCGTATAGTTTAGTGTAGTTGTTAGATTAGATTAGACTTCTTACCTATTTCAAAAACTAACGAATCGTGGGCATTTTTTAAAGACAGCTCAAGGGAATCTACGGATATTTCAAAAACGACGTATCTTTTCATAAAAAAAACACCGTAGCCCCTATTTTCAAAACCCCATGATTCGTGTTATTTCAAAAGGCACCATTTGTAGGACTTATATTAGATTATTGCAGATTAGTTATCGTTGTGTCTAGTATTCAGCTCCCGCACACTATTGCTGTTCGCTCTGCCTCGCATATTTATTTTGCTGCATATTCCATTATTGATATCATACTGTTAGGACACCAGCACCATTACCGATGATGCGTATGTACCACGTACACCTACTTGCCGGCTCACACACATCTTCATCGGTAATTGCCATGTTACGTACACTTTAGAGAATATAATTGCTTGACTTAGATTGTTAGCTAGTAGTGTTGACATGATATTAGTGTATTTCCCTTATATGCCATATTAGACATTGTAGTTATTACCTACCACTTCATGCATACTGTTATTCAGTTGTTCATGCCTAGTTCATTATCATTGACATATGCACTTGTGATGATTTCTTGAGATTTATGATATTTCTGGATTTCGGGGAAAGCCGCAAAATTTACAACTTATGATCTTTTAAAATATAAAATGTTGCGGTTTTCTAGTGATGTAAAGTGTCGTCCACCATGAGTTTGCTGTGGTTTTGGAGATCCGTATCGAGGAGTGGAGGAACCGTCACGGGTATATGGTGGGCCCGGTATGGTATCCCGGGGCAAGAGGAATGTGGTGTTGACGTTGAGCCTGGCTGGGGAGCACTACTTACCGGTGATATTACCCGACGCGTCGGATATCCGGAGGATACCGTCGTGGTCTTGAGATGGATGGTAGGGGCCGGTCTGGACTGACGGCGCCCTAGATATTGAGATTGAGACATTGATATTTCGAGACAGTGAGATTTATGTTTTGTGTCGATGCTAGACACCGTTGACACTGATTTTAATTATGATACCTCAGTTTAAAATATGAAAGAAATCTCACTAATTTATGAAAACAGTTTCTTCATTTACATGTATTCTGTTTTCATGCATTCATACCTCATTCATATGATATATTGCTACCTGAGGCACTGACACGGGCATATGAGTTTACACTCGGGTTAGATATTTACCCTAGCCATTGTTATAGGCTGCATGTTATTTATATTTGAGGATATATTATGATCATTGACCTAGGATTGCGTTATTTATGCGATTTCTGTGCGTAGATGTTTTTCTATTCACGAGTTGGCAACTCACCCCCGTTGTGCCCCAGTTTCTTGCAGGTTGCCGTACAGGTTCATTACGGCTTTGCGGGCATAGTTTCATTCAGGTGATTTGCTAGTAGGTGGGTTTACTTGTATCATACCCCCATTATTTATCTTGTATATCATTATTCTGTTGTATCTAGAATTCCATCAACCAAACATGTATTTTTTTGAGATAGAGACCAGTGCTGGTTATTCTTTCGACCTTAGAGTCGCTCGTTATTTTTCTGGTGGTTTTGAGTTCCTTTTGAGTTTTGATCCTCGCCGTTGGCGTTGTATATTATATTGTTTGTGTGGTTGTGATCGTCGATTGACGAAGAGCTAGCTCCCGCTTGGGGATGCCCTTTTCTTGATTTCGTATACTATTCATGTTGTATCCCGTTTGGGGGCCAGTATTTACAAAGGAGACTCTGCCGAAATTTTCAGTAAATTTTTGATGTTTTAAAAACCGCATAATTCGGCTTATGCTATTGAAATTACTTGCTTTAAGTTGTTTTTCCTGCACTCTACTATTTTCTTGGTTTGGATTTCTGGGTTTTCGGTTTACTTAGATTACGTACGCCTCGAGACGTTTGTAGTTTAAGTGCCGGTCATGTTCCGTACTTTCGGGTCGTGACAAATACCTACCAGTAAATCTCCTGCCTTGGCCAAGGACTTCGTGTAATGGCTCTCCTAGACACAGCGCGATCTCACCCCCAATACCGGGAGAGACGAAACCCCTGCCGATCCGCTCACTGCCTCTATGTGGCTCGGGACTGTACCCAACTAAAACCTGTTTGCACGACTCCTTTGAGCCGTGGTAGGGTAGTAATCAAAACACAATAGGAACTCACACAAGGAAAATGACGATCTCAGGTCGATGAACTAACCTGTACACATGTCACTAGGGAATTGCTATCTGACGTCAGGTATAATACCAACTAGCATGTTCCCGGCGAGTCCTGTCCGGTGTACTCATAACCCAATGAGCACCTGTATACATCTTAGGTGATCCAACTGACACCAATGGCTTGTGAGACCGTCCACCGCCCCTCGTCGGGGTCTCGACTGTATACACTAGTCTACTAATGGAGTATCGATGCCCAGTCTCGAAACTCCCACGACTAGGGACCACTTTAAGGATGTGCTTATAGACCCTAGCTCCCACGTATATGATCGCCATTATACTGCTGGCCGTCAAGAAAGAATCCTAAGGGCTCTATCAATGTGCAATAGTGACCTGTAAGGTCACCTGAAGCAGTACATGATGATAAAGATAAACCAGATAGCATACTATCATCTTGAGTAAGACTGTCCTACCGGTATAGGTCCTCCCTTTATCATTGCAATCGCGTGCCTGCGATCCAATAATTGACTTTGAGGGCACTATATCCAACAATCTCCCACTTGCACTCAAGGCTAATTATTGCGATGTCGCATACTCACAGCCCGTGTGATACCGAACACCCAACTCCTCTACTAATCAGTTTCACAAAGCCCGTTTGTGAAACTATTGCATTTGAGGAATAGCCTCAGTGAGTGGATCCGCCCTAATGTTTCTTTCTATGTCTCTCTTTATCTCAAGTTCGCGGAGAAAGCCATCTCCCAAAATGAGCAATACCTGTCTTAGAATATGTCTCGATATCTGATGGGACCTAGTTCATAAATGAACTCCAAATCCAAACTTCTTAGACTGTATCGTCAACTGAACTTAATCAGTATCCTGCGCCATGCCTCCCTCAGTATCCGGTTTGACCACCTGTCCAAAATACTTCCCCTCGTCAGAGGGAAAACTATAACTCTGACAGTCACTCTGTCATCCAGGTCACCTTGGAAGCCTGGAATGATAACCGTCTCCCAAAAGAGGCTGTTGTTATCATATCCCTAGAACATCCACTTATGTTCTAAAACTGCTTCCGAATGTCTCTCTAGGATAGGATTGATATCAACTTACTACATCTAGTGCAAAAGTCAACATTTGGTGTGGTACTTGACATCTCATGATTGACTCAATTGCCTAAGCAAGTGATCTGCCAATCATGCACATCCCTCTCCCCTTTAGTCTGTAAGACGCCTTTAGAGAGGGCGACTCCATCACCTGCAGGTACACTACCGTGCCAGGAGTCGTCCATTCTAAAACACCTTTAGAATGCTGTCTAAGTATCCAGATTGGGAAACTACCCAAATCTAGATCTAAAACCATAGATCTAGTAACCAGAATATCTGATATAATATCCAAGTCCTATATGGAGAAACCACTGTGTGACAGCCAAAATATAACCGATCGTAGTATAGGAATTTCACTTCCTACTCTGTATATGTCATCCAAATACCAGGACATCACCCTACTACTTTCTTAACAGATCCATCCCCTATTCTGATGAAGTCAAACCTATGACTGTCACATCAGAAATAGATGATCTATCTCTGCTATATTTGCTTTAGTCTATAAATAGATATAAGCTACTTGTCCACTATGCTTCCGCTGCTCCCACTGACTACGACAACCCTCTGGCAGAGTGATATACACGTACACTTCTAAAGCTAATTTAGAACGACGCTATACTCATCCTCCTGCCGGGTCTCACAGTCTGGAACAACAGCAATGGAAAATCTGGGTAAACAAGAATCTCCCTGTCACCGTCCTTGAGCATACTGAAGTACCTCTCGAGTGCCTGAGGTTACCCACCATATATGCGGAGTGGCTAATGGAGTGTCAAACCAGATTGAATCTTTAGGTTCTTATCAAATTTTCAGTAATCGTTTGCGGTTCTGGAATCACTTACAGTTCTACCATACTCCCACTACTGTTTTCTGAAAAAAAATCCATTTTACTAAAACTGTGGCGAGTCAAGAACAATATAACTATTGATCTTTCAGATGGTAGAAAGTCAACCCTCGTCATAGCCCGGGTCAACCCATAAACAGCCATTACAGAAACGTGCCTTGAGTTATCCAGAGTCTGGTTTTAAGCATAAGCCGGACAACTCCCCGTACCTTAACATTGTTATATATGAACTATTCTATATCCAATATAGAAACAGAGGCACTGATTTAATTGGAACCAGATTCAAATTATGCAGCTGTCTCCAGTGCATGTCAACTAAATGGAGAGAGGCCGATCAACATTACTCAACTTAGGAATATATCCAGATATGAGTAACCTGAAAGAGAAGCAAGTTCTCATAATCATTACTATCAACTGAATACCATATACAAGTATCCACATCTTCGATCCCCTTGAAGAATCCTGATACTTGCAACACCTGGTTCTCTACTTTATTCTTATACCTATAACTTCTTAAAATTTAGACCTTGCATTTCTACGAAACACATGTCTAAGAACTAGAGAAGTCACAAGTAAACAGAATATAGTATGAGTACTAACCCCTCTGTCCTCATGGACACTGGACAATATACAATACTCTGTATAAGTCCCCTGATCTAATAACTCATTCCTTGTGTGTCGTAGGTTGAAAACTGTACTTATGGTTAAGAAGAATTACACCGCTGTTTAATACTCCTTACCTAACCATCCACTGATATAGATAAATGTCATACACATAATTTCAAAAAGTTATATCTCACTTTATAAAAATAAACGTACATATATATCAATTTGAAATTGGTGCATAACAACGGATATTCAAAACCAAATATTTTCCGTCCGGCAAACAACCCAGGCGATTTCCTCAAATATCACCAATTACAACGAATCCCGATATAATGAGGATGATCACCCAATTCCCAATAACTTACTCCCACTCATCATCTGTAAAACCATACAGATGTAAGAATCAAACTTAGTAAATACATACCCTGGAGCAAGGACTAATAGGGAAATCAGTTTTCTTTTAACAGTACACAGTGAAACTGAAACATGTAAATATTTCGAAGGGGTATCCGGATATTCTTAGTAATGCCTCTTCCATTATCAGATTCACAACTTTAACCGTATATTTCTTTTCCATCTCTCCAAATCCCTTTATATGTCTTTAGTCATTACCTTCTGTACACTCCTTTAGGCTAAATGGTTTTCTTCCTTCCCTACCGTTCGGCACCAGCCTATGGTTTGGAAGAAGACTATCTAATAAGCGTAATAGGTGTACTGTCCTAATCCTAGGAGCACTCGCAACCCGAGAGAAGGTAAAGATAAAAGACAACTGAATAAAACCTTATTCCTATTTCTCCTGAACCAGAATCCATCCCTGAACTGGAACAAGTTCCTTTCGAGTTCGTATATAACCATACGATGGAGTATCCAAATAACTGTGGATCTTCGTAGTGATATGGGGTGTTCCGGAGAAATACAAAGGTGAAGTAGGAGTGATGATGAAATACTTGGTTTGGTCGTGAATAGCAGTCGCAATTTACTTTGCCCTCTTACAAATCCCTTTATTTGTCTTTACTTAATACCTTCTGTACACCTTTTAGGGTAAATGGTTTTCTTCATGCCCTACCGTTCGGCACCTGCCTATGGTTTGGATGAAGACTATCCAATTAGCGTAACAGGTGTACCGTCCTAATCCAAGGAGCACTCGCAACCTGAGAGAAGGTAAAAGAAAAAGACAACTGAATAGTCCTATTCATTTTCTCCAGAACCGGAAACCATCCTCGAATCTGGAATAAGTTCCATCGAGTTCGTATATAACCATACGATGGTTTTATCCAATGGAAGTGGATGTTCGTAGTAATACGGGGTGTTCTGGAGAAAAGGGTAAAAGTAGGAGTGGCAATGAGGTATGCAGCTCTGACAATCCAAAAGCCAGTGTTTTAAGAAGGTTCAGTTAATCTTGGTCACTGAGTCATAGTCTAGGGTCGGGCCATGGTCGCAGCCAAAGAGAGAGAGAAAGGAAACACTCAGCGTGCACTCTAACCTAGATCATAATGGTTATCAATTTATCTCATAAGAAAACCTCCCACTGTATCGTCAAATTCTCCTCCAAACCTGAAAGAAGAATTAGTCGGGATCACCCGAGGAGTAAACCAACTCATCAGTGGGAATCAGGATCCAACTATCATCGCATGATAATGTGACGGAATCCACTCACATTATCACACTCCAGAAGGTATGCACATGCATGACAAGTTTCAGTTTCTTTAGAAACTCCCGATGTATGTTTTTACCCGTAGGACCCAAGTGACCTTGACAATGCCAACATATCAAAGAGTCCTAGTCAAGTTCAACCCGTCATTATCTTGATTACGTTAAACCCACCCGTACGAGTCCTTGACAATGCCAACATAACCGTACGACTGTCCTGACCAATCCACATATCCATGCGGAAGAAAAGCATTACAGAGCTACCGAACACTACGCCTCAGCAATGCACGACATACGTAGCACGAATACTAAGCAATACTAATCTGAAATGACGGAGGGCTACGGTAGGTTTTTGGCGAAAAACCTTTAGCGTAATGAACTTGATATCGTTGAAGGAACTGCATAGCTTTTATAAAAATATAGTGGCGAAAACCTTTGCTAAAGAGGTCACTCCCGGTGAAGGGATCTCGGCTCTTTCCCCATAGAATGAGGTGCAGGATATTCCAACTGAATACCGCGATGCAAAGAAAAAAGGCAATCGGCTATAGTGATGTTATTACCTGACGCAAACTTCTGTCCAAGGAGTCACTCCCGGTGAAGGGATCTCGGCCCTTGCCTCATCGACTGAGGTGCTGGATATTCATAACCGAATACCACTGTGCAAAACAAAAGAAAACGTCCTTGCAATAACAGCTTTTTGAAAAATGTTCCAACAACATCAGAATAGGTTTGTTTAGCTTGCATTGATCCCAATCAATGCAGTCCCATCAATTGATCACACCAATAAAGAGCGAAAATACGATGTACGTATATGCCATCCGCATTCGCCACTGGGTCCCGTCATCACCCGTTAGGTTACTTAACGAACAACAGAGCGGGGACAGGACCAGCGCGGGTGTAAAACATAATCTACTAGTATATATATAGCAATATATAATAATCGCTCATGGCATGATAAAATGCAACATCACAGAAATGTAATAAGCATCACAGAACAATACAGATAATCTGGGATCCCCGGGTTTCATAGAGCCGCTACTGAAACCCGACGTTCCCCTGGTCGTGTGGATAGCCTGTGCAATGAAATCCTAGACCCCTACGGGCGCGGCAAGTTACCCGCCAAAACCTGAAGCGAGGCAGCCCCCTTCAACAACGTGAATGGACCACCCAGCACTTCAGGGAATCCGGTAACTTGAGCACCCCTCCTTGGGTCAACCTGTACCCCCTACGAGTGCGGCGAATAGCCTGCCAAATCCAGAGTGAAGTCCTCTCCATCTTAAAGCCTTGAGATGTAGGCCCGTTGCCCTCTAGAACCCGGCTATCCGTGCACCCCACCGCGGGGTAATTCTAGTACAGAAAGTAAAATATATACAACGGGTACATCGACCTCAGCCCGGTCGTGCCCCAAAAGAATAATATACAAACAGGCAGTGACGGCAGTCCACATGTCAGACGCTCGCCCCGCAATATCAAATGTACAAATATAACCAAACTTGTCACGACCCGAAAGTACGGAACATGACCGGCACTTAAACTACGAACGTCTCGAGGCGTACGTAATCTAAGTAAACCAAAAACCCAGAAATCCAAACCAAGAAAAGATGTAGAGTGCAGGAAAAACCAACTTAAAGCAAGTAGTTTCAATAGCATAAGCCGAATTATGCGGTTTTTAAAAACATCAAAAATTTCCAGAAAATTTCGGCAGAGTCTCCTTTGTAAATACTGGCCCCCAAACGGGATACAACATGAATAGTATACGAAATCAATAAAAAGGCATCCCTAAGCGGGAGCTAGCTCTTCGTCAATCGACGACCACAACCACACAAGCAATATAATATACAACGTCAACGGCGAGGATCAAAATTCAAAAGGAAACTCAAAACCATAAGAAAATCACAGGAATAAAACGCGCGACTCTAAGGTCGAAGGAATAACATCACTGGTCTCTATCTCAAAATAAATACAAGTTTGGTTGATGGAACTTCTAGATACAACAGAATAATGATATACAAGATATATAATGGGGGTACGATACAAGTAAACCCACCTACTAGCAAATCACCCGAAGGAAACTATGCCCGCAAAGCCGTAATGAAACATGTACGGCAAACCTGCAAGAAACTGGGGCACAACGGGGGTGAGTTGCCAACTCGTGAATAGAAAAACATCTACGAAAAGAAATCGCATAAATAACGCACTCCTAGGTCAATGATCATAATATATCCTCAATTATATATAAAACATGCAACCTATAACAAGGCTAGGGTAAATATCTAACCCGAGTGTAATCTTATGTGCCCGTGTCAGTGCCTCAGGTAGCAATATATCATATGAATGAGGTATGAATGCATGAAAACAGAATACATGTAAATGAAGAACTGTTTTCATAATTTAGTAAGATTTCCTTTGTATTTTTAAAATGAGGTATCATAATGAAATCAGCATAAAACAGTGCCTAGCATCGGCACAAAACGAAATCCCAATATCTCGATATCTCTGTATCACAGTCTCTGTACCTCAATATCTCGAAATCTCAATGTCTCAATCACAATATCTAGGGCGCCGTCAGTCCAGACCGGCCCCTACCATCCATCTCAAGACCACGACGGTATCCTCCGGATATCCGGCGCGTCGGGTAAAATCACCGGTAGGTAGTGCTCCCCTGCCAGGCTCACATCGTCATCATCACGCGCTTCTTGCCCCGGGGTACCTTACCGGGTCCACCATGTACCCGAAACGGTTCATCCGTCTCCTCGAATCGGGTCTCGAAATCCATCAGCAAACTCATGGTGGACGACTCATACATCATGGGAAAAACCGCACTTTGTATTTTTAAAAGAGAGAAAAGGTTTATTTATGTTTTTGCGGTTTTCCTCCAAATCCAGAAAATCTTATGGAAATCCGAATCCAAAACCTCAATAACACGTAAAATAGTGAATATATGCATGAGAATCCATGAATGCGGCATATCAATGAATAACGGTATGCATGAAGCGACAAGTAATAACTACAATATCTAAGCTGGCATATAAAGTATGTACACTAATATTATGTCAAACTACCGGCTATCAAGCTAAGTTAAGCAATAATATTTTCTAAGGTGTACGTGACATGGCAATTACCGATGAAGATGTGTGTGAGCCGGCAAGTAAGTGTATGTGGTATATACGCATCATCGGTAATGGTGCTGGTGTCCTAACAGCATAATGTCAACAATACAATAGGAAAAAATAATGTAAGTATGCGATGCGGAGCGAGCAACCAAAATGAGCGGGAGCTAAATATTGAACAATGGTGCCATTTGAAATAACACGAATCGTGGGGTTTTGAAAATAGGGCTACGGTAGTTTTAAGAAGGGATACGTCTTTTGAAATATCCGTAGATCTCTTGACCTGTCTTTTAAAATACCCACGATCCGCTAGTTTTGAAATAGGTAGGAGTCTAATCTAACCTAACAACTACACTAAACTATACGGCTGAACTACAGGTAAGGAAACCGCCTATCATCTGAGTCGATACATATACATACCTGTATATGTATAGTCGGCGATCCTGCCTTAATAATATCATATCCGATACCATATCTATAATCGGACATCCCAAGTCAAGAGTGCGGATCAATCATCAATATATAGCTCGTACGTAAATCCGTCGTACGGCATCCCAAATCTGGGTATGGGTCAAAATCATATTCATCACACTATTCATCCGGTATCCTCTTTATCAAAGATCATAGTCTTAGGTATGGACCTATGTCTAGTACAATACTAATATCATCAATATAGTCATGATCTGACTACTGATCGACAGTCTCGTACAAACCGATATCATCAGCACATATCATCATCAAGGGTATACATCGCCCAATACAGCCTAGGATCAATATCCTAGCATATCATATCTCATATCACGATCATATGTCGACCACCTATTTATAACACTATTCACCCGTATCGTCGCCCTAAGATCCGCTTAACACCAGGACGTACCTCAAGTACGAATCCTGCCATATCACCGATATCACAATCTCAACACAAATCTCATCGACTCATCTCAATCCTAAGTATCATCCCTAAATCCGTATGTGAACACATAGTCCCATACCTATGTGAACACATAACTAAATATTCCCGTATGAGCACAGAAGAAAGAAGAAAGTATGCAAGTATGGGTGGGTGTGTGCAAGTGTGTGCGACCGCTACTCTAGGGTTTCGCGGCACTCAATCATCCAAGAACACGAAATATCCATATTTATCATCAATAACTCAACAATATATAAACAATATATATATGTGTGTGTATACATATTCGTATACATCACCACGAACTGCGGGGGTGCTATACGCCATCCACCCGACTTCTCCCCGTAGATATAAATCTACTCACCTGGTCCTCGCTCGCCGGTGCCGACATCGCCACGCGCTTGCTTGTCGTCTCGAAGTTCACATGGGGTACCTACATATCATAACGCACCATATCGCATTAAAATCTGACTCATGACCAAAACGACGCATAAATCCCACATAGGTCAAAACCTAAGGTTGCTTTCACAAATCGACCCAAAAACCCTCGACGTCGGCATACAAAAGCCAAACCATCGAGAAAGCTGCCAACGCACTTATTTGTACAATTACAAGCACTAATTATAATATAAAATAGCTTAAAATTCACAAAAATCCCAATTTCACTTAAAAAGTCATTTTTCCGAAAATCTAGCAAGCACAAATCACCGTTTTAGTACAAAACTCGATGTATAAATGAATCTAGCGGCCATAATATTCACTAACTATCTTAAATAAGTCATAAAAACCATTTCCATAATTTAATCTCATAAATTTGCATAATTTCCAAAATCCTAGTTTGCAAAAATATCAATTTTTAACACCTTATAAAGCAAAATTCACAATTCATCAATTAAGCTTGGTTTTGCATGAACCAAAGTCATTAAACCGCTCATTATAATATTAATAATGACATGAAACCTTAATTTAGATTTTAATCCCACATTGTAATTTAATTTCAAAAACCTAGTTTGCTTAAAAAACTTGATTTGGACAAATTAAATGCAACAATTTACATAATAGCAACAAGATTAGGTTTTCCAAACCTTAAGAGGTTCAACTACACAATTAAAGCATGAACAATTTATCAAAACCCTTATCTTGATCCAAACCCAATTCCTTACAATTTCAACTTGAAGGGTAAACCAAGTTAACACCTAATTAAACACTTAATTAAGCTAACATAAGCAATAATCAACAATTAACTATAAGGTTAAAATTATACCTCCATAATTTTATTGATCTCACAAGAAATCTAGCCTCCCAAAATGCTCTCTCTTCACCAAGATCCAAGCTTGAATGGCAAAGGAATAATGGGTAGGGATTAGATTTTTGAGTTTGCTTTGATTTGTGTTGATTTTGGTTGATTTTTGAATGAATTTGGAGGTGAAGGAAGATGAAGACTTGAAGAAAATGGGGGGCTGCCAAGAGATCAGTTTCGGCCAAGAGAGGAGAGGGGTGAGGTGTGGTGTGGGGGTGGGTGAAGTCAAGGGGAGAAAAGAAGACTAAGTCAACAAAAGACCATACTCTTTTTACTATTTTCTTATTTCCTTTCTTTTCTTTTCTTTCTTTTCTTTTCTTTGAAATTCAAGTGGGGAAAAGGGTGGGGGCTGCTGAATTCAGCCAAGGGGAGAAGTAAATGGGGGTGTGTGAGTGTGGGTATGGGTGTGGGGTGATGAAAAATGATAAATATAACACCCCAAACATCCATTTACACTTAAAAAAAGCCTTTTTTCTTCGATATTTTCTAAACCGTTTTGGCAAAAGATTTCGTTTCAAAAACCACATGATAAAATTTTATTTAAATTTTTATGATGCACAAAATTTGTTTCAACTCATTCCAATTTGTAATTTTCCCTAATTAAATATATTAGTGACGGCTTAAAATAATATTAAAATAATTAATTTCGGAAAATTTTTCAGAAAATTTGAAATTTCACCAGTGGGTCAATAAACACCAAATACTAGCAATTACATAGCTAGAATATGTATATTTAATTTTATAATAAAGATATTTGTATTTTGACTTTTTACAGAAAACCCCCTTATTTTATCGTTTTTTCGAAATTTCACCGAAACGATTTTCAAAACGTTACAATCTTCCCCCCTTAAAGAAATTCGGTCCCCGAATTTAAATTAAACTTCCCCCAAATACTAAAATATTTCAGCCAAAACCCTTAAATCGCCGAGACTCCGAAATCATAAATACATAAAACAAATCGTAGCGCAACGCATGCGCATGAAAAATGAGCATATAACTCAAATCAGAACTCCGTCAAGCATCCCGCAATCATCGGAGTCATGGGGAAGACATCAACACCAAATCAAAAGCAAAACCAATATGATATAACTCGAAACTATACATGTAAAATATATTCAGGTACTGTCCTCTGACTAGTCCTGCTCAGTACGAAAACACATAGCAATATCATAAAAACGTACTGCCCTATAAGAAAAATCAATCCCAAAATACGCGTATGAATACTATGTGCGTCTTGTGCGCACGGAAATCAAAATCCAAATATGTGCCATACATATGCACAGAAACAACATCTAAGTGCATCGGGTGTGCATGAAACATCTGTCGTAGGCAACATGTGTGCCTGACAGCAAAATCAGGTGTATCTGACATGCACGAAAAATCTCGATTTAGTGCATCTGGTGTGCACCAAAATCACACTTCAAAACATGCGCTCAACATGTGCGAAAATCCACGGCAGGTGCATCCATCATGCACGAAATCATGAAATCCAATATCAAGCGCCGAACATGCGCAAAATCAAATCAGGTGCACAAGGTGCACAAAACAAATATCGAGTATCACAATCGAAATCGAAGTCCAGTGCATCTAAGTGCATAAAAGGCGTATCACTGCACTGCAAGTATATATAAACTATACAGAGTGCAGGAACCAAATCGTGTGCGTGCATACGCACAAAATCAACTCAAATGTCTAAAACCGTAAAATCACAAACATGTGAAACCAAAGCACGAAAACGATATCAAGTGCAACACTGTGCAAAAATCGTAAATCCTCAATCATCAAAATCAAATCATGCGAATAAATCACCCAAAACATCGAAATCAATAATGGCGGAATAGTACCGCTCAAATGCATCCTCTAAGAATCTTGGGCCAACTGTCGCGGTTACTAGTGGGACGTCTCGTCGATAATCATGAACTCTGGCCTGCTGGTGTGCGTAACAATGACCACTCCTGGGTCAAGGTCTTCACTGTGAATTACTAATCTCTCGGTCCATCGGTTCATCGGCCCTGTCAGATGTGCTAACGGGGATGATTCCGTTCTGGCACTTCTCTGGTCATCTCTCGGTCAATCATCGCGACCACTCGTAAGACAGCATATTACTGGCGTCGGTTTCTGGCTCTCTGAATGTACGTGACACATTTGATCCTGGTGCAAGTATCATTGCAGCAGTGTCCTGGAAGGAATCCTGCTCATGGTCTCTTCCATGTCTCGTCTCTGCCAACTGTCCGGAAGTCATCGTCCTTTCCTATATCTGCATCTTGCTCTGGAACGACTGCATACTCCTTGTGACTCCTTCTGGAAGGTAAATCCAAGTACCATGCCTCGGCATGCGCATCGCATCTCTGATGTCGTCGGAGTGGAACGTCATTTCATCAAGATCTCGTATGAACCTCTTACTCCACTTTTCTAATGTCGACTGCTCTGGATTCGTCTCGTCGTGGCTGCATGGACTGAGCTCCAACGACTATCCTCGTATCTGGAGTCTCCCAAGAATGCATCTCACCACCTAGCATCCGAATGAAGTCGAACCATTCGATCGATTCGTCAAAACCTCATAATCCCCCAAGAGCTCAACATCTTGGGCACAGTTTAATAGTATCGAACACATACCACAGCATCGGTGGTCCAGCCGTAGAAGGGCAAACCCAAGCCTCACTAATGGAGCCGTAGAACTGCCGCAAACCCGAAGGTTCAAAGGCTTTCACACGGTCATTAAGTCGAGTTAGGGTTTCATTCTTCTAGAGGGTCTATAGAATTGCCCGCATGTCCTTCCGACTACTTTAAACTTGGGAATAATAGGTTTCTGACATTCGATCGTCTCTGTCGACTCCCAACGTCTCCGCGTGAAGTCGTCTCTAGCTGGAATCAATCTATCTGATGACCTCGCATCGGGGTAGGCGAACGATCCACATGTCTTAGTCATTCATCCTCGATGACTAGCGACCTTCTATCATCTCTTAGTACAACTCATTCTGCACTAACTCCAGCATCTGGGGCAATATCTCGTCGTTCGCAGGAATAACTGGCTCGCTTGTCTTCACGCTGAACGGTGCCTCAATCATCAGGAGTAAGCAATACTTCAATGGTCATCAAAATCTGGCTGGCCTCTATCAGTGGCTCAATCCTCTAGTGCAAATCGGCACGTCCGAGTAATCTCATACAGCAATCCACCCAACGCTCGTGTCGTGGAGACACAATGAAAAGACACATCTCTGCAATCGTGTGTCGCCGGAATCATGCCCTGGTCAGTCCTCGTTCTTGACGAGCTCATGCTGACCGCAACTCTAGCCGTAGCTCTCCCTGCCCGTAATCGTGGCAGCAAAACCATAACTGGTACTGATGAGGCTAGATCGGAATGAATATAATACAGAGCAAAGAAATGTACATCCTAAGGCTTCTTAAGTGGAGTAGCGTATCGTAAATATGCCGCGGAACATACCTACGGTACGTCACTCTACTTTAGTCACCTATTCCATCAACCAAGGGTCATCCTACGCTCCGAAGGTAAAACCTAACGCTCTGATACCAACTTTGTCACGACCCGAAAGTACGGAACATGACCGGCACTTAAACTACGAACGTCTCGAGGCGTACGTAATCTAAGTAAACTAAAAACCCAGAAATCCAAACCAAGAAAAGATGTAGAGTGCAGGAAAAACCAACTTAAAGCAAGTAGTTTCAATAGCATAAGCCGAATTATGCGGTTTTTAAAAACATCAAAAATTTCCTGAAAATTTCGGCAGAGTCTCCTTTGTAAATACTGGCCCCCAAACGGGATACAACATGAATAGTATACGAAATCAATAAAAAGGCATCCTCAAGCGGGAGCTAGCTCTTCGTCAATCGACGGCCACAACCACACAAGCAATATAATATACAACGCCAACGGCGAGGATCAAAATTCAAAAGGAAACTCAAAACCATAAGAAAACCACAGGAATAAAACGCGCGACTCTAAGGTCGAAGGAATAACATCACTGGTCTCTATCTCAAAATAAATACATGTTTGGTTGATGGAACTTCTAGATACAACAGATTAATGATATACAAGATATATAATGGGGGTACGATACAAGTAAACCCACCTACTAGCAAATCACCCGAAGGAAACTATGCCCGCAAAGCCGTAATGAAACCTGTACGGCAAACCTGTAAGAAACTGGGGCACAACGGGGGTGAGTTGCCAACTCGTGAATAGAAAAACATCTACGAAAAGAAATGGCATAAATAACGCACTCCTAGGTCAATGATCATAATATATCCTCAATTATATATAAAACATGCAACCTATAATAAGGCTAGGGTAAATATCTAACCCGAGTGTAATCTCATGTGCCCGTGTCAGTGCCTCAGGTAGCAATATATCATATGAATGAGGTATGAATGCATGAAAACAGAATACATGTAAATGAAGAACTGTTTTCATAATTTAGTAAGATTTCCTTTGTATTTTTAAAATGAGGTATCATAATGAAATCAGCATAAAACAGTGCCTAGCATCGGCACAAAACGAAATCCCAATATCTCGATATCTCTGTATCACAGTCTCTGTATCTCAATATCTCGAAATCTCAATGTCTCAATCACAATATCTAGGGCGCCGTCAGTCCAGACCCGCCCCTACCATCCATCTCAAGACCACGACGGTATCCTCCGGATATCCGGCGCGTCGGGTAAAATCACCGGTAGGTAGTGCTCCCCTGCCAGGCTCACATCGTCATC
The DNA here is from genome assembly GCA_030015575.1 of Agapanthus africanus. NCBI lineage: Eukaryota > Viridiplantae > Streptophyta > Magnoliopsida > Asparagales > Amaryllidaceae > Agapanthus > Agapanthus africanus. The sequence goes on along the minus strand of JASDDO010000024.1, from coordinate 546,982,622 downwards.
ATCACGCGCTTCTTGCCCTGGGGTATCTTACCGGGTCCACCATGTACCCGAAATGGTTCATCCGTCTCCTCAAATCGGGTCTTGAAATCCATCAGCAAACTCATGGTGGACGACTCATACATCATGGGAAAAACCGCACTTTGTATTTTTAAAAGAGAGAAAAGGTTTATTTATGTTTTTGCGGTTTTCCTCCAAATCCAGAAAATCTCATGGAAATCCGAATCCAAAACCTCAATAACACGTAAAATAGTGAATATATGCATGAGAATCCATGAATGCGGCATATCAATGAATAACGGTATGCATGAAGCGACAAGTAATAACTACAATATCTAAGCTGGCATATAAAGTATGTACACTAATATTATGTCAAACTACCGGCTATCAAGCTAAGTTAAGCAATAATATTTTCTAAGGTGTACGTGACATGGCAATTACCGATGAAGATGTGTGTGAGCCGGCAAGTAAGTGTGTGTGGTATATACGCATCATCGGTAATGGTGCTGGTGTCCTAACAGCATAATGTCAACAATGCAATAGGAAAAACAATGTAAGTATGCGATGCGGAGCGAGCAACCAAAATGAGCGGGAGCTAAATATTGAACAATGGTGCCATTTGAAATAACACGAATCGTGGGGTTTTGAAAATTGGGCTACGGTAGTTTTAAGAAGGGATACGTCTTTTGAAATATCCGTAGATCCCTTGACCTGTCTTTTAAAATACCCACGATCCTCTAGTTTTGAAATAGGTAGGAGTCTAATCTAACCTAACAACTACACTAAACTATACGGCTGAACTACAGGTAAGGAAACCGCCTATCATCTGAGTCGATACATATACATACCTGTATATGTATAGTCGGCGATCCTGCCTCAATAATATCATATCCGATACCATATCTATAATCAGACATCCCAAGTCAAGAGTGCGGATCAATCATCAATATATAGCTCGTACGTAAATCCGTCGTACGGCATCCCAAATCTGGGTACGGGTCAAAATCATATTCATCACACTATTCATCCGGTATCCTCTTTATCAAAGATCATAGTCTAAGGTACGGACCTATGTCTAGTACAATACTAATATCATCAATATAGTCATGATCTGACTACTGATCGACAGTCTCGTACAAACCGATATCATCAGCACATATCATCATCAAGGGTATACATCGCCCAATACAGCCTAGGATCAATATCCTAGCATATCATATCTCATATCACGATCATATGTCGACCACCTATTTATAACACTATTCACCCGTATCGTCGCCCCAAGATCCGCTATAACACCAGGACGTACCTCAAGTTCGAATCCTGCCATATCACCGATATCACAATCTCAACACAAATCTCATCGACTCATCTCAATCCTAAGTATCATCACCAAATCCGTATGTGAACACATAGTCCCATACCTATGTGAACACATAACTAAATATTCCCGTATGAGCACAAAAGAAAGAAGAAAGTATGCAAGTATGGGTGGGTGTGTGCAAGTGTGTGCGACCGCTACTCTAGGGTTTCGCGGCACTCAATCATCCAAGAACACCAAATATCCATATTTATCATCAATAACTCAACAATATATAAACAATATATATATATATGTGTGTATACATATTCGTATACATCACCACGAACTACGGGGGTGCTATACGCCATCCACCCGACTTCTCCCCGTAGATATAAATCTACTCACCTGGTCCTCGCTCGCCGGTGCCGACGTCGCCACGCGCTTGCTTGTCGTCTCGAAGTCCACATGGGGTACCTACATATCATAACGCACCATATCGCATTAAAATCTGACTCATGACCAAAACGACGCACGAATCCCACATAGGTCAAAACCTAAGGTTGCTTTCACAAATCGACCCAAAAACCCTCGACGTCGGCGTACAAACGCCAAACCATCGAGAAAGCTCCCAACGCACTCATTTGTACAATTACAAGCACTAATTATAATATAAAATAGCTTAAAATTCACAAAAACCCCAATTTCACTTAAAAAGTCATTTTTCCGAAAATCTAGCAAGCACAAATCACCGTTTTAGTACAAAACTCGATGTATAAACGAATCTAGCGGTCACAATATTCACTAACTATCTTAAATAAGTTATAAAAACCATTTCCATAATTTAATCTCATAAATTTGCATAATTTCCAAAATTCTAGTTTGCAAAAATATCAATTTTTAACATCTTTTAAAGCAAAATTCACAATTCATCAATTAAGCTTGGTTTTGCATGAACCAAAGTCATTAAACCGCTCATTATAATATTAATAATGACATGAAACCTTAATTTAGATTTTAATCTCACATTGTAATTTAATTTCAAAAACCTAGTTTGCTTAAAAAACTTGATTTGGACAAATTAAATGCAACAATTGACATAATAGCAACAAGATTAGGTTTTCCAAACCTTAAGAGGTTCAACTACACAATTAAAGCATGAACAATTTATCAAAACCCTTATCTTGATCCAAACCCAATTCCTTACAATTTCAACTTGAAGGGTAAACCAAGTAATTAAACACTTAATTAAGCTAACATAAGCAATAATCAACAATTAACTATAAGGTTAAAATTATACCTCCATAATTTTATTGATCTCACATGAAATCTAGCCTCCCAAAATGCTCTCTCTTCACCAAGATCCAAGCTTGAATGGCAAAGGAATAATGGGTAGGGATTATATTTTTGAGTTTGCTTTGCTTTGTGTTGATTTTTGAATGAATTTGGAGGTGAAGGAAGATGAAGACTTGAAGAAAATGGGGGGCTGCCAAGAGATCAGTTTCGGCCAAGAGAGGAGAGGGGTGAGGTGTGGTGTGGGCGTGGGTGAAGTCAAGGGGAGAAAAGAAGACCAAGTCAACAAAAGACCATACTCTTTTTACTATTTTCTTATTTCCTTTCTTTTCTTTTCTTTATTTTCTTTTCTTTGAAATTCAAGTGGGGAAAAGGGTGCGGGCTGCTGAATTCAGCCAAGGGGAGAAGTAATTGGGGGTGTGTGAGTGTGGGTATGGGTGTGGGGTGATGAAAAATGATAAATATAACACCCCAAACATCCATTTACACTAAAAAAAAGCCTTTTTTCTTCGATATTTTCTAAACCGTTTTGGCAAACGATTTCGTTTCAAAAACCACATGATAAAATTTTATTTAAAGTTTTATGGTGCACAAAATTTGTTTCAACTCATTCCAATTTGTAATTTTCCCTAATTAAATATATTAGTGACGGCTTAAAATAATATTAAAATAATTAATTTCGGAAAAATTTTCAGAAAATTTGAAATTTCAGCAGTGGGTCAATAAACACAAAATACTAGAAATTATATAGCTAGAATATGTATATTTAATTTTATAATAAAGATATTTGTATTTTGACTTTTTACAGAACCCCCCCTTATTTTACCGTTTTTTCGAAATTTCACCGAAACGATTTTCAAAACGTTACAAAACTGTACTACCATTGCACTAGGCTATCCACCACGACAAATCCGCAATATCACAGCACAACACAGAACATCAACGTGAGTGTCACGTTCGTAAATCCGTCTAAAAGGGCTATAGCAATTAAACAAGATTTACCGATCAAATGACATTCACGGTCACAGATATAATTTAAATACTGTAAACTAATATATTTAAATTTTCGATCGACAAAATTTCCCCGAAGTGGGCTTCAAGCACAATTCCCAGTACTCAAACAAATCTGGGCCCAAACAAAAAAAACCAGAAACCCCATTTCCATGTCAAAGACCACTGTGGAAATTTTGGTGGACTAATGCTACAGTATGGCGGCGGAACCGCGGCCAAAACGTGGGTACGGCCGCAGTTCCGCAGCGCTACAGTGAAATCAGCCTACAAAATTTCTGCAGTTTTCTTATAAAAACTTGCCTAATTTTCTGCAATACTCAAAATAATTTTTTGACGACAATAAAAATTCGACAAAAACTTCATGATTGGAAATGCAGTTTTGGAAAATTTCATTCGAACGAAGTTCTAAATACGTTAGAGCAAGCTAGTAAAGGTTAATAGCGTGGCTCTGATACCATGTAAGTGTACGGTAGCGCCCCGGCCGTCTGTCCGAGGCTAAAATGCGGAAACGAAAACTTTTCTTAAACTAGAAACCGACGCTATCGTATGCTTAAATCCCGGATCGAACCATTAACCTACAACTAGCAACTAGAGAAGGGTTGGAAAGGCTATACCGATCGATCCGTGTCCTTCGGTCTTTGGCCACCATCCCAAGCTCCTCGCGGCATCTCCGGTCTCGATCTCCTTGTCGGAAAGGGCACCACATCTTTGAGTCTTTTTACGGGCTCCCGCTTAGTCCGAAGCAACTCGAGAACGAAGTTCGCTAGTCGACGTGTCCAAGGCGATGTAGAGAATGTGTGTGATCACTTTGTCTCTTTGCATCCATTGTATGGATGGAGGTTGAAGATGATGCCATCAATGGAGGTTGTGAGCTAGAGGAAGAAGAAGAAGAAGAAGAAGCATTTCTTTCTTTTGTGTTGTGAAATGAAAAATGAGAGCAAGAAGAAAATGATACAAGAGCTAACCATATACATGGTAGCCCTTCTATCTCATCCTCTCATTTCAACACACAAATCTACCACATAATGTGACATATGCATAATAAAAGAAACCATGAGTCACTACTCTTGCACATGCCAAATTAAATGCACTCCATGATGATTTCTAGCTCACAATTTCCATTTGTATACATTAATCAAAATGTTTACAACAATAAAAAGATACGGCAACATCTAAAGTAAACTCGTGATGGATCACAAGGATACCCCTCACCTGTATATACATACCTGCATCCGCATTCCGACTGAATGCGAATGCGATGAGACTAAAGTAATCCAACAAATCTAATACTAGGATCCGGCTTAAACCAAAGCCCACTAGTATGATCCGTCCAATCATGACCCGTGCACTACCACACGTATATGATCGGACCCTGCCATATATCATACGGCCTCTATAACGTTTTGCCCGAAACTTAAGAAACAGTCTGTGGGGGACTCTAAAGACTCGTCAATACTTTGGCTATGGATTTAACCACTAGCACGTCAGAGGTACTAGCCGTACGTAACGGGCTACCAGGTATTGACTAAAAGGGAGGTCGATGAGCGAACTCATCCTGACACCCTACTGAGCCTGTCAGTGACAATATCCGTACAGTCCGGTCCGTTCGTCTATAAGCATCGCATGGCAGGCCTAGGGGGTTGGTAAAAGTCAGACCCCCAAAAGCGGTACAAGTCGTGTCGGAGTGTAGCCCAGAACACCCTGAGATACTACTGGAATACCTACCAGTAAATCTCCTGCCTTGGCCAAGAACTTCATGTAATGGCTCTCCTAGACACAGCGCGATCTCACTCTCAATACCGGGAGAGACGAAACCCCTGCCGATCCGCTCACTGCCTCCATGTGGCTCGGGACTATACCCAACTAAAACCTGTTTGCACGCCTCTTTTGAGCCGTGGTAGGGTAGTAATCAAAGCACAGTGGGAACTCACACGAGACAAATGATGATCTCAGGTCGATGAACTAACCTGTACACATGTCACCAGGGAACTGCTATCTGACGTCAGGTATAATACCAACTAGCATATTCCCGGCGAGTCCTGTCCGGTATACTCATAACCCAATGAGCACCTGTATACATCTTAGGTGATCCAACTGACACCAATGGCTTGTGAGACCGACCACCGCCCCTCGTCGGGGTCTCCACTGTATACACTAGTCTACTAATGGAGTATCGATGCCCAGTCTCGAAACTCCCACGACTAGGGACCACTTTAAGGATGTGCTTATAGACCCCAGCTCCCACGTATATGATCGCCATCATACTGCTGGCCGTCAAGCAAGAATCCTAAGGGCTCTATCAACGTGCAATAGTGACCTGTAAGGTCACCTGAAGCAGTACACGATGATAAAGATAAACCAGATAGCATACTATCATCTTGAGTAAGACTGTCCTACCGGTATAGGTCCTCCCTCAATCATTGCAATCGCGTGCCTGCGATCCAATAATTGACTTTGAGGGCACTATATCCAACAACCTATTACGCTTATTGGACAGTTTTCTTCCAAACCATAGGCTGGTGCCGAACGGTAGGGAAGGAAGAATACCATTTAGCCTAAGAGTGGTGTACAGAAGGTAATGCGTTAGGACAAATAAAGGGACTTGGAGAGATGGAAAGGAAATATACAGTCACAGTCATGAATCTGGATAATGGAAGAGTCATTACTAGGAATACCCGGCTACCCCTACGAAACATTTTCAAGTTTCAGTGTCACTGTGCATTGTTAATTGAAAATTGATTTCCCAATTAGATCCTTACTCCACGGTATGTATTTACCAGGTTTGATTCTCGCATCTGTATGGTTTTACAGATGATGAGTGGGAGTAAGTTATTAGGAATTATGTGATTATATCCTCATTATATCGGAATTCGTTGTAATTAGTGATATTTGAGGAAATCGCCTGGGGTTTTTGCTTGACGGCAAATATTTGGTTTTGGATATCCGTTGTTATGCACCAATTTCAAACTGATATATCTGTACGTTTATTTTTATAAAGTGAGATATAAATTTTTGAAATTATGTTCATGGCATTTACCTATATCAGTCGATGATTAGGTAAGGAGCATTAAACAGCGGTGTAATTCTTCTTAACCATAGTACAGTTTTCAATCTACGACGCACAAGGTTTGAGTTATTCAACTCAGGTGACTTATACAAAGTATTGTATGTTATCCAGTGTCCATTAGGACAATGGGGTTGGTGCTCGTACTATATTCTGTTTACTTATGACTTCTTCAGTTTTAGACAAGTATTTCGTAGAAATACAAGGTCCAAGTTTTGAGAAGTTATATGTACAAGAATAAAGTAGAGAACCATGTGTTGCAAGTATCAGGATTCTTCAAGGTGATCGAAGATATAGATACTTGTGTTTGGTATTCAGTTGATAGTAATGGTTTTGAGAACTTGCTTCTCTTTTAGGTTACTCATATCTGGATGCACTCCTAGTTGAGTAATGCTGATCGTACTCTCTCCATTTAGTTGACATGCACTGGAGACAGCTACATTATTTGAATCTGGTTCCAATTAAATCAGTTCCTCTTTTTCTATATGGTATATAGAATGGTTCATATCTTAACGATGTTAAGGTATATGGAGTTGTCCGGCTTATGCTTAAAACCAAACTCTGGACTTACTCAAGGCACGTTTCTGTAATGGCAGTTTGTGGGTTATCCCGGGCTATGACGAAGGTTAACTTTCTACCATCTGGAAGATCAATAATGATATTGTTCTTGACTTGCCACAGTTTTAGTAAAGTGGACTTTTTCAGAAAACAGTAGTGGAAGTATGGTAGAACTGGAAGTGATTCCAGAACCACAAACGGTTACTGAAAATTTAATAGAACCTAAAAATTCAATCGGGTTTGACATTCCATTAGCCACTCCGTAGATATGGTGGGTAACCTCAGGCGCCCGAGAGGTACTTCGGTATCCTCAAAGATAGTGACATGGAGGTTCTTGTTTACCCAGACTTGCCATTACTGCTGTTCTAGACTATGAGACCCGGCAGGAGGATGAGTATAGCATCGTTCTAAACTATCTTTAGAAGTGCACACGTATATGACTCTGCTAGAGAGTTGTTATAGTCAGCGGGAGCAGCGGAAGCATAGTGTACATGTAGCTTATGTCTATTTATAGACTAAAGCAAGTATAGCAGAGATAGATCATCTATTTTTGATGTGACAGTCATGGGCTTTGACTTCATCAGAATAGGAGATGGATCTGTTAAGAAGGTAGTAGGGTGTGATGTCCTGGTATTTGGATGACATGCACTTTGTAGGAAGTGAAATTCCTATACTACGATCGGTTATACTGTGGTTGTCACACAGTGGTTTCTCCACATAGGATATGGATATTATATCAGGCATTCTGGTTATTGGATCTATGGTTTTAGATCTAGATTTAGGTAATTTCCCAATCAGGGTATTTTGACACTATTCTAAAGGTGTTTTAGAATGGACGACTCCTGGCATGGTGGTGTACTTGCAGGTGATGGAGTCACCCTCTCTAAAGATGTCTTACAGACTAAAGGGGAGAGAGATGTGCATGATTGGCATATCACCTACTTAGGCAATTGAGTCAATCATGAGATGTCAAGTACCACACCAGATGTTGGTTTTGCACTAGCTGCAATAAGTTTATATATTAATCCAATCCTGGAGAAACGTTCGGAAGCAGTTTATGAACATAAGTGGATGTTCTAGGGATTTGGTAACGGCAGCCTCCTTCAGGAGACGGTTATCATTCTAGGCTTTCAAGGTGACCTGGATGACAGAGTGACTGTCAGAGTTATAGTTTTCCCTCTTGACGATGGGCAGTAGTTTGGACAGGTGGTCCAAACAGATACTGAGGGAGGCATGGCAAAGGATACTGATTAAATTCAGTGGACGATACAGTCTAAGAAGTTTGCTGGATTTGGAGTTCATTTGTGAACTGGGTCCCATCAGATATCCATACATATTCTAAGACAGGTATTGCTCATTTCGGGAGATGTTTTTCTCCGTGAACTTGAGATAAAGAGAGACATAGAAAGAAACATTGGAGCAGATCCACTCACGGAGGCTATTTCTCGAACGCAATAGTTTTACAAATGAGCTTTGTGAAACTGATTAGTAGGGAAATTGGGTGTTCGGTATCACACGGGCTGTGAGTATGCGACACCGCAAAAATTAGCCTTAAGTGCAAGTGGGAGATTGTTGACTATAGTGCCCTCAAGTTAATTATTGGATTGCAGGCACGTGATTGCAATGATTGAAGGATGACCTATACCGGTAGAACAGTCTTACTCGAGATGATAGTATGCTATCAGGTTTGTCTTTATCATCGTGTGCATGTTTTAGGTGACATGACAGATCACTATTACATGTTGATAGAGTCCATAGGATTCTTGCTTGACTACCAACAGTATGATGGTGATCATATACGTGGGAGCTGGGTGGTCTATAAGCACATCCTTAAAATGTCCCTAGTTGTGGGAGTTTCGAGACTGGGCATCGATACTCCAAGAATAGACTAGTGTATACTGATCGAGACCCCGACGAGGGGCGGTGGCCGGTCTCACAAGCCATTGGTGTTATTTTGTTCACTAAGATGTATACAGGTGCTCATTGGGTTTTGAGTACACCGGACGGACTCGCCGGGAATATGCTAGTTAGTATTATACCTATTGTCAGATAGTAGTTCCCTGGTGACATGTGTACAGGTTAGTCTATCGACCTGAGATTGTCATTTGTCTCGTGTGAGTTCCCACTGTGCTTTGATTACTACCCTACCACAGCTCAAAGGAATCGTGCAAATAGATTTTAGTTGGGTACAGTCCCGAGCCACATGGAGGCAGTGAGCAGATCGTCAGTGGATTCGTCTCTCCCGGTATTGGGGGTTGATATCGCGGACTGTACAGGTGGCCATCACCAGAAATCCTTGGCCAAGATAGTCAAGAATTACTGATTCGGATCAGTAGTTTCTCAGGTGGTGATGGGCTTCATACCGACAATAATTGTCGCATTATTAGTGGTCTGACTTTATCCACCTCCTAGACTCGATATGCGATACTCATAGACGAACGGACCGGACTGTACGGATATTGTTACTGTCAGGCTCGGTAGGGGTTTTAGGATGAGTTTGCTCGTCGGCCTCCCTTTCGCTCAATACCTGGGTAGCCGTTACGTACAGCTAGTGCCACTGACGTGCATGTGGTTAAACTCACTGCCAGCGTATTGACGAGTCTTTGGAGTCCCACACAGAGGGTTTCCCTGCTTCGGGCGAAACGTTGTAGAGGCCGTATGGTTTTATGGCAGGGTTCGATCATATACGTGCACTTGTGCACATATCATGATCGGACGGATAATACTAGTGGGCTTTGGTTTAAATCGGATCCTAGTATTATATTGTTGGATTATTTTCGTCTCGTTGTATTCGTATTCAGTCGGAATACGGATGTGGGTATGTATATTTGGATGAGGGGTATTGTTGTAATTCGTTACAAATTTACTTTAGAGTTGCCATTTCTTTTTTGCTTTAAATATTTTTTTAAATGTTTATTGGTGAGAAGTGTGAGTCATGGTTCATGCATACACTTCTTGACTTATGGTAATGAGTCATGAGGTGATTCATTGTGACATGGATAGGTATTGTCTTGGCCAAGAAATTTGTGTGAGATTTTTTGTTGTGAGATGGCTGTTCATTTTTAGTGAGGATTTTCTTTAGGTGCTCAAAAAATAACACACAAAAGCCTTAGCCAAAACAACAAATGAAAAAGGTAGCCACTTCTTTTTCACTTGCTCTTTTCTTTTCTTTGAGCTCACACTTCTCTCCTTGGCATCTTCTTCAACCTCCATCCTATATGTCTCATGTGTTGAGAAACCTAGGGTGTATTGAGACAAAGTAATCACAAACACTCTCTACTTCATCTTGGCTATCTAGGCTAGCATACTCGAGTTGCTTCGGTTTTGAGGTCGGAGCCTGTATTACAAACCCTCGACGTGGATCTTCATCGATAGGGGAGACCAGAGATCAAACATGATCGAGGAAGCCACGAGGAGCTTGGGACAGAGGTTGAAGACCGAAGGACATAGATCATTCGGTATAATCTATCTAAACTCCTTTACATACAACTAGTGTAGGGTTAATGGTACGATCCGGGAATTGGGTTCCGTTAGCACCTGTTTCTAAATGTTTTTGTTCCGCATTTGGCCACGGATTGATGGCCGGGACGCTGGTGTAACCCAACATCAACTATATGGCTGGAAGCCACAGCACAAGGCCCATTGTAATGATAGTTTATAATCTATTGCCTTGGTTGGCTATGGATCAATCATACTTTATGATGCCACTTCTTATCGACGGACCAAACTCACCGGATAACAATATCGACATCTATCTCCGACCTCTTATTGATGAGTTAAAATCTTTATCATTGATGGTGTAGAGACTTACGATGCAAACACAAATACAACCTTCATACTGCGTATGGCTTTAATGTGGACAATTAATGACTTTCCTGCGTATGGAATGCTATCAGGTTGGTCTGTACATGCACACAAAGCATGTCCTTATTGCCATCAACATACAACATCGAAATTCTTGAATTTTAGCAGGAAGGTTTGTTATTGCGGCCATCGACGTTTCCTGCCTCTAGACCATCCCTACAGGTTTGACGCTGTTTACTTTGATGGTTATCAGGAGCTTCTTGGACCTCCAGCCCCATTTTCTGGAGAGGACGTGACTGCTCAGTGGGATGGTTACAATAATGTGACCTTTGGAATAGATCCAACAAAACATGTCAAACCACCATTCTGGAACAAGTTAAGCATTTTCTTCGAGCTTCCGTACTGGTCAACAAATTTAGTGCGTCGTTGTCTTGACGTCATGCATATAGAGAAGGGAGTCTCCGAGCACGTACTCAACTTGCTTCTTTGTAAAGACGGAAAATTGAAAGACATGCTCCATGCTCGGATGGATCTTCAGGACTGGGAAATTAGAAGTGAATTGCATCCTAAACCGATAGCGGGTAAACCAGGCAAGTTTATACTTCCCAATGCCGCGTATCATATGTCACAACCGGAGAAGAAAAGATTCCTGCAGGTGTTGCATGATTTGAAAGTTCCCACAGGTTTCTCAGGATCATTTAGCAAGAAGATAAAAATTGTGAAAGGCAAGATCGATGGGATAAAAAGTTATGATCACCTTGTTATTATGGAGCACCTTCTCCCATTAGCCCTTAAGACTTCCCTTCCCCAATCGGTTGGTCTAGTTATCAATGACCTATGTTGCTTTTTTTAGAGAATTATGCGCTAAAACCCTGGATGTTGTGATGCTGGAGAAACTAGAAAATTCTATTTCATTGATACTTTGCAAGTTTGAGCGTATTTTCCTACCGTCATTCTTCGATATCATAATACACCTGACGGTTCATCTTGGAACCAAGGCTAAGTTAGCCGGACCGGTACAATATCGATGGATGTATCCCGTCGAAAGGTATGTGGAATTTTTCATTTCGCGTAATTTGTAAAATTATTGTTGTCATATATGCCCGTATTTATTTATTTAACATATTTTTCTTTAGGTACCTCTACACTCTAAAAAGGTATATACACAATAGAAATCGACCAAAGGGTTCTATCATGCAAGGTTATCTTCCAGATGAAGCAACCACATTTTGTTCCCTCTATCTGGACGAGAACATTGAGACGAAACTTAACCGGCCTCGAAAAATTCAGGACGGGCCATATGGTAAAGCTGATTATAAGAGAGTAGACACTATATTTATCAACAAGATATATCAGTTTATCCTCCTCAATAGCATATGTCTTGAAGAAATTAAAGAGGAAGTTTTTTTGGATTAATTGTTATATTTGTGTTTGTGTGTCTATGAAATGATATAATATTAATTCATAATTTATTGTTGAGAACAAAATTCATTTTAACGAGGTACGTGAGGGGCATCCTGATTGGAATGATGAACGATTGGAAAAATATCATCAGGATAATTTTTGCGATTAGGTTGCAGATCACGTAAGTTGTTCGAATAACATGTTATTGCTACCAGTCTTAATCTAAACTTATATCGTTATGTATTTGTCGTAAAATTTGTTTTGTTAGATCTACGATCCGAACTTGTTTGCATCATTATAGAGTGATTCAAGATGTTTAGCTCAGTTTCCTAGTATGGAGATTGCATATTATAAAGGATTTGGTGTCCTTGGATACAAATTCGAAATTAAGGACATAGAAACATCTCGAACCACTCAGAATAGTGGGATTGCGACGGTAAGATCGGATGGTGTGATTTATTATGGATACTTAAATTGCATACTTGGCATCCAATATCCCGGACAATCAGAACCATTTTATATATTTCAGTGTACTTGGTACGATACACGAACCGATGCGGATAAGTAGAGAAACAATCTCGGGACCTGGAAAGATGAATATGGATTGACCAGTGTGAACACACTTCGATTTTACGGTTAGGACGATCCGTTTATCTTTCCGAACCAAGTGTTCCAAGTATACTACTCATAGTGTTTGAAGCATCCGGGATGGAGTGTCGTATGCCGTTGGAAACCCAAGGATGTTTACGATGTCCCAGAATTCGAGGACAGTGATGAGGATGAATAAGAGAGAAGACTTAGAGTGCTCCGACCTTCTATTTCAAAAGACGGGTTATCTTCGGCTGATCATGAAGTTACGTGGGTTAGAAATGATATCGATGATGAAATCCAAGTAGATATGTCTAATGCGTCCACGAAATGAAAAAGGTTATCAGTAATGTTATATTATTACTTCACATTTTACGATCTATATATATAGCATGTATATGTAATGATTGTACTCTTATCTAGATTTGATGACGATGACGGGAGTAGTGAGGGGCGGTAGGAGCACCAGCCGTGGCACCGGCAGAAGCAGAGCGGTTCTGCCGCCCAGAGAGCTGCGTAGGGAGCTTCAGAGGGCCGGTCTTACACCCCGATCGGAGACCCCTTCGGATGCCTCCTTCCGTGTGGACTTTGCCACACCTCCAGGTATATTGCATGCATATTCATTTTGAATGTAATATTATAGATATACATGCATATTTATGTTAAAATTACTTATATAGTCAATGTTTGATATACATGTATATTTATGTCAAAATTACTTCTATAGTCAATGTTTGATTGTATAGCTATTGGTGGTGCATCCACATCAGAGGCAGAGGCCATTCCCACACCTCCAGGTATGTTTATATATCCTATAGTGCATGCATATTGATTTAGAATGCTATATCATAAATATACATACATTCTTTTTGCTCTTACGTACTTCGATAATCATTTTTAATTGTCTAGCAGTAGGTGGTGCCTCCACATCTCGGGCAGAGGCCACCACCGCACCTGCAGGTATGTTTATATATCTTATAGTGTATGCATGTTGATTTAGAATGTTATATTATTGATATACACATTATTTTTTCAATTACTTATATAATCAATGTTTGATTGTCTAATTATAGGTGGTGCATCCACATCTGGTGCAGGGGCCACTCTCGCCACTTCCATACCCTCCGCTCAGTCTACAGATTAATATGAATAAATATAAAATATTTTTCATTTTACATATCTTTTAAGAATAAACAGCATCTTCATGTAATTTTATCAATGTTTATTTTCTAGTTGGAGGGGATGCGTCCATGTCCGGGTCACAGGCCGTTCCTCACCGGAGGAACTATCGTCCCGCTCGTGCTGCTGTTCGGGCCCAGGCTCGTGCTTCTGTCGTCAGAGGTATATATCACACTTCAATTTTTGTTAAACCTTGATTTCTTAATACCACTTTGTTTTAATATTGATTGTCTTGATATTTCTTATAGATGCAGGGCAGCCCCATCCCGAGAAGGGGACTCGAGGTCCGAATCAGTCCCACAGGCTAAGGCCCAACAGAGCTAGGGGGAGGAAGCATTCCCCCTCTTCTTTACCCCCGATTATCGTTATACCGGCGATTATGCCGAGAGCTTCGGCCGGTATATGGGGGATGAGAGCCGCCTCGTAAAGAAGTATCCACTTCACGTTGAGTGGGGCGATCAGCGACGCTCATTTTCCCTCTTCTGGAATCAGGCTCGGGTATTAATATATATTTTCATATGACTTATCAAATATATTTATTATTATTTAACACTTGCAATTTAATAACATTGTTTTTTTGTATTTGCAGTTGGATTACGACTTTCAGCCTGTACTCGACCCTGATCACCCTGAGAGAGTGCTCGATGTTCATGCTCTGTACCATGGCCTGATGAAGAACATGCAATCAAAGGTCCGATACAATAGGAACGAGCTGAAGATCGACTGCCATTCCCTGTGGATGGAGACCCCCGAGGCAGAGAGAGCGTCTCTCCTACATACTCTGGCCTTTGCGAGAGTCGACATAGATACATGGTCTCTCTTGTGCCAATATTTTGACTCTCAGCGCAAACAGGTTTGTAATTTAAATGTAATTCATTGTTTAGTATATAATTTATTTTTTTGGGTTGCTTAATTAGAAAACTAAATCTGAATGTGTTGTGCAGAAACAGGCCGATCAAAATAAAGAGAATAGGAAGTCGGTGAAGAGGGGTCGTCCTACATATACAGGTGGCTCGAGGAATATTACTCGTTCCATGGAGGCATCGGTAAATTACAATAGAATTACTCTGATATAATTAATATTAACAGTTATTTTATAATATATGTAAATTTTTTGTGAATTGCAGAGAGCTCAGATCCTAGCGCAGGGTCGTACACCGAGCGTGCTGATCGCGTTTCTTGCCGTCCACGGCACTTTGACAGATCTCGCCATGGGCGAGCTTCGATTCCCCGACACCGCTACCCAGGAGTATTGCGTAAGTGTTAATATTTATTCTAACAGGTTTGAAATTTTTTTTTTGAAAAGTTCAAATTTAAATGATATACTTATATTTTAATGGTTAATGTGGGTGTAGGAGCGGGTGGTGGAGCGGGAGGAGGCATCGGGGATCGATTTTACTGGACAGAACTATCCGATGTGGCTGACCCCAGTTCTAGACGCCGCACACGGAGGGCATCATGGAGGTTGGGAGAGATGCCGGGGACTAGGTCGTAGCAGGGCCCATATGAGGTTAGACTCCACTCCGGCAGTTACTTCCCCTACCGCCAGTGAGCGACGTCTAGAGCATGATGTTGCCACCTTGAAGACCACCGTCGAGGAGTTGAAGAAGATGTTGGTACGTATACTACTTAATAGTAAAATATTATATCATATTATACATAGTAACATATGCAATATTAGTAGCCTGAGCTTATTTAGTTGTAGACTTAGCTTTGATTAATCATACTTATATAAAACTATCTAATTAAAATAAACTATGGTTTTCCAAACTAGATATCCAAACGAGGCCTAAGTCCCTAAGTATTCTTAGATTGGGGTTTCGTAATAACCTGATAATGATACGAATTCGACTAAAATCTAATACACAGTTCTTACTCATTTATTACACACAAAATTGAACAGATGCGACAGGCTGCTTCGGCTGCGGCTCTACATGCATATCCTTCGGCTGCGGCTCCGCAAGCCACTACCTCGGCTGCGGTTGCGCAGACCACTCCTGCAGCTCCACAGCCCGCTTAGACTCCCGCACAGTCCGTTCCTTCATTGGTCGAGTTTTTGACGACTCAGGGCTGCACCGAGGAGCAGATGTGTCGGATTACGGCGTTTATCAGAGGTGGGGGAGCTGAACCGAGGTAGGGTAGCTTTTTTTTTATATATATTTTAAGCATGTATGTACTTATATAATATATATTGTATATATTTTGGATGATATTGGTGTTGTTTGCGTGTTCATGATGATTTAGATTGATATCGTATTTTGTTTGTTTATTTCTTTTATATATTATGCGTGAGATGTTGATTATGAATACTGCGGTGTTTGGTTATATGATGTATATATTATTGTGCACAGGGCGGGGAAAAAACAGGACGCCCATTTTAAAAAAAAACCCTAATATTTTGTCCCTACGGATTAATCCATAGGGCAACATGTTGCCCCTACGGATTAATTCGTAGGTCCAACGGTTGCCTCTACACAATTAGCCATAGAGGCAAAATATCAGGTCAAAATATCAGGATACCTGATATTTTGCTCCTATGGACTCAGTAACAGACATTAAACTTTCCCCTACGCATGTATCCGTAGGGGCTTCTATCTGGACCTATGGAGAACACCATAGGGGCATGTATTTTATTTTATAAACCAATAAATTAAATAAATATTTTGTCCAGATGGACCTACGAATAAATCCGTAGGGGCTTCTATCTTGTCCTACGAAGAACTTCGTAGGGGCATATTAAGGCCCTGCGACTTTATCCGTAGGGGCAAGTATTTTATTTTATAAACCAATAAATTAAATAAATATTTTGTCCCTACAGTGTAAGCCGTAAGGAAATATGTCCCTACGCAGTAAAGCGTTGGGGCAATTATTTCTCCGTACGGGCATGTTCAGGGCAAAGACTTGCATCTGCTGCCTTTGCACCTATGGTGTATTTTTATGCCTCTACGAATATATCCGTAGGGGCAGTGCTTTGACCCTACGCCTTTATCCGTAGGGGCAACCCCTTATTATAGTAGTGATCGGTTAATATCCGACGAAATACCCTGTATTTTAAATCAAAAGGAGTCCCGGTTGAGGAATTGTTTTTGGCCTGACGAAACAAATAATTCACTCCAAAAACCCCCTTTCCCCAAATTGAATCATTCTCCGCAAATATCTTCAAAACTCCCCTTAGCCCTAGCCATCGCCACCATCATCACCAGCACCCTCACCACCGCCGCCTCCACCATCCCCTCCTCCACCTCCACTATTCCTAAAGATCTCAAACCCTTCCACCGCTTCCATTTCCTCTACCATCTTCTCTTTCCTGTCGATGAACCCTCCAAGGTCGACGAAGCCCTCTACCCCTCGCCGCCATCATCCTCCAAGCTTGACAAATCCTTTTGCCATTCTCCGCATCTTGACGAAGTCTGACTCTAGATACAGACACCACGAAGCCCTCTGCAGCCGCTGCCACCACCGTCATCCACGCAGTGTCGCCGGCTGCATCCACTCATGATCAAAGGTAAGGCCCCCCTCTATGTGTGTGTGTATCTCTCTCTTTCCCATCTGTCTCATCTCTCTCTATTGATATCTGTTGGATATGTATGCCCTAGAAGCCATTATTGTATATGTATACATATGGATGCTTGGACATATATATGTACAGGACAGTCTTGCTCGATATGATAGTATGCTATCTGGTTTGTCTTTATCTTAACATGTGCATGTTATACTTACTATTATATATCTTTTATACATGTTGATATAGCCCGTAGGATCATTGCTAGACTACCTGCGTTGTGATGGCGATCATACTTGTGGGAGCTGGGTAGTCGGTACGCACATCCTTAAATGGTCCCTAGTCGTGGGAGTATCGAGACTGGGCATCGATATTCCGGAGTAGACTAGTGTATACATTTTCTAGACCCCGACGAGGGGCGATGGTTTGGTCCCGCAACCATTTGTCTTTAGATCTAAGATCGTATACAGGTGCTCACTGGGGTGAGTTCACCGGACGGACTCACCGAGAACTTCCAGGTGGTACAATACCTATCATCAGGTGGAAGTTCTCAGGTGACATGAGTACAGGTTAGTCTTTAGACCTAAGATTGGCATTTGTCTCGTGTGAGTTCCCACTGTGCTTTGATCACTATCCTACCACGGCTCTACTGAGTCGTGCAAACAGGTTTTAGTTAGGTACAGTCCCGAGCCACATGGAGGCAGTGAGCGATTGTCGGGGATTCGTCTCTCCCGGTATAGGGAGTCGATATTGCACTGTGTTTGATTGGTCAGGACCATAAGATCTTGGCCAAGGCAGTTGGGATTTACTGATAGGCTGATCAGTAGTTTCCCGGATTGGTCCTGAGCCCTATCAGCACGAATTACCAGGTTATCAGGGTCTGACGTGTACCACCCCCTAGACCCGGTATGCGATACTTTCAGAAGAAGAGACCAGACTGTACGGAGATTGTCACAGATAGGCTCAGCAGGGATCCGGATGAGTTTGCTTGTCGGCTTTCCTTTTCGACAGGTACCCGGGTAGCCGTTACGTACAGCTAGTGCCGTAGACGTGCTTGTGGTTATGGATTTATCCAGTAACTCACTGCCGGCGTACTGTCGAATCTTTAGAGTCCCACACAGAGGGTTTCCCTGGTTCAGGCGAAATGATGTATTATCCATATTGGATACGTGCAGGATCTCGATCGATTGATGTACTTTTTACTCGGACTTTCGATCGGACAGTTGGTAATAATAGCCGGCTCGGGTTTGAGCCGGATTATTAAATCAGGTATTGATTTAATGCAGGTATGTATATACAGCAGACTGTAATCCATATTTATTACAGATTACCTTTTAGAAGGTGGCCATCTCATTATGCTTTTTCCATTTATTTGATAAATGGAAATGAGGTGTAAAGTGTGAGGTATGGAAGGAATGGTGATAACCATGCTTCAATAATTAACAAATGAATTTTTAATTCATTTGTAGTTACTATTGAAATTGGTTGTTGATTGTTTATTCAAGAAATTCATACACAAAACCTTTGTGTTGATTTTCTCTCCCATGGATGCTTCATAATTTCTTAAGCTCCCATTTTTCTTCATCTCCTCCCTCCTCTTGAGTTTCCTCTACCATCATCATCTTCCTCTTCACTACCATTCTCATGAGTTGAGAAACAAGTGAAGAGGCAAGAAAGAGATAGCAAACACTTAGATCTTCACACTACATCCTAGACTACTTGGTTTAGCAACCCAAGTTATCTAGTTGCTCCACTTGACATATTGTGAGGAGCTAGAGTCATGGATCATATCCCTCAGGTGGATCATCTACAACAAAGAAGGACCGGAGAGCAATATCGATTGCGGAGAACCAAAGGAGCCAACAAAGAAGATCAAGCATGTTCAAGTTGGCCACTTGGAGCTAACGATGAAGAAAGAAGACCGAAGGACTTGGTTCATTTGGTGAGATTTCTTCATCATAGTAGATAGCTCTCTTTATTTAGCTAGTTAGGTTTATGGTAAGATCCGGGTTAAAAGTTATTCTAGTGCCATGTTCTAATCGTTAGAAAAAAATTTGTTCCGCATTTGGTCACGGTAGTTGGCCGGGGCACTAGTGTAACCTTTCATGGTATCATAGCCAGCCCATAAACCCTACACTAGCAAATTTAAACAATATTAAAACAATGAAACCGAAATAACTCCGTAACATTGAAGCCAAACTTCCAGTTTCTGTCGATTTTTCAGAGGCTTCAAAATTTTTTTTAAGCAAGTGCAGAGTGATCTTCTGACAGAGAGATGAACCCTGAACAAAAATGAGTCAATTCCACCATGTTATGGCGGGCCACACCCCTCAAAAATCCAGCCTCACCGGTTTTATTGTGGTGGATTGCCTCGTGTTTTGGTCTGTATTCTTGTCTCTTGAAGTTTGGGTTTCTGGTGGTGTTTAGTTTTTTCCTGATTTGATTTTCTGTTGTTTTTTAGTTTGGGGGTAATTTGGAGTGTTTCGAAGTCATTATATTTTACACTGTTTAATAGTTTACAGCACATTCATTTTTATCTGCGACCGTGAATGTCATTCGATCGGTACAACTCGTCTAATTGCTATATGTTCTTTTAGACGAATTTGCGAACATGACATTCACGTTGATGTTCTGTGCTTGTGCTGTGATTGTGGTTGGATAGTCATGGTGGATAGCATGTGGTGCAATGTTAGCGGTATAGTTTATATTCATTTGTACATTTGTTATTGCGGGGTGAGCGTCCGACATGTGGAATGCAGTTTTTGCCGGGTTGTATATTATTTTGGGGCACGACCGGGTTGAGGTCGATGTCACCATTTGTACATATTATTTTCCTTTTCTATACTAGGATTACCCCACAGTGGAGTGCATGAATAGCCGGGTTCAAGAAGGCAACAAGACCGCATCTCATGGCGTTGAGACGGAGGAGGCTTCATTCTAGAATTGGCGGGCTATTCCCCGCACTCGTAGGGGGTATAGGATGACCCATGGAGGGGCACCCAAGTTACCGGATTCCGTGAAGTGCTGGGTGGCCCATTCACTTTGTTGAAGGGGGTTGCCTCATTTCTGGGATTGGCGGGTAACTTGCCGCGCTCGTAGGGGTCTAGGTTTTCATTGCACAGGCTATCCGCATGACCGGGAACGTTGGGTTTTATTTGCCGCTCAAATGAAAGCCGGGGCTCCAAGATTATCCACCTATCTGTAATGTTGGCTGAGATTATGTGATGTTTCTAATTATCATGCCTGGGACGAATGTTGTATATACTTATATATATACTAGTAGATGTTGTATATGTTTTGCACCCGCGCTAGTCCAGCCCCTGCTCTGTCGTTAGTTAGGTAACCTAACTGGTGATGGCGAGGCCCCGTGGAGAATGCGGATGGCATATACGTACATCATATTTTTGTTCTTTTCTAGTGTGATAGGATTAAACTGATGGGACCGCATTAATTTTTATTAATGCAAGAAAATAAACCTAAAAGATGTTGTTGGAACAAATTTTGAAAAACTATAGTTATATTCTTTCGCTTTGCATAGTGGTATTCGATCATGAATATCCAGCACCTCATTCCAGGAGGTAAGAGCCGAGATCCCTTCACGGGGAGTGACCTCTTGAGCGAAAGTCTATACTGTAGATTACTCAGTTTTTCAAAAACAGAAGTTTTTCAAAAGGCGGAGCCTAAACCACTCCTTTTCAAAATTGCTCAGATTTCTTCAACGATATCAAGTTCATTACGTTAATGGGTTTTTCGCCAAAAACCCAGCCGTAGCCCTCCGTCATTTCAGATAAATAGCAGTTAGTATTCGTGCTATGTACGTTGGTCCCTATCAAGGCATAGTGAACGGTAGCTAAGTGTTACTTATCTGTTGCATTTTAGGATGCGATTGATTAGGACAGTTGCATGGCCACTTTGGTCTCTATCAAGGGCTTATGCTGGTGGGTCTAAGTTAATCCAGGATAATGACGGGTTGAACTTGACTTACGATTTATGGTACGTTGGTCTCTATCAAGACCATATGTCGTTAGGGGCAAAACTATATATCGGGAGTTTCAAACATACAGGAAACTTGCAGATTTAGCATACCTTCTCGAGTGTGGTGACTAGAGTGGATTCCATCTAGTGCATCACACAATGATGGTTGGATCCCGATCCTATTGATGAGTAGGATTACTCTCGGGAGATTATCTCACTTAAACAATCAATGCTATAAACCAAGTAGGTGTCTAGAACGATATTAGCGGGGCTATGCCTCCAGGGGAAAAGAGATTATGTAATTAAGGAACTTCGTGAAAGCGTTGGAAAACCTCCCTCGAAGTACCGCCACTAGCCTGGCTGAAAGGTTAAGAAAGTATTGTGACGTGTGATTAATCCTGACTAGTTCTTCTTTTAAGGTTTGAAGGAGAATTCGAGGAAACAGTGGGAGCCATCCTGATTAGATAAACTAATAACCAATCTAATCTTGCAAGAGCGCATGCTGAGTGTTTCTTTTCTCTCTCTCCAGGTAGCAACCATTTCACACCCTAATCAAGATAATAAAATGTATCGCTTGACCGATCCGAATTCTTATTCGGGGCTGGGGAATGTCGATTCGGCTCTAACTTATGACAACAGCCATGAGTATGAGCAAGGGAAAGGGGATTGTTTGAATTCCTTGATGACCCCATCGAAGAAGAAACATACTATTGTGTCTTCTTCAGGTGTTCTTGTTATTGAGAACTGTTTTTCGGTCAGTCCTACCTCTTGGGTACTCGATACCGGATCGGGGTCTCATATCTGTAATTTATTACGGGGACTGAGAAAAAGTAGGATAGTTGGACCTGGTGATATGTCCCTCAGAGTAGGGAACGGAGCATAGGTTGATACTTTTGCCGTTGGTGAATATCACCTATCATTGCCAAATGGCAATACTATGATTTTGAACAACTGCTACTATGTACCTTCCATGGTTTGCAACATCATATCAGTTTCTTTACTTGATAAAGATGGATATAAGTTTGTTCTTGATAGAAATATCATGAACATTTACCTTAATCTTGTATTGGTTGCAGAAGGTACACTGTGTAATAGTATCTATGTTCTTAATCAAAACACAGTTCTCAGTATACAAAACACACGCAAGAGGAAGAGTTCAGATGTGAACGAATCCTACTTGTGGCATTGTAGACGTGGTCATATCAGAGAGAAAAGACTGAGTAAGTTGCATAAAGATGGACTTTTGGATACGTTCGAATTTTCATCTTATGAAACTTGTCAATCTTGTCTCAAAGGAAAGATGACCAAATCTCCATTCACCAGACACGAAGAAAGAGCAGCAGAGCTCTTGGGACTCATACACAGTGATTTATGTGGTCCAATGTTTATACATGCAAGGGGTGGGTTCTGATTCTTCATCACATTCACTGACGATCTCTCTAGGTTCGGATATGTGTATCTTATAAAACACAAATCTGAAGTTTTTGAGAAATTCAAAGAATTCAGAAACGAAGTAGAGAACCAGACTAGCAAAAGTATTAAGATCCTTCGATCTGATAGAGGAGGGGAGTACTTAAGTACAGAATTCAGGGACTTTTTGAAAGAGAATGGTATTCTCTCTCAGCTTACTCCTCCGTATACACCACAGCACAACGGTGTATCAGAGCGAAGAAACCGTACCCTGTTGGACATGGTTCGCTCCATGATGAGTAATGCAGAATTGCCTCTTTCATTCTGGGGGATTGCGCTTGAAACAACAGCGTATCTATTGAATCAGGTTCCATCTAAATCTGTGCCTAAGACTCTATATGAACTATGGAGTAATAAAAGACCATGTCTTAAACGGGTTAAGATATGGGGTTGTCCAGTTTATGTGAAAAACCAAAATCCGAACAAACTTCAGGCACGGTCAGTTTTATTTAAGTTTGTAGAATATCGCAGGAATTCGAATGAATATCTATTTTACCATGTCGATGAACAAAAGGTTTTTGTTTCTCAACACGCCACCTTTCTTGAAAGGTTGTTTCTTGAAAAAGAAATAAGTGGGGGCACGGTAGAATTGGAAAAATTCCAGAAAGACAAACTATAACTGAAGATTTAGTAGAACCGCTAGATTCAATAGTCCCAAACGAATCTCAGCCACTCCGCAGATCTGGTAGGATTTCTCATTCGCCCGAGAGATACTACAGTTTTCTCATAGACGGGGATAGAGAAGATTGCATCTTGGAAGAAGATGATCCTACTAATTTCAGGCAGGCCATTATCAGTAGGGACTCTGATAAGTGACTGGATGCTATGCGATCCGAAATGGAGTCTATATACACCAATGAAGTGTGGAACTTGGATATTGCTCCAACTGGGGTAAAACCCGTTGGATGTAAATGGATCTACAAAAGGAAATTTGATGTAGATGGGCAGGTGGAAACCTATAAGGAAAGACTCATTGCAAAAGGTTTTCGTTAAAGACCAGGTGTGGACTATAACGAAACCTTTTCTCCAGTGGCTATGCTCAAATCCATTTGGATCCTACTTGCCATTGCTGTCTTCTATGACTATGAGATCTGGCAGATGGACGTAAAAACGGCTTTTCTAAACAGAAGTTTAGAAGAGTGCGTTTATATGGATCAGCCGGAAGGTTTCGTAGACAGTGGGAGCAGCGGGAAGGTATGCAAGTTGCTTAAATCCATTTATGGATTAAAGCAGGCATCGCGGAGCTGGAACATCTGTTTTGATGAAACAGTCAAGGAATTTGACTTCATCAAGAACGAGGATGAGCGTTGTATTTATAAGAAGATTGTAGGACGAACTGTCGTGTTCTTAGTCTTGTACGTGGACGACATTCTTTTGATAAGAAATGGCATTCCTATGCTACAATCGGTCAAGATATTCTTATCACAAAGGCTCTCCATGAAGGACCTGGGTGATGCCCTGTACATTCTGGGGATTAAGATCTATAGAGATAGATCCAAGAGATTACTGGGACTTTCACAGTCCAGGTACATAGAGACCGTACTAAAGAGATTTAGTATGGAAGATTCCAAACGCAGTAACATACCTGCATTGCACGGAATCACCCTCTCCAAGGAGATGTCTCCCAAGACTGAAGAGGAGAGGGTTCGCTTGAGCACTATACTCTATGCTTCGGCGGTAGGATCTATAATATATGCGATGCTATGTACAAGGCCAGATGTAGCTTATTCCCTAAGCGTGGTAAGCCGGTATCAGTCGAACCCAGGTGAGGACTACTGGACAGCAGTAAAGTGTGGGGTTCCTTGGCACACTAATGAGGTCTCACAAGGCATCAACCATGCCAATTTCAAATTTTACAAGTGTCGAGAAACCCTAATACGGATCGTTAACTAGAATTTTAGGCGAACCATGCAACTAGTTAACAATTTAACTAAAAGAACGGAAATACAACCTTTGTAGATCCGGTCCTCCACCTCTATAGCTCCATGATGAAGTCCCCTTGCTGTCCAAATCCAATCCCGGGCTCTAGCGTCGGCTTCATCGGAGAAATGGGCGGGCAAGGTCGTCGGCTTCGTGCCGAAGATGATCTACGTCGAGGCATCACAAGATCAAGCTCCCACTTCACCAAGTCATGAAACATGTGAAGAAAACACCCTTTACTACTTGGCAAGAGGTAGAGGATGAAGAAATAGGAGGTGGGTTCACTTTAGAATTGGATTTCTCACTCAATTGCTCAAGTTGCCATTGATGGAGGCAAGCTTCTTCTTGTGAAGAAGAAGAAGAAGATGATGAATATATTATGATAAGTTATTTTCAAAATAGAAAATAAATGAATACTTATCATAATCCAACCATGGTCAAGTGTAGAGAATGAACTAGGGTTTAGTGGAATGGTTAGGGTTAAGCATGAGACAAATATGGTCACTTAGTCAAAGCTTCATGAAGCTTCAACTAGCATCCAAAGAAAGCCACCATTTTCCCTTTTTCTTTTCCAAAATAAAATAAATGAAATAAATAAATAAATGAATAAGAAAATGAAAACCCTAACCATTACACAACCATGGTTTAATCTTTACACAAACCCTAGTGAGCATGTATCATCAAACATGATACAAACTTGTGCACAAAAACATATCACATATACAATGTGCACAAACAAGTGAGAAAATCCATTTAAAGTGAACCAATACTAGTTAATGCAAAGTAATATATTAAATATATAATTATGCATTAAATCATTAAATCAACACTTGATTCAATGATCCGGTCATGTCGCACACAACCGACTAGTATACAATGTATCGTTTTATCAAATCAATCCTTGATTCGATAACCAGGTTATATCGCATATAACCATTCGACACATTCATCGCGAGAATGAAATACGGTATCACATACACGCATTATTCTCGGTCCCGCACATATCTCATATGCGCTCCTATTTCGTTTCGCTTAAGCCAGGAAACCTCTGTGTAGGACTCTAAAGACTCGTCAATACGCCGGTAGCAGATGATGATCATATCAAACACCCATAAGCCGCAAGCGGTCTGCTAAACGTAACGGCCACCCGGGTATTGAGCGATCAGAAGATCGACGAGCAAGCCCGCTCACACTCCTGTGAATCCAACCAGTAACACTTACCGTACAGTCCGGTCTGTCCGTCTGATATGTCGCATATCTCGCCTAGGGGTGGTAAACGTCAGACCCCAGTAGCTCGATAAGTCGTGTCGATATGAGGTCTATAACAATTCGAGAAACTACTGGTAACACTTACCAGTAAATCTCAGCAACCCTAGCCAGGGATTTCCGGTTATAGCCAATCGAACACAGCGCAACATCAACCCCCTATACCGGGAGAGACGAATCCCCTCCTATCGCTCATTGCCTCCATGTGACTCGGGACTGTACCCAAAAACCACTGTTTTGCACGCCCTCTTGGACGTGGTAAGATGGAAATCAAAGCACAGTGGGAACCACACAAGACTCTATGACGATCTCGGGTCAACAGACTACTCTGTACCAGTGTCACCAGAGAACTGCCATCTGACGTAAGGTATAATACCATCTGGGAGTTCTCGGCGAGTCCGTCCAGTGTACCCAGTCTCCACTGAGCACCCGTATATCATCTCTGATGTCAAACACCAATGGATATGGGATCATCCATCGCCTATCTTATGGGTCGAGAAGGTATACGCTAGTCTACACTGGTATATCGATGCCCCGTCTCGATACACCCACGACTAAGGACTTTGAAGGATGTACTTATGGACTACCATGTCCCCACTAGTATGATCTGCATCATAGTCCAGGTAGTCAAGTACACATCCTAAAGGCTTTACCAACATGTAACAGAGAGACTATCAGTGTACACGTTAAGGTAAAGATCAACCAGATAGCATACTATCATGTCGAGCAAGAAAGTCCTCCCTATATATGTCCAAGCATCCACTCCAATATACATCCTATGTATAGTAATGGCCTCTAGGGCATACATATAACTAACAATCTCCCACTTGCACTAGGGCCATCTGATAGCAGTGGTTGCAGTATCTCATACTCAACCATCCCATAAAAGTCTCTCTCTGGGAAAAAGGCCTTTGTGAGTGGATCCGCCGTGCTGTCCTCTGAATCTACTCTCCTAATCTCGATCACCCTGGAGATCAATCATCTCCATGATCAGGTAACACTGCCTTAGAATATGTCTGGATCACTGATGGGACCGGCGTTCCTTGGCATAAGCCACAACTCCATTGTCACACATTGGGAGGAACAAAGTTCATCTCATGAACAAATATACATCCAGACTGTCTCTTTGGTAGCATCTTAAGTAGCGATGTATCCTGCCTTTATCGCCTAGTATGCCACGGTATCTAGCTTGGAACTCTTCCAACATACCGTCCCTTTACTGAGGGTGAAGACAATGCCTGTGATTGACATTCAGTCGTCTTTATCACCCTGGAACACTTCCAGTGATTCTCGTCAGGATCGATTGATACCGTCTCACTACAACTAGTGAGTATCCTAACATCCATTTAGATCTATCTCATAGATCCAAAATCCAGGATTTAGTAGGTATCACTTTGATCCTATATGGAGAATCCTAGTGATAAGCGGAGATTGACCGAGCGTAGCATAGGAAACTCCTTTCTTATCAAGAGTATGTTATCCACGTACTCTACGAGGGTCGTCACCATACTCCCTACTACCTTTTTGTTTATACAAGGTTCATCTACCATTTTGATGATGTCAAACTCTTTGACTACTTCATCAAAACAGATGTTCCAACTCCGCGATACCTGCTTTATCCTATAAAGCATCTTGTACACGTTTCTGCTGCTCCCACTGTCTACGAACCCCTCTGGCTGTGTACTTATAGACGTTCTCTTCTAAAACATCATTTAGAAAAGCAGTCATGGCACCCAACCGCCAGATATCGTAGTCATGGTATGTAGCCGTGGCAAGTAGGATCTGGATGGACTTAAGCATAGCCACTTGAAAAGGTTTCATCATTATCCACGCTTGGTCGATGACGAAAAGCTTTAACAAGTCTAGCTTTGAAAGTCTCAACTTTTCCATGTACACCAAGTAATCTTCTCAAGATATACTTGCTCCTGATGGGGATTTAACCCTTCAGATAAAGCAACTAAAGTCCATACTTTGTTGGTGTATAAGGATTCCATCTCAGATCACTAAGCATCCAGCCATTCTTATAGAGTCTCACTCCTGATGGCCAGGTCGAAACTAGTTAGGTCATCATCTCATGATGCATTCCGCTCCCACTGTCATAGAGTAACCGAAGTATCTCTCAGGTGGGTGAGGAACCCTACTAGATTGGCGGAGAGGCTGAGGTTCGTTGGTTTCTACTGAATCCTTTGGTTCTATCAAATCATCAGCTGTTGTTTGTATAGCTGGAACCTTTCCAGTTCTACATAACTGACCTTGCCTCGAGCTTGTCCGGATTTTGCTTTTAGACATAGGCCGGTCAACCCCAAATCTTAACTAGCTTAAGACATGGGCTCTTCCCTTATCATATCACATATGAAGTGGTAGGCAACTGATTTGATTCGAACCCTATTCAATAGGTATGCATCTTCTCAAGTGCATAACTCCCCAAAAGGAAATAGGTAACTCAGTAGTACTCATCATAGAGCACATCTTATCATATAGGGTGTGATTGCTCCGCCCCGATATACCATCGTGCTATGGTGTATACGGAGGAGTAATGCTGAGAGAGAATCTCATTCTCCTTTAGAATAATCCAGGATTTCCATGCTCAAGTATTCTCCTCCTTGATCTCATCAAAGGAAATAATACTTATACCCGTATTGGTTCTCTACTTCTAACTTATATTCTGTGAATATCTCAAAAGGTTCTGACTTGTGTTTCAACAGGAACACATGTCTGAATCAAAAGAGATCATCAGAGAATTTAATGAAGTATAAAGAACCATTCCTGGCATGTGTAGACAGGGGACCTTTATACATCAACATGTATCATCCCAAGAGTTCACTAACTCTTTCTCTGTTTCCAATAAACAGAGCTATGGTCATCTTATCTTTGTGACATGACTGGCAAGTTTTTATAAGATGTAAATTCAAACTGATTTAAATATGCATCTAAAATGTAACTTCAGCTAGTCGGGTCGCATTGATATGACCTAGTCTACAATGCCTCAAGAAGAATTCGTTCATTTCTGAACTCTTTCTCTTTTATGTGTTCTGTATACTAAGAACTGTAGTTTGATTTAGAACAGCAATGCTTTTAGATAACGTGCCTGAACCGATCAAGTTTTGATATAGGAAATATTCAAAACATTATCCAGCAATACAAAATTTTATCATTTCTTTACAAATAAAGAGACTGATATGATTTTGTATATTAGGATCGGTATCTAACAACATTCGTTCAGAATCAATGTATTGGTAATACAGGGTGACAGTGACCAACAGACTTGGCTGCAACACTTGCCCCGTTTTCTGTCTCATAAAACTTATCACCCGTTCTCAGTTCTCTACCTATCTGTAGCCCTATGTAACAGATTACATATCTGGGATCCTGATCTGGTATCACATACCCAGGACATAAAGGATACTGAGAAACAGTTCTCTGTAATGAATACACCCGAAGGAGATGCATCATATGCACTTTCTTCGTTTGGGCGGCACGGGAATTCTGGTAATCCCCAAATTCCTGCTTTGTCTTATAACAATTATAAGTTGGAGCGGGACCAACGTTCCCCAGCTCAGTATAACAAGCGGGTTCGGTCAATAATCCGTATTATTATCTTGATTAAGGCGTGATATGGTCGCTACCAGGAGAGAGAGAGAAGAAAACACTCAGCGTGCGCTCTTGCAAGAATAGATTGGTTATTATTTTATCTAATCAGGATGGCTCCCACTGCTTTTTATCAAATTTTCCTTCAAACCTTAAAAGGAAAGACTAGCCGGGATTAATTACACACTACAAGTTCGCTAATCTTTCAGCCAGGCCAGTGTCGGTACTTTGAGGGAGGTCCCCCGTGCTTTCGCACGAACCTAATTAATGTAAACCTCGTTTTCCCAGAGGCGTAACCTCGTTGACACCTTTCTAGACACCTACTTGATCGGCTAATTGTAATGTATAAAACTCTCCCAGGAGTAACAATTACTCGCAGCGGGTATCGGGATCCAACTATCTTATAGAAGGTATGCAATCTCATTGCAAATTTCAACACTTGAAATTCCCGATAATTTTGCCCCTAGCGTTCTATGACCTTGACGGAGGCCAAACAACCCATAGTCCGCTAGTCAAGTTCAACCCGTCATTTCCTGATTGAATTAAACCCACCCGCACGACCCTTGACGGAGGCCAAGCAACGCCGTACGAATACCCTAATCCAATCGCATCATATGCTAGCAGATAAGCACTAGTTAGCTACCGTACACTACGCCTTGACGGAGGCCAAACTACCGCAGCACGAATACTAACTAGTACTTATCTGAAATGACGGAGGGCTACGACAGGTTTTTCTGAAAACCTATTGCGTAATGAACTTGATATCGTTGTAGGATCGAATGAATTTTGAAATGGAGTGTTTTTGAGGCTTTTCTAGTTTTGCTAAAGGAGTCACTCCCGGTGAAGGGATCGTCGGTCCTTTCCTTGTCGAATGAGGTGCGGGATATATCATATATATCACTGTGCAAAGAAAAAACTTTTAAAAGCAATCTAAAGACAAACCGAGTGTGTAGCATCTGCCAGTTATTGCTAAAGGAGTCACTCCCGGTGAAGGGATCTCGGTCCTTTCCTTATCGAATAAGGTGCAGGATATATCATATATACCGCTGTGCAAAGCAAGAACTGTAGCTACCTGTTTTATTTTTGAAATTCGATTCTACAACATCTTGGGTTTCTTTTATTTCATTAATCTCATTAATGAAGTCCCATCATTTAAGTACCTAAACATCACAGATAAATACGACGTACACTTATGCCATCCGCATTCGCCTCGATGTCCCCTCGTGCACCGTTAGGTTAGGTAACTAACGGCAGAGCGGGGCAGGGCTAGCGCGGGTGTAAAACAAAAGTAACGTCTATATAATATATCATATATACTATATACAGTACCTATCACAGAACATCACATGATCACATCACAGATATCGCAGCAGAAGAAACATATGAAATATTGGATATACTAGGACGTCCGTGTTTTCAATACGAGCCAGTATAAAACACGGATTCCACGGTCGCGATGAATAGCCAAACCCACACCCCTAGACCCCTACGAGCGCGGCAAGCAACCCTACCAATTCTAGAGTTAGGAGACCCGGACTCGACCCCTCGAGTTGGTCTCCCACTGGACTCCAGAACCCGGTTACTTGTGCCCTCCTCCTTGGGTCTATCCTAGTGGGGAAAAGTAAATAATATACAAAAGGTGACATCTTCCGCAACCTGGAAGTGCCCCAATAAAAGAATATTACATACAAGTTTTTACATGAATGAAAATGAAAAACACTCATCTCACATAAAAACCCCCGGTTATTCAAACACGACGATCCAATATAACATATCCAGCAACACATAACATCATATGTCATCAACGTAAGTAAATATGCGCATCTCAATTGTCGTTGACATATAGCAACGAAACCGGCGATATCACATATTACACTTACGGTCACAGAAAAGAAAGTGTAAAACTACAACAGTTGGAATCCGCAAACTCTTTAGACATCTCATGCCTAGTCAAATGAATTCCTTAGACATCGCATGTCTTACAATTATAAACCCCGCATTTTAGTCTCATTATCGAAAACTCTTTTCAATATCAAGTCGGGCAATTCAACAAGATTCCCGACATCCTGATCGAATGCTCGTCGCAAACTTTTGTAGGCAGCTGCACCCCCGACGCCATCGACGAAGTGCACCAAGGCGGAACACCGCTGCCGCGAGCACCCGGACGGATGCTTTCGGCGACGGGGTTCTCCTACAGTCACTTGGTCGGGGCGATGGAGCGAGGCTGTCTATTAAGTTTACCCGGCGAGTATCCGCGTACGCTACATGATTGCGACGGACTTTTGATCGCATCAAAATTCCGTAGCAACCGATCAAGTGAGACTAAATTGCTATGTTTATAACATTCATTCAGTTATCTCATAACTACTTGTGAATTCCAATTATTGTATCCCATTCTAGATAAATAGAAAATGTTAAACTTTCCGATCGAACAGTCAAACACCCAAGTTTTCCCGAAACAGATCAACACATGAAATAAGTCTAACAACATTCAGTTCGTGCCTCAGTACCAATGGTCCAGCCGTAGAAGGGTCAAGCTAACGCCTCACATGTGGCACGCCGTACTGCCCCAAACCCGAAGGTTCAAAGGGCAGTTCAAGACGGTCACATAATCGAGTTTAAGGTTTGTTGTCTTCTAGAGGGTCCATCGCGTTACTTGCACTACTTAGAACGTTATTAAACTACGGAAAGATCCAACACTTGGAAATTTCCCGACAGGGGAAAAGGTGGGTATTTATATCCGGTCGAACTTTTTAACATATTCCAAAATATCCGGAAAAACACATAGATGAAGTCTGACAATTCGATCGAATCTGCGAACTCCCAATACAACCCAAAATACTCAACTCTTGAGTAAATATTAAAAATTCCCAGGAAAACCAGCACCAGAAAGAATGAGTTACTGTGCAAAGTTTGAAGGCCAATCAAGTCAAGTGGCCGCGGAACCGCCGCAGAAGCCAGGCTTCTGCCGCGGTTCCGCCGCGCTTTAGAGGTATCATGAAAAAATTTTTGCATCGTAATTCTTAGAATTCCCTGCTGAATTTTTTAAGAATTTTTAATCTGGAAAAAACCCAGTTTTTGAAAAAAGTCCAGAGAGCATTTTAGATTTAGGGTTTTGGTTCGATCGGTTTTCAAACATCGTCTACGCATCGCCTAAGGCTCTAGCTAGGCTCTGATACCACTGTAGGGTTCCTTGGCACACTAATGCGGTCTCACAAGGCATCAACCATGCCAATTTCAAATTTTACAAGTGCCGAGAAACCTTAAAACGGATCGTTAACTAGAATTTTAGGCGAACCATGCAACTAGTTAACAATTTAACTAAAAGAACGGAAATACAACCTTTGTAGATCCGGTCCTCCACCTCCATTGCTCCATGATGAAGTCCCCTTGCTGTCCAAATCCAATCCCGGGCTCTAGCGTCGGCTTCATCGGAGAAACGGGCGGGCAAGTTCGTCGGCTTCGTGCCGAAGATGATCTACGTCGAGGCATCACAAGATCAAGCTCCCACTTCACCAAGTCATGAAACTTGTGAAGAAAACACTATTTACTACTTGGCAAGAGGTAGAGGATGAAGAAATAGGAGGTGGGTTCACTTTAGAATTGGATTTCTCACTCAATTGCTCAAGTTGCCATTGATGGAGGCAAGCTTCTTCTTGTGAAGAAGAAGAAGAAGAAGATGAATATATTATGATAAGTTATTTTCAAAATAGAAAATAAATGAATACTTATCATAATCCAACCATGGTCAAGTGTAGAGAATGAACTAGGGTTTAGTGGAATGGTTAGGGTTAAGCATGAGACAAATATGGTCACTTAGTCAAAGCTTCATGAAGCTTCAACTAGCATCCAAAGAAAGCCACCATTTTCCCTTTTTCTTTTCCAAAATAAAATAAATGAAATAAATAAATAAATGAATAAGAAAATAAAAACCCTAACCATTACACAACCATGGTTTAATCTTTACACAAACCCTAGTGAGCATGTATCATCAAACATGATACAAACTTGTGCACAAAAACATATCACATATACAATGTTCACAAACAAGTGAGAAAATCCATTTAAAGTGAACCAATACTAGTTAATGCAAAGTAATATATTAAATATATAATTATGCATTAAATCATTAAATCAACACTTGATTCAATGATCCGGTCATGTCGCACACAACCGACTAGTACACAATGTATCGTTTTATCGAATCAATCCTTGATTCGATAACCAGGTTATATCGCATATAACCATTCGACACATTCATCGCGAGAATGAAATACGGTATCACATACACGCATTATTCTCGGTCCCGCACATATCTCATATGCGCTCCTATTTCGTTTCGCTTGAGCCAGGAAACCTCTGTGTAGGACTCTAAAGACTCGTCAATACGCCGGTAGCAGATGATGATCATATCAAACACCCACAAGCCGCAAGCGGTCTGCTAAACGTAACGGCCACCCGGGTATTGAGCGATCAGAAGATCGACGAGCAAGCCCACTCACACTCCTGTGAATCCAACCAGTAACACTTACCGTACAGTCCGGTCTGTCCGTCTGATATGTCGCATATCTCGCCTAGGGGTGGTAAACGTCAGACCCCAGTAGCTCGATAAGTCGTGTCGATATGAGGTCTATAACAATTCGAGAAACTACTGGTAACACTTACCAGTAAATCTCAGCAACCCTGGCCAGGGATTTCCGGTTATAGCCAATCGAACACAGCGCAACATCAACCCCCTATACCGGGAGAGACGAATCCCCTCCTATCGCTCATTGCCTCCATGTGACTCGGGACTGTACCCAAAAACCACCGTTTTGCACGCCCTCTTGGATGTGGTAAGATGGAAATCAAAGCACAGTGGGAACCACACAAGACTCTATGACGATCTCGGGTCAACAGACTACTCTGTACCAGTGTCACCAGAGAACTGCCATCTGACGTAAGGTATAATACCATCTGGGAGTTCTCGGCGAGTCCGTCCAGTGTACCCAGTCTCCACTGAGCACCCGTATATCATCTCTGATGTCAAACACCAATGGATATGGGATCATCTATCGCCCATCTGTATGGGTCGAGAAGGTATACGCTAGTCTACACTGGTATATCGATGCCCCGTCTCGATACACCCACGATTAGGGACTTTGAAGGATGTACTTATGGACTACCATGTCCCCACTAGTATGATCTGCATCATAGTCCAGGTAGTCAAGTACACATCCTAAGGGCTTTACCAACATGTAACAGAGAGACTATCAGTGTACACGTTAAGGTAAAGATCAACCAGATAGCATACTATCATGTCGAGCAAGAAAGTCCTCCCTATATATGTCCAAGCATCCACTCCAATATACATCCTATGTATAGTAATGGCCTCTAGGGCATATATATAACTAACATAAAGAACATTCTCAAATACCTGAGAAGGATTAAGGAGATGTTCTTGGTTTACGGTAATGGAGACCTAAAGGTCGAGTCCTTTACCGATTCAAGCTTCCAGAGTGACAAGGATGACAGCAAGTCTATCTCTGGTTTTATGTTTACCCTCAACGGAGGGGCGGTGTGTTGGAAGAGCTCTAAACAGGATACCGTCGCAGACTCGATGATGGAGGCTGAATACATTGCTGCAAGCGATGCCGCAAAAGAGGCGGTATGGATGAAGAAGTTCATTAGTGAACTTCAGGTAGTTCCCTCCATTGTTGACCCAATACTTTTGTATTGCGATAACAATGGGGCTATAGCTTTAGTGAAGGAACCACGGTCCCATCAGAAATCCAGGCAAATCTTAAAGCGGTATCACCTGATCAGGGAGATCGTTGATCGCTAGGAGATCGAGGTCCGGAGAGTGGATAAAAAAGACAACACTGCGGATCCATTCACCAAGGCCCTTCTTCAAGCACAGTTCGAGAGACTTTTTGAGATGTTGGGTATGCGGTAAGCCAACAGCTGGCTCTAGAGCAGACGTTGGATACTCGGTACGCCAATATATATGGCCATAGTGCAAGTAGGAGATTGTTGGATATGTATGCCCTAGAGGTCATTATTGTATATGTATACATATGGATGCTTGGACATATATGTACATAACAATCTTGCTCGATATGATAATATGCTATCTGGTTTGTCTTTATCTTAACATGTGCATGTTTTACTTACTATTACATATCTTTTATACATGTTGATAAAGCCCGTAGGATCATTGCTAGACTACCTGCGTTATGGTGGCGATCATACTTATGGGAGATGGGTAGTCGGTACGCACATCCTTAAATGGTCCTTAGTCGTGGGAGTATCGAGACTGGGCATCGATATTCCGGAGTAGACTAGTGTATACGTTTTCTAGACCCTGACGAGGGGAGATGGTTTGGTCCCACAACCATTGGTCTTTAGACCTAAGATCGTATACAAGTGCTCACTGGGGGTGAGTACACAGGACGAACTCGCCGAGAACTTCCAGATGGTACTATACCTATCGTCAGGTGGAAATTCTCAGGTGACATGAGTATAGGTTAGTCTTTAGACCTGAGATCGACATTTGTCTCATGTGAGTTCCCACTTTTCTTTGATCACTACCCTACCCCGGCTCTACTGAGTCGTGCAAACAGGTTTTAGTTGGGTACAGTCCCGAGCCACATGGAGGTAGTGAGCAACTATCGGGGATTCGTCTCTCCCAGTATAGTGAGTCGATATCACACTGTGTTCGATTGGTCAGGACCATAAGACCTTGGCGAAGGCATTTGGGATTTACTAATAGGCTGATCAGTAGTTTCCCGGATTGGTCCCGAGCCGCATCAACACGAATTACTAGTTTATCAGGGTCTGACGTTTACCACCCCCTAGACCTGGTATGCGATACTCTCAGAAGAAGAGACCGGACTGTACGAAGATTGTTACAGATAGGCTCAGTAGGTATCCGGATGAGTTTGCTCGTCAGCCTTCCTTTTCGATAGGTACCCGGATAGCCGTTACGTACAGCTAGTGCCGCTGACGTGCTTGTGGTTATGGATTTATCCAGTAACTCACTGCCGGTGTACTGTCGATTCTTTAGAGTCCCACACAGAGCGTTTTCCTGGTTCAGGAGAAATGATGTAGTAACCGTATTGGATACGTGCAGGATCTCGATCGATTGATGTACTTTGTACTCGGACTTTCGATCTGACAGTTAGTAATACTAGCCGGCTCGGGTTTGAGCCGGATTATTAAATCAGGTATTGATTTAATAGTTTACATATATGTATTTTGATATGTATATTCTAGTATTACGTTCTTCGTGTTATTCTATCTTTTTGGGCATTCGTGTTTTTATCCGAATGCAGGTATGTATATACAGTAGACTGTAATCCGTATTTATTACAGATTACCTTCTAGAAGGTGACCACCTCATTATGCTTTTTCCATTTATTTGATAAATGGAAATGAGGTGTAAAGTGTGAGGTATGGGAGGAATGGTGATAATCATGCTTCAATAATTAACAAATGAATTTTTAATTCATTTGTAGTTACTATTGAAATATGCTTGTTGATTGTTTATTCAAGAAATTCATACACAAAACCTTTTTGTTGATTTTCTCTCTCATGGATGCTTCATAATTTCTTGAGCTCCCGATTTTCTTCATCTCCTCCCTCCTCTTGAGTTTCCTCTACCATCATTATCTTCCTCTTCACTACCATTCTCATGAGTTGAGAAACAAGTGAAGAGGCAAGAAAGAGATAGCAAACACTTAGATCTTCACACTACATCCTAGACTACTTGGTTTAGCAATCCAAGTTCTCTAGTTGCTCCACTTGATATATTGTGAGGAGCTAGTGCCATAGATCATATCCCTCGGGTGGATCATCTACGACAAAGGAGGACCGGAGAGCAAGATCGATCGCGGAGAACCAAAGAAGATCATGCATTTTCAAGGTGGCCACTTTGAGCTAACGATAAAGAAAGAAGACCGAAGGACTTGGTTCGTTTGGTGAGATTTCTTCATCATAGTAGATAGCTCTCTTTATTTAACTAGTTAGGTTGATGGTAAGATCCGGGTTAAAAGTTATTCTAGTGCCATATTCTAATCATTATAAAAAATTTTGTTCCGCATTTGGTCACGGTAGTTGGCTGGGGCACTAGCGTAACCTTTCAATATCTTCTCCCCCTCTCTCTAACTTGTTGTGGAAAAAATCGAATATGTGGAAAAAATCGAATAAGTGAAAATAATTCCAATGATTATTGTTAATTATG
The DNA here is from genome assembly GCA_030015575.1 of Agapanthus africanus. Taxonomy (NCBI): domain Eukaryota; kingdom Viridiplantae; phylum Streptophyta; class Magnoliopsida; order Asparagales; family Amaryllidaceae; genus Agapanthus; species Agapanthus africanus. The sequence continues at coordinate 546,944,482 of JASDDO010000024.1, read as the reverse complement.
TGGAAAAATTTGAATGCCAATATTTGAAATTTGTGAATATTTTTAAAAAATCATTGATTATGTGGTAAAAAGTTTTGATCTTGTGGCTCTGTTGCAATCTCCTCCTTCCTCGACGCCATCTCTTCGGGTTTGTCCTCAAGCTCTTCTCCTCCTTGATGGCCTCGACGCCATCTCTTCGGGTTTGTCCTCAAGCTCTTCTCCTCCTTGATGGCCTCGACGCCATCTTGATAACATCAAGGTAATTTTTTTAAAACATTTGGTTATCTATATAGTTTAGCAATGATTATGCATCTTTATTAAGGTAAAGACATCGGTTTTGAGGATATACATGGATGCCATTTTTACAATTGTACCCCTCAGGGAACTTATTAGCGAAAACACCATCGGTAATTTTTATAACTTTCATCATTTCTCTCCAAACAATCCATGTTACAAAAAGACGCTTGTTTAATTTAATCTAACTTTAGAACTTGATGCAAAATACTAATTGTTTTTTAACTGTTATCATAAAGATCTCCCATAGTTCCTGTTCGACATGATTTATTACATTTTAATACCACTGATTTCCTATCATTTTGATAATAAACAGTGCTATCTAATCTGTTTCTGCTCATTAGTACAGATTACAGGTATACAGGCAAAAACACTGGAGACGGTATATAACTTACACTGAAACGACGGTTTTTAGCCGGAACTGTAAACGGGACAGAATACAAATTAGATCGAATGAGTTTGCAACAAATAAGAGTTGTGTACAAATAATAATTGGTTTGGGTCCAATATGATCATGTGTTAACAAGTGAGAACAATTTTTGGATCATATGCACCAAGGGGGACGATCCATCACCAAGTAGGCATGAGCCATTATGAGAACAAGTGGGTAAACACCATCATCATGTCATGTAAGTGGGCATGCAAGTGGTTGTGTTATAAGTGGGTATAAAAAGAGTTGATGTGAGGTGTGAACATAAAGCCACTTGATCACCTCCCTCTCTCTGTTCGTTGCTCCAGAATGCATCCAAGTTTGAATTAAATGAATTTGCAACTACAGAGATGCTCATGTGACCAGAAGACTACAGTGAAAAGGTGGGTCCCATACTCTAACCCTTGGCCGCAATTTTAATCGTTTTGGCCGCAATTTGTGGTCAAGTTAGAGCCAAATTGGCTCGTGCAACTTGTGTGGGTCTCTGGTGGTCTTGTCTGTCTATTTTCATATGCAATTTTTGATATTTAGTTGCCTATATATAGCAGGTTTTAGATCAAGTTTGGGATTGGCTTTTGGAGTGAGAATAGTATGTAACTCTTGGTAGTTTCTTCTTCTTCCCTCTTTGAGCTCTCACTTGAGTGCTCCATTAAGGAGATTGAAGTTGTTATCTACCTTGTAGCTCAAGCCCTCCACTTTTGTGAATAAAGAACTTGCATTTTTGTTTTTGTTTAACTTCTTCTTCTTGTGTTTTTCTTATCTTGTTTTCATTTTCTATTTTGTAATGTTTGAGTAATCTTTGTGGTTGTGGTGATTGTGAGGATGTGAGATTAGTGGATTTGCCTTTTGTACCATTTTAGAAAATAGAAAATAATATTTTTGGAATTTATATAATAATATAATAAATTTAATGAATATTATACAAGTATGGAATCTAGTTTTAGTAGAATAGTATAATTATATACATATATTTTGGAAAATAATTGGAATTTAAGATGAATTATCACTATGAAAGCATTTAATTGATTTGGGCATTTTATAAATTATTATATAATTATTTACATACAAGTTTAATGTTAAACTTGATTAGTGTTTACTAATTTCTACATTAAACCAAGCTTGTTTTGCTAACCATATTTTAAAGTGCCATGACACATTTTGTTGTAATATATGGTTTTATGTTGTGTTTTTAAAGAAAAAGAAAAGAAAATAGAAATGAGAAAAGAAAAGAAAAGAAATAGGAGACATGAGAGTATGGGCAAGTATGGGTGAGGGTGAGAGAGAGAGAGAGAGAGAGAGAGAGAGAAAGCTATGGCAGCCAATCTTTTGTTGCCTTCTTCATTTTCATCTCTCATTCTTTTCTTCACCTCTTTCTTCCTCTTCTCCTTCATCTCCACCACCTCACTACCACCTCAAAACCATCCTTAAAACCACCTCAAAACCTTGGACAACCTTCACAAAATATGTTCCTCACCTCATTACAAGTATCATGGCATGATCAAGTTGGTGTTTTGAACTTCCTTGGTCATCTAGGAATTTTCTTGAGTTGCTCCATGAGGTAACATTTTCACTTTTAAACAAGTTTTTGTTAGATATGTATGCCCTAGAAGCAATTATTGTAATTGTTTGATATGTATATATTTACAGAATAATCTTTCTCAATATGATAGTATGCTATTTGGTTTGACTTTATCATTCATGTGTATGGTTCTACTTGTTATTACTGTCGTTAATACATGTTGATAAAGCCCCTAGGATCTGTACTTGACTGCCAGGATTGTGATGCAGATCATACTAGTGGGGCTTAGGTAGTCTATAAGCATATCCTTAAATGTTCCTAGTCAAGGGGATATCGAGACAGGGCATCGATGTCCTAGAGTAGACTAGTGTATACGTTTCTTGACCCTGTATTGGGGAGATGGATGATCCCATATCCATTGGTGTTTAACATCAAAGATTGTATACAAGTGCTCATTAGAGACTGAGTACACTGAACGAAATTGCCGAGAACTCCTAGATGGTATCATACCTATCGTCAAATAGCAGTTCTCTGGTAACACTTGTACAGGTTAGTCTGTAGACCCGAGATCGTCATAGTGTATTGTGTGGTTCCCACTGTGCTTTGATTTCCACCCTACCACGGCTCTACTGAGTCGTGCGAACAGGTGGTTTTTGAGTATAGTCCCGAGTTACATAGTGGCAGTGAGGGATAAGAGGGGTTTTGTCTATTTCGGTATTGAGAGTTGATGTTGTGCTATGCGCGATTGGTTATAACCACAAGTCCCTGGCCAGGGCTGATGAGATTTACTGATAAGTGTTGTTAGTATTTTCTCGATTGGTTATAGGCCACACATCGGTATGACTTATCGAGTTATTGGGGTCTGAAGATTCCACCCCCAGACTCGATATACGACATATCAGATGAAGAGACCGGACTGTACGGTAAGTGTTGCTTATAGGCTCTACGGGAGTTTGAACAAGTTTGCCTATTGATCTTCTATTTGATCAATACCTTAGTAGCCGTTACGTTCAGCTAGTACCGCTGACAGCTTGTGGGTATCTGATGTGATTATTACCTGCTGCTAGTGTATTGATGAGTCTTAAGAGTCCCACATAGAGTTTTCCAAGCTCAAGCGAAACGAACTAGGGCATGTATGGAGATATGTGCGGGAGCTTGATTAAATACGAGTATATGATACCGTATTCTAATCTAGCGATTTTGATATTAGCCGGGTTATATATGATTTAACCGGAATATTGAATCAAATGTTGATTTAATAATTAACTAATATATTACTCATTTTAATTCTTTTCTTTATTTATATATATTTGATATATGCAAATGTATCATGGCTGATGATACAAAGAATATGGCAATATGAGAATCACATTGGAAGAAATATATATATATATATATATATATATATATATATATATATATATGAATAAAACAAAGGAAGAGATGAGTCATGGCTTCTAAAGTGTTCTCAGAAATGCTAAGTGTTAGTTATATGTATGCCCTAGAGGCCATTACTGTACATTGGATGTATGTTGTAGTGGATGCTGGGACATATATAGGGAGGACTTTCTTGGTCGACATGATAGTATGCTATCTGGTTGATCTTTACCTTAACGTGTATACTGTTTGTCTCTCTGTTACATATTGGTAAAGCCCTTAGGATCTGTACTTGACTACCTGGACTATGATGCGGATCATACTAGTGGGGACATGGTAGTCCATAAGTACATCCTTCAAAGTCCCTAGTCGTGGGTGTATCGAGATGGGGCATCGATATACCAGAGTAGACTAGCGTGTACCTTCTCGACCCATATAGATGGGCGATGGATGATCCCATATCCATCGGTGTTTGACATCAGAGATGATATACGGGTGCTCAGTAGAGACTGGGTACACTGGACGGACTCGCCGAGAACTCCCAGATGGTATTATACCTCACGTCAGATGGCAGTTCTCTGGTGACACTGGTACAGAGTAGTCTGTTGACCCGAGATCGTCATAGAGTCTTGTGTGGTTCCCAATGTGCTTTGATTTCCATCTTACCACGTCCAAGAGGGCGTGCAAAACGGTGGTTTTTGGGTACAGTCCCGAGTCACATGGAGGCAATGAGCGATAGGAGGGGATTCGTCTCTCCCGGTATAGGGGGTTGATGTTGCGCTGTGTTCGATTGGCTATAACAGGAAATCCCTGGCCAGGGTTGCTGAGATTTACTGGTAAGTGTTACCAGTAGTTTCTCAAATTGTTATAGACCTCATATCAACACGACTTATCGAGCTATTGGGGTCTGACGTTTACCACCCCTAGGCGAGATATGCGACATATCAGACGATCAGACCGGACTGTACGGTAGTGTTACTGGTTGGATTCACTGGAGTGTGAGCGGGCTTGCTCGTCGATCTTCAGATCGCTCAATACCCGGGTGGCCGTTACGTTTAGCAGACCGCTTGCGGCTTGTGGATGTTTGATATGATCATCATCCGCTGCCGGCGTATTGACGAGTCTTTAGAGTCCTACACAGAGGTTTCCTGGCTCAAGCGAAACGAAATAGGAGCGCATATGAGATATGTGCGGGACCAAGAATAATGCGTGTATGTGATACCGTATTCCATTCTCGCGATGAATGTATCGATTGGTTGTATGCGATATAACCTAGTTATCGAATCAAGTATTGATTCGATAAATCGATACATTGTATACTAGTTGGTTATGTGCGACATACCGGATCATTGAATCAAGTGTTAATTTAATGATTTAATGTATAATTATATATTTGATATATTACTTTGCATTAGCTAGTATTGGTTCACTTTATATGGATTTTCTCACTCGATGTGCAAGTTGTATATGTGATATACTTTTGTGCATATATTTGTATCATGTTTGATGATACATGTTGACTTGTTCTTGTGTAAAGATTAAACCATGGTTATATGAATGGTTAGGGTTTTATATACTTATTTATTTATTTATATTCATTATTCATTTAAGGAAAAGAAAAGAAAAATGGTGGCATAATTTGTTTCTTTCATGAAGCTTCATGAAGAGTTGAATAATTGACCATTTTTGTTTTCTTCTCTTAACCTAACCATCCACTTAACCCTAGTTTGCTCTCTACACTTCACCATGGTTAGTATATGATAAGTAATGATATTATTCTCATTTTTAATTCAAGACTTATCATATTCTATCTTCATCATCTTCTTCTTCTTCAAAGAGAAACCTTGATGCCATTAATGGCAACTTGATTTCTAAAGTGAGAAAACCAATTCTAAAGTGAACCCACCTCCTATTTCTTCACCCTCTACCTCTTGCCAAGTTGTTTTGGGTGTTTTCTTCACAAGTTTCTTGACTTGGTGAAGTCGGAGCTTGATTTAGCGATGCCTCGACGTAGATCATCTTCGGCATGGACATCGATGACCTAGCCCATCCATTCTCCGATGAAGCCGACGCTAGAGCCCGGATTTTGATTTGGACAGCGGAGAGGACTTCATCACGGAGCCGTGGAGGTGGAGGACCGGATCTACAAAGGTTGTATTTCCGTTCCTTTAGTTTAGATGTAAACTAGTTACTTTTCGCCTAGATTTCTAGCCAACGATCCGTATTTGGGTTTCTCGGCACCTAGATTTTTTGAAATTGGCATGGTTGATACCTTGTGAGACCTCATTAGGGTGCCTAGGAACCCTACAGTGGTATCAGAGCTTAGCTAGAGCCTTAGGCGAAGTCCAGACGGAGTTTGAAGTCCAAACGAACCCGAAAACCCATTCCAAAGATGCTCTCTGTACATTTTTTAAAAAATGGGTTCTTTCAATATTAAAAATATGCAGAAAAATCAGCAGGTGTTTTTAAGAATTACTGTGCAATTCGGTCGGCTAAATCGTTTAAACTGCGGCGGAACCGCGGCATGAGCAGTGCTCATGCGGCGGTTCCGCGGCTAAGTAGCCACGTCATCTTATACAATCTGCACAGTAATTCCTAATTCTTAGTGCTGTATTTTCTGGGATATTTTAACATTTACTCCACAGTTGAGCATTCTGGGTTTGTTTTGGGGATTCGAATGTTCGATCGGATTATCAGATTTTGTCTGTGTGGCTTTCCGGATAAATTTTAGAATATGTTAAAAAGTTCGACCGGATATAAATACCCAATTTTTCCCCTGTCGGGAAATTTCCAAGTGTTGGATTTTTCCGTAGCTTAACGACGTTCTAAGTAGTGCAAGTAACGCGATGGTCCCTCTAGAAGACAACAAACCTTAACTCGATTATATGACCGTCTTGAACTGCCCTTTGAACCTTCGGGTTTGGGGCAGTACGGCGTGCCACATGTGAGGCGTTGGCTTGACCCTTCTACGGCTGGACCGTTGGTACTGAGGCACGAACTGAATGTTGTTAGACTTATTTCATGTGTTGGATTGTATCGGGAAAACTTGGGTGTTCGATTGTTCGATCGGAAAGTTTAACATTTTCTGTTTATCTGGAATGTGATACAATAATTGGAATTCACAAATAGTTATGAGATAACGGAATGAATATTATAAACACAGCAGTTTAGTCTCACTTGATCGGTTGCCACGGATTTTGATGTGATCAAAAGTCCGTCGCAATCACATAGCGTACGCGGATACTCACCGATAAACTTAATAGACAGTCTCACTCCATAGCCCCGACCAAGTGACTGTAGGAGAACCCCGTCGCCGAAAGCATCCGTTCGGGTGCTCGCGGTAGCGGTGTTCCGCCTTGATGCACTTGCTCGACGGCGTCGGGGGTGCAGCCGCCTACTAAAGTTTGCGACGAGCATTCGATCAGAATGTCGGGAATCCTGTTGAATTGCCCGACTTGATATTGAAAAGTGTTTTCGATAATGAGACTAAAATGCGGGGTTTATAATTGTTAGTCATGCGATGTCTAAAGAATTCATTTGATCAGGCATGCGATGTCTGAGGGAGTTGCAGATTCCAACTGTTGTAGTTTTACACTTTCTTTTCTGTGACCGTAAGTGTAATATGTGATATCGCCGGTTTCGTTGCTATATGTCAACGATAATTGGGATGGACATATTTACTTACGTTGATGACATGTGATGTTATGTGTTGCTGGATATGTTATATTGGATCGTCGTGTTTGAATAGCCGGGGGTTTTTATGTGAGATGAGTGTTTTTCATTTTCATTCATGTAAAAACTTGTATGTAATATTCTTTTATTGGGACACTTCTAGGTTGCGGGAGTTGTCACCTGTTGTATATTATTTACTTTTCCGCACTAGGATAGACCCAAGGAGGGGAGCACAAGTAACCGGGTTCTGGAGTCCAGTGGGAGACCAACTCGAGGAGTCGAGTCCGGGTCTCCTAACTCTAGAATTGGTAGGGTTTCTTGCCGCTCTCGTAGGGGTCTAGGGGTGTGGGTTTGGCTATTCATCACGACCGTGGAATCCGTGTTTTATACTGGCTCGTATTGAAAACACGGACGTCCTAGTATATCCAATATTTCATATGATTCTTCTGCTGCGATATCTGTGATGTGATCATGTGATGTTCTGTGATGGATACAGTATATAGTATATATGATATATTATATAGGCGTTACTTATGTTTTACACCCGCGCTAGCACTGCCCAGCTCTGCCGTTAGTTACCTAACCTAACGGTGCACGAGGGGACATCGAGGCGAATGCGGATGGCATAAGTGTACGTCGTATTTATCTGTGATGTTTAGGTACTTAAATGATGGGACTTCATTAATGTGATTAATGAAATAAAAGAAACCTAAAGATGTTGTAGAATCGAATTTCAAAATAAAACAGGTAGCTACAGTTCTTGTTTTGCACAGCGGTATATGTGATATATCCTGCACCTTATTCGATAAGGAAAGGACCGAGATCCCTTCACCGGGAGTGACTCCTTTAGCAATAACTGGCAGATGCTACACACTCGGTTTGTCTTTTGATTGCTTTTAAGAGTTTTTGCTTTGCACAGTGATATATATGATATATCCCGCACCTCATTCGACGAGGAAAGGACCGACGATCCGTTCACCGGGAGTGACTCCTTTAGCAAAACTAGAAAAGCCTCAAAAACACTCCATTTCAAAAATCATTCGATCCTACAACGATATCAAGTTCATTACGCAATAGGTTTTCAGAAAAACCTGTCGTAGCCCTCCGTCATTTCAGATACGTACTAGTTAGTATTCGTGCTGCGGTTGTTTGGCATGCGTCAAGGCGTAGTGTACGGTAGCTAACTAGTGCTTATCTGCTAGCATATGATGCGATTGGATTAGGGTATTCGTACGGCGTTGTTTGGCATGTGTCAAGGGTCGTACGGGTGGGTTTAATTCAATCAAGAAATGTACGGGTTGAACTTGACTAGCAGACTATGGGTTGTTTGGCATGCGTCAAGGTCATAGCGAGCTAGGGGCAAAATATTATCGGGAATTTCAAGTGTTGAAATTTGCAATGAGATTGCATACCTTCTATGAGATAGTTGGATCCCGATACCCGCTGCGAGTAAGAGTTACTCCTGGAAGAGTTTTACATATTACAATTAGCCGATCAAGTAGGTGTCTAGAAAGGTGTTAACGAGGTTACGCCTCTGGGAAAACGAGGTTTACATTAATTAGGTTCGTGCGAAAGCACGGGGGACCTCCCTCAAAGTACCGACACTGGCCTGGCTGAAAGATTGGCGAACTTGTAGTGTGTAATTAATCCCGGCTAGTCTTTCCTTTTAGGGTTTGAAGGAAGATTTGATAAAAAGCAGTGGGAGCCATCCTGATTAGATAAAATAATTACCAATCTATTCTTGCAAGAGCGCACGCCGAGTGTTTTCTTCTCTCTCTCTCCAGGTAGCGACCACATCACGCCTTAATCAAGATAATAATACAGAATATTGACCGAACCCGCTTGTTATACTGAGCTGGGGAACGTTGGTCCCGCTCCAACTTATAATTGTTATAAGACAGAGCAGGAAATTGGGGATTTCCAGAATTCCCGTGCCGCCCAAACGAAGAGAGTGCATGCTGATGCATCATCTTCGGGTGTGTTCATTACAAAGAACTGTTTCTCAGTATCCTTTACGTCCTGGGTATGTGATACCAGATCAGGATCCCAGATATGTAATCTGTTACATAGGGCTACAGAAAGGTAGAGAACTGAGAACGGGTGATAAGTTTCATGAGGCAGAAAACGGGGCATGTGTTGCAGCCAAGTCTGTTGGTCACTGTCACCCTGTATTACCAGAATACATCGATTCATGAACGAATGTTATTAGATATCGAACCTGATATACAAAATCATATCACTCTCTTTATTAGTAAAGTAATGATAAAATTTTGTATTGTTGGATAATGTTTTGAACATTTCCTATATCAAAAGTTGATCGGTTCAGGCACGTTATCTAAAAGCGTTGATGTTCTAAATCAAACTACAGTTCTTAGTATACGGATCACACACAAGAGAAAGAGTTCAGAAATGAACGAATTCTTCTTGAGGTATTGTAGACTAGGTCATATCAATGCGATCCGACTAGCTAAGTTACATTTAGATGCATATTTAAATCAGTTTGAATTTACATCTTGTGAAACTTGCCAGTCATGTCACAAAGATAAGATGACCATAGCCCTGTTTATTGGAAACAGAGAAAGAGTTAGTAAACTCTTGGGATGATACATGTTGATGTATGAAAGGTCCCCTGTCTACACTTGCCAAGACCGGTTCTTTATACTTCATTACATTCTCTGATAATCTCTTTAGATTCAGACATATGTTCCTGTTGAAACACAAGTCCGAACCTTTTGAGATATTCACAGAATATAAGTTAGAAGTAGAGAACCAAAACGGGTAAAAGTATTATGTCCTTTGATGTGATCAAGGAGGAGAATACTTGAGCACGGAAATCCTGGATTATTCTAAAGGAGAATGAGATTCTCTCTCAGCATTACTCCTCCGTATACACCATAGCACGATGGTATATCGGGGCGGAGCAATCACACCCTATATGATAAGGTGTGCTCTATGATGAGTACTACTGAGTTACCTGTTTCCTTTTTGGGAGTTATGCACTTGAGTAGCTGCATATCTATTGAATAGGGTTCAAATCAAATCAGTTGCCTACCACTTCATATGTGATATAGAAAGGGAAGAGCCCATATCTTAAGTTAGTTAAGATTTGGGGTTGTCCGGGCTATGTCTAAAAGCATGATCCGGACAAGCTCGAGGCAAGGTCTGTAATGTAGAACTGGAAAGGTTCCAGCTATACAAACTACAGCAGATGATTTGATAGAGCCAAAGGATTCAGTAGATACCAACGAACCTCAGCCTCTCCGCCGATCTAGTAGGGTTCCTCACCCACCTGAGAGATACTTCGGTTTCTCGATGACAGTGGGAGCGAGGATTGCATCATGAGATGATGACCCAACTAGTTTCGAGCAGGCCATCGAGAGTGAAGACTCTGTAAGAATGGCTGGATGCTTAGTGATCTGAGATGGAATCCATGTACACCAACAAAGTATGGACTTTGGTTGCTATATCTGAAGGGTTAAATCCCCTTCAGGAGCAAGTATATCTTGAGAAGATTACTTGGTGTAGATGGAAAAGTTGAGACTTTCAAAGCTAGACTTGTTAAAGCTTTTCGTCATCGACCAGGCGTGGATAATGATGAAACTTTTTCAAGTAGCTATGCTTAAGTCCATCCAGATCCTACTTGCCACGGCTACATACCATGACTACGATATCTGGTGGTTGGGTGTCATGACATCTTTTCTAAATGATATTTTAGAAGAGTGCGTCTATAAGTACACAGCCAGAGGGCCTCGTAGACAGTGGGAGCAGCGGAAACGTGTGCAAGATGTTTTATAGAATAAAACAGGCATCGCGGAGTTGGAACATCTGTTTTGATGGATTAGTCAAAGAGTTTGACATCATCGAAATGGTAGATGAACCTTGTATAAACAAAAAGGTAGTAGGGAGTATGGTGGTGATCCTCGTAGAGTACGTGGATGACATACGCTTGATAGGGAAGTAGTTTCCTATGCTACGCTCGATCAATCTCCGATTATCACAAAGATTCTCCATATAGGATCAAAGTGATACCTACTAAATCCTGAATTTTGGATCTATGAGATAGATCTAATTGGATGTTAGGAATCTCACTAGAAGTAGTGAGATGGTATCAATTGATTCTGGAGAGAATCACTGGAAAGGTTCCAGGGTGATAAAGACGAATGAATGTCAGTCACAGGCATTGTCTTTACCCTCAGTAAAGGGACGGTATGTTGGAAGAGTTCCAAGCTAGATACCGTGACATACTAGACGATAAAGGCAGGATACATCGCTACTTAAGATTCTACCAAAGAGGCTGTTTGGGTGTATATTGGTTCATGAGATGAACTATGTTCCTCCCATTGTGTGACAATGGAGTTGTGGCTTATGCCAAGGAACGCCGGTCCCATCAGTGATCCAGACATATTCTAAGGCAGTATCACTTGATCATGGAGATGGTTGATCTCCAGGGAGATCGAGGTTAGGAGAGTAGACTCAAAGGACAACACAGCGGATCCACTCACAAAGGCCTGTTCCCAGAGAGAGACTTTTATGGGATGGTTGAGTATGAGATACTACAACCACTGCTACAGATGGACCTAGTGCAAGTGGGAGATTGTTAGTTATATGTATGCCCTAGAGGCCATTACTGTAAATTGGATGTATGTTGTAGTGGATGCTGGGACATATATAGGGAGGACTTTCTTGGTCGACATGATAGTATGCTATCTGGTTGATCTTTACCTTAACGTGTATACTGTTTGTCTCTCTGTTACATGTTGGTAAAGCCCTTAGGATCTGTACTTGACAACCTGGACTATGATGCGGATCATACTAGTGGGGACATGGTAGTCCATAAGTACATCCTTCAAAGTCCCTAGTCGTGGGTGTATCGAGATGGGGCATCGATATACCAGAGTAGACTAGCGTGTACCTTCTCGACCCATATAGATGGGCGATGGATGATCCCATATCCATCGGTGTTTGACATCAGAGATGATATACGGGTGCTCAGTAGAGACTGGGTACACTGGACGGACTCGCCGAGAACTCCCAGATGGTATTATACCTCACGTCAGATGGCAGTTCTCTGGTGACACTGGTACAGAGTAGTCTGTTGACCCGAGATCGTCATAGAGTCTTGTGTGGTTCCCACTGTGCTTTGATTTCCATCTTACCACGTCCAAGAGGGCGTGCAAAACGGAGGTTTTTGGGTACAGTCCCGAGTCACATGGAGGCAATGAGCGATAGGAGGGGATTCGTCTCTCCCGGTATAGGGGGTTGATGTTGCGCTGTGTTCGATTGGCTATAACAGGAAATCCCTGGCCAGGGTTGCTGAGATTTACTGGTAAGTGTTACCAGTAGTTTCTCAAATTGTTATAGACCTCATATCAACACGACTTATCGAGCTATTGGGGTCTGACGTTTACCACCCCTAGGCGAGATATGCGACATATCAGACGATCAAACCGGACTGTACGGTAGTGTTACTGGTTGGATTCACTGGAGTGTGAGCGGGCTTGCTCGTCGATCTTCAGATCGCTCAATACCCGGGTGGCCGTTACGTTTAGCAGACCGCTTGCGGCTTGTGGATGTTTGATATGATCATCATCCGCTGCCGGCGTATTGACGAGTCTTTAGAGTCCTACACAGAGGTTTCCTGGCTCAAGCGAAACGAAATAGGAGCGCATATGAGATATGTGCAGGACCGAGAATAATGTGTGTATGTGATACCGTATTCCATTCTCGCGATGAATGTATCGATTGGTTGTATGCGATATAACCTAGTTATCGAATCAAGTATTGATTCGATAAATCGATACATTGTATACTAGTTGGTTATGTGCGACATGACCGGATCATTGAATCAAGTGTTGATTTAATGATTTAATGTATAATTATATATTTGATATATTACTTTGCATTAGCTAGTATTGGTTCACTTTATATGGATTTTCTCACTCGATGTGCAAGTTGTATATGTGATATACTTTTGTGCATATATTTGTATCATGTTTGATGATACATGTTGACTTGTTCTTGTGTAAAGATTAAACCATGGTTATATGAATGGTTAGGGTTTTATATACTTATTTATTTATTTATATTCATTATTCATTTAAGGAAAAGAAAAGAAAAATGGTGGCATAATTTGTTTCTTTCATGAAGCTTCATGAAGAGTTGAATAATTGACCATTTTTGTTTTCTTCTCTTAACCTAACCATCCACTTAACCCTAGTTTGCTCTCTACACTTCACCATGGTTAGTATATGATAAGTAATGATATTATTCTCATTTTTAATTCAAGACTTATCATATTCTATCTTCATCTTCTTCTTCTTCTTCAAAGAGAAACCTTGATGCCATTAATGGCAACTTGATTTCTAAAGTGAGAAAACCAATTCTAAAGTGAACCCACCTCCTATTTCTTCACCCTCTACCTCTTGCCAAGTTGTTTTGGGTGTTTTCTTCACAAGTTTCTTGACTTGGTGAAGTCGGAGCTTGATTTAGCGATGCCTCGACGTAGATCATCTTCGGCATGGACATCGATGACCTAGCCCATCCATTCTCCGATGAAGCCGATGCTAGAGCCCGGATTTTGATTTGGACAGCGGAGAGGACTTCATCACGGAGCCGTGGAGGTGGAGGACCGGATCTACAAAGGTTGTATTTCCGTTCCTTTAGTTTAGATGTAAACTAGTTACTTTTCGCCTAGATTTCTAGCCAACGATCCGTATTAGGGTTTCTCGGCATCTAGATTTTTTGAAATTGGCATGGTTGATGCCTTGTGAGACCTCATTAGGGTGCCTAGGAACCCTACACTAAGAACCAAGACTCATTGTTCTTCCCTTGTTTTATGCATCCATACACATCTTTATCTCTATCTTATCTTATCTTCAAGGTTCATTCTCATTTTCCAAATTCATCTTCTTCATTTTCTTCTCTAGATATTTTCTAGGTTGAAAAAGAAAATAAAAAGAAGAATTTTAAGGAGAAAAATCCCGACTTCATCAAGCTACACTACAATAGCAAATTAGTATAGCTTATTATCTTCACTAATTCATAGATTAGTGAAGTGTGGGCTTGAGAGTGAGAAGTTTCGAGGTGGATCATTTTTGACGATGAAGACTTCGAACAAGCTCGTTCTATCTTTCAAGTTGAGTTGTAGAAGAGTTCTAGGACTACTACACGGAGCAATTGAAGTGAATGACAAGTTTACAAAGGTTGTAGTTTCTATTCACTTAGTGTTAATCTCTTTTTGCTTTGCTATGAAACCCTAATCTCTAGTTCAATTCTTGTTTAGTATACTTAGCTATCTAGAAATTTTAAAATTGCTTACATGCTTTTGTTAAAACCCTAGTGGAGGTGCTAACACATACTTACATGGTATCAGAGACAAACTAGAAGCTTAGGAGTTGTTTAGACGAAGTTAAAGTGTTCGATCGACGTTATAAATTACAACTTTGGTAGTTTCTGTCCAATTTTTTAAACTTCAATTTTTTCCATATTAAAAATACTCAGAAAATCGTGCAGGGTATTTCAAGGAGGCACAAGAAATATGAGAAGCTAATTCAATTACGTCGCCGCGGAACCGCCTCCTAGAGTATGCTCTGGTCACGTTTCCGCGGTTCACTTGTGGAGATAGAAGTCCAAATTTCTTGTCATTCTTCATTTGATCTTTTTGGATTTTCTGGATATTTTTGATGAGGTCTCTGTGAATTGTTGATTAGAATGTTGATCAAAATGTTAATATCGTCTAAAGTGTTTTGGGAATGTGATACAATGGTTAGAATCCACATTAATTAGTTTTGCAAAAACCAGTTATCGATTTACAAATCTCACATTTTAGCCTTGTTTGATGGATTGCCACGGAGTTTAGATTTGGATCGAAACTCCGTCGTAATATTGTATCGTATGAGAATACTCACCGGGAAACACTGGTAGAAAGCCACGCCTCTTTGCTTAGACAATGTGACTATAGGAGAACCCCATGGCCAAAAGCATCCACTCGGGTGCTTGCGAACATGATGTTCCTCCCAAGTCCACTTTGTTGACGCCCTCGGGGGTGCGGCCATCCACTAAAGTTCCCGACGTGCCTTCGATTTTTAATCGGGAATCTTGTTGAATTGCCCAGCTTAATTTTTGAAAAGGGTTTTCAATTCAAGGCTTAAATGTATGGTTTACAACATTAGGTATGAAATTCGAAATATGCGATAATCCGGGTTTATGATGTCTATAGATGCTGATTCTAATTATTGTAGTTTTCATTTCTTTTCTGCGACCTTAAGTGTAATATATGATAGTATCCCCAATCTCGTTGCTATACATCAACGATATTAGGGATATGTATATTTACTTACGTTGATGACATGTGATATTATTGTATTGCTATATTGATATGTTATATAGGATGGTCAGGATTGAATAGCCGGGGGTTTCATGTGAGATGAGAGTTTTGGTCTCGTTCTTCTGACGTCGACGTACGAACGTCGAACAACCAAGTCACATTAAGAAATTCAAAAATCCATCTTTCAAATATCGGAAAACACTGTTAAAACCCACTCAATATGCTCCCAGATTTTTGCTCAGGTATATTGGGACTAAAATAACAATACAGGGGCTAGGTTGTAAAGTGTGTGAGCTACAGACCAAACCTCAACACCAATACCCACAAAGTGGCCGACGAGAGTGTTAGTGATATATATGCCCTAGATGCCATTATTGTATGATATAGTGGATGCTTGGACATATATATGGAGGACTTTCTTGCTCGACATGATAGTATGCTATCTAGTTGCCTTTATCTTAACATGTAGACTAGTATTATTATATCGTCTGTCCTTTACATGTTGATAAAGCCCTTAGAATATGTACTTGACTACCAGGATTATGATGAGATCATACTTAGTGGGGCCAGGGTGGTCCAAAAGTACATCATTTAACAGTTCCTAGTCGAGGGGATATCGAGACAGGGCATCGATATTCCAGAGTAGACTAGTGTGTACGTTTCTTTTCCCTTAGAGGGAGATGGTTGATCCTACAACTATTGGTGTGTGACATTAAAGATTGTACACAGGTGCTCATTGGAGAATCGGTACACCGAGCAGGACTCGTCGAGGACTCCTAGTTGATAGTATAGCTATCGTCAGATAGCAGTCCTCTAGTGACACTGGTACAGGTTAGTCTGTAAACCCGAGAGCGTCATAGAGACTTGTGTGTCTCCCAATATGCTTTGATTTCCTCCCTACCACGCTCAAAGGAGATGTGCAAACATGTGGATTTTGGGTACATTCCTGAATCACATGGAGGCAATGAGTGATAGGAGGGGTTTCGTCTCTCCCGGTATTGGGGGTTGATGTTGCGCTATGCTCGATTTGCTGTAACTGGAAGTCCCTAGCCAGGGCTGCTGCTGAGATTTACTGATAAGAGTTATCAGTAGTTTCTCGAACCGTTATAGGCCAGACATCAGCATGACTTATCACGTTACTGGGGTCTGACATTTACCACCACTAGACATGATATGCGACATATCAGACGAATAGACCGGACTGTACGGTAGTGTTACTGATAGGCTTCATGGAGAGTATGGACAATCTTGCTTGTTGATCTTCATATCGCTCAATACCCGGGTAGCCGTTACGTCCAGCTAGTACCACTGACGGCTTGTAGGTGACTGATGTGATCATCACCTACTGCTGGCGTATTGACGAGTCTTTAGAGTCCCACACAGAAGTTTCCTGGTTCAAGCGAAACGACGTAGGGCCCATATAATGATATGTGCGGGGGCCTGATTAAATACGAGTATGTGATACCGTATTGTAATCTGGCAGATATCTGATGTCGGTTAGGTTATATATGATATAACCGGATTATCGAATCAAGTGTTGATTTGATAATGTGATATACAGATAAATGATATTAGTAGGTTATATGTGATATAACCGGATTATTAAATCAAGTGTTGATTAATAATGTGATATATATTATATTTGATATAATTATATATTAACTAATATTATTAGCTCATTAATTGCTTTATTAATATATATATATATATAAGAAGCATGGTTGAAATTTCTATTTTTGGAAAATAGAAAAAGAGGTGTAAAATGAGGAGCATGGGTGAAGCATGGCCTTTTTTGTTTGTTTATTCATCCTACTTCACTATTGAAGCATGACTTCATTTTATTATTGAAAAAATAGCATACTTCAATAAGTGAGGGATTTATTATGATCCATTCTTCATTCTTGACTAGAGTTGGTTCAATTTTCTCTAGTTGAGCCATTTTCTTGAGTTGTTCTCTAGCTTGATCTCCTCTTATTCTTCCTCTTCATGAATCAAAACTCCAACCCCTCACATGTGATGTGAATCATGGAGTTTGAACAAACTAGTGAGCTAAACCAAACCCCTACTTCATCATCCTACACTTGACTAGCAATCAAGTGTAGTGTGTTTCCTTCGGTAAAAGATGTTTAGTGAAGAGCTAGCTTGAGCTAGTGGGTTTCGGGTGGATCATCTTCGGCACGAACATCATCGGAGGAAGCTTGCACCAATTCGAAGAGGAGCCTAGTAGAGACGCGTGGACTACAACCCAGAGCTTTAGAAGCGAATGACTCGATCTACGAGGGTATAGCCATCTTCTCCTCTTTAGTTTTTCATATCATCATAGGTTAAACCATAATTTTCTAGTTATGATCTTGGTTAGTCTAACTTAGAACCTAAATTTTTTAAAATTTGGCATGCTTGATGCTACTAAAACCTCATGGTGGTGCTAGGGTAGACTTTCAGAGAGGAGCTAAAGGACCCGGCGCCGCCGGTTCAATCTTGGAGTCTTGGTCTCGTTCTTCTGTGGTGGTCTTTTAGTAATCTATCTAGGTCACATAAGTTGTTTGTTTTTCTTACAATTATCCCAAGCTGCTCCAGATTCCCTTTGAGCAATCAATATCAATGAAAACCGACACAAGAAAATTCTAAGTTCATGTATTGTTTTCTAGTTTTAGGTCCTGGCCAGTAAACATCACTAAGGTCAAGAAAAACACCTACTACATCTCAAATACACCTTCACAACTCACAATATACCCTAAACCTCATCTTGGAAATTTCTAACATCGCTAAACTACATTAGTTCTAATCTAAACCACACTAGGATATAAGGAAACTCAATTTCTACATTAAAGGTATGGAATTATACCTCATTTGGCAACTCAAGAATTTTCTTGAGTTGCTCGAAGTGATCAAAATCTCCACTTAATCCCACCATAGTGTTTGTGATGAGCTAGATACCATTTTTTGTCAAGAGGGTATAAGGTTTTGGCTAAGATTTTGAGGTGCTTGTTTGAGGTAGAGGAGGTGGAGGGTGAGGAGAAGGAGGAGGAGATAAGAAAGAAGAAGAATAATGGAGGCACTCTCTCTCTCTCTCTCTCTCTCTCTCTCTCTCTTTGCCCATAACTATGTGTCCCCCCATCAAAATATCTTCCCATTCTTTTTCTTTAAAAAACAAAAGAAATCACTTTTAAAAAAGAAAAGGAAGAGCCATGGTTCAATAAATAAAAAGTAACAAGTTGTGTGCAACATGACATGGTGCATGTCATATGCATAATCAAGCTTAATGCATGATTAGTGAAATATTAATCAAGCTTAATATCAACATATATACAAATAATTGTATAAACATTTATAAAATATCCAAATCAACTAAACACTTTCAAAATCAATAATTATATTAATTTTTCAATTATTTCTCAAACTATAAGTATATAATCATACTATTTTGTTAAAACCAATTTCCATATATCATATAATATTCATAAAATTTATTATTTTATTTATTCAAATTCCATAAATAATATTTTATTTTTCTGAAATATTACAGTCTTCCTCGTATTGTACGTGGATGACACATTCTTGATAGGAAATGATGTTCCTATGCTACACTCGGTCAAGCTCTTCTTATCATAAAAGTTCTCCATGAAAGATCTGGGTGATGCCACATACATCTTGAGGATAAAGATCTATAGAGATAGATCTAAAAGGATATTGGGATTATCCCAATCCGGGTACATAGACACCATACTAAAAAGGTTTAGTATGGAAGATTCTAAGCATGGTAATTTATCCGCTTGTTCATGTTAGTTATATGTATGCCCTAGAGGCCATTATTATACATATGATGTATATTATAGTGGATGCTTGGATATATATATAGAGGACTTTCTTGCTCGACATGATAGTATGCTATCTGGTTGCTCTTTTTCTTAACATGTAGACTTGTATTATGATATTGTCTTGCTCTCACATGTTGATAAAGCCTTTAGGATGTATACTTAACTACCAGGACTATGATAGAGATCATACTAGT
The DNA here is from genome assembly GCA_030015575.1 of Agapanthus africanus. Taxonomy (NCBI): domain Eukaryota; kingdom Viridiplantae; phylum Streptophyta; class Magnoliopsida; order Asparagales; family Amaryllidaceae; genus Agapanthus; species Agapanthus africanus. Next base: position 546,924,873 of record JASDDO010000024.1, on the reverse strand, counting down.
GGGGCCAGGGTAGTCCACAAGTACATCCTTTAATTGTTCCTAATCGAGGGTGTATCGAGACAGGGCATCGATATTCCAGAGTAGACTGGCGTGTACGCTTCTTGACCCATATGATGGGCGATGGATGATCCCACACCCATTGGTGTTTGACATCAAATATAGCATACGGGTGCTCAGTGGAGACTGGGTACACTGAACGGACTCCCCGAGAACTCCTAGTTGGTATTATACCTATCGTCAGATAGCAGTTCTCCGATGACACTGGTACAGGTTAGTTTGTAGAACCGAGATCGTCATAGAGTCTTGTGTGGTTCCTACTGTGCTTTGATTTCCACCTTACCACGTTCAAGAGAACATGCAAAACGGTGGATTTTGGGTACAATCCTGAATCATATGGAGGCAATGAGCGATAGGAGGGGATTCGTCTCTCCCGGTATTGGGGGTTGATGTTGCGCTGTGCTCGATTGGCTATAACAGGAAGTCCCTGGCCAGGAATGTTACAGAGATTTACTGGTAATTGTTATCTGTAGTTTCTCGACCCGTTATGAGCCTCACATCGGCATGACTTATCGGTTACTGGGGTCTGACGTTTACCAACCCTAGACTAGATATGCGACATATCAGACGAAGAGACTGGACTGTACGGTAGTGTTATTGACAGGCTTTACAGTAGTATGAGCAGGCTTTCTTGTTGATCTTCTGATCGCTTAATACCCGGTAGTCGTTACGTCCAGCTAGTATCGCTGACGGCTTGTGGGTGCTTGATATGATCATCACCTACTGCCGGCGTATTGACGAGTCTTTAGAGTCCTACACAGAGGTTTACTGGCTCAGGCAATATGTTATATGTGCGGGACCGAGATTAATACGAGTATGTGATACCTTATTCTATTCTCGCGATTTACGATATCGGTCGGTTATATGAGATATAGTCGGGTTATCGAATCAAGTGTTGATTCGATAAGTTGATATAAATAATATTAGTCGGTCATATGAGATATAGCCAGATTATTAAATCAAGTGTTGATTTAATGTATAATTATATATTTGAAATATTAATTTACATTAACTAATATTAGCTCAATTAAGCATTTCTTTTCTCACTTATGCATTTAATATATATGTGATATATATTAATTGTGTTTCTTTTTGTGTCATGCTTAATGCCACATGTTACATGGGTGTATGAGACTCACACCATGCTCATGATAATGTAAGGTTTATTTATTTAAAGTAAATCCAAATTAGTTGGAAATTAGTCACATGGGTGAAGCTTGTAGAAGCTTGTAGACCCATTGACTTAGTCCGCTAGTTTTGTCTTGGCTTAGATATTTATTAACCCAACCATTATCTAAACCCATGGTAAAGTCTTTACATAAGTTATATGAGATATTTTCTCACCTATGGTTGCTATAACATTATCTTCTTCATCTTCATCTTCATCAAGAGTTAGCTCTCTAGATTTTTGAGAGGTGAAGAAAAATAGTGAGAAAATTAATTCTAAAGTGAGCAAAAATCCTACCTCATCATCCTCTACTAGATTAGCCATTTAGTTTTGTTAGCTTCACTAATCCCTAATTAGTGAAGAGGTAGCTTGGGTTAGTGTCTCCTTGACGTCGATCACCTTCGGCCTCGAAGACTTCGTGCAATCTTGTTCCTTTCATCTTGTGGAGCCATTCTAGAGTCCGGAAGATCACTACTGGGAGCGAAGGGACTACTACACGGAGCTATTGAAGTGAAGGACCAGTCTACAAAGGTTGTATTCCATATTCACTTAGATGTAAAGTAGTTTACATGTTGTTTCATCTAAATCTCTAGTTAAGATTCTAGGGTTAGAGTTGTTTAGCATGACAAATTTTTGAAAATGGCATGGACGATACCTCCCGAAACCTTGCTATCGTGCTAGGCATTCCCACAGAGGTATCAGAGACAAGCTAGAGAATTAGACGATGTTTGTAGAATTACGAAACCGAAACAACTCTGAAACACTCGAAACAAAAACCTAGTTTCTGTCAAATTTTTTATGTCGTCGGAAATTTTTTTAAGCAACTGCAGAATGTTATATGAGATGTAACATGAACACTGAACAAATACGAACCCATTTCACCGATTTTGACTCGATGACATGCCCACATTTTCCGAGCTGGCCGGTCCAATGTAAATATTTCGGGTTGGTTTGGTGTTCTGGTCACTTGGTTTTGGTATTTCAGGTGTTGCTTGTTTTTGCTGAAATTGCATGATATGTTAACTTTCTGTAAGGAAATTCGGAGTGTTTTGTAGTCGTAATTCTAACTGTAACATTTCAGAAAAATAAAATATTATTTTTAGGAATTTAAATAATTAAAATAATAAATATTATGAATATTTAAATGATATGGTATAATTAAATACCGATAATTTTGGAAATAGTGGGAAGTTAAATTGAATGGTGATTTTTAGAAGAATTTATGTAATCTAAGCAAATTATAATTCTTTATGATTAATTATATTCTATTTTAATGCTAATCGCGATTAAATATCACTAATCGTGCATTAAGTTTGATTTGTGCATCATGACATGTAACAAAACTTGTTTCATTTTTAACCATGACATCTTGTTCTTTTCTTTGTATATAGTTTATTTGTTTTAGGTTTTAAATGAGAAGAAAAAGAAAAAGGTTAAAGAAAAGAAAAGAAAAGAAAAGGGAATAAACAAATAGGCATGGGCAAGAGAGAGAGAGGTGAGGGGTCTCATTTGGCCATGGCTCCTTGTCATTTGTCTTCATCATCTTCCTCACTTCTTCTCCCTCTCCTCACCATGGCTGCCCCCTCTCCCCCTCCACCTCTATCCCCTCACAACTACACCAAAACCTTACATCTTCTTCACTAAAAACATGCACAAGCTCACTACAAGCACATTGGACTAAGAAAAATTGGATTTTGGAGGCTTGGGGTAACTCAAGAATTTTCTTTAGTTGCCAGATGAGGTATATTCTTCACCATTAGTACAATATTTCTTTCACTTTAGCATGTATATATGTTTGGAAGTGTTGAAGTGAGGTTTTGTGAGCTTTGGAAATTCCTAAATGAGGGTTAGGGTTTTCCTTGAGTTGTGTTGGTGGACTTGAGTGTAATTGGTGACTACAAACCCCCATAGTGCTAAAAACCTGGACCAAACAGAGCCTAGACCATGCAATGTGTTTTTGATATCGAAATGTCGGTTTTGTGATAAATAGAGGGTGCAGGGAATCTGGGATGACCTGAGACTTTTACTAGAAAAGTAAACAACACCACTAACCTATATGGACGGACCACTAGGAGGCCACCCTGCCAATACGAACCAAATCCATCCTACTTTGGCCGAGCAAGCCGGATTCCAGAGGGGTGTCGCCGGCCACTTTGTGGTGTATGGTGCTAGGGTTTCTTCTGTAGCTCATATACGTCCTATATAACACCCCAGTATTGTTTGCTTACCCCAATTTCACCTGAACCAAAATCTGGGACCATTTTCATGAGTTGCTGCCATGTATTCCTCGATGTTTTTGAATTGGAGTTTTGATATTTGTGTTTTGTATTGGTCACTTGATGTTTGTACGTCGATATCGGGTGTTATTTGGTTGATTTGCGTGATTAGACCATATGTTTTAACCTATGTGCGTTTCGTGTGCCGTTTTGGTTTTTCGTGCGTGATTTCGGTTTATGATACTTTGTGTGTATATATATAGGTACCCTCGAGTGGACTTGAACAACAAGGACGAGCGTGGCGACATTGACTTCGGCCAGCAAGGATCAAGATGAGTAGATATATATTTACGGGGGAAGTCGGGTGGATGGCGTATAGCACCCCCGCATATTCGTAGCATTTGATGCGTTATGTATATATATATATATATTTTATATTATGAGACGTGTATACTTAGCATGAAATGATTAGGTGACTATGGGTTAAATTTAGTGTATTTTGATGATAGTGTCGTTAGTTATTTTCTTAGTCGTGAACCCTAGAATAAGGTTTACATACACGCGCACACACACACATATATTTTATTTTCTTGTGCGTATATGGGGATATATATATATATATATATATATATATATATAGATATATATAGATATATGTATGTGAGTTTGCATATATATATATATATACATATACACGGATGATGAGGATTGTATATGATATTGGAGATGAGTCGATGTGATTGGGCTGGATGTCGTGAGATCGGTGATGTGATTTGGTTCGTATTATGAGATACGACATGATATTATAGCGGGTCTTTAGGTGATATGTTTTCATACACACGCATATATATTTGTGGATGGTATCAGAATGTACTAGACTGTAGATCAGTACCCCTAATTCAGGATATGATGATAAGGATACCAGATGAATAATGAGATAAATGTGATATTCGACCCGTACCCAGATTTGGGATGCCGTACGATGGATTTACCCTACGAGATATAATTATGATGATTGATCCGCACTCTTGACTCGAGGATGTCATATTATATATTGTATCGTGCGTGATACTATTGAGGAGGGATCACCGATTATTATATATATATATATATATATATATATATATCGACTCAGACTTAATCCTTACCATTTCGATTAGTCCTGTAGTTTATCAGGTAGATGTTAGTTGGGCTCGAGTCATACTTATTTTCAAAACTGACGAATCGCGGGTATTTTAAAGACAGGCCCTATTTTCTGAAAACCACGATTCTTGTTATTTCAATAGTCCAAAAACTGTATGACTCGTATATAGAAATGTATATTTTCTTTATTATTGCGTTTACCATTCATTCTCTGTTTATTCATTGTTGTTGTCATCGCATTGCATGATTAATGTGTATTTTAGTTATCATGAATCCCTGCTGTCAGGACAGCAGCACCATTACCGATGATGCGTATGCACCACGTACACTTGCTTGCAGGCTCACACGCATCATCATCGGTAATTTCCATGTCACGTACATATTAGAAAATACTACTTCATTAGTATAAATTGTTAGCTGATAGTTTCGACATGGTGCTAGTGAGCTTGCTTTTATATGATAGCTTAGACATTGCTTTTATTTACTGTGTTATCTCATACATGTATATTCATATATTCATTTGCCATACGATAGTATGGGCCAGTCCGGATTGCCGGAGCCCGGTATTCATGATTTATTTACATCGTGATTTAAGATTTCGGATTTCCATGAGATTTCTGGATTTGGAGAAACCGCAAAGATTTTATAAACTGATTATCATTTCTAAAAATAGAAAATGCGGTTTTCTCATGATATGATATGAGATATGTCCACCATGAGTTTTCTCGGCTCTCGAGCGATATCATACACCCGATTCGAGGAGGAGGAGGAACCGTCTGTGGGTGCATGGTGGAACCGGTGCGGTACCCTGGGGCAAGATGGTCGCTGATGAGGGCGTTGAGCCTGGCAGGGGAGCACTACCGATCGGTTATTTGTGACGCGGCGGATATCCGGAGGATACCGACGTAGTCGTGAGATTTGATGATTTGGGCCTGTCCGGATAGCCGGTGCCCAGGGGCCACTCCGGATAGCCGAAGCCCGAGATATTGAGACACAGAGACTTTGATATTTTATGACATGGGCCAGTCCAGATTGCCGGAGCCTGAGATATTGAGATATTGGGATATATATATATTTGTGTCGATACTTGACATGGATTCTCTTTGATTTCATTGATGATACTTTGATTTTTATACAGAAATCTCACTGAGATATGAAAATAGTTTTCTCATTTAAATTGTATTCTGTTTTCATGCATTCATACATCATATATATGACATGTTGTTCCCTGAGGCACTGACACGAGCACTGGGTATTACACTTATGTATAGAGGTTTACCTTTTCCATTATTATATGCTTCAGGCTATATTATTTTGAGGATTTTATTATCGTATGACCTAGGATTGAGTCATACATGCGATTTCTGCTCGGTGATATTTTCTACTCACGAGTTAGCAACTCATCCCAGTTGTGCCACAGTTTCTTGCAGGTCTTGCCATACTGGTTTCCTTGGCGGCTTTGCTGGCACACTGCTTCTTTCCAGATGATTGCTTTGGTAGGTGGGTTCACTCGCATCGTGACCACCATTGTACTTTATATTTCAGTTGTATCTAGTAACTCCATCAACCAGACTGTATTATTTGATGACCTTAGAAGACCAGTTGTATATTCTTTCGACCTTAGAGTCGTGCGTTGTATTATTATAGGTTTTCTTGATGATATTGAGTTTCCTTTTGAGTTTTGATCCTCGCCCTTCGGCGTTGTATATTATATTGCTTGCATGGTTGTGACTGCCAATTGGCGAAGAGCTAGCTCCCGCTTGGGAATGCCTTTATATATATTCATGTGTTGCACCTTTTTTGGGGCCAGTATTTACAAAGGAAACTCTGCCGAAATTTTCAGAAAAGACTTGAGGTTTTAAAAATGCAATAGTTTGGCTTATGTTGTTAAACTACGTGCTTTAAAACTAAACTTTTCCTTCTTTCTTCTAAATGGTTTAGATTTCTAGGATTTTTGGTTTACTTGAATTAGATGGGGTCCTATAGACTTCATATGATTCAAGTGCCAGTCACGTGCCATTTCGGGTCATGACAAAGTTGGTATCAAAGTGCTAGGTTTACTTTGGTTCGAGTCTATGTTTGACTATGCGGAGTCTAGGGCATATATTTATTCGGAACGTAGGCTTGAACTTACGGAACTTAGACTTGGTCGAGGGGGTATTAGATTCGAACTTTCGTCGCATAGGTTGACCTTGGTTGATGGAGTAGGTGACTTAAGTAGAGTGACGTACCCTGTGTATGTTCCGCGGCATATTTACGATACGCTACTCCGCTTAAGAACCCTTAGGATGTACATTTTCCTTGCACAGTATTATATTCATTCCTATGATCTATCCTTATCGATATCGGTTGGTGGTTTGTTACCACGATTGCTTAGGCAGAGAGAGCTGCGGCTAGAGTTGCGGTCAGCACGAGCTCGTCTTGGACGAGGACTGACCAGGATGTATTCCGGTGACACACGATTTCATAGATGTGTCGTTTTATTATGTTTTCACGCCATGAGCGTTTGATGGATTGCTTTTACGAATTTCTCAGACGTGCAGATCAGCACCAGAGGATGGGCCACTGACAGAGGACGGCTAGAATGTGATGACCGTCAATGCCCCGTTATTCTTGATGATTGAGGCACTATTTAGTGTACGAATGAATGAGCCAAATGTTACTGCGACTGATGAGATACCGCCTCAGACGCTGGAGCTATTGCAGCATGAGTTTATACTTAGAGATATGATAGAAGATCGCTAGTCACCGAGGATGAATGACTAGGACATGTGGTTCGTTTTAACACCCCGATGCGAGGTCATCAGATTGATTGATTCCAGCTTGAGAAGACTTCACGCAGGTACGTTGAGAGTCGATAGAAGACGATCGAATGTTAGAAGCCCATTTTCCAAGTTTAAATATTCGGAAAAATATGCAAGTAATTCCGTGGACCCTCTAGAAGAATGAAACCCTAACTCGATATAATGACCATGGGAATGCCTTTGAACCTTAGGGTTTGCGGCAGTTCCGCTGTGCCATTAATGAGGCTTGGGTTTGCCCTTCTACGGTTGGTCCATAGGTACTATGGTATGTACTGGATATTATTAAACTGTACTTAAGAGTTGAGCTCTCTGGGATTTATGGGACTTTGATGAATCGATCGAAAGGTTTGACGTCGTTCGGATATCTTGTGATGGGATGCATTACTTGGGAGGCTCTAGATATGAGTGTAGCCGTTGGAGCGTAGTCCATACAGCCACGATGAGATGAGTCCGAATCATTCGACATTAGAAAAAATTGGAGTGAGAGGTTCGTACGAGATTTCGACGAGATGACGTCCACTCAGTTGACATCAGAGATGTGATACGCATGCAGAGGCGTCGTATATGGATATATCTTCCAGAAGGAGTCGCGATGAGTATGCAGCCGTTCTGGAACAAGAAATAGATTTAGTAAATGGTGATAACTTCCGGGCAGTTCGGCAGAAACAAGATTTTGGAGAGACCCCGACAAGAGCTTCTGGAATACTACACGAGAAGGTTTGGACCAGGATCGGTCGTATTATGCACACCCAGTAGGCCAGAGTTCGGCATCATCGACGAGACATGTTGTGAGTGACCATGATAGTTGGCCAGAGATTTTTAGAGGATGTGCCAGAGCGGAACTATTTCCATCATCATTCCATATTGGGTCGTTGAGCTGATGAGCTATATAATTAGCAATTCACAGTGAAAGACGAGAGCCTAAAGACACCAGGCGCTAGACCGTGAACAGGAGGCAAGTAGATATCTTGCTCTGCTAACTTTGGATGCATCGACACCTTCTCGACTGCGAAGGAAGGACATATCGATGACAGTGTCACAATTTGCGATTTGGTGATTCGAACATCACGTGTCCGTTATTTTGGATTTCGGTATTTTGGGCGATTTATTCGCATGATTGAGTTTTCGTGCACCACAGTTGCACTCAGTTTCGATTTGATATCATTAGAGATGGTTGATTTTCATTTCATACCTACGGTATGCATGTGATTTGACTTATGCCTTCGATGTAGTTCATGCACTTCAGTATTTTGATTCGATTTTTGTGCACACTGGTGCACGTGATTTTGAGATTATATACACCGTGTACCTGATTTGGATTGAGCTTTGTTGTATACCGTCGATTTCGATTTTGATATTCGATATTTGTTTTCCGTGCATCTTGTGCACTTGGTTTGGATTCTTGCGCATACGAGGCACGCTTGATGTGATTTTGGTGCACGCCAGATGCACTAAATCGGGATTCTTCATGCATATCAGATGCACCTGATATTGCTGTCAGGCACACCCGTTGCCTTTGATAGGTGTTTTCGTGCACACCCGTTGCACTTAGATTTGGTTTCTATGCACATGTATGGCACATTCATGAATTTCGATTTCTGTGCGCACCAGACGCACATGGCATTGTTACATGTACTATTGAGTATGACTTCTTTGAGCAGTATGTTTTCATGATATTTACTATTTGGTATAGTGACTGAGCAGGACTAGTCAGAGGACGGTACCTGAATATATTTTTTGCATGCATTGATAGTTATCGAAGGGATTTCCAAAAAGGAGATATAGTCTCAGTATTTACCAACTTGTCCGAGATGATACGAGACATTTAACAAAGGAAACCCTTCTAGATTATTTTCAAAAACGGCATGACGTGTATGTTAAACAAAGGATATATAGATATATTTATTTTCTTACAATAAGCGTCCGCTACTGTGCCGTGATACGCGCATTACACAGTGAGTTGAAAAAGTTTTGGCATGCATTTCTTTCATATGTTTTGAAGAGTTTACACCGACGCGTACTATGTGCATGTTATAGTTTGATGTATATCATGTTGGTTTTCGTGTTGGACTTTGACATTGATGTCTTCCCCATGACTCCGATGATTGCGAGATGCTTGACGAAGTTTTGATTTTTGAGTTATATACTCGTTTTTCATGCGCATGCATTGCGCTACGATATGTTTTATGTATTGATGATTTCGGAGCCCCAACGACTTGATTGTTTTACTGAAATGTTTTAGTATTTGGGGTGTTTAAATTTAAATTCGGGGACCGAATTTATTTAAGGGGGGAAGATTGTAACATTTTAGAAAAATAAAATATTATTTTTGGGAATTTAGATAATTAAAATAATAAATATTATGAATATTTAAATGATATGGTATAATTAAATACCGATAATTTGGGAAATAGTGGGAAGTTAAATTGAATGGTGATTTTTGGAAGAATTTATGTAATCTAAGAAAATTATAATTCTTTAGGATTAATTATATTCTATTTTAATACTAATCGCGATTAAATATCACTAATCGTGCATTAAGCTTGATTTGTGTATCATGACATGTAACAAAACTTGTTTCATTTTTAACCATGACATCTTTTTCTTTTCTTTGTATATGGTTTATTCGTTTTGGATTTTAAATGAGAAGAAAAATAAAAAGGTTAAAGAAAAGAAAACAAAAGAAAAGGGAAAAAACAAATAGGCATGGGCAAGAGAGAGAGAGGTGAGGGGTCTCATTTGACCATGGCTCATTGTCATTTGTCTTCATCATCTTCCTCACTTCTTCTCCCTCTCCTCACCATGGCTGCCCCCTCTCCCCCTCCACCTCTATCCCCTCACAACTGTAGGGTTCCTAGGCACACTATAGAGGTCTCACAAGGCATCAACCATACCAATTTCAAATTTTATGGGTGCCGAGAAACCCTAATACGGATCGTTAACTAGAAATTTAGGCGATAAACGGAACTAGTTAACATCTTAACTAAAGGAGAGAGGCTACAACCTTTGTAGATCCGGTTCTCCACTTCCTTAGCTCCACGTACGCGTCCTCTCGCTGTCCATCTCGAATCCCGAACTCAAACGTCGGCTTCATCGGAGAATTAGGCGGACTAGGTCGTCGGCTTCGTGCCGAAGATGATCTACGTCGAGGTTTCACAAGTTCAAGCTCCGACTTCACCATGTTGTGAAACTTGTGAAGAAAACACCCAAAACAACTTGGCAAGAGGTAGAGGGTGAAGAAATAGGAGGTGGGTTCACTTTAGAATTGGATTTCTCACTTTAGATCTCAAGTTGCCATTGATGGCATCAAGTTTTCTATCTTGAAGAAGAAGATGAAGAAGAAGAAAGAATATGATAAGTGTTGAATTAAAATGAAAAATAATTCAATACTTATCATAAGCTAACCATAGTTGAGTGTAGAGAATAGACCATGGTTACTTGGATGGGTTAGGGTTAAGCATGAAGACAAGAATGGTTAAGAGGTCAAAGCTTCATGAAGCTTCAACTAAAAACAAACATAGCCACCATTCTTATCTAAATCTTTTCCAAATAAATAAATGAAAAAATAAATAAATAAATGAAGATGCAAAACCCTAATTATCAAATTAACCATGGTTTAATTCTATACACTTAACTAAATTGTCAAGTATCATCAAACATGATACAATTATGTGCACAAAAGTATATCACATATACTTCTTGCACATCAAGTGAGAAAATCCATATAAAGTGAACTAATACTAGCTAATGCAAAGTAATATATCAAATATATAATCATACATTAAATCATTAAATCAACACTTGACTTAACGATCCGGTCATATCGCATATAACCGACTAGTATCCTATGTATCGGCTTATCGAATCAATCGTTGATTCGATATCTAGGTTATATCGAATATAACCATTCGATACATTCATCGCAAGAATGGAATACGGTATCACATACACGCATTATTCTCGGTCCTGCACATATCTCATATGCGCTCCTATTTCGTTTCGCTTGAGCCAGGAAACCTCTGTGTAGGACTCTAAAGACTCGTCAATACGCCGGTAGCAGATGATGATCATATCAAGCATCTACAAGCCGCAAGCGGTCTGCTAAACGTAATGGCCATCCGGGTATTGAGCGATCAGAAGATCGACGAGCTAGCCCACTCACACTCCTGTGAATCCAACCAGTAACACTTGCCATACAGTCCGGTCTGTTCGTCTGATATGTCGTATATCAAGTCTAGGGGTGGTATACGTCAGACCCCAATAACCGATAAGTCGTGCCGATGTGAGGCTCATAACGGGTCGAGAAACTACTGGTAACACTTACCAGCAAATCTCTGATCAGCTCTGGCCAGGGACTTCCCTGTTACGGCCAATCGAGCACAGCGCAACATCAACCCCCAATACCGGGAGAGACGAAACCCCTCCTATCGCTCATTGCCTCCATGTGACTCGGGACTGTACCCAAAGACCACCATTTTGCACGCCCTCATGGACGTGGTAAGGTGGAGATCAAAGCACAGTGGGAATCACACAAGACTCTATGACGATCTCGGGTCTTCAGACTAACCTGTACAAGTGTCACCTGAGAACTGCCATCTGACGTGAGGTATAATACCATCTGGGAGTTCTCGACGAGTCCGTCCAGTGTACCCAGTCTCCACTGAGCACCCGTATACCATCTCTGATGTCAAACACCAATGGATATGGGATCATCCATCGCCCATCTCATGGGTCGAGAAGCGTATACGCTAGTCTACACTGGTATATCGATGCCCTGTCTCGATACACCCACGACTAGGGACCTTGAAGGATGTACTTATAGACTACCATGTCCCCACTAGTATGATCTGCATCATAGTCCAGGTAGTCAAGTACACATCCTAAGGGCTTTATCAACATGTAACTATAAGACAGTTTAAAGAGACAAGTGTACATGTTAAGATAAAGAGCAACCAGATAGCATACTATCATATCGAGCAAGAAAGTTATCTCTATATATGTCCAAGCATCCAATATAATATACATCATCTGTACAATTCTGGCCTCTAGGGCATACATACAACTAACAATCTCCCACTTGCACTAGGGCCAGCTGTTGTAGTATCGCATACCGAGCATCCCGAAGAGTCTCTCAAACTGTATCTGGGGAATGGCCTTCGTGAGTGGATCCGCCGTGTTGTTCTTCGTGTCAACCCTCCTGACCTCGATCTCCCGGCGATCAACTATCTCCCGGATCAGGTGATACCGCCTCAGAATATGCCTGGATCTCTGATGGGACCTGGGTTCCTTGGCCAAAGCCACCGCTCCATTGTTATCGCAATACAAAGGTATTGGATGCTCAATGGATGGAACCACTTCAAGTTCAGTAATGAACTTCTTGATCCAGACAGCTTCTTTAGCAGCATCGTTGGCAGCGATGTATTCAGCCTCCATCGTCGAGTCTGCCACGGTTTCCTGCTTGGAACTCTTCCAGCTAACCGCCCCTCCGTAAAGGGTAAAGACAAAGCCCGACCGCGACTTAGATTCGTCCTTATCACTCTGGAAGCTTGAATCGGTAAAGGACTCCACTTGGAGTTCTCCGTTACCATACACCAAGAACATCTCTTTAGTCCTTCGCAAGTACTTGAGAATGCTCTTCACAGCTGTCCAGTGATTCTGTCCAGGATCAGCTTGATACCTGCTCACTACACTTAGTGAGTATGCAACATCGGGTCTGGTACATAGCATCGCATACATGATAGAGCCTACAGCTGAACCATAGGGTATCCCTTGCATGCGAGCTCTCTCCAAATCAGTCTTGGGAGACATCTCTTTGGAGAGGGTGACTCCAGAGATCGTGGGCAAGTTCCCACGCTTGGATTCTTCCATACTAAACCTCTTTAGTATGGTGTCAATGTACCTGGATTGGGACAATCCCAAAATCCGTTTGGATCTATCTCTATAGATCCTAATTCCCAATATGCAGGAGGCATCACCAAGATCTTTCATTGAGAATCTTTGTGATAAGAAGAGCTTGACCGATTGCAGCATAGGAATATCATTTCCTATCAAGAGTATGTCGTCCACGTACAATACGAGGAAGACAACCTTACTCTCTGCCACCTTCTTGTAAATACAATGTTCATCTGGGTTTTTGACGAAATCAAACTCTTTGATAACGACGTCAAAGCAGATGTTCCAACTCCGCGATACTTGCTTTAATCCATAAATGGATTTAAGCAGCTTGCACACCTTACCGCTGCTCCCACTGTCTACGAAGCCCTCTGGCTGAGTCATGTACACGCACTCTTCTAAATCACCATTTAGAAAGGCGGTCTTAACATCCATTTGCCAGATTTCGTAGTCATGATACACAGCGATGGCAAGCATGATTCGGATGGATTTAAGCATAGCCACTGGAGAAAAGGTTTCGTCATAGTCCACACCTGGTCTTTGACGAAAACCCTTTGCTACAAGTCTAGCTTTGAAAGTCTCCACTTTCCCATCTACACCAAGTTTCTTCTTGAAGATCCATTTGCTCCCAATGGGTTTTACCCCTTCAGGAGCAACATCCAAAGTCCATACTTTGTTGGTGTACATGGATTCCATCTCGGACCGCATAGCATCCAGCCATTTCACTGAGTCCCTACTCGTGATGGCCTGCTCGAAGCTAGTTGGGTCATCATCCTTCATGATGCAATCCTCGCTCCCACCATCCATGAGAAAACCGTAGTATCTCTCAGGTGGGCGAGGAACCCTACTAGATCGGCGGAGAGGCTGAGGTTCATTGGGAACTACTGAATCCTCTGGTTCAACCAAATCTTCTGTTGTAGTCTGTATTGCTGGAACCTCTACCAGTTCTACCTCCTTGCCACTAATCTCTTTTTCAAGAAATTCCTTTTCTAAAAAGGTGGCATGTCGAGAAACAAACACCTTTTGTTCCTCGCTGTGGTAGAAGATATACCCGCGCGAGTGTTTGGGATATCCAATAAACTTACACAGAATAGACCTTGCCGCGAGTTTGTCCGGATTTTGCGTTTTTACATATGCCGGACAACCCCATATCTTAACATAATTAAGACATGGTCTCTTTCCTTTCCATATCTCATATGGAGTGGTTGGCACGGTTTTGGTGGGAACCATATTCAATAGATCTGCAGCTGTTTCCAGTGCATATCCCCAGAAGGAAATAGGTAACTCAGCTGTGCTCATCATAGAGCGCACCATATCCAATAGGGTGCAGTTCCTCCGTTCTGATACACCGTTGTGCTGTGGTGTATATGGAGTAGTCAGCTGAGAGTGAATCACATTCTCTTTTAGGAAGTCCAGGAATTCATTGCTTAAGTATTCTCCTCCTCGATCAGATCGAAGGATTTTAATACTTTTTCCGGTTTGGTTCTCGACTTCTTGTTTATATTCTCTAAATTTCTCAAAGGCTTCTGATTTGTGTTTCATCAGGAACACATATCCGAATCTAGAGAGATCGTCAGTGAATGTAATGAAGTACGAAGAACCATCCCTGGCATGTGTAGACATGGGACCGCATACATCACTATGTATCAGTCCCAAGAGTTCGGTAACTCTTTCTCCGTGTCCCGTAAACGGAGCTTTGGTCATCTTGCCTTTGAGACATGATTGGCAAGTGTCATAAGATGAAAATTCAAACGGATTTAAATATCCATCCTTATGCAACTTAGCTAATCGTGTCGCATTGATGTGACCCAGTCTACAATGGCACAAGAAGGATTCGTTCAGTACTGAACTCTTCCTCTTATGTGTGTTTGTTATACTCAGAACTGTTGATTGATTTAGAACATAAATGCCATTGCACAACGTGCCTGATCCAACCAACTTTTGGTTACGGAAAATGTTCATAACATTATCCTGTAATACAAAATTATATCCCTCTTTACTCAATAAAGAAACCGATATAATGTTGCATATCAGGTTCGGCATGTAATAGCATTCGTTCAGAACCAATGTATTACCAGTTGGTAATACAAGGTGATATTCCCCGACAGTCTTAGCTGCAACAATTGCACCATTTCCAACTCTAATGTCTTTATCACCTTCTCCAAGTTCTCTACCTTGTCTAAGCCCATGTAACTGATTACATATATGGGATCCTGACCCGGTATCTAATACCCAGGACGTAGGGCAAATGGAGAAACAGTTCTCTGTAACGAACACACCCGAAGAAAATGCATCATCATGTACTTTCTTCAATCGGGTGGCATGGGAATCCTGGTATTCCCCTATATCCTGTTCAGTCCTATAACTCTTATAGGAAAGAACGGAACCAACGTTCCCCAGCACAGTATAACATGCAGGTTCGGTCAATACATCCATATTATTATCTTTATTAGGGCATAAAATGGTCGCTACCTGGGGAGAGAGAGAAGAAAACACTTTAGCGTATGCTCGTACAAGATCAGATTGGTATTATCTTATCTAATCAGGATGGCTCCCACTGCTTTTTATCAAATCTTCCTTCAAACCCTAAAAGGAAAGACTAGCCGGGATTAATTACACACTACAAGTTCGCCAATCTTTCAGCCAGGCCAGTGTCAGTACTTTGAGGGAGGTCCCCCGTGCTTTCGCATGAACCTAATTAATGTAAACCTCGTTTTCCCAGAGGCGTAATCTCGTTAACACCTTTCTAGACACCTACTTGATCGGCTAATTGTAATATGTAAAACTCTCCCAGGAGTAACTCTTACTCGCAGCGGGTATCGGGATCCAACTATCTCATAGAAGGTATGCAATCTCATTGCAAATTTCAACACTTGAAATTCCCGATAATATTTTGCCCCTAGCGTCCTATGACCTTGACGCAGGCCAACAAACCATAGTGCGCTAGTCAAGTTCAACCCGTCATTTCCTGATTGAATTAAACCCACCCGTACGACCCTTGACGCAGGCCAACAAAGTCGCACGACTACCCTAATCCAATCTGCATCATATGCATAAGCAGGTAAATACTAGTTAGCTACCGCACACTACGCCTTGACGCAGGCTAACAAACGTAGCACGAATACTAACTACTACTTATCTTAAATGACGGAGGGCTACGACAGGTTTTTCTGAAAACCTATTGCGTAATGAACTTGATATCGTTGTAGAATCAAATGAAGTTTTGAAATGGAGTGATTTTGAGGCTTTTCTAGTTTTGCTAAAGGGGTCACTCCCGGTGAAGGGATCGTCGGCCCTTTCCTCGTCGAATGAGGTGCGGGATATATCATATATATCACTGTGCAAAGCAAAACTCAAAAACAATCAAAAGCAAACCGAGTATGAAGCATCTGCCAGCTATTGCTAAAGGAGTCACTCCCGGTGAAGGGATCTCGGTCCTTTCCTCATCGAATAAGGTGCAGGGTATATCATATATACCGCTATGCAAAGCAAGAACTGTAGCTACCCCTTTTTTATTTAAAATTTGATTCTACAACATCTTAGGTTTCTTTTCTTTCATTAATCACATTAATGAAGTCCCATCATTTAAATACATAAACATCACAGATAGATATGACGTACACTTATGCCATCCGCATTCGCCTCGATGTCCCCTCATGCACCGTTAGGTTAGGTAACTAACGACAGAGCAGGGCAGGGCTAGTGCGGGTGCAAAACATAAGTAACGTCTATATAATATATCATATATACTATATACTGTATCTATCACAGAACATCACATGATCACATCACTGATATCGCAGCAGAAGTAACATATGAAACATTGGATATACTAGAACGTCCGTGTTTTCAATACGAGCCAGTATAAAACACGGATTCCACGGTCGTGATGAATAGCCAATCCCACACCCCTAGACCCCTACGAGAGCGGCAAGCAACCCTGCCAATTCTAGGGTTAGGAGACCCGGACTCGACTCCTCGAGTTGGTCTCCCACTGGACCCCAGAACCCGGTTACTTTTGCTCCCCTCCTTGGGTCTATCCTAATGCGGAAAAGTAAATAATATACAAAGGGTGACAACTTCCGCAACCTGGAAGTGCCCCAAATAAAAGAATATTACATACAAGTTTTTACATGAATGAAAATGAAAAACACTCATCTCATATAAAAACCCCCGGCTATTCAAACACGACAATCCAATATAACATATCCAGCATCACATAACATCACATGTCATCAACGTAAGTAAATATGCGCATCCCAATTGTCGTTGACATATAGCAACGAAACCGGCGATATCACATATTACACTTACGGTCACAGAAAAGAAAGTGTAAAACTACAACAGTTGGAATCCGCAACCTCTTTAGACATCACATGCCTAATCAAATGAAATACTTAGACATCACATGCCTAACAGTTATAAACCCCGCATTTTAGTCTCATTATCGAAAACTCTTTTCAATATCAAGTGAAACTAAACCGCTAGATTTATAACATTCATTCAGTTATCTCATAACTGTTTGTGAATTCCAATTATTGTATCACATTCCAGATAATCAGAAAATGTTAAACTTTCCGATCGAACAGTCGAATACCCAAGTTTTCCCGATACAGCTCAACACATGAAATGAGTCTAACAACATTCAGTTCGTGCCTCAGTACCAACGGTCCAGCCGTAGAAGGGTCAAGCCAACGCCTCACATGTGGCACGCCGTACTGCCCCAAACCCGAAGGTTCAAAGGGCAGTTCAAGACGGTCACATAATCGAGTTAAGGTTTGTTGTCTTCTAGAGGGTCCATCGCGTTACTTGCACTACTTAGAACGTCGTTAAACTACGGAAAAATCCAACACTTGGAAATTTCCCGACAGGGGAAAAATTGGGTATTTATATCCGGTCGAACTTTTTAACATATTCTTAAATTTATCCGGAAAGCCACATAGACAAAATCTGATACTCCGATCGAAACACCGAATCCCCAAAACAATCCCAGAAAATTCAACTCTTGAATAAATATTAAAAATTCCCATAAAACTAAGCACCAGAAAAGAGGAATTACCATGCAAAAATTATTGCGCATTGTGAACGGTAGGCGGCGGAACCGCGGCAGAAGCCATGCTTCTGCCGCGTTTCCGCGGCGGTTTAGACGCATCATGAGCTCGTTTTGCACCATAATTCTTATATCTTCATGCTGATATTTTTAAGAATTTCTAATATGGAAAAATCCCATTTTTTAGAAAAAGTCCAGAGAGCAATATTTGAGTTGGGGTTTCGGGTCGATCGGACTTCAAACTCCGTCTAGACTTCGCCTAAGGCTCTAGCTAGGCTCTGATACCACTGTAGGGTTCCTAGGCACACTATAGAGGTCTCACAAGGCATCAACCATGCCAATTTCAAATTTTATGGGTGCCGAGAAACCCTAATACGGATCGTTAACTAGAAATTTAGGCGATAAACGGAACTAGTTAACATCTTAACTAAAGGAGAGAGGCTACAACCTTTGTAGATCCGGTTCTCCACTTCCTTAGCTCCACGTACGCGTACTCTCGCTGTCCATCTCGAATCCCGAACTCAAACGTCGGCTTCATCGGAGAATTGGGCGGACTAGGTCGTCGGCTTCGTGCCGAAGATGATCTATGTCGAGGTTTCACAAGTTCAAGCTCCGACTTCACCAAGTTGTGAAACTTGTGAAGAAAACACCCAAAACAACTTGGCAAGAGGTAGAGGGTGAAGAAATAGGAGGTGGGTTCACTTTAGAATTGGATTTCTCACTTTAGATCTCAAGTTGCCATTGATGGCATCAAGTTTTCTATCTTGAAGAAGAAGATGAAGAAGAAGAAAGAATATGATAAGTGTTGAATTAAAATGAAAAATAATTCAATACTTATCATAAGCTAACCATAGTTGAGTGTAGAGAATAGACCATGGTTACTTGGATGGGTTAGGGTTAAGCATGAAGACAAGAATGGTTAAGAGGTCAAAGCTTCATGAAGCTTCAACTAAAAACAAACATAGCCACCATTCTTATCTAAATCTTTTCCAAATAAATAAATGAACAAATAAATAAATAAATGAAGATGCAAAACCCTAATTATCAAATTAACCATGGTTTAATTCTATACACTTAACTAAATTGTCAAGTATCATCAAACATGATACAATTATATGCACAAAAGTATATCACATATACTTCTTGCACATCAAGTGAGAAAATCCATATAAAGTGAACTAATACTAGCTAATGCAAAGTAATATATCAAATATATAATCATACATTAAATCATTAAATCAACACTTGACTTAACGATCCGGTCATATCGCATATAACCGACTAGTATCCTATGTATCGGCTTATCGAATCAATCGTTGATTCGATATCTAGGTTATATCGAATATAACCATTCGATACATTCATCGCGAGAATGAAATACGGTATCACATACACGCATTATTCTCGGTCCTGCACATATCTCATATGCGCTCCTATTTCGTTTCGCTTGAGCCAGGAAACCTCTGTGTAGGACTCTAAAGACTCGTCAATACGCCGGTAGCAGATGATGATCATATCAAGCATCTACAAGCCGCAAGCGGTCTGCTAAACGTAACGGCCATCCGGGTATTGAGCGATCAGAAGATCGACGAGCTAGCCCGCTCACACTCCTGTGAATCCAACCAGTAACACTTGCCGTACAGTCCGGTCTGTTCGTCTGATATGTCGCATATCAAGTCTAGGGGTGGTATACGTCAGACCCCAATAACCGATAAGTCGTGCCGATGTGAGGCTCATAACGGGTCGAGAAACTACTGGTAACACTTACCAGCAAATCTCTGATCAGCCCTGGTCAGGGACTTCCCTGTTACGGCCAATCGAGCACAGTACAACATCAACCCCCAATACCGGGAGAGACGAAACCCCTCCTATCGCTCATTGCCTCCATGTGACTCGGGACTGTACCCAAAGACCACCGTTTTGCATGCCCTCATGGACGTGGTAAGGTGGAGATCAAAGCACAGTGGGAATCACACAAGACTCTATGACGATCTCGGGTCTTCAGACTAACCTGTACAAGTGTCACCTGAGAACTGCCATCTGACGTGAGGTATAATACCATCTGGGAGTTCTCGGCGAGTCCGTCTAGTGTACCCAGTCTCCACTGAGCACCCGTATACCATCTCTGATGTCAAACACCAATGGATATGGGATCATCCATCGCCCATCTCATGGGTCGAGAAGCGTATACGCTAGTCTACACTGGTATATCGATGCCCTGTCTCGATACACCCACGACTAGGGACCTTGAAGGATGTACTTATAGACTACCATGTCCCCACTAGTATGATCTGCATCATAGTCCAGGTAGTCAAGTACACATCCTAAGGGCTTTATCAACATGTAACTATAAGACAGTTTAAAGAGACAAGTGTACATGTTAAGATAAAGAGCAACCAGATAGCATACTATCATATCGAGCAAGAAAGTCATCTCTATATATGTCCAAGCATCCAATATAATATACATCATCTGTACAATACTGGCCTCTAGGGCATACATACAACTAACAACAACTACACCAAAACTACACCAAAACCTTACATCTTCTTCACTAAAAACATGCACAAGCTCACTACAAGCACATTGGACCAAGAAAAATTGGATTTTGGAGACTTGGAGCAACTCAAGAATTTTCTTGAGTTGCCAAATGAGGTATATTCTTCACTATTAGTATAGTATTTCTTTCACTTTAGCATGTATATATGTTTGGAAGTGTTGAAGTGAGGTTTTGTGAGCTTTAGAAATTCCTAGATGAGGGTTAGGGTTTTCCTTGAGTTGTGTTGGTGGACTTGAGTGTAATTGGTGACTACAAACCCCCATAGTGCTAAAAACCTTGACCAAACAGAGCCTAGACCATGCAATTTGTTTTTGATACCGAAATGTCGGTTTTGTGATAAATAGAGGGTGCAGGGAATCTGGGATGACCTGAGACTTTTACTAGAAAAGCAAACAACACCACTAACCTACATGGACCACTAAGAGGCCACCCTGCCAATACGAACCAAATCCATCCCACTTTGGCCGAGCAGGCCGGATTCCAGAGGGGTGTGGCTGGCCACTTTGTGGTGTATGATGCTAGGGTTTCTTCTGTAGCTCATATACCTCTTATATAACACCCCAGTATTGTTTGCTTACCCCAATTTCACCTGAAACAAAATTTGGGACCATTTTCATGAGTTGCTGCCTTGTATTCCTCGATGTCTTTGAATTAGAGTTTTGATATTTGTGTTTTGTATCGATCACCTAACGTTTGTACATCTATATCGGGTGTTATTTGGTTGATTTGCGTGAGTAGACCATAGGTTTTAACCTATATGCGTTTCGTGTGCCGTTTTGATTTTTCGTGCATGATTTCGGTTTACGATACTTTGTGTGTATATATGTAGGTACCCTCGAGTGGACTTGAACAACAAGAACAAGCGTGGCGACATCGACTTTGGCCAGCAAGGATCAAGGTGAGTAGATATATATCTACGGAGGAAGTCGAGTGGATGGCGTATAGCACCCCCGCATATTTGTAGCATTTGATGCGTTATATGTGTGTGTGCGCGCGCGCGCGCGTTATATTATGAGACGTGTATACTTAGCATGAAATGCTTAGGTAACTATGGGTTAAATTTAGTGTATTTGGATGATAGTGTCGTTAGTTATTTTCTTAGTCGCGAATCCTAGAATAAGGTTTACATACATGCGCACACATACACGCATACATTTTATTTTCTTGTTCGTATATGGGGATACACACACACACACACACACGCATATATGTATGTGAGTATGTATATATATATGTATACATATACACGGATGATGAGGATAGTATAGAATATTGGAGATGAGTCGATGTCATTGGGCTGGATGCCGTGTGATCGGTGAAGTAATTTGGTTCGTATTATGAGATACGACATAATATTATAGCGGGTCTTTAGGCGATGTGTTTTTATACACACGCATATATATATGTTGATGGTATCTGAATGTACTAGACTATAGATCAGTACCCCTAATTCAGGATATGATGATAAGGATACCAGATGAATAATGAGATAAATGTGATATTCGACTCGTACCCAGATTTGGGATGCCGTATGATGGATTTACCATACGAGATATAATTATGATGATTGATCCGCACTCTTGACTCTAGGATGTCATATTATATATTGTATCGTGCGTGATACTATTGAGACGGGATCACCGACTATTATATAAATATATATATCGACTCAGACTTAGGTGGATTTCCTTACCCTTTCGATTAGTCCCGTAGTTTATGAGGTAGATGTTAGTTGGGCTCGAGTCATATTTTCAAAACTGATGAATTGTGGGTATTTTAAAGACAGGCCCTATTTTCTGAAAACCACGATTCGTGTTATTTCAATAGTCCAAAAACTGTATGACTCGCATATAGAAATGTATATTTTCTTTATTATCGCGTTTACCATTCATTCTCCGTTTATTCATTGTTGTTATCATCGCATTGCATGATTAATGTGTATTTTAGTTATCATGAAACCCTGCTGTCAGGACACTAGCACCATTACCGATGATGCATATGCTCCACGTACACTTGCTTGCCGGCTCACACACATCATCATCGGTAATTTCCATGTCACGTACACATTAGAAAATACTACTTCATTAGTATAAATTGTTAGCTGATAGTTTCGACATGGTACTAGTGAGCTTGCTCTTATATGATAGCTTAGACATTGCATATATTTACTGTGTTATCTCATTCATGTATATTCATATATTCATTTTCCATGCGATAGTATGGGTCAGTTGGGATTGCCGGAGCCCGGTATTCATTATTTATTTACATCGTGATTTGAGATTTCGGATTTCCATGAGATTTTTGGATTTGGAGAAACCACAAAGATTTTATAAACCGATTATCATTTA
Organism: Agapanthus africanus; assembly: GCA_030015575.1. NCBI lineage: Eukaryota > Viridiplantae > Streptophyta > Magnoliopsida > Asparagales > Amaryllidaceae > Agapanthus > Agapanthus africanus. The sequence continues at coordinate 546,901,635 of JASDDO010000024.1, read as the reverse complement.
TAAAAATAGAAAATGCGGTTTACTCATGATATTATATGAGATATTTCCACTATGAGTTTTCTCGGCTCTTTAGCGATATCATACTCCCGATTCGAGGAGGAGGAAGAACCATCTGTGGGTGCATGGTGGACCTGGTGCAGTACCCCGGGGCAAGATGGTCGTAGATGATGGCGTTGAGCATGGCAGGGGAACACTACTGACCGGTTATTTGTGATGCGGTGGATATCCGGAGGATACCGACTTAGTCGTGAGATTTGATGATTTGGGTTAGTCCAGATTGCCGGAGCCCAGGGGCCAGTCCGGATAGCCGGAGCCCGAGATATTGAGACACAGAGACTTTGATATTTTATGATATGGGCCAGTCCGGATTGCCGGAGCCCGAGATATTGAGATATTGGGATATATATATATATTTTTGTGTCGATACTTGACACGGATTCTCTATGATTTCATTGATGATACTTTGATTTTTATACAGAAATCTCACTGAGATATGAAAACAGTTTTCTCATTTAAATTGTATTCTGTTTTCATGCATTCATACATCATATATATGACATATTAATCCCTGAGGCACTGACACAACCACTGGGTATTACACTTCTGTATAGAGATTTACCTTTGCCATTATTATATGCTTCAGGCTATATTATTTTGAGGATTTTATTATCGTATGACCTAGGATTGAGTCATACATGCGATTTTTGCTTAGTGATATTTTCTACTCACGAGTTGGCAACTCACCCCTGTTGTACCACAGTTTCTTGCAGGTCTTGCCGTACAGGTTTCCTTGGCGGCTTTGCTGGCACACTGCTTCTTTTCGGGTGATTGCTTTGGTAGGTGGGTTCACTCACATCGTGACCACCATTGTACTTTATATTTCGGTTGTATCTAGTAACTCCATCAACCAGACTGTATTATTTGATAATTTTAGAAGACCAGTTGTATATCCTTTCGACCTTAGTGCCGCGCGTTGTATTCTTATGGGTTTTCTTGATGATATTGAGTTTCCTTTTGAGTTTTGATCCTCGCCCTTCGGCGTTGTATATTATATTTCTTGCGTGGTTGTGACCGCCAATTGGCGAAGAGCTAGCTCCCGCTTGGGGACGCCTTTATATATATTCATGTGTTGCACCCTTTTTGGGGCCAGTATTTACAAAGGAAATTCTGTCGAAATGTTCAGAAAAGACTTGAGATTTTAAAAATGCAATACTTCGGCTTATGTTTTTAAACTATTTGCTTTAAAACTAAAATTTTCCTTCTTTTTTCTTTTAAATGGTTTAGATTTCTGGGATTTTTGGCTTACTTGAATTAGTTGGGGTCCTATAGACTTCATATGATTCAAGTGTCAGTCACGTGCCATTTCGGGTCGTGACACTAACATTATTTCGGGTTATTTAGACGGCGTTAAAAAGTTCGAACGAATATCAAATACCCAATTTTCTCCCTTGCTAGAAATTTTCCAAGAGTTGGATTTTTCCATGTTAAAGAACATTCAAAAATCATGCAAGTAATGCGATGGACCCTCTAGAAGAACAAAATCCTAACTCGATTCTATGACCGTAAGAACCGCCGCCAAACCCTAGGATTTGCGGTAGTTTTGCGGCGCCATAGGTGAGGCACGGGTTGACCCTTCTACGGTTGGTCTATAAGTACCGTGGCATGTTCTAAGTATTTTAAACTGTGCTCAAGTGTTGAGCTCTTTGGGAAATTTTGGGTGTTTGTTGATTCGATCGGAATGTTTAACATCGTCTAGTTGTTTGTGGAATGTGATACAATATTTGGAATTCATATTGTTAGGCATGAAATCCGAAGGATGTGATATTTCGGGTTTATGATGTCTATGGTGATTGTGGATTCCAAATGCTGTAGTTTGACATTTTCTTTTCTGCGACCGTAAGTGTAATATGTGGTGTATCGCTGGTTTCATTGCTATATGTTAACGACATTGAGATACGCATATTTACTTACGGTTATGACATGTGATGTTATGTGTTGCTGGGATATGTTATATTGGATCGTCATGTTTTGAATAGCCGGGTTTTTTTTATGTGAGATGAGAGTTTTTTCATTTTCATTCATGTAAAAACTTGTATGTAATATTCTTTTATTGGGGTACTTCCGAGATGAGGATGATATCTCCATTGTTGTATATTATTTACTTTTCCGCATTAGGATAGACCCAAGGAGGGGAGCATAAGTAACCGGGTTCTAGGGTCCAGTAGGAGACTATCTCGAGGAGTCGAGACCGGGTCTCCTAACTCTAGAATTGGTAGGGTTGCTTGCCGCTCTCATAGGGCTCTAGGGATGTGGGTCTGGCTATTCATCGTGACCGTGGAATCCATGTTTTATACTGGCTTAATTTAAAACACGGAATTCCTAATATATCCAATATTTCATATGTTATCTTCTACCGCTGATATTCTGTGATGTGATCACTTTATATGCATGAGACGAATGCTTTATTATTATATATATGATATATAATAAACGTTGCTTATGTTTTGCACCCGCACTAGTCCCGCTGTCATGACCCGAAATTAGCTCGTGACCGGCACTTAAATCACGCAACGTCTAAAGGCGTAACGTAATTCAAGTAAGCCGAAACCCAGAAATTTAAACCCCTTTAAGAAAATAAAAGAGGTGAAGTTTTGAAATAAGGTATAATGAAATCAAGTTTTTTTAAATGCATAGAGAGGAACATAAAGAATGCAAGTGAAGTTTACTAATTTGAAAACATGTTTTGCCTTTTAAAAATTTGGGCAGCACCTCCTTTGTATTTTTTGATCCAATAACATAATACATAATACTGATAAAAGGCATCCCCAAGCGGGAGCTAGCTCTTCGCCAAACGGCAGATCACAACCACGCAAGACAGTATATATAAGTATACGACGCCCAACGGTGAAGATCACCACAAAGGTAAAGAAATAAGCAAGACATAAACCCAAAGGCGAACATAAAACCCATTGCTCAAGTCACGCAACCACAAGTCTTGCTAAGTCTCATTACTTATACAAATATTAGTTTGATTTGATAGAGTTGACTAGATACAATATGAAATATAAATACAAGAGTGGCTACGATACAATGTCCCACCTACTAAAGCAGAACACCCAAATGCAACTGTGTGCCAGCGAAGCCTCTACTGATCCATGCGGACAACCTGCAAGAACTGTGGCTCAACGGGGGTGAGTAGCTAACTCGTGAGTAGAAAAACATCTACAGCTAGAAATCGAATAAGCAACGACTCCTAGGTCAACTATATAATAAAGGTAATACTATGATATCTAGGGTGACCGTATCTATATATGTGCCAACAATGTAATCAACACCTATGTATGCGGATATCATCCAACCATATCATCAATATATGTAGGCATGTGGATCGTATCCATATGTCAACCAATGACACAACAACATCATGCATGTAAATATCATAAAAGCATATGCATGAAAGTATGATGATATAAATCAACATGTGCCCCTCGCGACACATCAAAATTATGGAACCTGAGTGTCCAGCATCGACACTCAAAATATCATGAAACCCGTGTCCAGCATCGACACGTAAATCCTCATATCTCGGGCTCCGTCAGTCCGTATCGGCCCATATCATCTCTCGACTCCGATCGGTATCCTCCGGATATCCGCCGAGCCCAAATACTATCGCCGATGGGTAGTGCTCCCCTGCCAGGCTCACCGTCTAACAATATGAGTCTTCTTGCCCCGGGGTACCTCACTGGGTCCACCATGTACTCGCAGACAGTGCCTACCGCTCCTCGAATCGGGTTTCACATGCCACTCTCAGAACCGAGAAAACAAATGGTGGACGCACTGAAATATCAAATCAAGAGAATCCGGGTTTTTAAAACAATACACACTTTCTTTTGAAATCACCACGGTTCTCAAATCCAGAAATCTCATGAAAACAGCATATCTCAATGCGTATAATCATAAAGCATGATGTAGCGACATGTGATAGAAATGTATGCATATCGTATATCATGCAACATGGAACAGTAATATGTACATATCGAGGGAAAACCGCTCTTTTAAATGAATCCAGTTTTAAAAATATATCCTGCAGTTTCCAAGTTCTCCAAAGTCCAATGCAACATCGTTTAAAGGTGCATATGCAACAATAGCAAGCAAATTATGCAAGGAGTCATATCATATCATGATGCAGCAATCCTACCGTGTAGTGACATGGCAATTGTCGATGATGAAGTGTGTGAGCCGGCAAATCTGTGTAAGTGTAATATACGCATCATCGATAATGGTGTGGGTGTACTAGCACAGGTATATGCTATGCAATGAGAATAGCATGAATGCAACATAATGTAAATCATCAGCTAAAAGCTATAAGGTATATGTATCTACATGATCGAGTCGGTGAATCTATCAATCGACATCCTTCCTTACAACATCACGTACGGTATAATCTATCGTACGGCATCCTCTAGTCAAGGGTATGGATCATTCATCAAGTCAAACTCATCACGTACGAAAAATCATCGTACGGCGGCATCAAACCATTAGGGATCCTATCATCCTATAGGAAAACGAAGGGTACGGACCTAACGTCCCGTACGACATATCACACATGATTCACCATGATATATATATCTATAAATATACTTATGTCCCAGGTCACATCCACAACAATCTCATATCAAGGGACCGACAAGGTATCAATCACTACAATCGACTCGCATCCGTATACCGACATATCAATCAAATCATCATATCACATCGTATATCCTTTTTATCACATTAATATCTTATTAAGTCATCTTACAACAAGTCATTTTATATATACATCTACCTTATACATCAAATGTCACACTACTCTAAAACTCATACCTATTCTAGTGCAACTACATGTCTATAAGTCGTGATTCACATTCACTTCTCATATCCCTAAATCCTTCTCATATATCAATATATATATATCCAATAACTAATAACATTTCTAACTATCCTTTAAACTATATACCTAGTTTCTTAATCTATGTTTCCTTAACTATATTCTAAGAATCAGTTTCCATAAAAAACTTGCGGGTGTGCTATACGCCATCCACCCGACTTTCTCCGTAGATATAGATCTACTCACCTTGCTCCTTGCTTGCCGAAGTCGATGACGCCATGTGCCGTCGTCTCGGAATCCAAGTAAAAGTACCTACAATAATACACAATCGCAATCGCTATTAAAATCGAATCCGGAAAACCGATACGGCACACGGCGCGCTCATAGGTTAGAACCTACGGCATACGCGTGCAAAAAGAATCAAACAACCCTTGTTGTCGATGTACAAACATCCAACAACCAAAATAATATCAAATACCAAAACCAAGAATTCAAAATACGGAAAACATAACCAAAAATTACACCAATGTGCTCCCAGATTTTCCATAAGGCAAAATTAGCCAATTTTGCATATGGGGTTGCTCTAGATATAGGATAACAATGCCCCAGACCAAAAATCACAGAGTTTCACTCCAACTTGGCTGAAATTTATGGCCTATAGCAATAAATCTGCGGCCAGACTAGGGGATATTGGGCTCGGGTTTCAAGTGGTGGTTCATGGTTGCCTGTACGTCTCATGGTCATGGAAACTTCTTTTATGGTTGTCTCAGGTCATCCCAGATCTCTAAATACCATCACTAAATCCACAAAAACCCGATATCAGCGAATCTAAAGTCCGTATTTTGGGGTTTGGTCTCTGGTCCTGGTCAAGAATTGGTCTCTAGGGTCTTGCACACCCTCACTACAGCTCACAAGCCCACAAGTCACCATACCCTCTCTTGAATTTTTCCAATTTCACAAATCCATGCCTTAAACCCATTCGAAACTAACTAGAATGCTAGGAAAACATAAACTAAACTAAATGGAAGGGATTATACCTCATGGCTGAAACTCAAGAGAACCCTAGCTTCCCAATATTATCAAAATCCCACTTTGCTTGGTCCATTGTGTAGAGGATGAAGATGTGATCATTTTTTGTGAAAGGGGTATAGGGTTTTGGCAAGGTTTTTGAGATGATATTTGGGGTTGAAGGTGGAGGGAAGTGAGCCGGAGGAAGATAAAGAAGGAGGTGAAAATTGGTGGGGAAAGAGAATAGAGGCAACCCCATCTCTCTCTTACCTATTCTCTCTCTCTCTCTCTCTCCAAGCATGCTTACCCTCATGATTATGTCCCCTCCTCTCTCACTCTCCTCAATCATTCCTCTCAATTCTTTTCTCACCACAATAAAACCTTAACATAAAACAACACAAATGAACATGTAACCAAATGAATCATGTCATGGTGCACTAAGCATGAAAACTGTAGAAATACGGATTTGGCTTAATCGCGATTAGCAGTGCACTAATCGGGTCTTTATCCAAACTGCATATAATAAATTTTAAAAATGCCATATCCTTTAAATATATTTTTAAATGCGTAAATCATTTTAATTTCCATTTATTTCACAATTATTGGTATATATTTATACCCTTTTTCGAAAACCCTAATTTCGCAAATCGGGCAATTTTCGGGAAAAATATTATTTTAATATTAAATTCCAAAAATAATATTTTATATTTTCTGAAATGTTACAATTTTCCCCCCTTAAATAAATTCGGTCTCCGAATTTAAATTTAAACCCTCAAATTCTAAAACATTTCAATAATCAGATCAAATCAACGGGGCTCCGAAATCACGGAAGATATAAAAGCACTACAGCGCATCGCGTGCGCCTGTAAAACGAGTACAAAACTCAAACTCCGTCAAGTGTCACGCAAATCATCGGATTCGCACGTATATCATCGGAGTTACAATGGAGATACAGATCTCGAAATCCAATACCGAAATCCAATATAGACTAGTCAAATACTATAATATGTATATAGTACGCATTCTTGAAAAATCTCCAAAAACGGAATAAACACATGAAAAAAATCTTTTCTGAATTTCCGTGTGATGCATAACTCACGTCACAAATGACGAACGCTTATTGTAAAGTAATATTATGCGTTCATATACGTTTTGCTAAAATATACGTCCTGTCGTTTTTTAAATATCCCAAAAGGTTTTCTTTTGTACACGTTCATGTCGCTTGCGGACACGTAGGAAATAGCGAGACTATAGCTCCTTTTTGAAAACCTCTTGCTAAACTTTCAATGCATGCAAAGTACTCAGGTGCTGTCCTCAGATCAGTCCTGTTCGGCTACTATATAATATATAGTACCTATCATGAAAACAAAGTGCTCAAAGGCAGAATCGGCCTCAAAAGGCGTATCCAACAATCACGTGCGTCTGGTGTGCACGGAAATCAAGTCCAAATACAAGTGCTACCAATGTGCACAAAAGCAAAACTAAGTGCAATGGGTGTGCACGATAGCATCTGTCCAGTGCAACGGGTATGGACGACAATAATATCAAGTGCATCTCGAATGCACGAAAACCTCAATCCGGTACAGCTAACATGCACGGATGAAAATCCCAATCAAGTGAATCCGGTGTGCATAAAATCACATCTCGTAACATGCGCGAAAATGAATCTGGTGCAACAAATGCATAAAATACAAATCGGGTGCATCCAGTGCACGAAATACAAATCGGGTGCATCCAGCGCACGAAATAACAATCTAGTGCAATAAATGCACGAAAAATCATCAATAACTCAAATGTGCATAAAAACAACGCCGAGTGTACCAAGGTGTATAAAAATCATAACATGTGCCACTATGTGCACAGAACACGTATCGATGCACTGTAAGCACATATAAGCTATATCGAGTGCAAAAACCAAATCGAGTGCATACCACATGCACAAAATCAAATCAACCGTATAAAATCTACGAAATCATAAATACGTGCAGCCAAGGCACAAAACCGAATCTCAAGTGCAATAAATATGCACAAATCATAAACCAACACAACGGTGTATAAAGCATATCATAAGTGTAATAACTTTGCACCAAATATAAATACCCAGTAGGTGCAGCATGGTGCACGAAAACATTATCATGAAACTCAATCATCAAAACTCAAATCCAAGCGATATAAGTGTGATACTCGGATCACAAACGCAAATCGCAACAAATGACATTGAGGTACACCTCCTACAATGTCGAAGAATGTCGGTGTGCCTAAAAATGGCAGAGCAAGTATGTCCGCTTACCTCTTACTCACGGTCTGGCATCCTCTGTCTCTGGGTCCTCATTTTCTCTTCGGATTACCAATCTCGCAATCCATCGGCTCATCGTCCCGGTCAGGTGTGCTAACGAAAATAATTCCGCTCTGGCACTTCTCCGGTCGTCTCTCGGCCAATTATCACGACCGCTTGTAAAGCAGTACGTCACTGGCGTCGGCCCCTGGCCCTCTGAATACATATGACACAACTGATCCTGGGTACAAATCTCATCCTAGCAGTATCCTGGAAGGAACCTGCTCAGGGTCTCTTCCAATCTCGCCTATGCCTACTCTTGCATAATCTTTTCTCGCTTTCTGGACATCTGCGTTCTCAGGACAACATTTCATCGGGAATTGGCCGTATCCCAACACCTCTGTATACATATCAGATCTCTAATCTCAACGGGGAGTAACAACAGCTCTTCAGCATCTTGCACGAACCTCTGGTCCCACTCGTCTGTATCATCGTCCACTTTGACGTCACGTCACGCTATCTGCGTACTGCAAATGTTCTAGGTTACAGTCAATCCAAAGTCTCTCATACAGACTCGAAATCATGAACTAGGTATCTTCATCACCCTATAGAAGATCTCTAGCCAAACACGTCCTCGGGGACTCGTCCCAACCATCGGAGGAATACTCAATACTCGCCCGTCCTCGATCAACTCACAACGCATCTGGGTGAGGTCCTCTATCCGAAACTGGTTAGCTTACTGGTCTCCTTTCACATGATATCCGGACGACGTCAAACTTTTCGATCGAGTCATCGAGGTCCCAAAATTTCCCGAAAGCTCAACACCTGAGCACAGTCTAAAAATATCTGGTACAAACTACAGTACCTCTGGACCAGCCGTAGAAGGGCAAACCCAAGCCTTACTGATGGCACCGCTAAACTGCCGTAAACCCTAAGATTCAAAAGCGGTTCCATGGTCATCATGTCGAGTTAGGGTTTCATTCTTCTAGAGGGTCCACAGAATCACTTGCATGTTCCTCCGAATACTTAAACTTGGGAAAATATGTTTTCTGACATTCGTTCGAACTTTTAACTTCGCTTAGACGATATGTGAATACCCTTCATCTCTTAACTCGAGGTAGTCTAGCTATCATCTATCGCATCTCTGCCTGGAAGCTCCAGCGATCTCAGCTCGTAAGCCCTGGGAGCGGCATCCCATCAATCTCAGCAACAGCTGGGTTATCTGTCTGCATGATAGACGCCATCACAATCTCTGAGGTAGGCTGTACATCATCAGTCCTCTCACAACAGGCAGTCTCTATCAATGGCCTGATCATCCAGTGCAAAACCAAACACTCGCCTAAATAAGAGGTCACAACACAACACCACATCGAGACGTTCCCATGTTACCAGAAAACACAATGGTTAGTCCTCATCCATAACGAGCTCGCCCTGACCGCAACACTAGCAGCAGCTCAATCTGCGCTCAAACCATGGTGACAGGAACCTCAAGCGTGTATCGATGAACACAGGTCAAGGGCATGAAGCGAAACGACAGATCTAGAATGGATACATGATCATAAGAAGGAACAACATCAATGAAAGTATGATCATGGAAATGAACAGAATCAAGAATCTCAAATGGATGTATAATCATGGATATGAAGAGAATCACAGATCTCAAAATATGTACATCCTAAGGTTTCTTAAGTGGAGTATCGTATCGTAAATATACCGTGGAGCATACGTACGGTACGTCACTCTACTCAAGCTACCGACTCATCAATCAGGGTCAGCCTATGAAATGAAAGTTCGGGTCTATTACCCCCCCGTTCAAGTCTAAGTTCCGTAAGGTCAAGCCGAGGTTCCGAAATACATACCCGCCCTAGACTCCGTATAGTCAAACATAGACTCGAACCAAGGTTAAACCTAGCGCTCTGATACCAACTTTGGTACGACCCAAAATTGGCTCGTGACTGGCACTTAAATCACGCAACGTCTAAAGGCGTAAAGTAATTCAAGTAAGCCAAAACCCAGAAATCTAAACCTTTTTAAGAAAATAAAAGTGGCGAATTTTTGAAATAAGGTATAATGAAATCAAGTTTTCTTAAATGCATAGAAAGGAACATGAAGAATGCAAGTGAAGTATACTAATTTGAAAACATGTTTCGCCTTTTAAAAATTTGGGCATCACCTCCTTTATATTTTTTGATCCAAAACCATAATACATAATAATGATAAAGGCAGCCCCAAGCGGGAGCTAGCTCTTCGCCAAACGGCGGATCACAACCACACAAGATAGTATATATAAGTATGCGATGCCCAACGGCGAAGATCACCACAATGGTAAAGAAATAAGCAAGACATAAACCCAAAGGCGAACATAAAACCCATTGCTCAAGTCTCGCGACCATAAGTCTTGCTAAGTCTCATTACTTATACATATACTAGTTTGATTTGATGGAGTTGATTAGATACAATATGAAATATAAATACAAGAGTGGGTATGATACAATGTCCCACCTACCAAAGCAGAACACCCGAATGCAACTGTGTGCCAGCGAAGCCGCTACTGATCCATGTGGACAACCTGCAAGAACTGTGGCACAACGGGGGTGAGTTGCTAACTCGTGAGCAGAAAAACATCTATAGCTAGAAATTGAATAAGCAACGACTCCTAGATCAACTATATCATAAAGGTAATACTATGATATCTAGGGTGACCGTTTCTATATATGTGCCAACAATGTAATCAACACCTATGTATGCGGATATCATCCAACCATATCATCAATATATGTTGGCATGTGGATCCCGTCCATGTGTCAACCAATGACACAACAACATCTTGCATGTAAATATTGTAAATGCATATGCATGAAAGTATGAGGATATAAATCAACATGTGCCCCTCGCGACACATCAAAATCATGGAACCTGAGTGTCCAGTATCGACACTCGAAACATCATGAAACCCGTGTCTAGCATCGACACGTAAATCCTCATATCTCGTGCTCCGTCAATCCGGATCGGCCCATGGGCTCCGTCAATCCGGATCGGCCTATATCATCTCTCGACTCCGGTCGGTATCCTCCGAATATCCGCCGAGCCCAAATACTATCACCGATGGGTAGTGCTCCCCTGCCAGGCTAACCGTCTAACAATACGAGTCTTCTTGCCCCGGGGTACCTCACCGGGTCCACCATGTACCCGCAGACGGTGCTTACCGCTCTACGAATCGGGTTTCACATGCCATTCTCAGAACTGAGAAAACACATGGTGGACGCACTAAAATATCATATTAAGAGAAACCGGGTTTTTAAAACAATACACACTTTCTTTTGAAATCACCACGGTTCTCAAATTTAGAAATCTCATGAAAACAGTATATCTCAATGCGTATAATCATAATGCAAGATGTATTCGTCATGTGATAGAAATGTAAGCATATCCGTATATCATGCAACATGGAACAATAATATGCACATATCGAGGGAAAACCGCTCTTTTAAATGAATCCATTTTTAAAAATATATCCCGCGGTTCCCAAGTTCTCCAAAGTCCAATACAACATCGTATAAAGGTGCATATGCAACAATAGCAAGCAAATTATGCAAGGAGTCATATCATGATGCAGCAATCCTACTGTATAGTGACATGGCAACTGTCGATGATGAAGTGTGTGAGCCGGCAAATCTGTGTAAGTGTAACAGACGCATCATCGATAATGGTGTGGGTGTACTAGCACAGGTATATGCTATGCAATGAGAATAACATGAATGCAGCATAATGTAAATCATCAGCTAAAAACTATAAGGTATATGTATCTACATGATCGAGTCGGTGAATCTATCAATCGGCATCCCTCCTCACAACATCACGTACGGTATAATCCATCATATAGCATCCTCTAGTCAAGGGTATGGATCATTCATCAGGTTAAACTCATCACGTACGGAAAATCATCGTACGACGGCATTAAACCATTAGGGATCCTATCATTCTATAGGGCAACGAGGGGTACGGACCTAACGTCCCGTACAAAATATCACACATGATTCACCACGATATATATATCTATAAATATACCTGTGTCCCAGGTCACATCCACAACAATTTCATATCAGGGGACCGGCAAGGTATCAATCACCACAATCGACTCGCATCCGTATACTGACATATCAATCAAATCATCATATCACACCGTATATCCTTTTCATCACATCAATATCTTATTAAGTCATCTTACAACAAGTCATTTTATATATACATCTACCTTATACATCAAATGTCACACTACTCTAAAACTCATACCAATTCTAGTGCAACTACATGTCTATAAGTCGTGATTTACATTCACTTTTCATATCCATAAATCCTTCTCATATCTCAATATATATATCCAATCACTAATATCATTTCTAACTATCCTTTACACCATATCCCTAGTTTCCTAATCTAGGTTTCCTTAACTATATTCTAAGAATCGGTTTCCATCAAAAACTTGCGGGGGTGCTATACGCCATCCACCCGACTTCCAGATCTACTCACCTTGCTCCTTGCTTGCCGAAGTCGATGACGCCATGCTCTGTCGCCTCGGAATCCAAGTGAAGGTACCTACAATAATACACAATCGCAATCGCTATTAAAATCGAATCTGGAAAACCGATACGGCACACGGCGCGCTCATAGGTTTGAACCTATGGCCTACGCCTGCAAAAACAATCAAACAACACTTGTTGTCGATGTACAAACATCCAACAACCAAACTAATATCAAATACCAAAACCAAGCATTCAAAATACGGAAAACATAACCAAAAATCACACCAATGTGCTCCCAGATTTTCCATCAGGCAAAATTAGCCAATTTTGCATATGAGGTTGCTCTAGATATAGGATAACAATGCCCCAGACAAAAAATCACAAGGTTTCACTCCAACTTGGTCGAAATTTGCGGCCTATAGAAATAAATCTGCGGCTTATAGAAATAAATCTGCAGCCATACTAAGGGATATTAGGCTTGGGTTTCATGTGGTGGTTCATGGTTGCCTGCACGTCTCATGGTCATGGAAACTTCTTTTATGGTTGTCTCGGGTCATCCCAGATCTCTAAATACCATCAATAAATCCATAAAAACCCGATATCGACGAATCTAAAGTCCGTATTTTAGGGTTTGGTCACTGGTCCAGGTCAAGAATTGGTCTCTAAGGTCTTGCACACCTTCACTACAGCTCACAAGCCCACAAGTCACCAAACCCTCTCTTGAATTTTTCCAGTTTCACAAATCCACACCTTAACCCATTCTTAACTAACTAGAATGCTAGGGAAACATAAACTAAATTAAGTGGAAGGGATTATACCTCATGGATGAAACTCAAGAGAACCCTAGCTTCCCAATGTTATCAAAATCCCACTTTGCTTGGTCCATTGTGTAGAGGATGAAGATGTGATCATTTTTTATGAAAGGGATGAAGGGTTCCTAGGCACTCTCAAGAGGTCTCACAAGGCATCAACCATGCCAATTTCAAATTTTACGGTGCCGAGAAACCCTAGACTAGATCGTTAACTAGAATTTTAGGCGACAAAGTGAAACTAGTTAACTACTTAACTAAAAGAAAGATGCTACAACCTTTGTAGATCCGGTTCTCCACTTCCTTAGCTCCACGTAGACTTCCTCTCGCTGTCCGTCTCGAATCCCGGACTCAAGCATCGGCTTCATAGGAGAAATGGGCGGGCAAGGTCGTCGGCTTCGTGCCGAAGATGATCTATGTCGAGGTTACACAAGATCAAGCTCCAACTTCACCAAGTTGTGAAACTTGTGAAGTAAACACCCTATACTACTTGGCAAGAGGTAGAGGATGAAGAAATAGGAGGTGGGTTCACTTTAGAATTGGATTTCTCACTCATTTGCTCAAGTTGCCATTGATGAAGGCAATGTTTTTCTTGAAGAAGAAGAAGGAGAAGATGAAGAATATTATGATATCATATTCAAAATGAAAAAGAAAATGAATACTTATCATAATGAGAACCATGGTTAGGTGTAGAGAATTGACTAAGGTTAGAAGAATGGTTAGGGTTAAGCATGAAGACAAAGTGGTCACTTTGGTCAAAGCTTCATGAAGCTTCAACAAGCTTCAAGAATGAAAGCAACCCTTTTGTTTTCATTTGCCATTTCTTTTTAATCCAATTTAAAAAGAAAAAGGAATGAATAAATAAAAACCCTAACCACTTTCTTAACCAAGGTTTAATTCTTTACACTTAACCAAATGAGCAAGTATCATCAAACATGATACAAACATGTGCACAAAAGTATATCACATATACAACTTGCACATCAAGTGAGAAAATCCATTTAAAGTGAACCAATACTAGTTAATGCAAAGTAATATATCAAATATATAATTATACATTAAATCATTAAATCAACAGTTGATTTAACGATCCGGTCATATCGCATATAACCAACTAGGATCCTATGTATCGGCATATCGAATCAATCCTTGATTCGATATCTAGGTTATATCGAATATAACCAATTGATACATCTATCGCGAGAATGGAATACGGTATCACATACACGCATTATTCTCGGTCCTGCACATATCTCATATGCGCTCCTATTTCGTTTCGCTTGAGCCAGGAAACCTCTGTGTAGGACTCTAAAGACTCGTCAATACGCCGGTAGCAGATGATGATCATATCAAGCACCCACAAGCCGCAAGCGGTCTGCTAAACATAACGGCCATCCGGGTATTGAGCGATCAGAAGATCGACGAGCAAGCCCGCTCACACTCCTGTGAATCCAACCAGTAACACTTACCGTACAGTCCGGTCTGTTCGTCTGATATGTCGCATATCAAGTCTAGGGGTGGTAAACGTCAGACCCCAATAACCGATAAGTCGTGCCGATGTAAGGCTCATAACGGGTCGAGAAACTACTGGTAACACTTACCAGCAAATCTCTGATCAGCCCTGGCCAGGGACTTCCCTGTTACGGCCAATCGAGCACAGCGCAACATCAACCCCCAATACCGGGAGAGACGAAACCCCTCCTATCGCTCATTGCCTCCATGTGACTCGGGACTGTACCCAAAGACCACCGTTTTGCACGCCCTCATGGATGTGGTAAGGTGGAGATCAAAGCACAGTGGGAATCACACAAGACTCTATGACGATCTCGGGTCTACAGACTAACCTGCACAAGTGTTACCTGAGAACTGCCATCTGACGTGAGGTATAATACCATCTGGGAGTTCTCGGCGAGTCCGTCCAGTGTACCCAGTCTCCACTGAGCACCCGTACACCATCTCTGATGTCAAACACCAATGGATATGGGATCATCCATTGCCCATCTCATGGGTCGAGAAGCGTATACGCTAGTCTACACTGGTATATCGATGCCCTGTCTCGATACACCCACGACTAGGGACCTTGAAGGATGTACTTATAGACTACCATGTCCCCACTAGTATGATCTGCATCATAGTCCAGGTAGTCAAGTACACATCGTAAGGGCTTTATCAACATGTAACTATAAGACAGTTTAAAGAGACTAGTAAGCATGTTAAGATAAAGAGCAACCAGATAGCATACTATCATATCGAGCAAGAAAGTCATCTCTATATATGTCCAAGCATCCAATATAATATACATCATCTGTACAATACTGGCCTCTAGGGCATACATACAACTAACAATCTCCCACTTGCACTAGGGCCAGCTGCTGTAGTATCGCATACCGAGCATCCTGAAGAGTCTCTCAAACTGTATCTGGAGAATGGCCTTCGTGAGTGGATCCGCCGTGTTGTTCTTCGTGTCAACCCTCCTGACCTCGATCTCCCGGCGATCAACTATCTTCCGGATCAGGTGATACCGTCTTAGAATATGCCTGGATCGCTGATGGGACCGGGGTTCCTTGGCCAAAGCCACCGCTCCATTGTTATCACAATACAAAGGTATTGGATGCTCAATGGATGGAACAACTCCAAGTTCAGTAATGAACTTCTTGATCCAGACAGCCTCTTTGGCAGCATCGTTGGCAGCGATGTATTCAGCCTCCATCGTCGAGTCTGCCATGGTTTCCTTCTTGGAACTCTTCCAGCTAACCGCCCCTCCGTAAAGGGTAAAGACAAATCCCGACTGCGACTTAGAGTCGTCCTTATCACTCTGGAAGCTCGAATCGGTAAAGGACTCCACTTGGAGTTCTCCGTTACAATACACCAAGAGCATCTCTTTAGCCCTTCGCAAGTACTTGAGAATGCTCTTCACAGCTGTCCAGTGACTCTCTCCAGGATCAGCTTGATACCTGCTCACTACACTTAGTGAGTATGCTACATCGGGTCTGGTACATAGCATCGCATACATGATAGAGCCTACAGCCGAAGCATAGGGTATCCCTTGCATGCGAGCTCTCTCCAAATCAGTCTTGGGAGACATCTCTTTGGAGAGAGTGACTCCAGAGATCGTGGGCAAGTTCCCACGCTTGGATTCTTCCATACTAAACCTCTTTAGTATGGTGTCAATGTACCTGGATTCGGACAATCCCAATATCCGTTTGGATCTATCTCTATAGATCCTAATTCCCAATATGCAGGAGGCATCACCAAGATCTTTCATTGAGAATCTTTGTGATAAGAAGAGCTTGACCGATTGCAGCATAGGAATATCATTTCCTATCAAGAGTATGTCGTCCACGTACAATACGAGGAAGACAACCTTACTCTCTGCCATCTTCTTGTAGATACAAGGTTCATCTGGATTTTTGACGAAATCAAACTCTTTGATAACGACGTCAAAGCAGATGTTCCAACTCCGCGATGCTTGCTTTAATCCATAAATGGATTTAAGCAGCTTGCACACCTTCCCGCTGCTCCCACTGTCTATGAAGCCCTCTGGCTGAGTCATGTACACGCACTCTTCTAAATCACCATTTAGAAAGGCGGTCTTAACATCCATTTGCCAGATTTCGTAATCATGATATGCAGCGATGGCAAGCATGATCCGGATGGATTTAAGCATAGCCACTGGAGAAAAGGTTTCGTCATAGTCCACACCTGGTCTTTGACGAAAACTCTTTGCTACAAGTCTAGCTTTGAAAGTCTCCACTTTCCCATCTACACCAAGTTTTTTCTTGAAGATCCACTTGCTCCCGATGGGTTTTACCCCTTCAGGAGCAACATCCAAAGTCCATACTTTGTTGGTGTACATGGATTCCATCTCGGACCGCATAGCATCCAGCCATTTCACTGAGTCCCTACTCGTGATGGCCTGGTCGAAGCTAGTTGGGTCATCATCCTCCATGATGCAATTCTCGCTCCCACCATCCATGAGAAAACCATAGTATCTCTCAGGTTGGCGAGGAACCCTACTAGATCGGCGGAGAGGCTGAGGTTCATTTGGAGCTACTGAATCTTCTGGTTCCACTAAATCTTCAGTTACGGTTTGTGTATCTGGAACTTCTTCCAGCTCTACCACTTTGCCACTAATTTCTTTTTCAAGGAATTCCTTTTCTAAAAAGGTGGCATATTGAGAAACAAACACCTTTTGTTCTTCAGCATGATAGAAAAAATATCCTTGTGAATTCTTAGGATATTCCACAAACTTGCAGAGAACTGACCGTGCCTCGAGTTTGTCTGGATTTTTCCTTTTGACATAGGCCGGACAACCCTATATCTTAACTCATTTAAAATATGGTCTCTTCCCACTCCATATCTTATATGGTGTGGTAGGTACAGATTTAGATGGAACTTGATTCAATAGGTATGTTGCTGTCTCCAGCGCATATCCCCAGAAGGAAATAGGTAACTCAGCTGTGCTCATCATAGAGCGCACCATATCTAATAGGGTGCGGTTCCTCTGTTCTGATACACCGTTGTGCTGTGGTGTATATGGAGGAGTCAGCTGAAAGAGAATCCCATTCTCTTTTAGGAAGTCCAGGAATTCATTGCTTAAGTATTCTCCTCCTCGATCAGATCGAAGGATTTTAATACTTTTTCCGGTTTGGTTCTCGACTTCTTGTTTATATTCTCTAAATTTCTCAAAAGCTTCTGATTTGTGTTTCATCAGGAACACATATCCGAATCTAGAGAGATCATCAGTGAATGTAATGAAGTACGAAGAACCATCCCTAGCATGTGTAGACATGGGACCGCATACATCACTATGTATCAGTCCCAAGAGTTCGGTAACTCTTTCTCCGTGTCCCGTAAACGGAGTTTTGGTCATCTTGCCTTTGAGACATGACTGCCAAGTGTCATAAGATGAAAATTCGAATGGTTTCAAATATCCATCCTTATGCAACTTAGCCAGTCGTGTCGCATTGATGTGACCAGTCTACAATGCCACAAGAAGGATTCGTTCAGTTCTGAACTCTTCCTCTTGTGTGTGTTTGTTATGCTCAGAACTGTTGATTGGTTTAGAACATAAATGCCATTGCACAACGTGCCTGATCCAACCAACTTTTGGTTACGGAAAATGTTCATAACATTGTCCTGTAATACAAAATTATATCCCTCTTTACTCAATAAAGAAACCGATATAATGTTGCATATCAGGTTCGGCATGTAATAGCATTCATTCAGAACCAATATATTACCAGTTGGTAATACAAGGTGATATTCCCCGACAGTCTTAGCTGCAACAATTGCACCATTTCCAACTCTAATGTCTTTATCACCTTCTCCAAGTTCTCTACCTTTTCTAAGCCTATGTAACTGATTACATATATGGGATCCTGACCCGGTATCTAATACCCAGGACGTAGGGCAAATGGAGAAACAGTTCTCTGTAACGAACACACCCGAAAAAAATGCATCATCATGTACTTTCTTCAATCGGGTGGCATGGGAATTCTGGTATTCCCCTATATCCTGTTCATTCCTATAACTCTTATAAGAAAGAACGGAACCAACGTTCCCCAGCACAGTATAACATGCGGGTTCGGTCAATACATCCATATTATTATCTTTATTAGGGCATGAAATGGTCGCTACCTGAAGAGAGAGAGAGAAGAAAACACTTTAGCGTATGCTCTTGCAAGATCAGATTGGTTTTTATCTTATCTAATCAGGATGGCTCCCACTGGTTTTTATCAAATCTTCCTTCAAACCCTAAAAGGAAAGACTAGCCGGGATTAATTACACACTACAAGTTCGCCAATTTTTCAGCCAGGCCAGTGTCGGTACTTTGAGGGAGGTCCCCCATGCTTTCGCACGAACCTAATTAATGTAAACCTCGTTTTTCCAGAGGCGTAACCCCGTTGACACCTTTCTAGACACCTACTTGATCAGCTAATTGCAATGTGTAAAACTCTCCCAGGAGTAACTCTTACTCGCAGTGGGTATCGGAATCCAACTATCTCATAGAAGGTATGCAATCTCATTGCAAATTTCAACACTTGAAATTCCCGATAATATTTTGCCCCTAGCAGCTATATGACCTTAACATAGTCAACAAATCATAAGTGCTAGTCAAGTTCAACCCGTCATTTCCTGATTGAATTAAACCCACCCGCACGACCCTTAACATAGTCAACAAAGTCGCACGACTACCCTAATCCAATCGCATCTTATGCTTATACAGATAAGCACCAATCAGCTACCGCACACTACGCCTTAACATAGTCAACAAACGTAGCACGAATACTAACTAGTACTTATCTGAAATGACGGAGGGCCACGACAGGTTTTTCTGAAAACCTATTGCGTAATGAACTTGATATCGTTGTAGAATCAAATGAAGTTTTGAAATGGAGTGATTTTGAGGCTTTTCTAGTTTTGCTAAAGGGGTCACTCCCGGTGAAGGGATCGTCGGCCCTTTCCTCGTCGAATGAGGTGCGGGATATATCATATATATCGCTGTGCAAAGCATAAACTATAGAAGCAATCAAAAGTCAAACCGAGTGTGTAGCATCTGCCAGTTATTGCTAAAGGAGTCACTCCCGGTGAAGGGATCTCGGTACTTTCCTCATCGAATAAGGTGCAGGGTATATCATATATACCGCTATGCAAAGCAAGAACTGTAGCTACCTTTTTTATTTAAAATTTGATTCTACAACATCTTAGGTTTCTTTTCTTTCATTAATCACATTAATGAAGTCCCATCATTTAAGTCACCTAAACATCACAGATAAATACGACGTACACTTATGCCGTCCGCATTCGCCTGAATGTCCCCTCGTGCACCGTTAGGTTAGGTAACTAACGGCAGAGCAGGGCAGGGCTAGTGCGGGTGCAAAACATAAGTAACGTCTATATAATATATCATATATACTATATACTGTATCTATCACAGAACATCACCTGATCACATCACAGATATCGCAGCAGAAGAAACATATGAAACATTGGATATACTAGGACGTCCGTGTTTTCAATACGAGCCAGTATAAAACACGGATTCCACGGTCGTGATGAATAGCCAATCCCACACCCCTAGACCCCTACGAGAGCGGCAAGCAACCCTACCAATTCTAGGGTTAGGAGACCCGGACTCGACTCCTCGAGATGGTCTCCCACTGGACCCTAGAACCCGGTTACTTGTGCTCCCCTCCTTGGGTCTATCCTAATGCGGAAAAGTAAATAATATACAAAAGGTGACAACTTCCGCAACCTGGAAGTGCCCCAAATAAAAGAATATTACATACAAGTTTTTACATGAATAAAAATGAAAAACACTCATCTCACATAAAAACCCCCGGCTATTCAATCACGACAATCCAATATAACATATCGAGCAACACATAACATCACATGTCATCAACGTAAGTAAATATGCGCATCCCAATTGTCGTTGACATATAGCAACGAAACCGGCGATATCACATATTACACTTACGGTCACAGAAAAGAAAGTGTAAAACTACAACAGTTAGAATCCGCAACCTCTTTAGACATCACATGCCTAATCAAATGAAATACTTAGACATCACATGCCTAACAGTTATAAACCACGCATTTTAGTCTCATTATTGAAAACTCTTTTCAATATCAAATGAAACTAAACCGCTAGATTTATAACATTCATTCAGTTATCTCATAACTGTTTGTGAATTCCAATTATTGTATCCCATTCCGGATAAATAGAAAATATTAAACTTTCCGATCGAACATTCGAACACCCAAGTTTTCCCGACTCTGATCAACACATGAAATAAGTTCAAAAACATTCATTTCATGCCTCAGTACTAACGGTCCAGCCGTAGAAGGGTCAAGCCAACGCTTCACATGTGGCACGCCGTACTGCCCCAAACCCGAAGGTTCAAAGGGCAGTTCAAGACGGTCACATAATCGAGTTAAGGTTTGTTGTCTTCTAGAGGGACCATCGCGTTACTTGCACTACTCAGAACGTCCTTAAACCACAGAAAAAATCCAACACTTGGAAATTTTCCGGCAGGGGAAAAGTTGGGTATTTATATCCGGTCGAATCTTTTAACATATTCTAAAATATCCGAAAAGCCACATAGACAAGGTTTGATAATCCGATCGAATCGTCGATTCCCAATACAACCCCAGAACACTCAAGTTTTGAGTCAAATTAAAAATTCCCAGAAAATTCAGCATAATAAAATAGGAATTACTGTGCAAAAATGGACAGATGATGTCATCAGATGGCCGTGGAACCGCCGCAGAAGCCAAGCTTCTGCCGCGGTTCCGCCGCGCCCTTAACAGATCATGGAATAAATTTTGCATCGTAATTCTTAGAATTCCCTGCTGAATTTTTTAAGCATTTTTAATATGGAAAAATCCCAGATTTTAGAAAAAGTCCAGAGAGCATATCGGGAATTAGGGTTTCGGTTCGATCGGGTTTCAAACGTCGTCTAGACTTCGCCTAAGGCTCTAGCTAGGCTCTGATACCACTGAAGGGTTCCTAGGCGCTCTCAAGAGGTCTCACAAGGCATCAACCATGCCAATTTCAAATTTTACGGTGCCGAGAAACCCTAGACTAGATCGTTAACTAGAATTTTAGGCGACAAAGTGAAACTAGTTAACTACTTAACTAAAAGAAAGATGCTACAACCTTTGTAGATCCGGTTCTCCACTTCCTTAGCTCCACGTAGACGTCCTCTCACTGTCCGTCTCGAATCCCGGACTCAAGCATCGGCTTCATCGGAGAAATGGGTGGGCAAGGTCGTCGGCTTCGTGCCGAAGATGATCTACGTCGAGGTTACACAAGGTCAAGCTCCAACTTCACCAAGTTGTGAAACTTGTGAAGTAAACACCCTATACTACTTGGCAAGAGGTAGAGGATGAAGAAATAGGAGGTGGGTTCACTTTAGAATTGGATTTCTCAGTCATTTGCTCAAGTTGCCATTGATGAAGGCAAGGTTTTTCTTAAAGAAGAAGAAGGAGAAGATGAAGAATATTATGATATCATATTCAAAATGAAAAAGAAAATGAATACTTATCATAATGAGAACCATGGTTAGGTGTAGAGAATTGACTAAGGTTAGAAGAATGGTTAGGGTTAAGCATGAAGACAAAGTGGTCACTTTGGTCAAAGCTTCATGAAGCTTCAACAAGCTTCAAGAATGAAAGCAACCCTTTTGTTTTCATTTGCCATTTCTTTTTAATCCAATTTAAAATGAAAAAGGAATGAATAAATAAAAACCCTAACCACTTTCTTAACCAAGGTTTAATTCTTTACACTTAACCAAATGAGCAAGTATCATCAAACATGATACAAACATGTGCACAAAAGTATATCACATATACAACTTGCACATCAAGTGAGAAAATCCATTTAAAGTGAACCAATACTAGTTAATGCAAAGTAATATATCAAATATATAATTATACATTAAATCATTAAATCAACAGTTGATTTAACGATCCGGTCATATCGCATATAACCAACTAGGATCCTATGTATCGGCATATCGAATCAATCCTTGATTCGATATCTAGGTTATATCGAATATAACCAATTAATACATCTATCGCGAGAATGGAATACGGTATCACATACACGCATTATTCTCGGTCCTGCACATATCTCATATGCGCTCCTATTTCATTTCGCTTGAGCCAGGAAACCTCTGTGTAGGACTCTAAAGACTCGTCAATACGCCGGTAGCAGATGATGATCATATCAGGCACCCACAAGTCGCAAGCGGTCTGCTAAACGTAACGGCCATCCGGGTATTGAGTGATCAGAAGATCGACGAGCAAGCCCGCTCACACTCCTGTGATTCCAACCAGTAACACTTACCGTACAGTCCGGTCTGTTCGTCTGATATGTCGCATATCAAGTCTAGGGGTGGTAAACGTCAGACCCCAATAACCGATAAGTCGTGTCGATGTGAGGCTCATAACGGGTCGAGAAACTACTGGTAACACGTACCAGCAAATCTCTGATCAGCCCTGGCCAGGGACTTCCCTGTTACGGCCAATCGAGCACAGCGCAACATCAACCCCCAATACCGGGAGAGAAGAAACCCCTCCTATCGCTCATTGCCTCCATGTGACTCGGGACTGTACCCAAAGACCACCGTTTTGCACGCCCTCATGGACGTGGTAAGATGGAGATCAAAGCACAGTGGGAATCACACAAGACTCTATGACGATCTCGGGTCTACAGACTAACCTGCACAAGTGTTACCTGAGAACTGCCATCTGACGTGAGGTATAATACCATCTGGGAGTTCTCGGCGAGTCCGTCCAGTGTACCCAGTCTCCACTGAGCACCCGTACACCATCTCTGATGTCAAACACCAATGGATATGGGATCATCCATTGCCCATCTCATGGGTCGAGAAGCGTATACGCTAGTCTACACTGGTATATCGATGCCCTGTCTCGATACACCCACGACTAGGGACCTTGAAGGATGTACTTATGGACTACCATGTCCCCACTAGTATGATCTGCATCATAGTCCAGGTAGTCAAGTACACATCCTAAGGGCTTTATCAACATTTAACTATAAGACAGTTTAAAGAGACTAGTAAGCATGTTAAGATAAAGAGCAACCAGATAGCATACTATCATATCGAGCAAGAAAGTCATCTCTATATATGTCCAAGCATCCAATATAATATACATCATCTGTACAATACTGGCGTCTAGGGCATACATACAACTAACAAGGGATATAGGGTTTTGGCAAGGTTTTTGAGATGATATTTGGGGTTGAAGGTGGAGGGAAGTGAGCTTGCGGAAGATGAAGAAGGAGGTGAAAAATGGTGGGGGAAAGAGAATAGAGGCAGCCACCCTCTCTCTTACGTATTCTCTCTCTCTCTCTCTCTCTCTCTCCATGCATGCTTACCCTAATCATCATGTCCCCCCTCTCTCTCTCCTCAATCATTCCTCTCAATTTTTTTCTCACCACAATAAAACCATAACATAAAACAACACAAATGAACATGTAACCAAATGAAACATGTCATGGTGCATTAACCATGAAAACTGTAGAAACACCGATTTGTCTTAATCGCGATTAGCAGTGCACCAATCGGGTCTTTATCCAAACTGCATGTAATAAATTTTAAAAATGCCATATCCTTTAAATATATTTTTAAATGCGTAAATCATTTTAATTTCCATTTATTTAACAATTATTGGTATAAATTTATACCCTTTTTTGAAAACCCCAATTTCGTAAATCGGGCAGTTTTCGGGAAAAATATTATTTTAATATTAAATTCCAAAAATAATATTTTATATTTTCTGAAATGTTACATCCGCCCCGCTATGCCATTAGTTAAGTAACCTAACGGCGCATAACGGGACACTGTGGCGAATGCAGATGGCATATGCGTACGTTGTATTTTCGTTTCTTCTGTGATGCTTAGGAAGAATAATTGATGAGACTTCATTAATGAGATTAATGAAAAAGAAAGAACCTAAAAGATGTTGTAGAATCAAATTCTCAAAAAGGGTAGCTCTAGTTTTTGCTTTGCATATCGGTATTCCTTGTAGAATATCCAACACCTCATTCGATGAGGAAAGAGCCGAGATCCCTTCATAGGGAGTGATCTCTTTAGCGCAACTAGCAGATGCTACAACCCACTTGGTTTTTTCTTTTGATTTCTTCTTTTAATTCTTGCTTTGCATAGTGGTATTTGTGAAATATCCTGCACCTTATTCGATAAGGAAAGAGCCGAGATCCCTTCACCGGGAGTGACCTCTTTAGCAAAACTAGTAAAAAGCCTCAAAAACACTCCTTTTCAAAAATCACTTGTTTCTACAACAATATCAAGTTCATTACGCAAAAGGTTTTCTTAAAAACCTGTCGTAGCTCTCTGTCATTTCAGATAAGTACTACTTAGTATTCGTGCTGCGTTTGTTGACCTTTGTTAAGGCGTAGTGTGCGGTAGTTGATTAGTGCTTATCTGCAAAGCATGTGATGCGTTGGATTAGGGTAGTCGTACGACCTTGTTGACCTCTGTCAAGGGTCGTGCGGGTGGGTTTAATTCAATCATGAAATGGCGGGTTGAACTTGATTAGCGCACTATGGTTTGTTCACCTCTGTCAAGGTCATAGGACGGTTGGGGAAAAATATTGTCGGGAATTTCAAATGTTGGAATTTGCAATGAGATTGCATACCTTCTGTGAGATAGTTGGATCCTGATACCTACTGCAAGTAAGAGTTACTCCTCAGAAAGTTTTACACATCATAATTACCTGATCAAGTAGGTGTCTAGAAAGGTGTTAACGGGGTTACGCCCCTGGTAAATGAGGTTTATTTTAATTAGGTCCGTGCGAAAGCACGGGGAACCTCCCTCAAAGTACCGACACCGACCTGGCTGAAAGATTGGAGAACTTGTAAGATGTAATTAATCCCGGCTAGTCTTACCTTTTAGGGTTTGAAGGAAGATTTGATAAAAACAGTGGGAGCCATCTTGATTAGATAAGATAAAAACCAATCTAATCTTGCAAGAGCATACGCTAAGTGTTTTCTTCTCTCTCTCTCCAGGTAGCGACCATGTCAGGCTTTAATCAAGATAATAATATGGACGCATTGACCAAACCCGCTTATTATGATGAGCTGGGAAACGTTGGTTCCGCTCCAACTTATAATTGTTATAAGTCCGAGCAGGAAATTGTTTGTTGTATGTATGCCCTAGAGGCCAGTATTGTACAGATGATGTATATTATATTGGATGCTTGGACATATATAGAGAGGACTTTCTTGCTCGATATGATAGTATGCTATCTGGTTACTCTTTATCTTAACATGTATACTTTTCTCTTTATACTGTCTGATGGCTACATGTTGATAAAGCCCTTAGGATGTGTACTTGACTACCTGGACTATGATGCGGATCATACTAGTGGGGACATGGTAGTCCATAAGTACATCCTTCAAGGTCCCTAGTCGAGGGTGTATCGAGATAGGGCATCGATATAACAGAGTAGACTAGCGTATACGCTTCTCGACCCATGAGATAGGCGATGGATGATCCTATATCCATTGGTGTTTGACATCAAAGATGGTATGCGGGTGCTCAGTGGAGACTGGGTACACTGGACGGACTCGCCGAGAACTCCCAGATGGTATTATACCTTACGTCAGATGGCAGTTCTCTGGTGACACTTGTGCAGGTTAGTCTGTAGGCCCGAGATCGTCATAGAGTCTTGTGTGATTCCCACTGTGCTTTGATTTCCACCTTACCACGTCCATGAGGGCATGCAAAACGGTGGTTTTTGGGTACAGTCCCGAGTCACATGGAGGCAATGAGCGATAGGAGGGGTTTCGTCTCTCCCGGTATTGGGGGTTGATGTTGCGCTGTACTCGATTGGCCGTAACAGGGAAGTCCCTGGCCAGGGCTGATTAGAGATTTACTGGTAGGTGTTACCAGTAGTTTCTTGATCCGTTATGAGCCTCACATCGACACGACTTATCAGTTATTGGGGTCTGACGTTTACCACCCCTAGACTTGATATGCGACATATCAGATGAGGAGACCGGACTGTACGGGAAGTGTTACCGGCAGGCTTTTACAGGAGTTGGAGTGGGCTTGCTTGCTGATCTTCTGATCGCTCAATACCCGGGTGGCCGTTACGTCCAGCTAGTACCGCTGACGGCTTGTGGGTGCTTGATGTGATCATCGCCTACTGCCGCGGTATTGACGAGTCTTTAGAGTCCTACACAGAGGTTTTACTGGCTCAGGCAAAACGAAATAGGAGCGCATATGTGATATGTGCGAGACCGAGAATAAATGCGTGTATGTGATACCGTATTCTATTCTCGCGACTTTTTGTATCGGTCGGTTATATATGATATAGCCGGGTTATCGAATCGAGTGTTGATTTGATAAGACGATACAATGGATGTTAGCCGGATATATGAGATATGACCGGATTATTAAGTCAAGTGTTGATTTAATAATTAAGTGTATAATTGTATATTAGATATACTAATTTACACTTGCTAACACTTGTTCACTTTAGGGTTTTTCTCACATGTGAACACTTGAATATATATATATATATATGTGATTGATATATATATATATATATATATATATTAAAAGTGTTTTCTTTTGTATCATGGTTGATGATACACTATACATGGGTGTGCAAGACATACACCATACTATTTTGGATGGTGGTTAATATTTATTTAAAGTAATTACAAATTAGTGAAGCTTATGTCATAAGCATGAAGCTTGTAGAAGCTTTTGGATGCTTTGACGAAGTCCACTTAATTTATTTTTCTTTGGATTTTTATTAACCTAACCAACTTGACTTAGCCATGGTTATGTCCCACCATGAGTTAGTATATGATACTCACTCACCATGGTTAGCATTCTCACTTAATCATTATCCTCATTTTTTTTTCTTTAGTTCATCATCTTCTTATTCATTAAGCAAGAGAAAAAGCTTGCTAGGGTTTTGAAAAAGTGAGATAGATTGTGAGAAACAAAAATCCAAAGAGAACCCACTTCCTATTTCTCAATACTCTACTAGATTAGCACTTTAGTATAGGGTGTTTGCTTCACTAATTCTCTAGTTAGTGAAGTAGGAGCTTGAGTCGGAATTCCCTCGACGTAGATCATCTTCGGCCTCAGAGACTTCAAGCAAGGTCGCACCTTTCGCCTCGTGAAGCCATGCAAGGGTCCGGGAGAACCACGATCGTAGTGAAGGGACTTCATCAAGGAGCTTTAGAAGTGAAGGACCGATCTACAAAGGTTGTATTTCGTATTCCCTTTAGAGTAAAGTTGTTTACTTGCTAATTGATTCGCCTAAACTCTAGTATACGATCTTGCTTAGTGTTATTCGACACATAAAAATTTAATTTTGGCATGGTCGATGCCTTGTAGAGCCTTGTTAGTGTGCCTAGTAACCCTACAGTGGTATCAGAGCCTAGCTAGAGCATTAGGCGATGTGTTAACGAAGTTAAAACTCCGAACGAACCCGACAACGTCGAAATCAACCCCTCTCTGGACTTTTTTCAAAATCTGGGTTTTTTCAGAATTAAAAATACTTTAAAAATACAGCAGGGATTTCTAAGAATTACTGCGCAAAAATGGTGACGTAATATGTACGGACCGCCGCGGTTTCGCGGCAATACCTTGCTTGTGCCGCGGAACCGCGGCCGTACAGTAAGACTTTGACCGTTGGTTTGCACAGTAATTCTTGTATCTGATTGTTCTATTTTATGGGTATTTTTAAACTGACTCAAGTGTTGAGTATTTAGGGGTTCATTTTGTAACCATCGATTCGATCGGAGAATTTAATTTTTTTATGTTTTTCCAGATAATTAAGAAAGTATTAAAATGTTCGAACGGATATCATTAACTCTTTAATTTCCCGGCACGAAAAACATTCAAGTGCTGAATTTTTCTCGGGTTTAAATCTTTCGGAAATACGTGCATGTGACGCGATGGACCCTCTAGAAGATAACAAACCTTAACTCGATTATGTGACTGTCTTGAACTGCCCTTTGAACCTTAGGGTTTGGGGGAGTACGGCGTGCCACATGTGAGGCGTTGGCTTGACCCTTCTACGGCTGGACCGTTGCTACTGTGACGCATTCTGGAATTTTTGAACTCCGCTCAAGTGTTGAGCTATTTAGGAAATCTTGGGTATTTGATTATTCGATCGGAATGTTTAATACTGTCTATTTATCTGGAATGTGATACAATATGTGGAATTCATACAGTTAGGCATGAAATGCGAAATATGTGATATTTCTGATTTACGAAGTCTAAAGAGATTGTTGATTCCAAATGTTGTAGTTTTACACTTTCTTTTCTGCGACCGTAAGTGTAATATGTGATATCGCCGGTTTCGTTGCTATATGTCAACGACAATTGGGATGCGCATATTTACTTACGTTGATGACATGTGATGTTCTGTGTTGCTGGATATGTTATATTGGATCGTCGCGTTCTGAATAGCCGGGGGTTTTATGTGAGATGAGAGTTTTTATTTTCATTCATGTAAAATTTAAATGTATGTAATATTATTTTATTGGGGCACTTCCGGGATGAGGTTGATGTCGCCTTTTGTATATTATTTACTTTTCCGCACTAGGATAGACCCAAGGAGGAGAGCACAAGTAACCGGGTTCTGGAGTTCAGTGGGAGACCAACTCGAGGAGTCGAGTCCGGGTCTCCTAACTCTAGAATTGGTAGGATTGCTTACCGCTCTCATAGGGGTCTAGGGGTGTGGGTTTGGCTATTCATCACGACCGTGGAATCCGTGTTTTAGAGAGGCTCAAAATAAAACACGGACGTCCTAGTATATCCAATGTTTCATATATTTCTTCTGCTGCGATATCTGTGATGTGATCATTTGATGTTCGGTGATAAATACTGTATATAGTATATATGATATATTATATAGGCATTACTTATGTTTTACACCCGCGCTAGCCCTACCCTGCTCTGCCGTTAGTTACCTAACCTAACGGTGCACGAGGGGACATCGAGGCGAATGCGGATGGCATAAGTGTACGTCGTATTTATCTGTGATGTTTAGGTGACTTAAATGATGGGACTTCATTAATGTGATTAATGAAAGAAAAGAAACCTAAAAGATGTTGTAGAATCAAATTTTCAAATAAAAAGGGTAGCTACAGTTTTGCTTTGCATAACGGTATATATGATATACCCTGCACCTTATTCGATGGGGAAAGAGCCGAGATCCCTTCACCGGGAGTGACCTCTTTAGCAAAACTGGCAGATGCTACAACACTCGGTTTGACTTTTGACTGCTTTTGGAGTTTTTCTTTGCATAGTGATGTATATGATATATCCTGCACCTTATTACATAAGGAAAGAGCCGAGATCCCTTCACCGGGAGTGACCTCTTTAGCAAAACTAATGAAAGCCTCAAAATCACTCCATTTCAAAATTCACGCGATTCTACGACGATATCAAGTTCATTACGCAATAGGTTTTCAGAAAAACCTGTCGTAGCCCTCTGTCATTTCAGATAAGTCCTGCTTAGTATTCGTGCTGCGTTTGTTGACCTTGTCAAGGCGTAGTGTTCGGTAGCTGACCAGTATTTATCTGTTTATGCATATGATGCAGATTGTTTTAGGGTAGTCGTACGGTCTTGTTGACCTTGTCAA
The DNA here is from genome assembly GCA_030015575.1 of Agapanthus africanus. Classification (NCBI taxonomy): domain Eukaryota; kingdom Viridiplantae; phylum Streptophyta; class Magnoliopsida; order Asparagales; family Amaryllidaceae; genus Agapanthus; species Agapanthus africanus. The sequence continues at coordinate 546,870,980 of JASDDO010000024.1, read as the reverse complement.
GGGTCGTGCGGGTGGGTTTAATTCAATCAAGAAATGATGGGTTGAACTTGACTTACGATCTATGGTTTGTTGACCTTGTCAAGGTCATAGATCGTTTGGGGCAAAATATTATCGGGATTTTCAAGTGTTGAAATTTGCAATGAGATTGCATACCTTCTATTAGATAGTTGGATCCCGATACCCACTGCGAGTAATTGTTACTCCCGGGAGAGTTTTACATAGGACAATTAGCTGATCAAGTACGTGTCTAGAAAGGTGTCAACGGGGTTACGCCTCTGGGAAAACGAGGTTTACTTTAATTAGGTCCGTGCGAAAGCACGGGGAACCTCCCTCAAAGTACCGACACTGGCCTGGCTGAAAGATTGACGAAGTTGTAGGGTGTAATTAATCCCGGCTAGTCTTTCCTTTTAGGGTTTGAAGGAAGATTTGATAAAAAACAGTGGGAGCCATCCTGATTAGATAAGATAATAACCAATCTGATCTTGCAAGAGCATACGCTAAAGTGTTTTCTTCTCTCTCTCTCAAGATAGCGACTATATCATGCCTTAATAAAGATAATAATATGGATGTATTGACCGAACCCGCATGTTATACTGTGCTGGGGAACATTGGTTCCGTTCTTTTTTATAAGAGTTATAAGACTGAACATGATATAGGGGAATACCAGGATTCTCATGCTACCCGAATGAAGAAAGTACATGTTGAGGCATTTTCTTCGGGTGTGTTCGTTACAGAGAACTGTTTCTCCATTTCCTCTACGTCCTGGGTATTAGATACCGGGTCAGGATCCTATATATGTAATCAGTTACATGGGCTTAGGAAAGGTAGAGAACTTGGAGAAGGTGATAAAGACATAAGGGTTGGGAATAGTGCAGTTGTTGCAGCTAAAACCGTCGGGGAATATCACCTTGTATTGCCAACTGGTAACACATTGATTCTGAACGAATGCTATTACATGCCGAACCTGATATGCAACATTATATCGATTTCTTTGTTGAGTAAAGAGGGATATAATTTTGTATTACAGGATAATGTTATGAACATTTTCGTAAACCAAAAGTTGGTCGGATCAGGCATGATGTGCAATGGCATTTATGTTCTAAATCAATCAACAGTTCTGAGCATAACAAACACACACAAGAGGAAGAGTTTAGAACTGAACGAATCCTTCTTATGGCATTGTAGACTGGGTCACATCAATGCGACACGACTCGCTATGTTGCATAAGGATGGATATTTGAATCCGTTTGAATTTTCATCTTATGACACTTGCCAGTCATGTCTCAAAGGCAAGATGACCAAAACTCCGTTTACGGGACACGGAGAAAGAGTTACCGAACTCTTGGGACTGATACATAGTGATGTATGCGGTCCCATATCTACACAAGCCAGGGATGGTTCTTCGTACTTCATTACATTCACTGACGATCCCTCTAGATTCGGATATGTGTTTCCTGATGAAACACAAATCAGAAGCTTTTGAGAAATTTAGAGAATATAAACAAGAAGTCGAGAACCAAACCGGGAAAAGTATTAAAATCCTTCGATCTGATCGAGGAGGTGAATACTTGAGCAATGAATTCCTGGACTTCCTAAAGGAGAATGGGATTCTCTCTCAGCTAACTCCTCCATATACACCACAGCACAACGGTGTATCTGAACGGTGGAACCGCACCCTATTAGATATGGTGCGCTCTATGATGAGCACAGCTGAGTTACCTATTTCCTTCTGGGGGTATGCGCTGGAGACAGCAGCATACCTATTGAATCAAGTTCCATCTAAATCTGTACCTACCACACCATATGAGATATGGAGTGGGAAGAGACCATATCTTAAACGAGTTAAGATATGGGGTTGTCCGGCCTATGTCAAAAGACAAAATCCGGACAAACTCGAGGCACGGTCAGTTCTTTGCAAGTTTGTGGGATATCCAAAAAACTCATATGGGTATTTTTTCTACCACAGTGAGGAACAAAAAGTGTTTGTTGCTCAACATGCCACCTTTTTAGAAAAAGAATTTCTTGTAAAAGAAATTAGTGGCAAAGTGGTAGAGCTGGAAGAGGTTCCAGATACACAAACTGCAACTGAAGATTTAGTGGAACCAGAGGATTCGGTAGTTCCCAACGAACCTCAGCCTCTCCGTCGATCTAGTAGGGTTCCTCACCCACCTGAGAGATACTACGGTTTTCTCATGGATGGTGGGAGCGAGGATTGCATCATGGTTGATGATGACCCAACTAGCTTCGAGCAGGCCATCACGAGTGGGTGTTGGAGATAGTGCCCTCAGAGTCAATTATTGGATCACAGGCACGTAATTGCAATGATTGAGGGTGGACCTATCCAGGTACGACAGTCTTACTCGACATGATAGTTTGCTATCTGGTTTACCTTTATCATCGTGTACTGCTTTAGGTGACCTAGCAGGTCGCTATTACACGTTGATAGAGCCCCTAGGATTCTTGCTTGACTGCCAGCAGTATGAGGGAGATCATATAAGTGAGAGCTGGAGTCTATAAGCGCATCCTTAAAAGGTCCCTAGTCGTGGGAGTTTCGAGACAGAGCATCGATACTCCAGAGTAGACTAGTGTATACAGTCGAGACCCCGACGAGGGGCGGTGGCCGGTCTCACAGGCCACTGGTGTCAGTTGGTTCACCTAAGATGTATACAGGTGCTCATTGGGTTATGAGTACACCGAACAGGACTCGCCGGGAACATGCTAGTTGGTCTTATACCTGACGTCAGATAGCAGTTCCCAGGTGACATGTGTACAGGTTAGTTCATAGTCCTGGGGATCGTCATTTGTCTCGTGTGAGTTCCCACTGTGCTTTGATTACTACCCTACCACGGCTCAAAGGAGTCGTGCAAACAGGTTTTAGTTGGGTACAGTCCCGAGCCACATGGAGGCAGTGAGCGGATCTTCAGGGGTTCGTCTCTCCCGGTATTGGGGGTGAGGTCGCGCTGTGTCTAGGAGAGCCATTACATGAAGTCCATGGCCAAGGCAGGAGATTTACTGGTAGGTATTCCAGTAGTATCTCAGGGTGTTCTGGGCTACACTCCGACACGACTTGTACCGCTTTTGGGGGTCTGACTTTTACCCACCCCCTAGGCCCGACATGCGATGCTCATAGACGAACGGACCGGACTGTACGGATATTGTCACTGACAGGCTCAGTGGGGTGTCGGGATGAGTTCGCTCATCGACGTCCCTTTTGGTCAATAACTGGTAGCCCGTTACGTATTGGCTTATACCTCTGACGAGCTAGTGGTTAAATCCACAGCCATAGTATTGACGAGTCTTTAGAGTCCACCACACTTTCAGTTACTCAGCTTTCGGGCGAAACGCTGTAGAGGCCGTATGGAGATATGGCAGGGTCCGATAAGATACGTGCGGTATTGCACGGATCAGGATCGGACGGTTTGTACTAGAGGCCGTATAGGTATATGGCAGGGTTCGGTCAGATACGTGCGGTATTGCACGAATCAGGATCGAACGGATATTACTAGCCGGCTTTGGTTTAAGCCGGATCCTAGTTTAGTACAGTGTAGATTTTGTCTCTTTGCATTTGTATCCGGACGGAATACAGATGCGGGTGTGTATGCACAGTATCGGGGTTTTTCTGTAATTTATTACGGGACCAGTTTTCTGGAGTTGCCAGTTTGCATTTAGTTCCGGCCGGTTTTCCTTTGTTCTTTCCCGGCCGGACTTTTCCGATGGAGGGGGTTATTTGCAAGTTTGCAAATAACATTTGTGGAGGGGTTTTCTTGCTTATGGATTAATTATGATACCATTCTTTTCTACATCATTCTTTTGCATTAATTGTGATTAATGAGAGGGTATGGGTTTAAAAGTGTGAAGCATGGTTGATGTTTCTTTGTCTTTTGATGTGGTCACCTTTTCTTCACTCCTACACTCACCTCCCTTCATACTACATATCCTTTCCCTCCACCATTGGAAATGGCCGGCCACATTTTTTGAGGTGATGAGAGAAATTTCCTTTTTTAGTGTGGCACATATTTCTTCATCTCATTCATTTTGTTTTGGAAAAATGAAAGCACCATTTTTCCATAACCTTATTCCTCCATCAGGGCAACTACAAACCCCAAATGAGACAAGCATCATCTACACTACATTCTACAGCATATCTTGGGCACGTCGACTTGCCAGCTTCGTGCCCGAGTTGCCTCGGTATTGAGGTGGGAGCCCGTAAAAGATACAGGCGATGTGGTGCCCTTCCGGCAAGGAGGCGACGACCGGAGGATCCGCGGGAGATCGGGACGACGACGAGAAGACCGGAGGACTCGGATCACTCGGTATATCTCTAACCCGTCTTGTAGTTAGCTAGATCTAGTTTAATGGCCCGATCCGGGGTTTAGTGCGCGGTGGTGCCGGTTTGCTAAGTTCGCAAAATTAAAGTTTATCACCGTTTCCGCATTTGGCCGTCGGTTTGATGGCCGGGGCGCCGCCGTGCACTTACAGTGGTATCAGAGCCTCGCCATTAACTTCGTCTAGCTTCGTTTGATGTGTTTTGCATTTCCGATCGACCAAAATTCCAAAATCTACAATTTAGTTCACATCAGTTTTCTGTTGAAATTTTTTGGTCTCTAAAAATTTTTCAGGTTGTAAAATATTGATGTACTGGAGACTATAAGACTACTGGAAAAATTCGATACATTCAGTCGACGATTGGAGCGCGGAACCGCGGCCAAACCCCCCCTGGGGCCGCGGTTCCGCCGCACATTGGAGTCGTCAATGCATCATTTTTTTCCAGTGGGCTTCTGGGCTATTTTTAGGGGTTTTGGAATATTAATATTGGGCCCAGAATTTCTTGATCTGCTACAGTATTGCTTGGGGGCCCACTTGTTAATTTTTGATCGATCGGATATTTTAAACTCATTATTTCACAGTATTTACATTATATCTGCGACCGTGAATGTCACTTGATCGGTAAATCCAGTCTAACTGCTATAGCCCGGTTAGACGGATTTGCGAACGTGACTTTCACGTTGATATTCTGTGTTTTTGCTGTGATGTTGCGGATCGGTCGTGGGGATAGCCTGGATGCAATGCTAGTACTGTGTTATTGTATTATGTACATTTGATATTGCGGGGCGAGCGTCCGACATGTGGACTGCCGTCACTGCCTGATTGTATTATTCTTTTGGGGCACGACCTGGTTGCGGTCGATGTACCCGGTGTATGTATATTTTACTTTCTGTACTAGGATTGCCCCGCGGAGGGGTGCACGGATAGCCGGGTTCTGGAGGGCAACAAGCCCGCATCTCATGGCATTGGGACGGAGGGGGCTTCAGTCTGGAATTGGCAGGCTATTCGCCGCACTCGTAGGGGGTACAGGTTGACCCAGGAGGGGTGCCCAAGTTACCGGATTTCGTGAAGTGCTGGGTGGTCCATTCACGGCGCTGAAGGGGGCTGCCTCGCTTCAGGTTTTGGCGGGTGACTTGCCGTGCCCGTAGGGGTCTAGGTTTTCATTGCACAGGCTATCCACACGACCAGGGGAACGTCGGGTTTCAGTAGTGGCTCTGTGAAACCCGGGGATCCCAGATATCTGTATTGTTCTGTGATGCTGTACATTTCTGTGATGTTGCATTTTATTCACGCCTTGAGCGAAATACTATATATTGGTATATATATTAGTAGATGTTGTATATGTTTTTCATCCGCGCTAGTCCAGTCCCCGCTCTGCCGTTAGTTAGCTAACCTAACGGGTGATGACGGGACCCAGTGGCGAATGCGGATGGCATATACGTACGTCAGTATATTTTCGTTCTTTGTGGTGTGATCAATTGATGGGACTGCATTGATTCGGATCAATGCAAGTTAAACAAACCTAATCTGATTTTGTTGGAACACTTTTCAAAAAGCTGTTATTGCAAGGACGTTCACTTTTGTTTTGCATCGTGGTATTCATTTAGAATATCCTGCTCCTCAGTCGACGAGGCAAGGGCCGAGATCCCTTCACCGGGAGTGACCCCTTGGACAGAAGTTTGCGTCAGGGCATTAACTTCACTATAGCCGATTACTTTTGCTTTGCATCATGGTATTCAGTTGGAATATCCTGCACCTCATTCTACGGGGAAAGAGCCGAGATCCCTTCACTGGGAGTGACCTCTTTAGTAAAGGTTTTCGTCACTATATTTTCTAAAAAGCTATCCGTTCCTTCAACGATATCAAGTTCATTACGTTAAAGGTTTTCGCCAGAAACCATTCGTAGCCCTCCGTCGTTTCATATGGGTAGTCAATAGTATTCAAGCTGTGTATGTTGGCCAAAGTCAAGGCACAGTGTTTGGTAGCTGTTGGTTATTCATATGCAGCATAGATAGATGTGTTGGTTTGGGGCAGTCGTACTACCATTTTGGCCAAAGTCAAGGGTATGTACGGGTGGGCTCAAATTAACCTGGAGAATGACGGGTTGAACTTGACATGTGACTTATGATATGTTGGCCAAAGTCAAGGTCATAAGAGCATAGGGTAGAAATCACATCGGGAGTTTCAAAAGTACTGAAACTTGCCAGATATGCGCATACCTTCTGGAGTGTGATGACGTGAGCGGATTCCGTCACGTTATCATGCGATGAGAGTTGGATCCCGATTCCCACTGATGAGTTAGTTTACTCCTCGGGTGACCCCGACTAATTCTTCTTTCAGGTTTGGAGGAGAATTTGAGGTACCGTGGGAGTTTTCCAGATTAGATAAATTGGTAACCATTCTGATCTTGGTTTGAGTGCACGCTGAGTGTTTCCTTTCTCTCTCTCTCTCTGGCAGCGACCATTGACCCGACCCTAAGACTATGACTCAGAGACCAAGTTAACCGAACCTTCTTAACACTGGCTTTTGGATTATCAGAGTTGCAGACCTCATTGCTACTCCTACTTTTACCCTTTTCTCCAGGACACCCCGTATTATTACGAACGTCCACTTCCATTGGACAAAATCATCGTATAGTTAGATACGAACTCGAAGGAATTCGAGGATGGTTTCCGGTTTTGGAGAAAACGGATAGGATTATTCAGTTGTCTTTTCCCTTTTACCTTCTCTCAAGTTGTGAGTACTCCTTGGTTTAGGAGATAGTACACCTATTATGCAAATTGGATAGTCTTCTTCCAAACCTTAGGCTGGTGCCGACCGGTAGGGAATGAAGAAAAACAATTAGCCTAAACGGTGTGCAGAAGGTATTAAGATTAAGACAAAGCAAGGGATTAGTAAGAGGGCAAAGTAAATTGCAACTGATATTCACGACCAAACCAAGTATTTCTTCGCCAATCCTAAATCACCTTTGTATTTCTCCAGGACACTCCGTATCACTACGAAGATCCACAGTTTATTAGATACTCCATCATATGGTTATATACGAACTCAAGAGGAACTTGTTCCAGTTCGGGGATGGATTCTGGTCCAGGAGAAATAGGAATAAGGTTTATTCGGTTGTCTTTTATCTTCACCTTCTCTCGCATTACGAGTGCTCCTAGGACTAGGACAGTACACCCATTATGCTTATTGGATAGTCTTCTTCCAAACCATAGGCTGGTGCCGAACGGTAGGGAAGGAAGAAAACCAATTGGCCTAAAGGGGTGTGCAGAAGGTAGTGACTAAAGACATATAAAGGGATTTGGAGAGGTGGCAAAGAATTATACGGTTATAGTTGTGAATCTGGATAATGGAAGAGGCATTACTAGGAATACCAGGATACCCCATCGAAACATTTCAATGTTTCAGTTCAACTGTGTACTGTTAAAAGAAAACTGATTTCCCGATTAGATACTTGCTCCAGGGTATGTATTTACCAGGTTTGATTCTCATATCTGTATGGTTTTACAGATGATGAGTGGGAGTAAGTTATTGGGAATTGGGTGATCATCCTCATTATATCGAGATTCGTTGTAATCGATGATATTTGAGGAGATCACCTGGGCTGTTTGCCGGTCGGCAAATATTTGGTTTTGAATATCCGCTGTTGTGCACCAATTTCAAATTGATATATCTGTACATCTATTTTCATAGAGTGAGATATACCTTTTGATATTATGTCGATGACATTTACCTATATCAGTGGATGGTTAGGTAAGGAGCATTAAACAGCGGTGTAATTCTTCTTAACCATAAGTACAGTTTTCAACCTACGACACACAGTGAAAGAGTTGTTAGACTCAGCAGACTTATACAGAGTATTGTATGTTGTCCAGTGTCCATTAGGACAGAGGGGTTGGTCCTCATACTATATTCTGTTTACTTTTAACTTCTCTAGTTCTTAGACATGTGTTTTCGTAGAAACACAGGGTCTAAGTTTTGAGGAGTTATAGGTATTTGAATAGAGTAGAGAACCAAGTGTAGCAAGTATCGGGATTCTTCAAAGTGATCGAAGATGTAGATACTTGTGTATGGTATTCAGTTGATAGTAATAATAAAGAGAAATTGCTTCTCTTTCAGGTTACTCATAATTGGAAGCATTCCTAAGTTGAGTAACGCTGATCGGCCTCCTTCCATTTAGTTGACATGCACTGGAAATAGCTGCATGATTTGAATCTGGTTCAATTAAATCAGTGCCTCTGGTTCTATATTGGATATAGTACAGTTCATATCTTAACATTGTTAAGGTACGGGGAGTTGTCCGGCTTATGATTAAAACCAGACTCTGGATAACTCAAGGCACGTTTCAGTAATGGCTGTTTGTGGGTTGACCCAGGCTATGACGAGGGTTAACTTTCTACCATAAGAAAGATCAATAGTGATATTGTTCTTGACTCGCCACAGTTTTAATAAAAATGGATTTTTCAGAAAACAGTAGTGGGAGTATGGTAGAACTGGAAGTGATTCCAGAACCGCAAACGATTACTGAAAATTTGATAAGGAACCTAAAGATTCAATCTGTTTTGACATTCCATTGGCCACTCCGCAGATAAGGTGGGTAACTTCAGGCACCCGAGAGGTACTCCGGTAGCCTCAAGGACGGTGACAGGGAAGTTCTTGTTTACCTACACTTGCCATTGCTGTTGTTCCAGGCTGCGAGACCCGGTGGGAGGATGAGTATAGCGTCGTTCTAAACTAGCTTTAGAAGTGCACATCTATATGACTCTGCCAGAGGGTTGTCGTAGTCAGTGGGAGCAGCGGAAGCATTGGTGGACATCAGGCTTATGTCTATTTATAGACTAAAGCAGATATAGCGGAGATAGATCATCTATTTCTGATGTGACAGTCATAGGTTTGACGTCATCAGAATAGGGGATGGATCTATTGAGAAGGTAGTAGGAAGTGATATTCCTATACTACGATCGGTTATACTTTGGTCGTCACACAGTGTTTTCTCCACAAGGGACTTGGACATTATATCGACATACTGGTTACTAGATCCATGGTTTTAGATCTAGATTTGGGTGGTTTCCCAATCAGGGTACTTTGACAGCATTCTAAGAGTATTTAGAATGGACGACTCCTGGCACGGTAGTGTACCTGCACGTGATGGAGTCGCCCTCTCTAAAGGTGTCTTATAGACTAAAGTAGAGAGGGATGCGCATGATTGGCAGATCACTTGCTCAGGCAATTGAGTCAATCATGAGATGTCAAGTACCACACCAGATGTTGTTCTTGCACTATATGCAATAAGTTGACATTAATCCAATCCTGGAGAAACAGTCGGAAGCAGTTTTAGAACATAAGTGAATGTTCTAGGGATATGATAACGGCTGCCTACTTTAGGAGACGGTTATCACTCCAGGCTTCTAAGGTGATATGGACGACAGGGTGATCGTCAGAGTTATAGTTTTCCTTCTGACGAGGGGCGGTATTTTGGACAGGTGGTCCAAAGCATTACTGAGGGAGGCATGGCGCAGGATACTGATTAAGTTCAGTTGACGATACAGTCTAAGAAGTTTGGATTTGGAGTTCATTTATGAGCTGAGTCCCATCCGACATCCAGACATTCTAAGACAGGTATTGCTCATTTCGGGAGATGGTTTTCTCCGCGAACTTGAGATATAGAGAGACATAGAAAGAAACTTCAAGGCGGATCCACTCACTGAGGCTATTCCTCGAACGCAATAGTCTCGCAAACGAGCTTTGTGAGACTGACTAGTAGAGGAGTTGGGTGTTCGGTATCACACGGGCTGTGAGTATGCGACATCGCAATAATTAGCCTTGAGTGCAAGTGGGAGATTGTTGGAGATAGTGCCCTCAGAGTCAATTATTGGATCACAGGCACGTAATTGCAATGATTGAGGGAGGACCTATCCAGGTACGACAGTCTTACTCGACATGATAGTTTGCTATCTGGTTTACCTTTATCATCGTGTACTGCTTTAGGTGACCTGGCAGGTCGCTATTACACGTTGATAGAGCCCCTAGGATTCTTGCTTGACTGCCAGCAGTATGAGGGCGATCATATAAGTGAGAGCTGGAGTCTATAAGCGCATCCTTAAAAGGTCCCTAGTCGTGGGAGTTTCGAGACAGGGCATCGATACTCCAGAGTAGACTAGTGTATACAGTCGAGACCCCGACGAGGGGCGGTGGCCGGTCTCACAGGCCACTGGTGTCAGTTGGTTCACCTAAGATGTATACAGGTGCTCATTGGGTTATGAGTACACCGGACAGGATTCGCCGGGAACATGCTAGTTGGTCTTATACCTGAAGTCAGATAGCAGTTCCCAGGTGACATGTGTACAGGTTAGTTCATCGACCTGGGGATCGTTATTTGTCTCGTGTGAGTTCCCACTGTGCTTTGATTACTACCCTACCACGGCTCAAAGGAGTCGTGCAAACATGTTTTAGTTGGGTACAGTCCCGAGCCACATGGAGGCAGTGAGCAGATCTTCAGGGGTTTTTCTCTCCCGGTATTGGGGGTGAGGTCGCGCTGTGTCTAAGAGAGCCATTACATGAAGTCCTTGGCCAAGGCAGGAGATTTACTGGTAGGTATTCCAGAAGTATCTCAAGGTGTTCTGGGCTACACTCCGACACGACTTGTACCGCTTTTGGGGGTCTGACTTTTACCCACCCCCTAGGCCCGAGATGCGATGCTCATAGACGAACGGACCGGAATGTACGGATATTGTCACTGACAGGCTCAGTGGGGTGTCAGGATGAGTTCGCTCATCGACGTCCCTTTTGGTCAATAACTGGTAGCCCGTTACGTATTGGCTTATACCTCTGACGAGCTAGTGGTTAAATCCACAGCCATAGTATTGACGAGTCTTTAGAGTCCACCACACTTTCAGTTACTCAGCTTTCGGGCGAAACGCTGTAGAGGCCGTATGGAGATATGGCAGGGTCCGATCAGATACGTGCGGTATTGCACGGATCAGGATCGGACGGTTTGTACTAGAGGCCGTATAGGTATATGGCAGGGTTCGGTCAGATACGTGCGGTATTGCACGAATCAGGATCGAACGGATATTACTAGCCGGCTTTGGTTTAAGCCGGATCCTAGTTTAGTACAGTGTAGATTTTGTCTCTTTGCATTTATATCCGGACGGAATACAGATGCGGGTGTGTATGCACAGTATCGGGGTTTTCCTGTAATTTATTACGGGACCAGTTTTCTGGAGTTGCCAGTTTGCATTCCGTTCCGGCCGGTTTTCCTTTGTTCTTTCCCGGCCGGACTTTTCTGATGGAGGGGGTTATTTGCAAGTTTGCAAATAACATTTGTGGAGGGGTTTTCTTGCTTATGGATTAATTATGATACCATTCTTTTCTACATCATTCTTTTGCATTAATTGTGATTAATGAGAGGGTATGGGTTTAAAAGTGTGAAGCATGGTTGATGTTTCTTTGTCTTTTGATGTGGTCACCTTTTCTTCACTCCTACACTCACCTCCCTTCATACTACATATCCTTTCCCTCCACCATTGAAAATGGCCGGCCACATTTTTTGAGGTGATGAGAGAAATTTCCTTTTTTAGTGTGGCACATATTTCTTCATCTCATTCATTTTGTTTTGGAAAAATGAAAGCACCATTTTTCCATAACCTTATTCCTCCATCAAGGCAACTACAAACCCCAAATGAGACAAGCATCATCTACACTACATTCTACAGCATATCTTGGGCACGTCGACTTTCCAGCTTCGTGCCCGAGTTGCCTCGGTATTGAGGTGGGAGCCCGTAAAAGATACAGGCGATGTGGTGCCCTTCCGGCAAGGAGGCGACGACCGGAGGATCCGCGGGAGATCGGGACGACGACGAGAAGACCGGAGGATTCGGATCACTCGGTATATCTCTAACACGTCTTGTAGTTAGCTAGATCTAGTTTAATGGCCCGATCCGGGGTTTAGTGCGCGGTGGTGCCGGTTTGCTAAGTTCGCAAAATTAAAGTTTATCACCGTTTCCGCATTTGGCCGTCGGTTTGACGGCCGGGGCGCCGCCGTGCACTTACAGTGGGGACTCAATGAAATGGCTGGATGCAATGCGGTCCGAGATGGAATCCATGTACACCAACAAAGTGTGGACTTTGGAAGTTGCTCCTGAAGGGGTAAAACCCATTGGGAGCAAGTGGATCTTCAAGAAAAAACTTTGTGTAGATAGGAAAGTGGAGACTTTTAAAGCTAGACTTGTTGCAAAGGGTTTTCTTCAAAGACCAGGTGTGGACTATGACGAAACCTTTTCTCCAGTGGCTATGCTTAAATTCATCCGGATCATGCTTGCCATCGCTGCATATCATGACTACGAAATCTGGCAAATGGATGTTATGACCGCCTTTCTAAACGGTGATTTAGAAGAGTGCGTGTACATGACTCAGCCAGAGGGCTTCGTAGATAGTGGGAGCAACGGGAAGGTGTGCAAGCTGCTTAAATCCATTTATGGATTGAAGCAAGTATCGCGGAGTTGGAACATCTGCTTTGACGTCGTTATCAAAGAGTTTGATTTCGTCAAAAACGTAGATGAACCTTGTATCTACAAGAAGGTGGCAGAGAGTAAGGTTGTCTTCCTCGTATTGTACGTGGACGACATACTCTTGATAAGAAATGACATTCCTATGCTGCAATCGGTGAAGCTCTTCTTATCATAAAGATTCTAAGATCTTGGTGATGCCTCCTGCATATTGGGAATTATGATCTATAGAGATAGATCTAAAAGGATATTGGGATTGTCCCAATCCAGGTACATTGACACCATAGTAAAGAGGTTTAGTATGGAAGAGTCCAAACGTGGGTTTTTACCCACGATCTCAGGGCTCGCTCTCTCCAAAGAGATGTCTCCCAAGACTAATTTGGAGAGAGCTCGCATGCAAGGGATACCCTATGCTTCGGCAGTAGGCTTTATCATGTATGCGATGCTATGTACCAGACCCGATGTAGCATACTCACTATGTGTAGTGTGTAGGTATCAAGCTAATCCTGGAGAGAGTCACTGGACAGCTGTGAAGAGCATTCTCAAGTACTTACGAAGGACTAAAGAGATGCTCTTGGTGTTGTAGGGTTCCTAGGCACGCTAGTGAGGTCTCCCAAGCCATCAACCATGGCAATTTCAAAAATTATGGTGCCTACAAACCCTAAACTACGGATCGATAACTAGATGTCTAGGCGAAAAGAACTAGTTAACAAATTAACTAATGAGAATACGGAAATACAACCTTTGTAGATCCGGTCCTCCACCTCCACGGCTCCGCAAAGAGGTCGTCTCCGCTGTCCAAATCAAATCCGGGCTCTAGGATCGGCTTCGTCGGAGAATGGGCAAGCTAGGTCGTCGATGTCCATGCCGAAGATGATCTACGTCGAAGCATCGCAAGATCAAGCTCTCACTTCACCAAGTCATGAAACTTGTGAAGTAAACACACTCTACTACTTGGCAAGAGGTAGAGGATGAAGAAATAGGAGTTGGGTTAACTTTAGAATTGGATTTCTCACTCTAATTCATCAATCACCATTGATGAGGTAAGCTTTCTTCTTCAAGTTCAAGGAAGAAGAAGAAGAAAGATGATAAGATTAGTTAATTAGAAAATGAAAAGAATATGAATACTTATCATATTAGAACCATGGTCAAGTGTAGAGAATTAACTAAGGTTAGTCTAATGGTTAGGGTTTAAGATGAAGACAAGAATGGTTACAAAGTCAAAGCTTCATGAAGTTTCAACTAAACTCCAAAATTAGCAACCATTCTTTTCTTATCTAATCAAAATAAATAAATAAATAAATAAGTAATAAAAAGAAAACCCTAATCATTAGATTAACCATGGCTTAATTCATTACACTTAACTATAGTTAAACATGTATCATCAAACATGATACAATCAAGTGTACAAAAGTATATCACATATACAATGTGCACAAACCAAGTGAGAAAATCCGTTTAAAGTGAACCAATACTAGTTAGTGCAAAGTAACATATCAAATATATAATTATGCATTAAATCATTAAATCATCACTTGATTCAATGATCCGGTCATGTCGCACACAACCGACTAGTATTCAATGTATCGGCTTATCGAATCAACGCTTGAATCGATAACTAGGTTATATCGCATACAACCATTCGATATATTTATCGCGAGAATAGAATACGGTATCACATACACGCATTATTCTCGGTCCCGCACATATCTCATATGCGCTCCTATTTCGTTTCGCTTGAGCCAGGAAACCTCTGTGTAGGACTCTAAAGACTCGTCAATACGCCGGCAGCGGATGATGATCATATCAAACATCCACAAGCCGCAAGCGGTCTGCTAAACGTAACGGCCACCCGGGTATTGAGCGATCTGAAGATCGACGAGCAAGCCCGCTCACACTCCAGTGAATCCGACCAGTAACACTACCGTACAGTCCGGTCTGATCGTCTGATATGTCGCATATCTCGCCTAGGGGTGGTAAACGTCAGACCCCAATAGCTCAATAAGTCGTGTCGATATGAGGTCTATAACTATTCGAGAAACTACTGGTAACACTTACCAGTAAATCTCAGCAACCCTGGCCAGGGATTTCCTGTTATAGCCAATCGAACACAGCGCAACATCAACCCCCTATACCGGGAGAGACGAATCCCCTCCTATCGCTCATTGCCTCCATGTGACTCGGGACTGTACCCAAAAACCACCGTTTTGCACGCCCTCTTCGACGTGGTAAGATGGAAATCAAAGCACAGTGGGAACCACACAAGACTCTATGACGATCTCGGGTCAACAGACTACTCTGTACCAGTGTCACCAGAGAACTGCCATCTGACGTGAGGTATAATACCATCTGGGAGTTCTCGGCGAGTCCGTCCAGTGTACCCAGTCTCTACTGAGCACCCGTATATCATCTCTGATGTCAAACACCGATGGATATGGGATCATCCATCGCCCATCTGTATGGGTCGAGAAGGTACACGCTAGTCTACTACTTGGTATATCGATGCCCCGTCTCGATACACCCTCGACTAGGGACTTTGAAGGATGTACTTATGGACTACCATGTCCCCACTAGTATGATCCGCATCATAGTCCAGGTAGTCAAGTACAGATCCTAAGGGCTTTACCAACATGTAACAGAGAGACAATCAGCATACACGTTAAGGTAAAGTGTAACCAGATAGCATACTATCATGTCGAGCAAGAAAGTCCTCCCTATATATGTCCCAGCATCCACTACAATATACATCCTATGTACAGTAATGGCCTCTAGGGCATACATATAACTAACAATCTCCCACTTGCACTAGGGCCATCTGTAGCAGTGGTTGCAGTATCTCATACTCAACCATCCCATAAAAGTCTCTCTCTGGGAAAAGGCCTTTCGCGAGTGGATCCGCTGTGTTGTCCTCTGAGTCTACTCTCCTAACCTCGATCTCCCTGGAGATCAACCATCTCCATGATCAGGTGATACTGCCTTAGAATATGTCTGGATCACTGATGGGACCGGCGTTCCTCGGCATAAGCCACAACTCCATTGTCACACAATGGGAGGAACATGGTTCATCTTATGAACCAATATATACCCAAACAGCCTCTTTGGTAGCATCTTAAGTAGCGATGTATCGTGCCTTTATCGTCTAGTATGTCACGGTATCTAGCTTGGAACTCTTCCACCATACCGTCCCTTTACTGAGGGTAAAGACAATGCCTGCGACTGACATTCAGTCGTCTTTATCACCCTGGAACCCTTCCAGTGATTCTCCCCAGGATCGATTGATACCATCTCACTACTACTAGTGAGAATCCTAACATCCAATTAGATCTATCTCATAGATCCAAAATCCAGGATTTAGTAGGTATCATTTTGATCCTTTATGGAGAATCATTGTGATAAGCGGAGATTGATCGAACGTAGCATAGGAAACTCCTTCCCTATCAAGAGTATGTCATCCACGTACTCTACGAGGATCACCACCATACTCCCTACTACCTTTTTGTATATACAAGGTTCATCTACCATTTTGATGATGTCAAACTGTTTGACTAATCCATCAAAACAGATGTTCCAACTCCGCGATGCCTGCTTTATCCTATAAAGCATCTTGCACACGTTTCCGCTGCTCCCACTGTCTACGAAGCCCTCTGGCTATGTACTTATAGACACTCTCTTCTAAATCATCATTTAGAAAAGCAGTCAAGACACCCAACCACCAGATATCGCAGTCATGGTATGTAGCCGTGGCAAGTAGGATCTGGATGGACTTAAGCATAGCTACTTGAAAAGGTTTCATCATTATCCACGCCTGGTCGATGACGAAAAGCTTTAACAAGTCTAGCTTTGAAAGTCTCAACTTTTCCATCTACACCAAGTAATCTTCTCAAGATTTACTTGCTCCTGATGGGGATTTAACCCTTCAGATATAGCAACTAAAGTCCATACTTTGTTGGTGTATAAGGATTCCATCTCAGATCGCTAAGCATCCAGCCATTCTTACAGAGTCTTACTCCTGATGGCCAGCTCGAAGCTAGTTGGGTCATCATCTCATGATGCAATCCTCTCTCCCACTGTCATAGAGAAACCGAAGTATCTCTCAGGTGGGTGAGAAACCCTACTAGATCGGCGGAGAGGCTGAGGTTCGTTGGAATCTACTGAATTCCTTGGCTGTACCAAATCATGCTGTAGTTTGTATAGCTGGAACACTTCCAGTTCTACACAACAGGCCTTTCCTCGAGCTTGTCCGGATTATGCTTTTAGACATAGGCCGGACAACCCCAAATCTTAAGCAACTTAAGACATGGGCTCTTCTCTTTCCATATCACATATGAAGTGGTAGGCAACTGATTTGATTCGAACCCTATTCAATAGGTATGCAACTTCTCAAGCGCATAACTCCCAAAAGGAAAAAGGTAACTCAGTATTACTCATCACAGAGCACACCATATCAAATAGGGTGTATCTGCTCCGCCCCGACATACCATCGTGCTATGGTGTATACGGAGGAGTAATGCCGAGAGAGAATCTCATTCTCCTTTAAAATAGTCCCGGATTTCCGTGCTCAAGTATTCTTCTCCTTGATCACATCAAAGGACATAATACTTATACCCGTATATCTGGTTCTCTACTTCTAACTTATATTCTGTGAATATCTCAAAAGGTTCGGACTTGTGTTTCAACAGGAACATATGACTGAATCTTGAGAGATTATCAGAGAATATAATGAAGTATAAAGAATCAGTCCTGGCATGTGTAGACAGGGGACCTTACATACATCAACATGTATCATCCCAAGAGTTCACTAACTCTTTCTCTGTTTCCAATAAACAGAGCTGTGGTCATCTTATCTTTGTGACATGACTGGCGAGTTTCACAAGATGTAAATTCAAACTGATTTAAATATGCATCTGTATGTAACTCTAGCTGGTCGGGTCACATTGATCTGACCTAGTCTACAATGCCTCAAGAAGAATTCGTTCATTTCTGAACTCTTCCTCTTGTGTGTGTTCCGTATACTAAGAACTGTAATTTGATTTAGAACATCAATGCTTTTAGATAACGTGCCTGAACCGATCAACTTTTGATATAGGAAATGTTCAAAACATTATTCAACAATACAAAATTTTACCGTTTCTTTACTAATAAAGAGACAGATATGATTTTGTATATCAGGTTCGGTATCTAATAACATTCGTTCAGAATCAATGTATTGGTAATACAGGGTGACAGTGACCAACAGACCTGGCTGCAACTCTTGCCCCGTTTTCTGCCTCATGAAACTTATCACCCGTTCTCAGTTCTCTACCTTTCTGGAGCCTTATGTAACAGATTACATATCTGGGATCCTGATCTGGTATCACATACCCAGGACGTAAAGGATACTGAGAAACAGTTCTGTAATGAACACACCCGAAGATGATGCATCAGCATGCACTCTCTTCGTTTGGGCGGCACGGGAATTCTGGTAATCCCCAATTTCCTGCTCTGTCTTATAACAATTATAAGTTGGAGCGGGACCAACGTTCCCCAGCTCAGTATAACAAGCGGGTTCGGTCAATATTCCGTATTATTATCTTGATTAAGGCGTGATAGGGTCGCTACCTGGAGAGAGAGAGAAGAAAACACTCAGCGTGCGCTCTTGCAAGAATAGATTGGTTATTATTTTATCTAATCAGGATGGCTCCCACTGCTTTTTATCAAATCTTCCTTCAAACCCTAAAAGGAAAGACTAGCCGGGATTAATTACACACTACAAGTTCGCCAATCTTTCAGCCAGGCCAGTGTCGGTACTTTGAGGGAGGTCCCCCGTGCTTTCGCACGAACCTAATTAATGTAAACCTCGTTTTCCCAGAGGCGTAACCCCGTTGACACCTTTCTAGACACCTACTTGATCGGCTAATTGTAATTTATAAAACTCTCCCAGGAGTAACTCTTACTCGCAGCGGGTATCGGGATCCAACTATCTCATAGAAGGTATGCAATCTCATTGCAAATTTCAACACTTGAAATTCCCGATAATATTTTGCCCCTAGCAGCTTATGACCTTGGCTAAGGTCAACAAATCATAAGTGCTAGCCAAGTTCAACCCGTCATTTCCTGATTGAATTAAACCCACCCGCACGACCCTTGGCTAAGGTCAACAAAGTCGCACGACTACCCTAACTCAATCGCATCATATGCTTATGCAGATAAGCACTAATCAGCTACCGCACACTACGCCTTGGCTAAGGTCAACAAACGTAGCACGAATACTAACCAGTACTTATCTGAAATGACGGAGGGCTACGACAGGTTTTTCTGAAAACCTATCGCGTAATGAACTTGATATCGTTGTAGGATCGAATGAATTTGAAATGGAGTGCTTTTGAGGCTTTTCTAGTTTTGCTAAAGGAGTCACTCCCGGTGAAGGGATCGTCGGTCCTTTCCTCGTCGAATGAGGTGCGGGATATATCACATATATCACTGTGCAAAGCAAAAACACTTAAAAGCAATCAAAAACAAACCGAGTGTGTAGCATCTGCCAGTTATTGCTAAAGGAGTCACTCCCGGTGAAGGGATCTCGGTCCTTTCCTCATCGAATAAGGTGCAGGATATATCGCATATACCGCTGTGCAAAGCAAAAAACTGTAGCTACCTGTTTTATTTTGAAATTCGATTCTACAACATCTTAGGTTTCTTTTATTTCATTAATCTCATTAATGAAGTCCCATCATTTAAGTCCCTAAACATCACAGATAAATACGACGTACACTTATGCCATCCGCATTCGCCTCGATGTCCCACGTGCACCGTTAGGTTAGGTAACTAACGGCAGAGCGGGGCAGGGCTAGCGCGGGTGTAAAACATAAGTAACGGCTATATAATATATCATATATACTATATACTGTATCTATCACAGAACATCACATGATCACATCACAGATATCGCAGCAGAAGAAACATATGAAATATTGGATATACTAGGACGTCCGTGTTTTCAATACGAGCCAGTATAAAACACGGATTCCACGGTCGTGATGAATAGCCAAACCCACACCCCTAGACCCCTACGAGAGCGGCAAGCAACCCTACCAATTCTAGAGTTAGGAGACCCGGACTCGACTCCTCGAGTTGGTCTCCCACTGGACTCCAGAACCCGGTTACTTGTGCCCTCCTCCTTGGGTCTATCCTAGTGCGGAAAAGTAAATAATATACAACAGGTGACAACTCCCGCAACCTGGAAGCGCCCCAATAAAAGAATATTACATACAAGTTTTTACATGAATAAAAATGAAAAAACACTCATCTCACATAAAAACCCCCGGCTATTCAAACACGACGATCCAATATAACATATCCAGCAACACATAACATCACATGTCATCAACGTAAGTAAATATGCGCATCCCAATTGTCGTTGACGTATAGCAACGAAACCGGCGATATCACATATTACACTTACGGTCACAGAAAAGAAAGTGTAAAACTACAACAGTTGGAATCCGCAACCACCTCAGACATCGCATGCCTGACCAAATGAATTACTTAGACATCGCATGCTTAACAATTATAAACCCCGCATTTTAGTCTCAAAATCGAAAACACTTTTCAATATCAAGTCGGGCAATTCAACAAGATTCCCGACATCCTGATCGAATGCTCGTCGCAAACTTCAGTAGACGGCTGCACCCCCGATACCGTCGACGAAGTGCACCAAGGCGGAACACCGTTACCGGGAGCACCCGAACGGATGCTTTCGGCGACGGGGTTCTCCTACAGTCACTTGGTCGGGGCAATGGAGTGAAGCTGTCTATTAAGTTTACCCGGCGAGTATCCGTGTACGCTACGTGATTGCGACGGACTTTTGATCACATCAAAATTCCGTGGCAACCGATCAAGTGAGACTAAACTGCTGTGTTTATAACATTCATTTAGTTATTTCATAACTCTTTGTGAATTCCAATTATTGTATCACATTCCAGATAAACAGAAAATGTTAAACTTTCCGATCGAACAATCGAACACCCAACTTTTCCCGATACAGATCAACACATGAAATAAGTCTAACAACATTCAGTTCGTACCTCAGTACCAACGGTCCAGCCGTAGAAGGGTCAAGCCAACGCCTCACATGTGGCACGCCGTACTGCCCCAAACCCGAAGGTTCAAAGGGCAGTTCAAGACGGTCACATAATCGAGTTAAGGTTTGTGTCTTCTAGAGGGACCATCGCGTTACTTGCACTACTTAGAACGTCGTTAAACTACGGAAAAATCCAACACTTGGAAATTTCCCGACAGGGGAAAAATTGGGTATTTATATCCGGTCGAACCTTTTAACATATTCTAAAATTTATCCGGAAAGCCACACAGACAAAATTTGATAATCCGATCGAACTCATGAAATCCAAAACAACCCTTGAAAACTCAACTGTAGAAAAACAATTAAAAATTCCCAGGAAAACCAGCATTGAAAAAGAGGAATTACTGTATAAAATTTTATGCGCAAAACGATAAATCGGCCGCTCTTCCGCCGCACGAGCCATGCTCGTGCCGCGGAAGCGCGGCTCATTGAAGGAATCATGCGCACGAAATTTACAGTATCCCTTAGAACTTCCTGCTGACTTTACTGAATATTTTTAATATGGAAAAATCCACGATTTTAAAATCTGGACAGAGAGCATGTTAGGTTTGGGTTTTCGGGTTCGTTCGGACTTCAAATTCCGTCTGGACTTCGCCTTAGGCTCTAGCTAGGCTCTGATACCACTGTAGGGTTCCTAGGCACGCTAGTGAGGTCTCCCAAGCTATCAACCATGGCAATTTCAAAAATTATGGTGCCTACAAACCCTAAACTACGGATCGATAACTAGATGTCTAGGCGAAAAGAACTAGTTAACAAATTAACTAATGAGAATACGGAAATACAACCTTTGTAGATCCGGTCCTCCACCTCCACGGCTCCGCAACGAGGTCGTCTCCGCTGTCCAAATCAAATCCGGGCTCTAGGATCGGCTTCGTCGGAGAATGGGCAAGCTAGGTCGTCGATGTCCATGCCGAAGATGATCTACGTCGAAGCATCGCAAGATCAAGCTCTCACTTCACCAAGTCATGAAACTTGTGAAGTAAACACACTCTACTACTTGGCAAGAGGTAGAGGATGAAGAAATAGGAGTTGGGTTAACTTTAGAATTGGATTTCTCACTCTAATTCATCAATCACCATTGATGAGGTAAGCTTTCTTCTTCAAGTTCAAGGAAGAAGAAGAAGAAAGATGATAAGATTAGTTAATTAGAAAATGAAAAGAATATGAATACTTATCATATTAGAACCATGGTCAAGTGTAGAGAATTAACTAAGGTTAGTCTAATGGTTAGGGTTTAAGATGAAGACAAGAATGGTTACAAAGTCAAAGCTTCATGAAGTTTCAACTAAACTCCAAAATTAGCAACCATTCTTTTCTTATCTAATCAAAATAAATAAATAAATAAATAAGTAATAAAAAGAAAACCCTAATCATTAGATTAACCATGGCTTAATTCATTACACTTAACTATAGTTAAACATGTATCATCAAACATGATACAATCAAGTGTACAAAAGTATATCACATATACAATGTGCACAAACCAAGTGAGAAAATCCGTTTAAAGTGAACCAATACTAGTTAGTGCAAAGTAACATATCAAATATATAATTATGCATTAAATCATTAAATCATCACTTGATTCAATGATCCGGTCATGTCGCACACAACCGACTAGTATTCAATGTATCGGCTTATCGAATCAACGCTTGAATCGATAACTAGGTTATATCGCATACAACCATTCGATATATTTATCGCGAGAATAGAATACGGTATCACATACACGCATTATTCTCGGTCCCGCACATATCTCATATGCGCTCCTATTTCGTTTCGCTTGAGCCAGGAAACCTCTGTGTAGGACTCTAAAGACTCGTCAATACGCCGGCAGCGGATGATGATCATATCAAACATCCACAAGCCGCAAGCGGTCTGCTAAACGTAACGGCCACCCGGGTATTGAGCGATCTGAAGATCGACGAGCAAGCCCGCTCACACTCCAGTGAATCCGACCAGTAACACTACCGTACAGTCCGGTCTGATCGTCTGATATGTCGCATATCTCGCCTAGGGGTGGTAAACGTCAGACCCCAATAGCTCAATAAGTCGTGTCGATATGAGGTCTATAACTATTCGAGAAACTACTGGTAACACTTACCAGTAAATCTCAGCAACCCTGGCCAGGGATTTCCTGTTATAGCCAATCGAACACAGCGCAACATCAACCCCCTATACCGGGAGAGACGAATCCCCTCCTATCGCTCATTGCCTCCATGTGACTCGGGACTGTACCCAAAACCACCGTTTTGCACGCCCTCTTGGACGTGGTAAGATAGAAATCAAAGCACAGTGGGAACCACACAAGACTCTATGACGATCTCGGGTCAACAGACTACTCTGTACCAGTGTCACCAGAGAACTGCCATCTGACGTGATGTATAATACCATCTGGGAGTTCTCGGCGAGTCCGTCCAGTGTACCCAGTCTCTACTGAGCACCCGTATATCATCTCTGATGTCAAACACCGATGGATATGGGATCATCCATCGCCCATCTGTATGGGTCGAGAAGGTACACGCTAGTCTACTACTTGGTATATCGATGCCCCGTCTCGATACACCCTCGACTAGGGACTTTGAAGGATGTACTTATGGACTACCATGTCCCCACTAGTATGATCCGCATCATAGTCCAGGTAGTCAAGTACAGATCCTAAGGGCTTTACCAACATGTAACAGAGAGACAATCAGCATACACGTTAAGGTAAAGTGTAACCAGATAGCATACTATCATGTCGAGCAAGAAAGTCCTCCCTATATATGTCCCAGCATCCACTACAATATACATCCTATGTACAGTAATGGCCTCTAGGGCATACATATAACTAACAGGTGTATGGTAACGGAGAACTCCAAATGGAGTCCTTTACCGATTCGAGCATCCAGAGTGATAAGGACGACTCTAAGTCGCAGTCGGGATTCTCCTTTACCCATTACGGAGGGGCGGTTAGCTGGAAGAGTTCCAAGCAGGAAACCGTGGCAGACTCGACGATGGAGGCTGAATACATCGCTGCCAACGATGCTGCCAAAGAGGCTGTCTGGATTAAGTAGTTCATTAATGAACTTGGAGTGGTTCCATCCATTGAGCATCCAATACTTTTGTATTGTGATAACAATGGAGCGGTGTCTTTGGCCAAGGAACCCAGGTCCCATCAGCGATCCAGGCAAATTCTGAGGCGGTATCACCTGATCAGGGAGATAGTTGATCGCCGGGAGATCGAGGTCAGGAGGGTTGACACGAAGAACAACACAGCGGATCCACTCACGAAGGCCATTCCCCAGATACAGTTTGAGAGACTCTTCGGGATGCTCGGTATGCGATACTACAGCAGCTGGCCCTAGTGCAAGTGGGAGATTGTTAGTTGTATGTATGCCCTAGAGGCCAGTATTATACAGATGATGTATATTATATTGGATGCTTGGACATATATAGAGAGGACTTTCTTGCTCGATATGATAGTATGCTATCTGGTTGCTCTTTATCTTAACATGTATACTTGTCTCTTTATACTGTCTGATGGCTACATGTTGATAAAGCCCTTAGGATGTGTACTTGACTACCTGGACTATGATGCGGATCATACTAGTAGGGACATGGTAGTCCATAAGTACATCCTTCAAGGTCCTTAGTCGAGGGTGTATCGATATACCAGAGTAGACTAGCGTATACGCTTCTCGACCCATGAGATGGGCGATGGATGATCCCATATCCATTGGTGTTTGACATCAGAGATGGTATGCGGTTGCTCAGTGGAGACTGGGTACACTGGACGGACTCTCCGAGAACTCCCAGATGGTATTATACCTTACGTCAGATGGCAGTTCTCTGGTGACACTTGTGCAGGTTAGTCTGTAGACCCGAGATCGTCATAGAGTCTTGTGTGATTCCCACTGTGCTTTGATTTCCACCTTACCACGTCCATGAGGGCATGCAAAACGGTGGTTTTTGGGTACAGTCCCGAGTCACATGGAGGCAATGAGCGATAGGAGGGTTTTCGTCTCTCCCGGTATTGGGGGTTGACGTTGCGCTGTGCTCGATTGGCCGTAACAGGGAAGTCTCTGTCCAGGGCTGATTAGAGATTTACTGGTAAGTGTTACCAGTAGTTTCTCGACCCGTTATGAGCCTCACATCGGCATGACTTATCAGTTATTGGGGTCTAACGTTTACCACCCCTAGACTTGATATGCGACATATCAGACGAGGAGACTGAACTGTACGGGAAGTGTTACCGGCAGGCTTTTATAGGAGTTGGAGCGGGCTTTCTTGCTGATCTTCTGATCGCTCAATACCCGGGTGGCCGTTACGTCCAGCTAGTACCGCTGACGGCTTGTGGGTGCTTGATGTGATCATCACCTACTTCCGGCGTATTGACGAGTCTTTAGAGTCCTACACAGAGGTTTTACTGGCTCAGGCAAAACGAAATAGGAGCGCATATGTGATATGTGTGAGACCGAGAATAAATGCGTGTATGTGATACCGTATTCTATTCTCGCGACTTTTTGTGTCGGTCGGTTATATATGAGATAGCCGGGTTATCGAATTGTGTGTTGATTCGATAAGACGATACAATGGATGTTAGCCGGTTATATGAGATATGACCGGATTATTAAATCAAGTGTTGATTTAATAATTAAGTGTATAATTGTATATTAGATATACTAATTTACACTTGCTAACACTTGTTCACTTTAGGGTTTTTCTCACTTGTGAACACTTGAATATATATATATATATGTGATATATATATATTAAAAGTGTTTTCTTTTGTATCATGGTTGATGATACACTATACATGGGTGTGCAAGACATACACCATACTATTTTGGATGGTGGCTAATATTTATTTAAAGTAATTACAAATTAGTTGTAATGTTTTGAAAATCGTTTCGGTGAAATTTCGAAAAAACGGTAAAATAAGGAGGTTTTCTGTAAAAAATCAAAATGCAAATATATTTATTATAAAATTAAATATACATATTCTAGCTATGTAATTGCTAGTATTTGGTGTTTATTGAGCCACTGCTGAAATTTCATATTTTCTGAAATTTTTTCCGAAATTAATTATTTTAATATTATTTTAAGCCGGTAAGAAAATACATTAAATTAGCGATAAATATAAATTTAAATGGGCTAATTTTAATCTTTAAAATCATGTTAATTAAAATCTAGTTCTAATATAATTTTTTAGTATTTTATTTTAAGTTTTAATTGATTTATTTTATAGAAAACAAAAATATAGTTATTTTGAACTAAAACTTGCAAATATGGTATTGTGGGGGGTCTTTTTGCATAGAATTTATTTGTAAAGTCTCTCACACTCACCCTCACTCCCCTTGGCCGGCCCCACACTATTGTAGCAGCCCAAGAATTTTATTTCCCTCTTTTTGACCTTAAATCATGTGAGAAATGAGTTAAAATAAGGTTTTTATATATAGTAAAGTAGGTGGGGGTATTATGGTAATTGGGATGGGCTTTGACCTTAGAATTTCCACCCCAATTTCCTCACCTCATTCCAGCCCCTCTACTGGCCAAAATTCTGCTACAACAGCCCCCATCTTTTTCCCCCATTTTCCATCTCTTTTGCTTCAAAAATTGCCTCAAAATCCATCAAATAAATCCCAAAATCCAAATCCAACTCCTACCCATTTCTCATTGGCCAAACTTACATGGATCTAGGGAAAAAGTTGGCATTTTAGAGGCTTTGATTTCCATAATTGATCTCTTGATCATGAGGTATAATTCTAACCTTTTTCTTAAATTGTTGTTAATTGCTTTATGTAAGCTTAATTATATGTTTAAATAGGTTTTTATTTTAGTTCTATGTGCATGATTTGAAATTCAAAAGTGGGATTTGAATTCAAATTGGGGTTTTGTGTTGTGAGTTTAGGGTTGTGTGATGTATTTGACATATTAGCTTATGCTAAATCCAATTTAAGTTGCTAGTTTGCATATTTGTTGATTTAAATTGTGATAATTATATAAATTGTAAACTAGGTTTTTGGAATTTGATTAAATAATGGAGATAAAAATCTAATTAGGGTATTCATGGCATTATTAACATTTTTAAGTGTAGTTTAATACTTTAGTTCATGAAAATCCAAGCTAGATTGTAGTTTGTGCATTTTTCCTATAAAATTGTTAAAATATAGGTATTTTGTAACTAGAATTTTGGGGTTAATGAAATTTATTGGGAATAAATTATAGAAATGGTTTAGATGATTTAATTAAGATATTTAATAAGTATTATAGCCGCTAGATTTATTTAAACATCGAGTTTTGTACTAAAACGGTTAATTATGCTTGCTAGATTTTCGGAAAAATAGCTTTTAAAGTGAGTTTGAGGTTTTTGTGAATTGCAACCTATTTCATATTATAATTAGTGTTTGTGAATGTGTAAATGAGTGTGTTTAGGCTTTTTCTCGATGGTTTGGCGTTTGTACGCCGACGTCGAGGGTTTTTGAGTTGATTTGTGAATGAAACCATAGGTATTGACCTATGTGGGATTCGTGTGTCGTTTTGATCAGGAGTCGGATTTTAATGCGATACGGTGCGTTATGATATGTAGGTACCCATGTGGACTTCGAGATGACAAGAAAGCGCGTGGCGACGTCGGCACCGGCGAGCGAGGACCAGGTGAGTAGATTTATATCTACGGGGAGAAGTCGGGTGGATGGCGTATAGCACCCCCGCAGTTCGTGGTGATGTATACGAATACGTATACACACATATATATATTGTTTATTTTGTTGAGTTATTGATGATAAATATGGATATTTGGTGTTCTTGGATGTTATAGTGTCGCGAAACCCTAGAGTAGCGGTCGCACCACACTTGCACACACCCACCCATACTTGCATACTTTCTTCTTTCATTTGTGCTTACGGGAATATATTGTTATGTGTTCACATGGGTATGGGACTATATGTTCACATACGGATTGAGATGAGTCGATGAGATTTGTGTTGAGATTGTGATATCGGTGATATGGCAGGATTCGTACTTGAGGTACGTCCTGGTGTTATAGCGGATCTTAGGGCGACGTTACGGGTGAATAGTGTTTTAAATAAAGTGGTCGACATGTGATCGTGATATGAGATATGATATTCTAGGATATTGATCCTAGGTTGTATTGGGCGATGTATACCCCTTGATGATGATATGTGCTGATGATATCAGTTTGTACGAGACTGTCGATCAGTAGCCAAATCATGTCTATATTGATGATATCAGTATTGTACTAGACATAGGTCAGTACTCTAGACTATGATCTTGGATAAAGAGGATGCTAGAGGAATAGTGTGAGGAATATGATATTGTCCCGTACCCAGATTTGGGGATGCCGTACGACGGATTTACGTACGAGCTATATCTTGATGATTGATCCGCACTCTTGACTTGGGATGTCTGATTATAGATATGGTATCGGATATGATATTATTGAGGCGGGATCACCGACTAATATATATACAGGTATGTATATGGATCGACTCAGATATTAGGCGGTTTCCTTACCTGTACTCCAGCTTGTTAGCTTAGCCCTTTAGTTTAGTTTAGTTGTTAGATTAGATTCGATTCTTACCTATTTCAAAACTAACGAATCGTGGGTATTTTAAAAGACAGCCCAAGGGATCCTACAGATATTTCAAAAGACGTATCTTTTCATAAAAACACCGTAGCCCCTATTTTCAAAACCCCATGATTCGTGTTATTTCAAAAGGCACCATTTGTAGGACTTATATTAGATTAATGCAGATTAGTTATAGTTGCGTCTAGTATTCAGCTCCCGCTCATTATTGTGGTTCGCTTCGCACCGCATGCTTATATTATGTTTCATACTCCATTATTGATATCATGCTGTTAGGACACCAGCACCATTACCGATGATGCGTATGCACCACGTACACTTACTTGCCGGCTCACACACATCTTCATCGGTAATTGCCATGTCACGTACACCTTAGAAAATTTTATTGCTTGACATAGCCTGTTAGCTAATAGTTTAGACATGATATTAGCGTAGTTGCTTTATATGTTAGTTTAGACATTGTAGTTATTACCTGCTACTTCATGCATACTGTTATTCATTGTTATGCCGCATTCATGGATTCTCATGCATATATTCACTATTTTAAGTGTTATTGAGATTTTGGATTCGGATTTCCATGAGATTTTCTGGATTTGGAGGAAAACCGCAAAAACATAAATAAACCTTTTCTCTCTTTTAAAATAAAAAGTGCGGTTTTCCCATGATGTATGAGTCATCCACCATAAGTTTGCTGATGAATTTCGAGATCCGATTCGAGGAGTGGAGGAACCGTTTCGGGTACATGGTGGGCCCGGTGCGGTACCCCGGGGCAAGAGGATCGTGTTGTTGACGTTGAGCCTGGCAGGGGAGCACTACCGACCGGTGATATTACCCGACGCGTCGGATATCCGGAGGATACCGTCGTGGTCTTGAGATGGATGGTAGGGGCCGGTCTGGATTGACGGCGCCCTAGATATTGTGATTGAGATATTAAGATTTTGAGATATTGAGGTACAGAGATTGTGATACAGAGATATCGAGATATTTGGACACTTGTTTTGTGTCGATGCTGGGCACTGTTTTATACTGATTTCAGTTATGGTACCTCACTTTTAAAATACAGAAATCTCACTGATTTATGAAAGAAGTTTTCGTCAGTACATGCATTGTGTTCCATGCATTCATACCTCAATCATATGATATATTGCTACCTGAGGCACTGACACGGGCACATGAGATCACACTCGGGTTAGATATTACCCTAGCCATTGTTATAGGCTGCATGTTATTCATATATTTGAGGATATATTATGATCATTGACTTAGGTTGCGTTATTTATGCGATTTCTGTGCGTAGATGTTTTTCTATTCACGAGTTGGCAACTCACCCCCGTTGTGCCACAGTTTCTTGCAGGTTTGCCGTACAGGTTTCATTACGGCTTGCGGGCATAGTTTCCTTCGGGTGATTTGCTATTAGGTGGGTTTACTTGTATCGTACCCCCCATTATATAACTTTTATATTATTACTCTGTTGTATCTAGAAGTTCCATCAACCAAACATGTATTTATTTTGAGATAGAGACCAGTGATGTTATTCCTTCGACCTTAGAGTCGCGCGTTATATTTCTATGGTTTTCTTGTGGTTTTGAGTTTCCTTTTGAATTTTGATCCTCGCCGTTGGCGTTGTATATTATATTGCTTGTGTGGTTGTGACCGTCGATTGACGAAGAGCTAGCTCCCGCTTGGGGAAGCCTTTTTATTGATTTCGTATACTATTCATGTTGTATCCCGTTTGGGAGCCAGTATTTACAAAGGAGACTCTGCCGAAATTTTCAGGAAATATTTAATGTCTTTGAAAAAGGCATAATTTGGCTTATGCTATTAAAACTACTTGATTTAAATTGGTTTTCCTTCACTCTACTACTTTTCTTGGTTTGGATTTCTGGGTTTTCGGCTTACTTAGATTACGTACGCCTCGAGACGTTCGTAGTTTAAGTGCCGGTCATATTCCGTAATTGCGGGACGTGACAAAGTTGGTATCACAGTGTTAGGTTTTACCTTCGGAGCGTAGGATGACCCTTGGTTGATGGAATAGGTGACTAAAGTAGAGTGACGTACCGTGGGTATGTTCCGCGGCATACTTACGATACGCTACTCCACTTAAGGAGCCTTAGGATATACATTTCTTTGCTCAGTATCATATTCATTCCTGATCTAGCATCATCGGTACCAGTTGCGGTTTGCTGCCACGATTACGGGCAGGGAGAGCTACAGCTAGAGTTGCGGTCAGCACGAGATCGTCACGAACGAGGACTGACCAGGGCGAAATTCTGGCGACACACGATTGCGGAGGTGTGTCTTTTTACTGTGTTTCCGCGCCACGAGAGTTTGGTGGATCGCCTTTATGAGGTTACTCGGAAGTGCTGATCGACACTAGAGGATTGAGCCAATGATAGAAGGTCGCTAGTCACCCACAGATGAATGACTGAGACATGTGGTTCGTTCGCTTACCCGATGAGAGGTCATCAGATAGATTGATTCCAGCTAGAGACGACTTCACACAGAGACGTTGGGAGTCGACAGAGGCGATCGAATGTCAGAAATCTATTATTCCAAGTTTAAAGTAGTCGGAAGGACATGCAGGCAATTCTATGGTCCCTCTAGAAGAATGAAACCCTAACTCGACTTAATGACCGTGTGAAAGCCTTTGAACCTTAGGGTTTGCGGCAGTTCCGCGGTGCCATTAGTGAGGCTTAGGTTTGCCCTTCTTCGGCTGGACCACCGATGTTGTGGTATGTATTCGATACTATTAAACTGTGCCCAAGATGTTGAGCTCTTGGGGGATTATAAGGTTCTGACGAATCGATCGAATGGTTCGACTTCATTCGGATGCTAGGTGGCGAGATGCATTTCTTGGGAGACTCCCGATATGAGGATAGCCGTTGGAGCTCAGTCCATGCAGCCACGACGAGACGAGTCCGAAGCGGTCGACATTAGAGAAACGTGAAGTAAGAGGTTCGTACCAGATCTAGATGAAACGACGTTCCACTCCGCCGACATCAGAGATGCGATACGTATGCCGAGGCATTGTACTTGGATATACCTTCCAGAAGAAGTCACGTTGAGTATGCAGCCGTTCCAGAATGAGAACAGATCTAGTAAGGGACGATGACTTCCGGACAGTTCGGCAGAGACGAGATTTGGGAGAGATCTCGATAGGACCTTTCTGGAATAAATTACGAGAAGACTTGGACCCAGTAGTGGTCATGTTATGCACACCGGCAGGCCAGAGTTCAGGATCGTCGACGAGGCATGCTATGAGTGACCACGACAGCTGGCCAGAGATTCTTGAGTATGTGCTTGAGCGGGACTATTCCGCCATACTAGATTTCGATGTTTTGGGTGAATTATTCGCATGATTTGGTTTTGATGATTGAGGATTTACGATTTTCGCACAGTCGTTGCACTTGATATCGTTTTCGTGCTTTGGTTTCACACGTTTGTGATTTTACGGTTTTAGACATTTGAGTTGATTTTGTGCGTATGCACGCACACGATTTGGTTCCTGCACTCTGTATAGTTTATATATGCTTGCAGTGCCGTGATACGCCTTTTGTGCACTTAGATGCACTGGACTTCGATTTCGATTGTGATACTCGATATTTGTTTTGTGCACCTTGTGTACCTGATTTGATTTTTCGCATGTTCGGCGCTTGATATTGAATTTCATGATTTCGTGCATGATGGATGCCCCTGGTTTTAGGGTTTTCGCGCATGTTGAGCGCATATCTTGAGATGCGATTTTGGTGCACACCAGATGCACTAAATCGAGATTTTTTTCGTGCATGTCAGATGCACCTGATTTTGCTGTCAGGCACACACGTTGCCTACAACAGATGCTTTGTGCACACCCGATACACTTAGATCTTGTTTCTATGCACTTATATGGCACGTATATGGATTTTGATTGTCGTGCTCACCAGACGCACGTAGTATTCATACGCGTATTTTGGGATTGATTTCTTATAGAGCAGTACGTTTTTTTATGATAATTGCGATGTGTTTTCGTACTAAGCAGGACTAGTCAGAGGACAATACCTGAATATATTTTTCATGCATTGATAGTTATTGAAGGGATTTCCAAAATGCAAGCTATAGCCTCAGTATTTACCTACGTGTCTGATGTTACACGAAATGTTTAAAACAAGGAGACCCTTCTAAATTGTTTCCAAAACGGCGGAACGTACATTTCAAATAAAGGTATATATGTATATAGTTTTTTTCTTATGATAGACGTCCGCCACTGTGCAGTGTTATACGTGTTGCACAGCACCTTAAAGAGATTTGGCATGCATTTCCTTCAGATACTTACATATATAGATTCGATATTTACATGTATAGTTTCGAGTTATATCATATTGGTTTTGCTTTGGATTTGACATTGATGTCTTCCCCATGACTTCGATGATTGCGGGATGCTTGACGGAGTTTTGATTTAAGTTATATGCTCATTTTTCATGCGCATGCGCTGCGCTATGTTTTGTTTTATGTATTTACGATTTCGGAGCCCCGACGACTTGATGATTTTGCTTAGATATTTTAGCATTGGGGGGGGGGAGTTTTAATTTAAATTCGGAGACCGAATTTCTTTAAGGGGGGAAGATTGTAACGTTTTGAAAATCGTTTCGGTGAAATTTCGAAAAAACGGTAAAATAAGGAGGTTTTCTGTAAAAAAATCAAAATGCAAATATCTTTATTATAAAATTAAATATATATAGTCTAGCTATGTAATTGCTAGTATTTGGTGTTTATTGAGCCACTGCTGAAATTTCAAATTTTCTGAAATTTTTTCCGAAATTAATTATTTTAATATTATTTTAAGCCGGTAAGAAAATACATTAAATTAGCGATAAATACAAATTTAAATGAGCTAATTTTAATCTTTAAAATCATGTTAATTAAAATCTAGTTCTAATATAATTTTTTAGTATTTTATTTCAAGTTTTAATTGATTTATTTTATAGAAAACAAAAATATAGTTATTTTGAACTAAAATTTGCAAATATGGTATTGTGGGGGGTCTTTTTGCATAGAATTTATTTGTAAAGTCTCTCACACTCACCCTCACTCCCCTTGGCCGGACCCACACTATTGTAGCAGCCCAAGAATTTTATTTCCCTCTTTTTGACCTTAAATCATGTGAGAAATGAGTTAAAATAAGGTTTTTATATATAGTAAAGTAGGTGGGGGTATTATGGTAATTGGGAGGGGCTTTGACCTTAGAATTTCCACCCCAATTTCCTCACCTCATTCCAGCCCCTCTACTAGCCGAAATTCTGCTACAACAGTCCCCATCTTTTTTCCCCATTTTCTATCTCTTTTGCTTCAAAAATTGCCTCAAAATCCATCAAATAAATCCCAAAATCCAAATCCAACTCCTACCCATTTCTCATAAGCCAAACTTACATGGATCTAGGGAACAAGTTGGCATTTTAGAGGCTTTGTTTTCCATAATTGATCTCTTGATCATGAGGTATAATTCTAACCTTTTTCTTAAATTGTTGTTAATTGCTTTATGTTAGCTTAATTATATGTTTAAATAGGTTTTTATTTTAGTTCTATGTGCATGATTTGAAATTCAAGAATGGGATTTGAATTCAAATTGGGGTTTTGTGTTGTGAGTTTAGGGTTGTGTAATGTATTTGACATATTAGGTTATGCTAAATCCAATTTAAGTTGCTAGTTTGCATATTTGTTGATTTAAATTGTGATAATTATATAAATTGTAAACTAGGTTTTTGGAATTTGATTAAATAATGGAGATAAAAATCTAATTAGGGTATTCATGGCATTATTAACATTTTTAAGTGTAGTTTAATACTTTTGTTCATGAAAATCCAAGCTAGATTGTAGTTTGTGCATTTTTGCTATAAAATTGTTAAAATTTAGGTATTTTGTAACTAGAATTTTGGGGTTAATGAAATTTATTGGGAATAAATTATAGAAATGGTTTAGATGATTTAATTAAGACGTTTAATAAGTATTATGGCCGCTAGATTTATTTAAACATCGAGTTTTGTACTAAAACGGTTAATTATGCTTGCTAGATTTTCGGAAAAATAGCTTTTAAAGTGAGTTTGAGGTTTTTGTGAATTGCAACCTATTTCATATTATAATTAGTGTTTGTGAATGTGTAAATGAGTGTGTTTGGGCTTTTTCTCGATGGTTTGGCATTTGTATGCCGACGTCGAGGGTTTTTGAGTTGATTTGTGAAAGAAACCATAGGTATTGACCAATGTGGGATTCGTGTGTCGTTTTGATCATGAGTCGGATTTTAATGCGATACGGTGCGTTATGATATGTAGGTACCCATGTGGACTTCGAGACGACGCAAGCGCGTGGCGACGTCGGCACCGGCGAGCGAGGACCAGGTGAGTAGATTTATATCTACGGGGAGAAGTCGGGTGGATGGCGTATAGCACCCCCGCAGTTCGTGGTGATGTATACGAATACGTATACACACATATATATATTGTTTATTTTGTTGAGTTATTGATGATAAATATGGATATTTGGTGTTCTTGGATGTTATAGTGTCGCGAAACCCTAGAGTAGCGGTCGCACCACACTTGCACACACCCACCCATACTTGCATACTTTCTTCTTTCATTTGTGCTTACGGGAATATATTGTTATGTGTTCACATGGGTATGGGACTATATGTTCACATACGGATTGAGATGAATCGATGAGATTTGTGTTGAGATTGTGATATCGGTGATATGGCAGGATTCGTACTTGAGGTACGTCCTGGTGTTATAGCGGATCTTGGGGCGACGATACGGGTGAATAGTGTTATAAATAAAGTGGTCGACATGTGATCGTGATATGAGATATGATATGCTAAGATATTGATCCTAGGTTGTATTGGGCGATGTATACCCCTTGATGATGATATGTGCTGATGATATCAGTTTGTACGAGACTGTCGATCAGTAGCCAAATCATGTCTATATTGATGATATCAGTATTGTACTAGACATAGGTCAGTACCCTAGACTATGATCTTGGATAAAGAGGATGCTAGAGGAATAGTGTGAGGAATATGATATTGACCCGTACCCAGATTTGGGGATGCCGTACGACGGATTTACGTACGAGCTATATCTTGATGATTGATCCGCACTCTTGACTTGGGATGTTTGATTATAGATATGGTATCGGATATGATATTATTGAGGCGGGATCACCGACTAATATATATACAGGTATGTATATGGATCGACTCAGATATTAGGCGGTTTCCTTACCTGTAGTCCAGCTTGTTAGCTTAGCCCTTTAGTTTAGTTTAGTTGTTAGATTAGATTCGATTCTTACCTATTTCAAAACTAACGAATCGTGGGTATTTTAAAAGACAGCCCAAGGGATCCTACAGATATTTCAAAAGACGTATCTTTTCATAAAAACACCGTAGCCCCTATTTTCAAAACCCCATGATTCGTGTTATTTCAAAAGGCACCATTTGTAGGACTTATATTAGATTAATGCAGATTAGTTATAGTTGCGTCTAGTATTCAGCTCCCGCTCATTATTGTGGTTCGCTTCGCATCGCATGCTTATATTATGTTTCATACTCCATTATTGATATCATGCTGTTAGGACACCAGCACCATTACCGATGATGCGTATGTACCACGTACACTTACTTGCCGGCTCACACACATCTTCATCGGTAATTGCCATGTCACGTACACCTTAGAAAATATTATTGCTTGACATAGCCTGTTAGCTAATAGTTTAGACATGATATTAGCGTACTTGCCTTATATGTTAGTTTAGACATTGTAGTTATTACCTGCTACTTCATGCATACTGTTATTCATTGTTATGCCGCATTCATGGATTCTCATGCATATATTCACTATTTTACGTGTTATTGAGGTTTTGGATTCGGATTTCCTTGAGATTTTCTGGATTTGGAGGAAAACCGCAAAAACATAAATAAACCTTTTCTCTCTTTTAAAATAAAAAGTGCGGTTTTCCCATGATGTATGAGTCGTCCACCATGAGTTTGCTGATGGATTTCGAGACCCGATTCGAGGAGTGGAGGAACCGTTTCGGGTACATGGTGGGCCTGGTGCGGTATCCCGGGGCAAGAGGATCGTGTTGTTGATGTTGAGCCTGGCAGGGGAGCACTACCGACCGGTGATAACGCGTCGGATATCCGGAGGATACCGTCGTGGTCTTGAGATGGATGGTAGGGGCCGGTCTGGATTGACGGCGCCCTAGATATTGTGATTGAGATATTGATATTTTGAGATATTCAGGTACAGAGATTGTGATACAGAGATATCGAGATATTTGGACACTTGTTTTGTGTCGATGCTGGGCACTGTTTTATACTGATTTCATTTATGGTACCTCACTTTTAAAATACAGAAATCTCACTGATTTATGAAAGCAGTTTTCGTCAGTACATGCATTGTGTTCCATGCATTCATACCTCAATCATATGATATATTGCTACCTGAGGCACTGACACGGGCACATGAGATCACACTCGGGTTAGATATTACCCTAGCCATTGTTATAGGCTGCATGTTATTCATATATTTGAGGATATATTATGATCATTGACCTAGGTTGCGTTATTTATGCGATTTCTGTG
This sequence comes from Agapanthus africanus, assembly GCA_030015575.1. Taxonomy (NCBI): domain Eukaryota; kingdom Viridiplantae; phylum Streptophyta; class Magnoliopsida; order Asparagales; family Amaryllidaceae; genus Agapanthus; species Agapanthus africanus. Next base: position 546,833,835 of record JASDDO010000024.1, on the reverse strand, counting down.
CGTAGATGTTTTTCTATTCACGAGTTGGCAACTCACCCCCGTTGTGCCCCAGTTTCTTGCAGGTTTGCCGTACAGGTTTCATTACGGCTTGCGGGCATAGTTTCCTTTGGGTGATTTGCTATTAGGTGGGTTTACTTGTATCATACCCCCCATTATATAACTTGTATATTATTACTCTGTTGTATCTAGAAGTTCCATCAGCCAAACATGTATTTATTTTGAGATAGAGACCAGTGATGTTATTCCTTCGACCTTAGAGTCGCGCGTTATATTTCTGTGGTTTTCTTGTGGTTTTGAGTTTCCTTTTGAATTTTGATCCTCGTCGTTGGCGTTGTATATTATATTGCTTGTGTGGTTGTGACCGTCGATTGACGAAGAGCTAGCTCCCGCTTGGGGAAGCCTTTTTATTGATTTCGTATACTATTCATGTTGTATCCAGTTTGGGAGCCAGTATTTACAAAGGAGACTCTGCCGAAATTTTCAGGAAATATTTAATGTTTTTAAAAAAGGCATAATTCGGCTTATGCTATTAAAACTACTTGATTTAAATTGGTTTTCCTTCACTCTACTACTTTTCTTGGTTTGGATTTCTAGGTTTTCGGCTTACTTAGATTACGTACGCCTCGAGACGTTCGTAGTTTAAGTGCCGGTCATATTCCGTAATTGCGGGACGTGACATTAGTGAAGCTTATGTCATAAGCATGAAGTTTGTAGAAGCTTTTGGATGCTTTGACAAAGTCCACTTAATTTGTTTTTCTTTAGATTTTTATTAACCTAACCAACTTGACTTAGCCATGGTTATGTCCCACCATGAGTTAGTATATGATACTCACTCACCATGGTTAGCATTCTCACTTAATCATTATCCTCATTTTCTTTTCTTTAGTTCATCATCTTTTTCTTCATTGAGCAAGAGAAAAAGCTTGCTAGGGTTTTGAAAAAGTGAGATAGATTGTGAGAAACAAAAATCCAAAGAGAACCCACTTCCTATTTCTCCATCCTCTACTAGATTAGCACTTTAGTATAGGGTGTTTGCTTCACTAATTCTCTAGTTAGTGAAGTAGGATCTTGAGTCGAAATTCCCTCGACGTAGATCATCTTCGGCCTCGGAGACTTCAAGCAAGGTCGCACCTTTCGCCTCGTGAAGCCATGCAAGGGTCTGGGAGAACCACGATCGCAGCGAAGGGACTTCATCAAAGAGCTTTAGAAGTGAAGGACCGATCTACAAAGGTTGTATTTCGTATTCCCTTTAGAGTAAAGTTGTTTACTTGCTAATTGATTCGCCTAAACTCTAGTATACGATCTTGCTTAGTGTTATTCGGCACATAAAAATTTAATTTTGGCATGGTCGGTGCCTTGTAGAGCCTTGTTAGTGTGCCTAGTAACCCTACAGAAATAGGGGAATATCCGGATTTCCACGCCACCCAAACGAAGAATAAGCATATTGATGCATCTTCTTCAGGTGTGTTAGTTACCGAGAATGATTCTCAGTACACTCGACGTCCTGGGTATTAGATACCGGATCGGGATCCCATATATGTAATATGTTGCATGGGCTTAGGAAAGGTAGAGAACTGAGAATAGATGATCATTCTCTAAAAGTAGTGAATGGTGCAAGTGTTGCAGCCAAAGCAGTTGGTGAATATCACCTTGTATTACCAAATAGGAATACTTTGATCTTGAACAAATGTTATTACGTGCCGTCTATGATATGCAATTTAATATCAATTTCTTTATTAGATAAATAAGGATATAACTTTGTAGTAGAGAATAATGTTATGAACATTTACCTAAATCAAGTGTTGATTATGTTTGGTGTATTATGTAATGGTTTATACGTTCTGAATCAAAACACAGTTCTTAACGTACAAAACGCACACAAGAGGAAGAGTTCAGAAATGAACGAATCCTTCTTGTGGTATTGTAGATTAGGTCATATCAATGCGACACGACTAGCTAAGTTATATAAGAATGGATATTTGAATCCGTTCGAATTATCATCTTATGAAACTTTCCATTCATGTCTCAAAAGAAAGATGACAAAAACTCCGTTTACTGGACACGGTGAAAGAGTTACGGAACTCTTAGGACTGATACATGTGATGTATGCGATCTCATGTCTACACATGCCAAGAATGGTTCCTCATACTTCATTACATTCACTGACGATATCTCAAGTTTCAGACATGTGTTCCTGTTGAAACACAAGTCTGAAGCTTTTGAGAAATTCAAAGAATATAAGCATGAAGTTGAGAACCAAACTGGTAAAAGTATTAAAATCCTACGATCTGATCGAGGAGGAGAATACTTTAGCACGGAATTCCGTGATTATCTAAAAGAGAATGGGATTCTCTCTCAGATTACTCCTCCGTATACACCACAACACAACGGTGTATCGGAGTGGAGGAATCGCACTCTATTGGATATGGTGCGCTCTATGATGAGCACCGCTGAGTTGTCTATTTCCTTTTGGGGTTATGCGCTTGAGAAAACAGCATACCTATTGAATCAAGTTCCATCTAAATCTATACCTACCACACCATATGAGATATGGAGTGGAAAGAGACCATGTCTTAAACGTGTTAAGATATGGGGTTCTCCGGCCTATGTCAAAAGGAAAAATCCGGACAAACTCGAGGCACAATCAGTTCTATGTAAGTTTGTTGGATATCCTAAACATTTAAATGGATATATATTCTACCACAGTGAACAAAAAAAGGTGTTTATTGCTCAACATGCCACCTTTTTACAACAGGAATTTCTTGCAAAAGAAATTAGTGGCGAAGAGGTAGAGCTGGAAGGAGTTCCAATAGCACAAACTACAACTGAAGATTTAGTGGAACCAGAGGATTCGATAGTCCCCAACGAACCTCAGACTCTCCGCCAATCCAGTAGGGTTTCTCATCCACTTGAGAGATACTACGGTTTTCTCATTGATGGTTGGAGCGAGGATTGCATCATGGAAGATGATGACCCAACTAGTTTCAAGCAGGCCATCACGAGTGGGGACTCTGTGAAATAGCTGGATGCAATACGATCTGAGATGGAATCCATGTACACCAACAAAGTATGGACTTTGGAAGATGCTCCTGAAGGGGTAAAACCCATCAGGAGCAAGTGGATCTTCAAAAAAAAATTTGGTGTAGATTGAAAAGTTGAGACTTTCAAAGCTAGACTTGTTGCAAAAGGTTTTTGTCAACGATCAGGTGTCGATAAGGATGAAACCTTTTCTCCAGTGGCTATGCTTAAGTCCATCCGGATCCTACTTGCCATCGCTGCATACCATGACTATGAAATCTGGCAAATGGATATTAAGACCGCCTTTCTAAATGGTGATTTAGAAGAGAGCGTGTACAAGACTCGGCTAGAGGGCTTCATGGACAGTGGGAGCAGCGGGAAGGTGTGCAAGATGCTTAAATCCATCTACAGGTTAAAGCAGGTTTCGCAGAGTTGGAACATCTGTTTTGATATGGTAGTCAAAGAGTTTGGCTTCATCAAAAACGTAGATGAACAATGTATATACAAGAAGGTGGCAGAGAGTAAGGTTATTTTCCTCGTATTGTACGTGGATGACATACTCTTGATCGGAAATGATGTTCCTATGCTGCACTCGGTCAAGCTCTTCTTATCATAAATATTCTCAATGAAAGATCTAGGTGATGCCTCCTACATCTTGGGGATTAAGATCTATAGAGATAGATCTAAACGGATACTGGGATTGTCCCAATCTAGGTACATAGACACCATACTAAAGAGGTTTAGTATGGAGGATTCCAAGCATGGGAATTTACCTACGATCACAGGACTCACTCTCTCCAAAAAGATGTCTCCCAAGACTGATTTGGAGAGAGCTCACATGCAAGGTATACCCTATGCTTCGGCAGTAGGCTCTATCATGTACGTGATATTATGTACCAGACCCGATGTAGCATACTCACTAAGTGTAGTGAGTAGGTATCAAGCAGATCCAGGAGAGAGTCACATGACATCTGTGAAGAACATTCTCAAGTACTTGAGAAGGACTAAATAGATGTTCTTGGTGTATGGTAACGGTGAACTTCAAGTGGACTCTTTTACCGAATCGAGCATCCAGAGTGATAAGGACAACTCTAAGTCAGTCTCGGGATTTGTCTTTATCCTCAATGGAGGGGAGATTTGTTAGATGAGTTCCAAGCAAGAAACCATGGCATACTAGATAATAGAGGCTGAATACATCGCTGCCAACGATGCTGCCAAAGAGGCTGTCTGGATGAAGAAGTTCATAATTGAACTTGGTGTGGTTCCGTCTATTGAGCATCCAATACCTTTGTATTGCGATAACAATGGAGCAGTGGCCTTGGCAAAGGAACCCAGGTCCCATCAGCGATCCAGGCATATTCTGAGGCGGTATCACATGTCCGGGAGATAGTTGATCGCCGGGAGATCGAGGTCAGGAGAGTTGACATGAAGAATAACACGGTGGATCCACTCACAAAGGTCATACCCTAGATACAATTTGAGAGACTCTTCAGGATGTTGGGCATGAGATACTACAACAAATGGCCTTGGTGCAAGTGGGAGATTGTTAGTTATATATATGCCCTAGAGGCCATTATTGTACATATGATGTATATTATTGTGGATGCTTGGATATATAGAGAGAGGACTTTCTTGCTCGACATGATAGTATGCTATCTTGTTGCTCTTTGTCTTAATATGTTAACTTGTATTATGATACTGTCTTTCTCTCACATGTTGATAAAGCCCTTAGGATGTGTTCTTGACTATCAGGACTATGATAGAGATCATACTAGTGGGGCCAGGGTAGTCCACAAGTACATCCTTTAATTGTTCCTAGTCGAGGGTGTATCGAGACAAGGCATCGATATACCAGAGTAGACTAGCGTGTACGCTTCTTGACCCATATGATGGGCAATAGATGATCCCACATCCATTGGTGTTTGACATCAAAGATGGTATACGGGTACTCAGTGGAGACTGGGTACACTAAACGGAGTCGCCGAGAACTCCTAGTTGGTATTATACCTATCGTTAGATAGTAGTTCTCTTGTGACACTGGTACAGGTTAGCCTGTAGACCCGAGATCGTCATAGAGTCTTGTGTGATTCCTACTGTGCTTTGATTTCCACCTTACAACGTTCAAGAGAACGTGCAAAACGGTGGCTTTTGGGCACAGTCCCGAATCACATGGAGGCAATGAGCGATAGGAGGGGATTCGTCTCTCCCGGTATTGGGGGTTGATGTTGCGCTGTGCTCGATTGGCTATAACAGGAAGTCCCTGGCCAGGGCTGTTACGGAGATTTACTGGTAAGGGTTATCTATAGTTTCTCGACCCGTTATGAGCCTCACATCGGCATGACTTATTGGTTACTGGGGTCTGACATTTACCACCCCTAGACTAGATATGCGACATATCAGACGAAGAGACTGGACTGTACGGTAGTGTTACTGACATGCTTTACCGGAGTATGAGCAGGCTTGCTTATTGATCTTCTGATTGCTCAATACCCGTGTAACCGTTACGTCCAACTAGTACCGCTGACAGCTTGTGGGTGCTTAATATGATCATCACCTATTGCCGGCATATTGATGAGTCTTTAGAGTCCTACACAGAGGTTTACTGGCTCAGGCAAAATGAAGTAGAAGCACATATGTGATATGTGCCGGACCGAGATTAATACGAGTATGTGATACCGCATTCTATTCTCGCGATTTATCATATCGGTCGGTTATATGAGATATAGCCGGGTTATCGAATCAAGTGTTGATTCGATAAGTTGATACAAATAATATTAGTCGGTCATTTGAGATATAGCAGGATTATTAAATCAAGCGTTGATTTAATGTATGATTATATATTTGATATATTAATTTACATTAACTAATATTAGCTCACTTAAGCATTTCTTTTCTCACTTATGCATTTAATATATATGTGATATATATTAATTGTGTTTCTTTTTATGTCATGCTTGATGGATTTACTTTAAATAAATAAACCTTACATTATCATGAGCATAGTGTCGTTCTAGGCATTCCCATAGTTCAGGATCACTCTCTCCAAAGAGATGTCTCCCAAGACTGATTTGGAAAGGGCTCGCATGCAAATAATACCCTATGCTTCAGCAGTTGGGTCTATCATGTAAATGTTATGTATCAGACTTGATGTAGCTTACGCACTAAGTGTGGTAAGTAGGTATCAATCAGACCCAGGGAAGAAGCTCTGGACAGCTGTGAAGAACATTCTTAAGTACTTGAGATAGACTAAAGAAATGTTCTTGTTATATGGTAACGGAGAACTCTAAGTGGAGTCCTTTACCGATTCAAGCTTCTAGAGTGATAATGACGACAGCAAGTCGGTCTCAGGTTTTGTCTTCACCCTCAATAGAGGGGAGGTATGTTGGAAGAGTTCCAAGCAAGATACCGTGGCAGACTCGACAATGGAGGCTGAATATATCGCTGCCAACGATGCTGCCAAAGAAGCTGTCTGGATGAAGTAGTTCATTGTTGAACTTGGTGAGGTTCCATCAATTGAGGATCCAATACCCTTGTATTGTGATAACAATAGAGCTGTGGCTTTGTCCAAGGAACCCCGGTCCCATCAGCGATCCATACATATTCTAAGGCGGTATCACCTAATCCGGGAGATAGTTGATCATAGGGAGATCGTGGTCAAGAGAGTTGATACGAAGGATAACAAAGCGGATCCATTCACGAAGGCCCTCCTACAGACGCAGTTTGAAAGGCTTTTTAGGGTGTTGGGTATGCTATACTACAACTACTGGCCTTAGTGCAAGTGGGAGATTGTTAGGAATATATATGCTCTAGAGGCCATTATTGTATGATATAGTGGATGCTTGGACATATATATAGAGAACTTTCTTGCTCGATATGATAGTATGCTATCTGGTTGCTCTTTATCTTAACATGTACACATGTATTATTATACTGTCTCTCTGTTACATGTTGATAAAGCCCTTAGGATGTTGGCTTGAGTACCAGGACTATGATGCAGATTATACTAGTGGGGCTTGTGCAGTCTACAAGCACATCCTTTAACAGTTCCTAGTCGATGGAGTATCGAGACAGGGCATCGATATTCCAGACTAGACTAGTGTGTACGTTTCTTTACCCTGTATGGGGGCGAGGGTTGATCCCAAAACCATTGGTGTTTGACATCAAAGATTGTACACAGGTGCTCATTAGAGAATGGGTACACTGAACAGGACTCGCCGAGAACTCCTAGATGGTACCATACCTATCATCAGATAGAAGTTCTCTGGTGACACTTGTATAGGTTAGTCTGTAGACCCGAGATCATCATAGTGTCTTGTGTAGTTCCCACTGTGCTTAATTTCCTCCCTACCACGGCTTAAAGAGTCGTGCAAACAGTTGGATTTTGGGTACAGTCCCGAGTCACATGGAGACAGTGAGCGATAGGAGGGGTTTTGTCTCTCCCTATATTGGGAGTTAATGTTGCGCTATTCTCTATTGGATATAACAGCAAGTCCCTGGGCAGGGCTGATGAGATTTACTGGTAAGTGTTGTTGGATATAGTGCCCTCAAAGTCAATTATTGGATCGCAGGCACGTGATTGCAATGATTGAGGAAGGACCTATACCGATATGACTGTCTTACTCGAGATGATAGTATGCTATCTGGTTTGTCTTTATCATCGTATATATGCTTTAGTTCACTATTTACATGATGATAGAGCCCATAGGATTCTTGCTTGACTGCCAGCAGTATGATGGCGATCATATACGTAGGAGCTGGGGTCTGTAAGCACATCCTTAAAGTGTCCCTAGTAGTGGGAGTTTCGAGACAGGGCATCGATACTCCAGAGTAGACTAGTGTATACAGTCGAGACCCTGACGAGGGGCGGTGGCCGGTCTCACAAGCCATTGGTGTCAGTTGGTTCACCTAAGATGTATACAGGTGCTCATTGGGTTATGAGTACACCGGACAGGACTCGCCGGGAACATGCTAGTTGGTATTATACATATCGTCAGATAGCAGTTCCCAGGTGACATGTGTACAGGTTAGTTTGTCGACCTGAGATCGTCATTTGTCTCGTGTGAGTTCCCACTGTGCTTTGATTTCTACCCTACCACGCTCAAAGGAGACGTGCAAACAGGTATTTTTTGGGTATAGTCCCGAGCCACATGGAGGCAGTGAGCGGATCGTCGGGGATTCGTCTCTCCCGGTATTGGGGGTTGATGTCGTACAGTGCTCGGGTGGCCATCACTAGAAATCCTCGGCCGAGGTAGTGGAGAATTACTGATTTGGATCAGTAGTTTCTCAGGTGGTGATGGGCTTCATACCGACACGAATTATCGCGTTATTAGGGGTCTGACTTTATCCACCCCCTAGACTCGATATGTGATACTCTTTAGACGAACGGACCGGACTGTACGGATATTGTCACTGTCAGGCTCAGTAGGGTTTATGGATGAGTTCGCTCGTCAGCTTCCCTTCCAATCAATACATAGGCAACCGTTACGTACAGCTTGTACCTCTGACATGCTAGAGGTTATACCCAGTGCCAGTGTATTGATGAGTCATTAGAGTCCCCCATTGACAGTTTCCCAAGTTCGGGCGAAACGTTGTAGAGGCCGTATGGTTTTATGGCAGGGTTCGGAAAATGCACGTGCGTTTACGCACGTGTCATATTTCGGGCAGATAATACTGGTGGCTTTGTTTTAAGCCGGATCTGAGTATTATACTGTGTAGATATAATATCTTTTTCTCAGTTGCATTTGTATTTGGTCGTAATACAAATGCGGGTATGTTTATACTGATACGGGGTTATCCTGAAGTTTGTTTCGGGATCGCTTTTTGAAGTTGCCAGTTTCCAGTTTTTCTATCACCCGTATTTTACATTCGGTTAAATGCAGATTTATCTTTTCTTGGGTGAGTCATGGTTCTAGAAGTTTCTAGATGATGACTAGGATGATGAGGTGGCTAGTGACTCATTTGTTGCATTAATTGAATGGTGACTAGGTTAATGACTAGGTTAGTGATTCATGTTTGCATTTAATGGTTTCATGATGTGTTAATATGACTCACTCCTTCATTTATTCTTATGGTCACCATTTTTCCTCCTACACTCACCCCCTCCCTCATATTTAGTGGCCGGCCCCTCTTGTAAAAGATTCATGGAAATTGCAAAAGAAAAAGACTATGGTTTTGGCTTCATGGAAATTTCATATTCATTTCTCATTTCATTTGAATCCAAAAGGCAACTTCATTAACCGTTCGTCCATAGTTTTGGACGAAGCGAGACAAAGTGTTCTACTCATTCTCTACATCAATCTTGGTCATCTCTTTTAGCAAACTTGATGATCGAGTTGCCTCGGTTCAGAGGCGGAAGCCCCTTTAAAGATCCGTCGACGTGGTGCCACCTGGACGAGAAGACTGGAGATTCAAGAGATTGGAGCAGCCGCAACAAAGCGTGGGATGATGGTTGAAGACCGAAGGACTCAGATCGTTCGGTAGAACATTTCTACCCACTTTGTAGTTTTTTAGTTTAGCTTTAATGGCCGATCCCGGTTATAGTACACGATAGCGCCAGTTGTAAAAAGTTTTTGTTCCGCATTTGGCGTCTGTTAGACGGCCGGGGCACTACCGTGGACTTACATTGGTATCAGAGCCTCACCATTAAGCTTTACTAACTTGTGCTAACACGTTTAAAATATCGATCGAACGAATTTTCGAAAACTGCAATTTTTCTGTTCAATGTTTCTGTCGGTTTTAAATCTGGTTTAAAAATTATTTTGTATGTCACAGAAAATTGTGCAGGGTTTTTCAAGCATTCTGGGAAAATTTGGGCACGTGATCCTACAGTACCGCCGCGGATCCGCGGTCAAAGCTAGGGTTTGACCGCGGAACCGCGGCCAGTATGTGGGAACAGTGCGCCAAAATTTTCCAGTGAGTTCAATTTGGGAAATTGTGGTTTTTGGAATATTTCTTTTGGGCCCAGATTTTGATACTGTACAGCAGATGTTCGAGGGGCCCACTTAGGGAAGTTTTGTCGATCGAAATTTAAACGTGTTAGTTTACAATACTTACTTTATATCTCCGACCGGGAATATCATTTGAGCGGTAAATTGCGTCTAATTGCTATAGTTCTTTTAGACGAGTTTGCGAACATGACATTCGCGTTGATGTTCTGTGTTGTGCTGTGATGTTGCGGATATGTCGTGGTGGATAGCAGTGTGCAATGGTAGTGCTGTTTGGATTTATTTGTACATTTGATATTGTAGGGCGAGCGTCCAACATGTGGACTGCCGTCACTGCCTGTTTGTATAATATTCTTTTGGGGCACGACCGGGCTGAGGTCGATGTACCCGTTGTACATATTTTTCATTTCTGTACTAGGTTTACCCCGCGACGGAGTGCACGGATAGCCGGGTTCTGGAGGGCAACGGGTCCGTATCTCATGGCTTTGAGAGGCAGAGGGGCCTCACTCTAGAATTGGCAGATTATTCGCCGCACTCGTAGGTGGTATAGGTTGACCCAAGGAGGGGTGCTCAAGTTACCGGATTTCGTGAAGTGCTGGGTGGTCCATTCATTTTCCTGTAGGGGGCTGCCTCGCTTCAGGTTTTGGCGGGTAACTTGTCGCACCCGTAGGGGTCTAGGTTTCATTGCACAGGCTATCCACACGACCAGGGGAACGTCGGGTTTCAGTAGCGGCTCTGTGAAACCCGGGGATCCCAGATTATCTGTATTGTTCTGTGATGCTTATTACTTTTCTGTAATGTTGCATATTTTCACGCCTGGAGCGATTATTGTATATTGGTATATATACTATTAGATGTTGTATATGTTTTACACCTGCGCTAGTCCAGTCCCCGCTCTGTCGTTAGTTAAGTAACCTAACGGGTGATGACGGGACCCAGTGGCGAATGCGGATGGCATATAAGCACATTATATTTTCGTTCTTTTCTGGTGTGATTGATAGATGGGACTGCATTGATTCTTATCAATGCAAGGATAAAACAAACCTATATTTGATGTTGTTGGAACAAATTTTAAAAGGTGTTATTACAAAGATGTTTCCTTTTGTTTTGCATAGTGATATTCAGTTGGAATATCCTGCACCTCATTCGACGAGGCAAGGGCTAATATCCCTTCACCGGGAGAGACCCCTTGGGCAGAAGTTTGCGTCAGGGTAATAACTTCATTATAGTTGATTACAAGTTGCTTTGCATCGCGGTATTCAGTTGGAATATCCTGCACCTCATTACATGAGGAAAGAGCCGAGATCCCTTCACCGGGAGTGACCTCTTTAGCAAAAGGTTTTTCGTCACTATATTTTTTATAAAAAGCTATCAGGTTCCTTCAACGAGATCAAGTTCATTACGTTAAAGGTTTTTCGCCAAAAACCAGCCGTAGCCCTCCGTCATTTCTTATGGATGGTCAGTAGTATTCAAGCTATGTTTGTTGGCCTTCGTTAAGGCATAGTGCTTGGTAGCTGCTGGGGTATTCATTTGTTGCATAGATAGATGTGTTAGTTTGGGACAGTCGTATAGCCTTGTTGGCCTTCGTCAAGGGCTTGTACGGGTAGGTTCAAATTGACCTGGACAATGACGGGTAGAACTTGATATGTGACTTATGATTTGTTGGCCTTCGTCAAGGTCATAAGAGCATGAGGCAAAAATCATATCGGGAGTTTCAAACATAAAGAAACTTGCCAAGTATGAGCATACCTTCTGGAGTGTGATAACGTGAGTGGATTCCGTCACGTTATCATGCGATGAGAGTTGGATCCCGATTCCCACTGATGAGTTGGTTTACTCTTCGGGTGATCCCGACTAATTCTTCTTTCAGGTTTGGAGGAGAATTTGAGATAACAGTGGGAGGTTTCCTGATTAGATAAAATGATAACCATTCTGATCTAGGTTAGAGTGCACGCAGAGTGTTTCTTTTCTCTCTCTCTTTGGCAGCGACCTTTGACCGACCCTTGACTATGACTCGGTGACCAAATTGACCGAACCTTCTTAAAATACTGGCTTTTGGATTGTCCAAGTTGCATAAGTCTTTGCCGCTCCTTCTTTTATCCTTTGTATTTCTCAGAACACCCCGTATTATTACGGACATCCACTTCCATTGGATAGATCCATCGTATGGTTATATACGAACTCGAAGGGACTTCTTCGAGGATGGATCCAGGTTCAGGAGAAATAGAATTGGTTTATTCAGTTGTCTTTTATTATCACCTTCTCTGAGGTTGCGAGGGCTCCTTAGTTTAGGAGAGTACACCTATTATGCTTACTGGATAGTCTTCTTCCAAACCATAGGCAGGTGCCGAAAGGTAGGTGATCAGTCGAAAATTCTGCATTTTTAACACGGCAATTTCCCTATCATTTGCACTCATATAGAAGTGTTCGGTATTTATATTGCACATATTAGCAAAACATCTCTGAAATACCAGATTGCATGTGTTAGACTTTTAAACCGGCACTTTAAGGGAAATTGACTGTGTTTCATAGCATCGCATCATCCTTGTATTGCGCAACTCTTGTCTTGGGGTTTAATGCAAGAAATTCCAGAAGCAAAGCCCAAAATTGGGAAAAGAGCTGATAAAAGATACGCCAACTCCAAGATGTAAGATCTGGTAGTGATACAGAAGGCCAAATAAAATTTAAAATATCAGACAAGAGCCCAAATATCAGCCCAAGTCTACAGAAGAAGAATCAAGCAATGGGGCCCTCAAAGGACCGCGGATCCGCAGCCCAAACCCCCTTGGCGCCGCGGATCCGCGGCCTTATTAAGTGATCAAAGCTCCCAATTTTGCCACGTGCTTACCTCTAATGGCCAAAGCATCCAGAAGACCCCAGAAGCTCCACGTGGCGCATCTAGAAGGCTCTCTTAACAAACTTTTGGAGGGAAAATTCAAAATTCAAATCCTGGATCTAGGGTTTTGGAGTCTATAAAAAGGAGCCTAGATCTAGGGTTGAGGTTGTTCAAGAATCACCCATCATCTTCTACCCACAAGTTGAGTGACACAACTTGTGCCTCAAACCCTAACCCTAATTCCAATTCAAAATCAAGATCAAGATCCCGAGTACCATTCAAGCAAGAAAGCCTTCAACCTTTAGAAGCGACGCCGGATTTCAACGGAGCAAGAGATCCAAGCCGATTCGCGACTCAAGGAGCCGAGCGAAGCCGAAATCGACGATCTAGTTACTTCTTTTTGTAAATTCAAGAGAGCTGTAACGAAAATTGTCGATAAATAAAGGTGAATTTTCTATATCTTGCTTATCTTTTAATTCAAGTATTATGATTAGTTCTCAATTTGTGATTGTGTTTGTGATCATGATGTTTGAGTAAACCCCGCTCGTGTAGGAGTTGTGACGATCGATAGATGATGATGATTTAGACACTTTTACAATTCTTAAATCCTATAATGGTTGTAAACTCTAGTGAATCAAATGATTAATGACCTAGTTTCGAGATGATGCTTTCTTGATTGTGTTCACTCGAAACTTGGGAACAACTATTGAACATTTGATTAACTAGAAGCTAGAATTTGAATGAGATTCATCGAAAGGACAAAGGATGAGTTGCGAAATCCCTAATTTCCACGCAAGATCTTTAACCCTCGATGAATTTGCATCGATCTAGTATCAATTCGTTAATGGATAAGAATGAGTAATCATTAGATCTCATCACATCTATAGATCCGATCTACTCCTAAGAGCCATATTTCTAATCTTGATTGTTGGTTGGAAATCATCACACATCTCAATTCTTGATTTTAATGTTTTTTCCAGATCTAGATTTTTTCTAATTTTTGATCTTCAATTACAAATCATGAATTGTTTTCTTTTCTTTTCCTTAAATTTTTAACTCATCTAATTCGGAAATTGAACGGATCTCACTTTCCCTGTGGACGATCCGCACTTACTAACGCGCTACATCCGACACCGTTATTGATTGCGGTCAAAATATTTTTTGGTTGTGATTTCTAAATACAATTTTCTAAAAACATACACAATCCGAAATCAACAATTTCAATCAAAATGGCGCCGTTGCCGGGGATCTTGTGCTAATTTGTTCATTTTTGAAATCTGAGTTGAAAAATTTATTCCATCAATATTTTTAGATCAAAACTCATGCAAAACACTAAACGAGTTGTTGTGGTTAATTGCAAGGAAATCTGGAGCTTGCTGTGAAATTGGAAAATTATTTGGAGAATTCCAGAGAGCTCAGGAGTTGAACAGGAACAGGACCAAATTTTTCTGTGCAGAGAGGAGCTTGAGGCGCGGCGGAACCGCGGCATTACTTGACTCCTGCGGCGGAATCGCGGCAGTTCAGGAGGATCTCTGTACAATTTTTGTCAGGTAACCTCTATCTTTCTTATCTCCTTCCTAAATCTGCTCCAATTAACAATTTGTTGCAGGCTTCTTTGCAAAAATCGCAGCGCCGGAAAAAGCAAAATAAATTGTGCTTGTTTTTGATTTTGTGGTTGTTTGCATAATTAATACGGACATTAAGGGGCACGGCGAAATCCAGATTAGGTGGGGAGTTCATTACCCTTCCTAAGACCCAAATATCACAAACCTGCATCTGCATTACCCTCATTAACTAAAAAATATCTAGAGATGACTCTAAGGACCGTCGCGCTCACTTAGGACAGAAGAAGGCCGTGGGTAATTCATTACTTATCCGCGTTTCTTTTGTGGTGTCTAAGGCAAGTGTGTCGAAGGCTAGTGGTTACTTAATTAGGCCCACTACTTACGTAGTGGAGAACCTCCCACTTACCTGGTACTTACCTGGCCACAGGAGAGACAAAGAGGCAGTGGAGGATTTTATCCTGCGACTTGTCTTTTGGATGTTAGGTGCGGTCTAGAGCTTTGACCTAGGTTACCATAGATTTTAGGGTTGCTTGTTGCATTTGTTGTGATTGCATCATATTTTCAAAATCCGTATCATTTTTCAAAACAAACACCGCATTCATTCATTTCCCCTAATTATAAATCACGCTGCCACTTGTACTAACCCGTTTTAGTGCAAGATAGGCTGGACACGGGATTCTAGTGCCCAACTTGTCCGTGTCCCCTCGATCGACTCCGAAGTCGGTATTTCTCCATTTACCTCTCTTTTACCCACCACCACACCCACACCGATGGATCCGTCTCCATCGAACCTCTTTACTGCTGCTCTGCCGCCGTCCGTTGGTGCGCAGAATCCTCCCCGCATCTCTCTCAAAGAGAGGTGCTACCCTTTGCAAGATCCTCTCTCGACCTGCTTATCCATTCCACCAGCCAACGGGGATAACTTTGAGATTAAACCCCAGTACATCAACCTTCTACCCAAATTCCACGGTCTCGAGACTGAAGACGCATACGTTTTTATCACCAAATTTGAAAACGTATGCGCAATGATGGGTACATCACAACTTTCTGTGGATGCCATGCGTCTACGACTTCTCCCATTTACCTTGTGCGATATAGCCGAGAAGTGGCTGTATAACACCACCGCACATTCCATCACGAATTAGGAAGAATTCGTTGTGTCATTCCTTAAGAAATTCTACCCTATGCAAAAGACGGCTCGAATCCGTAGCGAACTATATCAATTCACCCAGCTTCCGGCTAAACCATTCTCAAAATGCTTTGAACGATTCAAGGATCTTTTGGTTCAATGCCCACATCACGGCATCCCGAGATGGGATCTTTGCTGAATCATATATGAGGGCATTAACCCTACCACTAAACAAAACCTTGAAAACATATGTCAAGGCACCTTTATGACCAAGGATGATGGGGAAGCGTGGAAATTTTTAGAAGAGTTCGCTGAAAAGTCCTTACAGTGGGAGACTGGAACCCAGCCATCGTCTAGGGGTGGCGTACACCAAATAGACGTGTCCATAGGTGTTCGAGCTAAGATGGCAGCAATGCAAAAGAAGCTCGAAGCTATGGAACACAAATTCTTAGCAGCCTCCCTAAACCCGATGTCGCTCCCCAAAAATGTATGTGGGTGCTGTTCTGATCCTTCTCACTTAACGGAAGAATGTCCATTAAACTCTCAGTTTCAAGGTCACGAGCATACCAATGCCGCATTTCAAAGACCTAGAAACGACCTTTTTTCTTCCACATACAATCGGGGTTGGAGGAATCACCCGAACTTTGCGTGGAACCAATCCCAAAACACGGTTCCAAACCCGAATCATTTCCAAAGGGTCCCTCCACCACAACAACAACCACTTCAACTCACCCAGCACCCCTACCAGTCACAAAATTTCCAAAACCAGGTCAACACTTCTGCACCGTCTAATCCTATGCAGTCAACCTGTTCTGACGAGTTCTCCCAATTCACTCAAACCATGAAATCACTCTTGTCAAATTTCATGGAAGTGTCGGCTGAGGTTAGGTCTTCCGTCGGTGAGATAAAGAAAAACTCAGCGTCCCAAGATGAGAGTATCAGAACGATGGAAGCTGAAATTGCACGACTTAAGGCCGAAATGAGTGCGAGAGAAAAAGGAAAACTTCCGTCTCAACCCTTACCGAGTCCTGGGCATTACAACGTAAATGCCGTTACAACGTTGAGATCAGGAAGAGTGTTGAATAATCATGTTGGGGAAGAAGTTGATGATATTGAAAATCCTATCAACAACCCGGCTGAGACCTTTCCTCAAACACACACTTCTACATCTGATTCTTGTTCTTCTACCCCACCGCCTTCTCGCGAGCCTATTCTCCATTTCCCTTTAGGCTCGACACCTCAGCAACCTTCTTCTAGTTCTCCACAGACGATCCCCACTCCTCTTTCGGGATCACGTCTACCCCCACTTCCTTCTCCTATGATGGACCCAGCGCTCATTGCTAAAGCACCTTACCCGAATCGGCTAAGGGCTCACAAATCGAGTCCACATATGGAGAAAATTATGGAAATGTTCAAACAGGTTAACATCAACATCCCTCTCCTAGATGTGATTCAACAAGTCCCCGCTTATGCGAAAATTTTTAAGGACTTGTGCACTAGGAAGAGGAAGACTCAAGTGCCAAAGAAGGTCTTCATGTCTAATAACATTAGCACTGCTTTTATCCCTCAGCTGCCAAAGAAACGTAAGGACCCAGGATGTCCTACGATATCGATTTCTATTGGGGGTAAAAACATCAACCGTGCTCTTTTAGACCCTGGCGCAAGTGTTAACCTACTTCCATACTCTGTCTATGAGCAGCTAGGGATTGGAGAGTTGAAACCAGCTCACTGCACTCTCCAAATGGCAGACCGTTCAATCACCAAACCTCGAGGTGAACTAGAGGATGTGTTGATAAAGGTCGAGGAATTTGTATTCCCTGTAGACTTCATTGTTCTCAATACACAACCTGTAGCGAACCTCCGGAGCCAAATTCCGGTGATTTTGGGTCGACCATTCCTTGCCACTTCCAATGCTGTCATTAACTGTAAAAATGGTTCAATGAACTTATCATTTGGAAATATGACCATTGAACTAAACATCTACAAAATTGGAAGTCAGCCATCAGAACCTTCTACTCATATCCTTGATGTGTGCTCTGTCTACGAGATTGTTTCGAAAGTTGCGGAGTTGAGGAACTTTGCTTTACAGATCTTGACGACACTACCACACACAGTTTGACCTGGCACATGATCTTAGTGAGAACACCATTTTCACGCTTGAGTCTGCCACTCCTGACTCATCACCATCCGAGTCTGTATCTTTTACAGGCTATGAGATTCTTTGTGACTCCGAAAATCATTCGATGATCCCACCTTCTATTATTTCTCCGCCAGCATTAGATCTCAAAATTTTATCTTCTCATCTTAAATATGCATATTTAGGTGAGAATGAATCTTTACCGGATATCATTTCCGCTTCTCTAGCATCAGAGCAAGAGAATGCACTCTTATCGGTATTAAGATCTAATAAGGAGACGTTTGGTTGGACCATGGCGGACATCAAAGGGATTAGTCCCTTGATTGTAGAACATCATATACATGTGATGGATGATGCCAGACCAACCCGAGAACCACAGAGACGGTTGAACCCCGTCATGATGGAAGCGGTGATGAAAGAGATCGTCAAATGCCTTGATAATAGTATCATATACCCAATCTCCGATAGCCAATGGGTGAGTCCAATACATGTCGTCCCTAAGAAATCTGGCATCACTGTTATTACCAATGATGCAAATGAGTTGATTCAGACACGCGCCCAAACTGGGTGGCGTGTATGTATTGATTACAGAAAACTCAATTCCGCCACGAGGAAAGACCACTTTCCTCTACCTTTCATTGATCAGATGCTGGAATGCTTAGCTGGACGTGCGTATTATTGCTTTATGGACGGATACTCTGGCTATAATCAGGTCCCCATAGCCAAAAAGGATCAAGATAAAACCACTTTTACTTGTCCTTTTGGTACCTTTGCTTATAGACGCATGCCCTTTGGGTTATGCAATGCTCCCGCTACCTTTCAGCGGTGTATGATGGGGATATTCTCTGACATGGTTGAGAATTTTTTGGAGATTTTCATGGACGATTTCTTGATTTTCGGAGACTCTTTTTCCGACTGCTTAACGAATCTTGACGCAGTTCTTACTCGTTGCAAAGAGAAGAACTTAACCTTGAATTGGGAAAAATGCCATTTCATAGTCCAAGAGGGAATTGTGCTTGGACATGTTATTTCACGGAAAGGCATTGAGGTTGACAGAGCTAAGATAGATGTCATTCAAAACCTTCCTCATCCCAAATGCGTAAAGGATATCCGATCATTTCTTGGCCATGCGTGCTTTTATAGGAGATTCATTAAGGATTTTAGCAAAATTGCTAGACCCTTAACTTTTCTCTTGGCCAAGGATACGACCTTCCACTTTGACTCGGATTGTGAGGCAGCTTTCGACTCACTCAAACACTCCCTCACTACAGCCCCCGTTCTATCGTCTCCAAATTGGGACTACCCTTTTAAGCTTATGTGTGATGCATCAGACTTTGCAATAGGTGTAGTCTTAGGACAGCACATTGAAAATATGCCACACAAGATCTATTATGCGAGTAAGACCCGGAATGATGCGCAAATCAATTATACAACTACTGAAAAAGAGCTTTTGGCAGTTGTATTTGCACTAGAAAAATTCAGGCCTTACTTGATTGGCTCACCAATAGTTGTGTACACAGACCATTCCGCCTTGAAACATCTTTTGGCGAAGAAAAATGCAAAAGATAGGCTAATACGTTGGATCCTTCTATTACAAGAATTTTATCTTGTTATCAAAGATAAGAAAGGATGTGAAAACGTTGTAGCCGACCATCTTTCACACATCTCTTCTTCACCCATGACCCTGCCGATCAATGATTCGTTTCCAGACGAACAACTCTTGAGCGTATCCAATGAACCTTGGTTCAGGGATATTGTGAACTATCTTGTCACGGGACTTATACCCAGCGATTGGTCAAAACAGGACAAACACCGTTTTCTATCCCAAGTAAAACACTTTTACTGGGACGAGCCATATCTGTTTAAGTATTGTCCTTATTAGATCATTCGCCGGTGTGTCCCGAATGAGGAGTTCAAGAGTGTTCTATCGTTTAGTCATGATCAGGCTTGCGGGGGTCACTTCGGTCCTAAAAAGACAACGGAGAAGGTTTTGCAATGCGGTTTTTATTGGCCGACCTTATTCAAGGACGCATTTGACTATTGAAAAATCTGTACACAATGTCAGTACACGGGTAGGATCTCCCGGAGAAATGAAATGCCTCAGCAACCCATCTTAGTGGTTGAAATTTTTGATGTTTTGGGCATTGACTTTATGGGTCCCTTTCCCAACTCCTTTGGGAATTTGTACATACTGCTTGCGGTTAATTATGTCTCGAAGTGGTTTGAAGCCATTCCATGTCGCACTAATGACAAGAAGGTTGTCATTAAGTTCTTAAAAGAAAACATCTTTTCGCGATTTGGACACCCACGCGCTATCATTAGCGATAACGGGACACATTTCTGCAACAGGTCTTTCGAGACTTTGATGCAGAAATACGGAATCAACCACAGACTTTCTATACCCTATCATCCCCAAACGAGCGGGCTGGCTGAGATTTCAAATAGACAGATCAAACAAATCCTGGAGAAGACTGTTGCGAAGAATAGAAAAGATTGGTCGACCAAACTGACGGATGCTCTTTGGGCATTCAGAACTGCATTTAAAACCGACCTAGGGATGTCTCCATATAGGTTAGTGTTTGGGAAGGCATGTCATTTACCTGTCGAGATTGAGCATAAAGCATTGTGGGCTATTAAGGAAATCAACTTTGACTTAAACTAAGCCTGCAACTTTCGGAAGCTGCAATTGAATGAGCTAAGCGAACTCCGCGATGAAGCTTATGATAACGCTGTAATCGTAAAGAATAAAACCAAGGTTTTTCATGATAAAAACATTTTGAGGAAAACATTTTCACCTGGTCAGCAAGTCCTTCTTTATGATTCACGACTACACCTTCACGCGTGTAAGCTTCGATTTCGGTGGAAGGGACCTTTTGTTGTGCGGTCTATATACCCGCACGGGGCAGTAGAGTTAGAAAATGTTAAAAACGACACATTTTTCAAAGTGAATGGACATAGACTAAAGTCGTATTTTTCCACTGACCCCACGAAGGAGCTCCTGTTCTTACAGGAGCCAGTTTATCTTGATTAAAATTCCTCCGTCTCACCTCCATGTCTTGTATATTACTGCATCATCTTTTTGAATGGAGGTGAGCGAAAAAAAATAAGTTTGGGGAAGGATCTTCACTTATATATTTTGCCCCCACTAATAAATTCCTCCTAGGCTTACAGGTTTTGTAGATATAGCGGTTGGCAACAGTGAGGACACTGTTGAAAACAAGTTTGGGGGAGGTTTGTGCTTAGTTTTGCATCATTTGCATATCATTTGCATAAGCACAAAACATTTCTTTAAAAAAAAACCCCTAAAAATTAAAAAAAAAATTTAAAAAAACTTATAAAAATATAAAAATTTTCAAAACCCATAAAAAAAATTTGTGTAAAAATTTTTGGCTCATCATTTTTTTGTAAAAAAAAATAAATTTCAAAACCCATGAAAACCTATAAAAATTTAAATTTTTTTCAAAAATATAAAAATATTTAATATTTAAGATAATAAAAGATTAGATAGTGAACAATTACATCCATGAGATTAGAAAAATTTAAGAAAACCAAGAAAATTAGAAGTTTTCTTATACGAACTAGTAATAAGTAGTTATGAGCCATTGTCCCAAGGGTTAGTAAGATGGAGGAAGTCACTAATCTGAGGATAAAAATAAGTCTGAAAAATAGTTTCTATTCTGGAAAGCCAAACATTTTGAACGTTGATCCCCTGCTATTCGCACTTACACACGTCTTGAAGCCCGGGATAATAGAGGATACCTTGAAATGCTCTTGTCTTAAAGCCGATGTATGAAGGAAATAAACAAAAAAATGAAGAAAATATAAAGTGGTGAGAAAAATGGACACTGGTTTTGTTATCACCAAGGGCAATAAAAAATTTATAGCAAGGGTGCTTCTTCACCTAGTGCCCTAAGGCCAACTGGTCTGGGAGTCACTGCTATACCTGAGGTAGGTGCAAGACGAGGAAAATACACCAAATAAGCAAGCACATGAGTAATCGGTCGGTTAGTACCTCAAGAAGTATTAACGGTCGCATGAAAGTGTGTGAGCAAATTCATTTAAATATTCATTAATTAAAAAGTACTGAGGCTGATGGGCAAGAGTATGATAGCTTGAATTGAATTCTCCGGGTGTAGGGATGTCCTTTACACACACGCTGGGTGATATGATCGATGTTTGAAAGAAAAATAGGAATGCAGAATAATACGATGTTTTATTAAGGGAGGACGTGATTTCTGACATCTTTTCTTGACCATTAAGATAGGGCTCATGACAACCGAAAAGCTAGCTTAGTTGGAAACCCTATTTTTCAAGGCTTTTCTTTTACAATTCTTATCTTTAAATCTAATATTCATGATCTTTCTTTTATTATTGGATTTTGTGGGTGCAATCCGCTGAAAACCCTCAGGAGACAACACTCCTCCTACTAGGGACACCTAGAGGTTTAAAGGCTTGTTGCACGGGCTCAGTGCAATCATGTTGCCTACGAAAGTGTGCTTTTCTCTTTCTTTATTTTCTCCTTCTCTTTTTAATAAAACAGTTCGATCGAGACGATCGAAAATAAGTTTGGGGGAATTTGATCAGTCGAAAATTCTATATTTTTAACATGGCAATTTCCCTATCATTTGCACTTATATAGAAGTGTTCGGTATTTATATTGCACATATTAGCAAAACATCTCTGAAATACCAGATTGCATGTGTTAGACTTTTAAACCGGCACTTTAAGGGAAATTGACTGTGTTTCATGGCATCACATCATCCTTGTATTGCGCAACTCTTGTCTTGGGGTTTAATGCAGGAAATTCCAGAAGCAAAGCCCACAACAACAACTGAGCCTTTTATCCCAAGCATATGGGGTAGGCTACATGAACCAACATGAGAATCACGCCAGGTCCAGCACATGAATCCTCTGTCTCCACTCACTTCTATCGAACAATATACTTTCATTGAGTCCTTTGGCAACCATATGGTTTCGTATCACCTCCATCCATGTTTTCTTCGGTCTCCCTTTTGCCCTTTTGCCATTGCCCATATCGAGAGTATCTATTCGTCGAACCGGTGCTTCCATAGGTCCGCGTCACACATGACCAAACCATCTTAGCCGGTTTTCCCGCATCTTCTCCTCCACGGGTGCTACACCAACTTTTGCACGAATATCCTCATTTCGCACCTTATCTTTTCTAGTGTTACCGCACATCCAACGAAACATGCGCTTCTCCGCTACGTGCATCTTCTGTGTATGATGCTTCTTAGGAGCCCAGCATTCTGTATCATATAATAAAGCAGGCCGAATAGCGCTCCGATAAAACTTCCCTTTCAATTTTAACGGAAAGTTACGATCACACAAAATCCCTGTTGCACTCCTCCATTTCAACCAACCAGCTTGGATCCTTTGATTAACATCACTATCGATCTCCCCATTCCTTTGGATGATGGAACCTAGATATCTAAACTGGTCGCTCGGTGATATCTCTTGCCCTTCCAATGTTATACCAATATGGTTTTGATTTCTCTGGCTACTAAATTTGCAGTGCATATATGCTGTCTTGGACCTGCTCAATCTGAATCCCCGAGATTCCAATGTTTGCCTCCATAATTCCAATTTGGCATTTACCCCTGCTTTCGTCTCATTTACTAGAACAATATCATCAGCGAATAGCATACACCAAGGGACCTCATCTTGGATAATTCTAGTAAGCTCATCCATCACGATGGTAAACAGGAATGGACTTAATGCAGATCCTTGATGTAAACCAATAGTAATCGGAAAATCACTTGTTAAGTCGCCGCAAGTTCTGACATTTGCCACTACTCCGTCGTACATATCCTTGATTATGTCAATATACTTGACGGGGACCCCCTTCTTCATCATTGTCCCCTATAATACCTCTCTAGGTACCTTGTCGTACGCTTTTTCTAAATCAATAAATATCATATGCAAATCTCTTCTCCTCTCTCGAAAGCGCTCGACAAGTTGACGAAGCAAATAAATCGCCTCTGTCGTCGATCGTCCAGGCATGAACCCAAATTGGTTCTCTGTTATCTTAATATCCTTCTTTAGCCTGTGTTCAATCACTCTCTCCCAAAGTTTCATGGTGTGACACATCAGTTTTATTCCACGGTAGTTTGAGCAATTTTGAATGTCACCCTTATTCTTGTAGATAGGTACAAGGATACTTTTCCTCCATTCATTTGGCATCTTTTTTGTCTGCCAAATCTTATTAAACAGATCTGTCAGCCATTTAACGTCTATTTCTCCTAAGCATCTCCAAATCTCGATAGGAATCCCGTCAGGACCAACCGCTTTTCTTAAACCCATTCTGTTCAAAGCTTCTTTAACCTCATGAAGTCTTATTTTACGCATGAAATCACGATTTATATCTTGAGATTGAATGACAAGTCCATCCAAATTCTTAGTAAAGCTCTCATTGAACAATTTGTCAAAATAATCTCTCCATCTTTCCTTGATATCCTCATCTCGAACTAAAACCTTCTGATTTTCATTTTTGACACACTTGACCGCACATAAGTCTCTAGTCTTCCTTTCCCGCATTCGAGCAATCTGGTATATATCATTTGCAGCCTCTTTAGTGTCTAATTTCTCGTACACCTCCTTGTAGACCTTAGATTTAGCTTCCCGAACAGCTTTCTTAACTTCCTTTTTAGCCATTTTGTACTTCTCAAATCTCTCCACATCTCTACTTTTCTTCAAATCTTTATAAGAATCCCTTTTAATTTTAATAGCAGCCTTTACATCTTCATTCCACCATGATATGTCCTTAGATGGTGGAGCACCACCTCTCGACTCACCAAGTAGATCTCTAGCTACTTTCTTGATACAACTAGCCATTTTGTTCCATGTTTTGTCTGGAACATCTTCCGCCTGCCAATCAGCTTCTTGTACTACACGATCTATAAAAGCCTTTTGGTTACCTTCTTTCAATCGCCACCATTTAATTTTAGGCTTTACCTTATGTCTAATCTTCCTAGGTTCTCTTCTAAATCGAAAATCTAGAACTAAAAGTCTATGTTGAGTGGTTACACTCTCACCTGGCACTACCTTACAGTCGATGCAACAACCTCTATCTATTCTTCTCATCAGAAAAAAGTCTATTTGACTAGCACTTGATCCGCTCCTAAAAGTGATAAGGTGGGACTCTCTTTTCCTAAACCAGGTGTTTGCTAAGATCAAGTCATAAGATAAAGCAAAATCTAGAATCGAGTCACCTACTTCATTCCTTTGTCCGAAACCAAAACCTCCATGGATAGTATCAAACCCACTACGACTAGTACCTACATGTCCATTAAGATCACCACCAATAAATAACTTCTCTCCACTAGGTATACTTTGCACCACCTCGTCTAAATCCTCCCAGAATAGACGCTTACTAGCGTCATCAAGACCTATCTGTGGTGCATAAGTACTAATAACATTAAGGATCTCTCCACCTAGAATAAGCTTAACCAGTAAAATTCTATCACATTTTCTCCTAATCTCAACTACATCCTCAAGCAACCGTCTATCTATGATTATGCCTACCCCATTAAGATTTTTATCTCTACTCGTATACCAAAGCTTATAACCCCAAGGCTCTATGACTCTACTCTTTTCACCTACCCACGTAGTTTCTTGCAAACACATAATACCAACTCTCCTCCTAATCATCACCTCCACTAATTCTATTAGTCTACCCGTAAAGGAACCTATGTTCCAGGAAACTAGACGGATCCTATGAAACCCTTGCTTATTTGTCACTACACCCGAGGTCCGATGTAGCGCGCCGTCTCTGGACGACGACCCTTGCTTATTTGTCACTACACCCGGGGTCCGATGTAGCGCGCCGTCTGTAGACAACGACCCTTTCTTATTTGTCACTACACCCGGGGTCCAATGTAGCGCGCCGTCTCGGGACGACGGCCCTTGCTTATTTGTCACTACACCCGGGGTCCGATGTAGCGCGCCGCATCTGGACGACGACCGAGAAGCCCTTGCATATTTAACACTACACCCGGGATCCAATGTAGCGCGTCGCTGAGTAGGGGACGCCCCAACGATATTCTTATTATGGTTCATGTCATAGAATGTGACAAAGTTTTATGTTGGCTGTTACAATCCTACCACAACCCTCACCCTTTCTCATCCGGACTTGGGACCGGCAACGGTGGGTTTCCAGAAGCAAAGCCCAAAATTGGGAAAAGAGCTGATAAAAGATACGCCAACTCCAAGATGTAAGATCTGGTAGTGATACAGAAGGTCAAATAAAATTTAAAATATCAGACAAGAGCCCAAATATCAGCCCAAGTCCACAGAAGAAGAATCAAGCAATGGGGCCCTCAAAAGACCGTGGATCCGCGGCCCAAACCCCCTTGGCGCCGCGGATCCGCAGCCTTATTAAGTGATCAGTAGGGAATGAAGAAAACCAATTAGCCTAAGTAAGGTGTGCAGAAGGTAATAACTAAAGACAACATAAAGGGATTAGAAAGAGGACAAAGTAAATTGCAACTGCTATCATTCACGACCAAACCGCGTACTTCATCGCCACTCCTATTTCACTTTTAATAGAATAAGGTATTATTCAGTTGTCTTTTATCATCACCTTCTTTCAAGTTGCGACTACTCCTTGGTTTAGGAGGGTACACCTATTATGCTTACTGGATAGTCTTTTTCCAAACCATAGGCTAGTGCCGAACGGTAGGGAAGAAAGAAAACCACTTAGCCTAACGATGGTGTACAGAAGGTAATGAATAAAGACAAATAAAGGGATTTGGAAAGATGGCAAAGAAAAATACGGTTATAGTCATGAATTGATTTATGGAAGAGGCAATACTAGGAATACCAAGATACCCTATGAAACATTTTCATGTTTCAGTTTAACTGTGCATTGTTAATTGTAAACTGATTTCCCAATTAGACCCTTGCTCCATGGTATGTATTTACCAGGCTTCATTCTCATATCTGTATAGTTTTACAGATGATGAGTGGGAGTAAGTTATTGGGAATTAGGTGATTAACCTCATTATATCGGAATTCGTTGTAATTGGTGATATTTGAGGAAATCGCTTGGGTACAGTTTTCAACCTGCGATGCACAGGTTTTGAGTTATTCAACTCAGCGGACTTATACAGAGTATTGTATGTTGTCCGGTGTCCGTCAGGACAAAGGGGTAGGTCCTCATACTATGTTCTGTTTACTTATGACAATTCTAGTTTTTAGACAAGTGTTTCGTAGAAATACAATGTCTAAGTTTTGAGAAGTTGTAAGTATAAGAATAAAGTAGAGAACCAGGTATCGCAAGTATCGGGATTCTTCAAAGAGATCGAAGATGTAGATTCTTATGATAGGTATTCAGTTGATAGTAATGGTTTTGAGAAACTTGTTTCTCTTTCGGGCTACTCATAATTGGATGTATTCCTAAGTTGAGTAATGCTGATTAGCCTCTCTCCATTAAGTTGATATGCACTGGAGACAGCTGCATGGTTTAAATCTGGTTCCAATTAAATTAGTGCCTCTATTTCTATATTGTATATAGAATGGTTCATATCTTAACGATGTTAAGATACGGGGAGTTGTCCAGCTTATGCTTAAAACCAGACACTGGATAAGTCAAGGCATGTTTCTGTAATAGCAGTTTGTGGGTTGACCCTGGCTTTGACGAGGGTTGACTTTCTACCATCTGGAAGATCAATAGTGATATTGTTCTTGACTCGCCACAGTTTTATTAAAATGGATTTTTTCAGAAACAGTAGTGGGAGTATGGTAGAACTGGAAGTGATTCCAAAACCGCAAACGATTACGGAAAATTTAATAGGACCTATATATTCAATCAGGTTAGACATTCCATTAGCCACTCCGCAGATATTGTGGGTAACCTCAGACACCCGAGAGGTACTCCGGTAGCCTCAAGGATGGTGACAGGGAGGTTCTTGTTTACCCAGACTTGATACTACTGTTGTTCCAGACTATGGGACCCGACAAGAGGATAAGTATAGCGTCGTTCTAAACTAGCTTTAGAAGTGCACGTATATATTATTCTGCCAGAGGGTTGTCATAGTCAGTGGGAGCAGCAGAAGCATAGTGGGCAGGTAGCTTATGTCTATTTATAGGCTTGAGCAAATATGGCGGAGATAGATCATCTAATTTTGATGTGAGAGTCCTGGGTTTGACTTCATCAGAATAGGGGATGGATCTGATGAGAAGGTAGTAGGGTGTGATGTCCTGGTATTTGGATGATATACACAGAGTAGGAAGTAAAATTCCTATACTACGATCGGTTATACTGTGGTCGTCACACAGTTGTTTCTCCACAAAGGATATGGATATAATATCTGACATTCTGGTTACTAGATCTATGGTTTTAGATCTAGATTTGGGTAGTTTCCCAATGTGGGTATTTTGACAGTATTCTAATGGTATTTAGAATAAATGACTCCTGGCATGATGGTGTACCTGCAGGTGATGGAGTCACCCTCTCTAAAGGTGTCTTATAGACTAAAAGGGAGAGGGATGTGCATGATTGGCAGATCACTTGCTTAGGCAATTGAGTCAATCGTGAGATGTCAAGTACCACACCAGATGTTGTACAGGTTAGTTTGTCGACCTGAGATCGTCATTTGTCTCGTGTGAGCTCCCACTGTGCTTTGATTTCTACCCTACCACGCTCAAAGGAGACATGCAAACAGGTATTTTTTGGGTACAGTCCCGAGCCACATGGAGGCAGTGAGCGGATCGTCGGGGATTCGTCTCTCCCGGTATTGGGGGTTGATGTCGTACAGTGCACGGGTGGCCATCACTAGAAATCCTCGGCCGAGGTAGTGGAGAATTACTGATTTGGATCAGTAGTTTCTCAGGTGGTGATGGGCTTCATACCGACATGAATTATCGCGTTATTAGGGGTCTGAATTTATCCACCCCCCTAGACTCGATATGCGATACTCTTTAGACGAACGGACCGGACTGTACGGATATTTTCACTGTCAGGCTCAGTAGGGTTTATGGATGAGTTCGTTCGTCAGCTTCCCTTCCAATCAATACATAGGCAACCGTTACGTACAGCTTGTACCTCTGACGTGCTAGAGGTTATACCAAGTGCCAGTGTATTGATGAGTCATTAGAGTCCCCTACAGATAGTTTCCCAAGTTCAGGCGAAACGTTGTAGAGGCCGTATGGTTTTATGGCAAGGTTCGGAAAATGCACGCGTTTACGCACGTGTCATATTTCGGGCAGATAATACTGGTGGCTTTGTTTTAAGCCGGATCCGAGTATTATACTGTGTAGATATAATATCTTTGTCTCAGTTGCATTTGTATTCGGTCGTAATATAAATACGGGTATGTTTATACTGATACGGGGTTATCGTGAAATTCGTTTCGGGATCGCTTTTTGAAGTTGCCAGTTTCCAGTTTTCTATCAGCCGTATTTAACATTTGGTTAAATGCGGATTTATCTTTTCTTGGGTGAGTCATGGTTCTAGAAGTTTCTAGATGATGACTAGGATGATGAGGTGGCTAGTGTCTCATTTGTTGCATTAATTGAATGGTGACTAGGTTAATGACTAGGTTAGTGATTCATGTTTGCATTTAATGGTTTCATGATGTGTTAATATGACTCACTCCTTCATTTATTCTTATGGTCACCATTTTTCTTCCTACACTCACCCCCTCCCTCTTATTTAGTGGCCGGCCCCTCTTGTAAAAGATTCATGGAAATTGCAAAAGAAAAAGACTATGGTTTTGGCTTCATGGAAATTTCATATTCATTTTTCATTTCATTTGAATTCAAAAGGCAACTTCATTAACCGTTTGTCCATATTTTTGGACGAAGCGAGACAAAGTGTTCTACTCATTCTCTACATCAATCTTGGTCATCTCTTTTAGCAAACTTGATGATCGAGTTGCCTCGGTTCAGAGGCGGGAGCCCGTTTAAAGATCCGTCGACGTGGTGCTACTTGGACGAGAAGACTGGAGATTCAGGAGATCGGAGCAGCCGCAACAAAGCGTGGGATGATGGTTGAAGACCGAAGGACTCGGATCGTTCGGTATAACATTTCTACCCACTTTGTAGTTTGTTAGTTTAGCTTTAATGGCAGATCCGGGTTATAGTACACGATAGCGCCAGTTGTAAAATGTTTTTGTTCCGCATTTGGCGTCTGTTAGACGGCCGGGGCGCTACCGTGGACTTACAAGTGTTATGAGTAGTTTCTCGAAAAGTTATATGCCACACATCGACCTGACTTATCAAGTTACTGGCGTCTGACAATTCCACCCTTAGACTTGATATGCGACATATCAGAAAAAGAGACCGGACTGTATGGTAAGTTGCATATATACTTCACGAGAATTTGGACAAGTTTGCTTGTGGATCTTCTATTCGCTCAATACTTGGGTAGTCGTTACGTCCAGCTAGTACCACTGATGACTTGTGGGTATCTGATATGATCAATACCTACTGCTGGCGTATTGACGAGTCCTTAGAGTCCCACACAGAGGTTTCTTAGCTCAAGTGAAACGAAGTAGGGCGCATATGGTGATATGTGCGGGAGCTTGATTAAATACGAGTATGTGATACCGTATTCTAATCTCGCAATATTTGATATCGGTTAGGTTATATGTGATATAACCGGATTATTGAATCAAGTGTTGATTCAATGATTTATTATATGTATATATATTTGATATTGGCCGGTTATATATGATATGACCGGATTATTGAATCAAGTGTTGATTTAATATCTAGTATTGAATATTGTCGGTTATATGTGATATAACCGGATTATTGAATCAAGTGTTGATTTGATAATTTGATATACATATATATATATATACATATATTTATATATATACATATATATATATATATATATATATATATGACATTAGTCAGTTATATATGTGTAACATTTCATAAAAATAAAATATTATTTTTGGAATTTAGATATTAAAATAATATATTTCACGAAAACTATTCGATTTGCGAATTAGGGTTTTCGTAAAATGGTATAATGATATACCAATATTTGGAAAATAAATGGAGATTAATATTATATTATTTATTAAAAAGTTATTTATTGGATTTGGGCATTTTATAATTAATTATATGCAAGTTTAAATTAAACTTGATTAGTGCACTACTACTCATGATTAAGCCAAATCCGTATTTTTTTTTAATTAGCCATGGCTAGTGCACTATAACATGTTACATTTTATTACATATTGGTTTCATTTGTATTTGTGTTTTGTTTTAAATGAGTGAGGAAAATAGAGAAAAGAAAAAGGTGACATAAAGATTGAGGAGAGAGAGTGGGGGACAACATGATGAGGCTTGGGCATGAGGGAGAGCATGCCATGAGAGAGAGAGATGAGAGTATGGCTCCTACACTTAACCAATTCCTTCATCTCATTCTCACTTCTTTCTTCAACTCCTTTTCTTCATCTCTTTCGCCTCCTCCTTCACCCTCCTCTACCTCCATGAATCATCCCCAAAACCATATCAAAATCCCATACCACCTACTTTAAAAATGCACAAAACCTCACCCTACACCCCATGGTTGAATCAAGTTTGGATTTTGAGCACTTGGAGTTTCTAGGGTTTTTCTTGAGTTGCATCCAAGAGGTATAACCTTCTTTTCTCATCTTGTTAATTAGTTCCTAACTTTCTAGTTTAGTTTAGAGTACGATTTAGTGAGATTTGTGATCTTGGAATTTTCTAGGTTGATGTTTAGTGGGTGTTTTGACTTGTAAAGTGGTAATTGAGGTCTAGTGAGTGTTTACAAAATCTTTAGTGATGTTTTACTAGCCAAGACAAGAGACTAGAACCCAAAACTATGAACTTAGAATTTCCCGACATCGAATATTTGACAGTTTTGTGATGATATAATGGAATCTGAGATGACCCGAGAGACCCATAAAATAAGTTCCTATCACAGTGAGATGAGCAGGCAACTATGAAGCTAGCCTTGAAACCCGAGGCCCTTCCCTTTCTCCCAGGCCGCAGATATATTCTCAGGGTGAAATTGTGTGGATTTTGGTTCATGGCTTTGTTATCTAGTAATTAGACCTACCCTATATGCAAAATCTCCTAGTTTGACTTAGGGTAGAATGTGGGAGTGGTTTCCTTTGTTGCTGATTTCAGTTTTGCGATTTCTAAAACTTGGGTTTTGGTATTTGAGTTTGGATTTCGTCATGGGACGTTTGTACGTCAACGACGAGAGTTGTTTAGTTGTTTTTGCATGCGTAGGCTATAGGTTCTAACCTATGAGTACTTCGCTTGCCGTATCAGTTTTTGCATGCGTAGGTACCTTCGCGTGGACTTCCGAGACGACGAAGCACATCGATTTCGACTAAGCAAGGAGATTAGCAGGTGAGTAGATTTATACCTACGGGAGAAGTCGGGTGGATGGCGTATAGCACCCCCGCAACTAATGATGAAATGATCGTTTTATAAGTTATAGTTTAGAGAAACCTATGAATGATCTTATGGATATGATCAAAAGAGTGAGTATGAGATGATATGATTGATACAAGATGACGCGGATTGAGATGTCAATATGATGATATAAGAGGATATGAGCGAATATGCTTGATATGAGGATGCGAGGCGATGCGAGTATTCATATACATATGCCTAGATACGAAAATGAGATTGTTAATGATATGATATGAGATCGATAAAGATATGACATGAGACATATATATGTATGTATACATGAGAATAAAGGATGACATGCCGTCCGAGACCATAGATATGCACCCTTGTCGATGAATAGGACGATAGATCCTTAACCCAAATTTGGTTGCCACCGTACGATGGATTTCCGTACGCGATGAGATATACCGGATGATTGATCTGCGCTCATGATTTGAGGATGATGATCGAGGATATTGCCATATCGAATATTATGAGGCTGAATCGCTGACGTAAAGATTCCACTTGAACCATACTTATTTCCAAACCGACGAATCGTATGCACTTTTAAATGGAAACCTCAAGGGACGCTACGGATTTTCAAATATTGTCTTTTCCTAAAAAACACCGTAGCCCCCACTTTCAAAACTACGATTCGTATCATTTAAACTGACCGTATGGTTCATGCGTAGTAACGTACCTTATTATAGTTCATGTTTATGTTGGTTTATCCCTCATGACTTACGTGCTATATTTTCGGTATTTACCGCTTATGATATCGTCTGCTAGTACACCTGCATTATTACCGATGATGCGCATGTTATAGTTACACAGATTTGCCGGCTCACACATTCATCATCGGTAATTGTGTCATGATCCGGAAAAGGCACGTGACTGGCACTTGAATCATGTGAAGTCTATAGGACCCCACCTAATTCAAGTAAGCCAAAAAGCCCAGAAATCTAAACCTTTTTAGGGAAAATAGTGGATGTGCAGTTTTGAAATAATTGTGTAATGAAAACAAGTTCTTTCTATAAAACATAGATAGTAGTATACGAAAAACACCCTATTTATATTTTACTTGAAACGTTTCTATTAGTTGTATGTATGCCCTAGAGGCCATTATTGTACATATGATGTATACTATAGTGGATGCTTGGACATATATAGGGAGGATTTTCTTGCTCGACATGATAGTATGCTATGTGGTTGCTCTTTATCTTAACATGTACACTTATTGTCTCTCTCTGTTACATGTTGATAAAGCCCTTAAGATGAGTACTTGACTACCGGGATTATGATGCAGATCATACTAGTGGGGCAAGAGTAGTCGGTAAGTACATCCTTCAATTGTTCTTAGTCGTGGGAGTATTGAGACGGGGCATCGATATTCCAGAGTAGACTAGCGTATACGCTTCTTGACCCATATGATGGGCGATGGATGATCCTACATCCATTCGTGTTTGACATCAAAGATGGTATACGGGTGCTCTGTGGAGACTGTGTATACTGAACAGGACTCGCCGAGAACTCCTAGATGGTATTATACCTCACGTCAGATAGCAGTTCTCTGGTGAAACTGGTATAGGTTAGTCTGTAAACCCGAGATCGTCATAGAGTCTTGTGTGATTCCTACTGTGCTTTGATTTCCACTTTACCAGGTTCAAGAGAACATGAAAAATGGTGGTTTTTGGGTACAGTCCCGAGTCATATGGAGGCAATGAGCGATAGGAGGGAATTTCGTCTCTCCCGGTATTGGGGGTTGATGTTGCGCTATGCTCAATTGGCCATAACAGGAAATCCCTGGCCAGCGTTGCTGAGATTTACTGGTAAGTGTTATCAGTAGTTTCTCAAATCGTTATGGACCTCACATCCGCATGAATTATCAAGCTATTGGGGTTTGACGTTTGCCACCCCCAGGATGGATATACGACATACCAGATGAAGAGACCGGACTGTACGGTAGTGTTACTTATTAGATTCGTAGGAGTATGAACAGGCTTGCTTGTTGATCTTCTGATCGCTCAATACCCGGATAGCCGTTACGTCCAGCTAGTATCGCTGACGGTTTATGGGTGACTGATATGACCATCACCTACTGCCGGCGTATTGACGGGTCTTTAGAGTCCTACACAGAGGTTTCCTGGCTCAGGCGAAACGAAGTAGGAGCACATATGTGATATGTGCGGGACCGAGATTAATACGTGTATGTGATACCGTATTCTATTCTCGCGATATGTGATATTGGTCGATTATATATGATATAGTTGGGTTATCGAATCAGGTGTTGATTTGATAAGTTGATACAAATGATATTAGTCGGTTATATGTGATATAGTCGGATTATTAGATCAAGTGTTGATTTAATATAATGTATAATTATATATTTGATATATTAATTTACATTAACTAATATTAGCTCACTTAAGTATTTCTTTTTCTCACTTGTGTGTACTTAATATATATGTGATATATATTGCTGTGTCTTGCAAGTTGCTACATGCTACATGGGTGTATGAGAGTCACACCATGCTTATGATAATGTGGGGTTTATTTATTTAAAGTAAATCACTAATTAGTTGGAAATTAGTCACATGGATTGAGCTTAGTGGAAGCTTGTAGAACCATTGACTTAGTCCACTAGTTTTGTTTTACATTAAATATTTAT
Organism: Agapanthus africanus; assembly: GCA_030015575.1. NCBI lineage: Eukaryota > Viridiplantae > Streptophyta > Magnoliopsida > Asparagales > Amaryllidaceae > Agapanthus > Agapanthus africanus. The sequence continues at coordinate 546,799,135 of JASDDO010000024.1, read as the reverse complement.
TAACCCAACCATTACCTTAAACCATGGTTAAGTCTCTACATGAGTTAGTATGAGATATTATCTTACACATGGTTTCTATTCTCACTCATGGATTCATTCATTCTATTCTACACTTCATCTTCTTCTTCATCTCCAAGAGCTCAGTAGGTTCTTGGGAGGTGAAGAAAATTAGTGAGAAAAATTATTCTAAAGTGAGCAAAGATCCTACTTCATCAACCTACACTAGATTAGCCATTTAGTTTAGGTTGTTTGTTTCACTAATTCCTAATTAGTGAAAAGGTAGCTTGAGTTAGTGTCTCCTCGACGTAGATTAATTTCGGCCTCGAAAACTTCAAGCAAGCATGTTCATTTCACCTTGTGGAGCCTTACTAGAGTCCGGGAGATCACTACTTGGAGCGAAGGGACTACTATACGGAGCTTGTGAAGTGAAGGACCGGCCTACTAAGGTTGTATTTCTTGTTCACTTTGTGCAATGTTTGATTACATGCTGGTTTCGTCTAATTCTCTAGTTAAGATTCTAGGTTAGGGTTTTTTAGCGTGCCAAAGTTTTGAAAAAGGCAAGGTCGATGCCTCTCGAAACCTTGTGGCGGTGCTATGGAACCCAGCAATGGTATCAGAACCAAGCTAGAGAATTGACGATGTTTGTAGAATAACGAAACCGAAACAACTCCAAAACCTTGAAATAAAACCCTGGTTTCTGTCGAATTTTTCAGAGCGTCTAAAATTTTTTTAAGCAGTTGCAGAATGTTGCATACGATGTAACATGAACACGAGACCAAAATGACGCCATTTTTCCAGATTTGACCCGGCGAAATGCTTGCAAAAACCGGCCTGGCCAGTTCTGGCATGTTGTCCTGGCCTCATTTTCGTTTGGTGTTCCGATCTCTGGGTTTTGGTGTTTCAGGTGTTGCTTGTTTTTACTAAGATTGCATGTGATGTTATCTTTTAGTAAAAGCAATTCGGAGTGCTTCGTAGTCGTAATTCTAACATCGTTTTGGGTAATCTTGACGACGTTAAAAAGTTCGAACGAATATCAAATACCCATTTTTCTCCCTCGCTGGAAATTTTCCAAAAGTTGGAATTTTTGGGTTTAAAAATTTTCAGAAAATCATGCAAGTAATTCTATGGACCCTCTAGAAGAACGATACCCAAACTCGACTCTATGAACGTGGAACCGCGGCGCTATGAGTGAGGCATTGGTCGGCCCTTCTATGGTTGGTCTATAGGTACTGTGGCATGTTCTGGGTATTTTTTAACTCCGCTCAAGTGTTGAGCTCTCTGGGAAATATGGGTGTTTGTTGATTCGATCGAAATGTTGAACATCGTCTAGCTATGTGTGATGTGATACAATATTTGGAATCTACACTAATTAGTTTTGTGAAAATTAATTAATTGCTTGTAAATTTAACATTTCGGTCTCGGAAGGAATCGGGAATCTTGTTGAATTACCCGATTTCTTTTGAAAAGATGTTTTCATAGATGAGACTCAAATGTAAGATTTACAATGTTAGGCATGAAATCCGAAGTATGTGATATTCCGGGTTTATGATGTCTAAGAGATGCGTCAATTCCAAATGTTATAGTTTGACATTTTCTTTTCTGCGACTGTAAGTGTAATATGTGGTCTTTGCGCTTAAGATTTGGAGAAACTACTTGTACGGGGAGTCGTGTCAGATTTTCACAGACCACCAGAGCTTAAAGTACATCTTCCAGCAGCGGGATCTGAATTTGAGACAGCGCCGTTGGATGGAGCTTGTGAAGGATTATGATTGTGAGATCCTTTACCACCCGGGCAAGGCGAATGTGGTAGTCGATGCTTTGAGTCGTAGGCCCGGGGGTAGCTTGTCCCAGTTGAGCACAGTTCAGAGACAGTCTTTTGCAGATTGGCAGATCTTGTATGACAACAGAGTACAGTTTGAGTTCACTCCACTGGGGGACAGCTTGCTTATGTCCGCGCCCGTCCACTTCTACTTGATCGTATTCCTGAGGCATAGCTCACCGATGCCCGTTTGTCTGAGATTCTTGAGCAGGTTCGGCAGGGTAGAGATTCAGAGTTCTTGATTGATGACCAGGGTGTGCTACGTTTTGGGACTCGTTTGTGTGTACCTGATGCCGATGGGTTGAGACGCGAGATCCTAGAGCAGGAACATCATTCAGCTTTTAGTGTTCACCCAGGTTCCACCAAGATGTACCGTGACTTGAGAGATATCTACTGGTGGGCAGGATGAAGAGTGATGTTTCGAATTTCGTTTCGAGGTGCCTGACTTGTCAGCAAGTCAAAGCTGAGCATCAGAGACCGGCAGGAGAGTTGCAACCTTTATACGTTCCGGAGTGGAAATGGGAACAGATCTACATGGACTTTGTTGTGGGTCTACCCAGGTCTAGTCGAGGGTATGACTCCATTTGAGTGATTTTTGACCGGTTGACGAAAGCGGCTCACTTCCTTCCAGTGAAGACCACTTTCGGTTATGCTCAGTATGCTCAGTTGTACATTGATGAGATTGTGCGTTTGCACAGCGTTCCCACATGCATTGTATTCGACCGGGGCACCCAGTTCACTAGCCGCCTTTGGCAGAAGCTTTAGGAAGCTTGGGTACCCGTTTGAGCTTTAACACCGCTTTTGATCCGCAGATCGATGGTTAGTCAGAGCAGACTATAAAGACTCTGGAGGATATGCTTCGTGCATGCGTGCTTGATTTTGGTGGCAGTTGGGATCGTCACTTACCATTGATAGAATTCTCCTACAATAACAGTTATCAGGAGACGATTCAGATGGCACCTTTTGAGGCTTTATATGATAGAAAGTGTTGATCGCCAGTCTGTTGGACCAAACTTAGCGAGAGCAGGATTTTGGGACCCAGGCTAGTTGAAGAGACTATGGAGAAGATCCAGTTATTCAGGATCGGATGAGAGCAACCCAGTGTAGACAGAAGTCTTATGCCGACCGTCGTCGCCGCAGGCTCGAGTTCGCAGTGGGGGATCATGTATTCCTACGGATTTCTCCGATGAAGGTTGTGATGAGATTTGGGAAAAAAGGGAAGCTTAGTCCTAGATTTGTAGGCCTTTTTGAGATCCTTGAGCGAGTTGGTTCAATTGCCTATCGTTTGGCACTTCCACCCATTTTTCCGGATGCTCACCCTATGTTCCATGTAACGATGCTTCGCAAGTACCTTCATGACCCTTTTCACATGATTCAACACCAGACCGTTCAGCTTCAGCACGATCTTTCGTTCACCGAGCAGCCGGTAGTTATATTGGATCAGCAGGTGAAGAAACTTCGGTCAAAGGTCTTGCTATCTGTGAAAGTTCTTTGGTGTAACACCCGAGTTCATTTATACCCGTTCTATTTCAAGTATTTCTTTATTTATGGTATTTTCCTGATTTACTGTGTTTTTGGTGCGAATAGTGTATTTGACATCTGTATTTGCATTCGACTGAAACCAGTCTTGATTCATGTTTATGATTTATCCTGGCTTATTATATGGATCCGTGCACTTACATTATTTGTATACTGCATACTGGAATTTATCTAGCATTTGCATTTTAAATATAACATTTTAAGTCATATAAAATAGTTTAAAATATATTGCATGGCCTGCATGATAGCCCTGACCCTGTGGTAGCATCCGTGCATCCTGTTCTCGTCCCGTTCATTGTAACGGACCTGTTTGGATGGCTACGTGCATGTGCGTGCATCCGTTCTTGGGGGTATGCATTTTCGTTACCCGGATATCCTGTTTTAATTTTGGTTGACACGTATAGATGATAAAGTTTCCCTGATTCTCCTGTCCCTTATTTTGAAAAAAGACTTCAATAGCTTTCCGTATTTTAAAACTGGATTTTTAGACCCGACCCGGGCATGTTTTGCACTATTTTTGTATTACCAAGAAAACTCAAATTTATTTAATATTATATTCTTTTATACATAAATGTAATATTTACTCGTTTACAAAACTTTAGCTGAAATATTAAAATCCTAACAGTTTCTCTCTCCTCTGTTTATAATTCCTTTTATAAAATTTTCTTATAATCCTAACCTATTTTATTTAACTTCACAGTCTCTATCTCTCTATGCATATCCTATAAAATTTTTCTAAAAATCTAATACAAACAAATTTCTCTCTCCTCTTTCTCTCTTTCTCTCTTTATCTCTCCTCTCGATCACATTATCTCTCTCTTTCTCTCGTGATCTCTCTCTCCCCTCCTCTTATATATAATTTTACGCACGTCCTCTCTCTCTCATTAGCATCTTCTTCTTCTTCTTCTTTTTCATTCCCCACCTCCGAGAAACCTAGACCTCTGCCTCGTCGCCTCACGCCACCGCCGACTCCTTCGTCGGCCTCGCCGCCATCGCAGCCAGCGCCTCCATCTCTTCAACACCAGAGCTTTCCCTACACCAAGAAACCCCAACAGCTTGCCTGCAACCTCGCTGCCCTTCCCCGTGAAATCTCGCCGGAAAACCCTCGACAGCCTATCATCGACTTCACCCCCTTGGAGCCACCTTTGACACCAGTGCACTATATCCAGTGAGCACCAATCCCTTCTCTCTTCTTCTTCCTCTTCTTCTTTTCTTTTTTCTTTTGTTGATTCTTGATTTCACAATTTCCAGCCATCGCCGGAGTCGCATCGACGCTGCCAATCCAGGCGATCCTGTGAACCTCCCGTGCTCACGTGATCACCCTCTGGTCTTGCCTAGACCCGTCCCGCGTGCCGTGTGTACGTTGCGACGATTTACCGACGTCGGACATACCGTACGTATCGGTCGTGTGATCCGATCGAGGAAAGTTTATCTTGCTACATGCTATGATAAATTTTACATCCATATTAGTAATACTATTTAATGTTTAGTGTATTGTACATCCCCGTTATCATTTTACTGTTTTACGACGTCCGTTTGCATCCGTACAATTTATTACATCTCTAGTTGCATGCTAATTCATTTTGCTACATGTTAGGTATATTATTATGTATCCATATGAATAAAAATATCACATGTTGAATGCATTATACATCCATACTAAAGTTTTACCGTTTTTGGATACCCGTATGCATCCATATCATTTAAAATATATATAACTGCATCTATGGATCATATTAATTCATGTTATTATTGTAGTAACACCCCATGCTTAATAATGTGCATCCCACTTAGACTTGGAGCGGTAAATGTAACCCCTAATAGATATTTATGCATCCATGCTTTTATCGTACATCCGTACTTTTACCCTGATTCAATACTTGCTACATTGTACTGTTGGGCATCCATTTGATTCACTGTGCACTACTTGACAAGACCTGATACACCATTACGTGACATATTACCTGATCTTGTTTCTAATGCCGACAATACTAACATGTTGTCCCGATGGACATATCCCGTTGTCTGTGGAGACAAACCTGTTCCTGCTTGATCCTGTATTGGCTTTAGCTTCAGATTTATCAATACCTGACTTGAACACATAACTTGGGGGTATGGGGAAATCAATAATGAAACCTGACTTGTAACTCGACAGTTCAACGCTTATACTGATCAGTTTTACGGGCTAGGCCAGCCTGGGGATGATGCTGCTGACATCATTCATCTGTATATGTTTCTTGTTTAGTGCCTAGCGGCATGTCTCGGATTCAGCTCGAGAATCTGAACCGTGGTCCCGGGCTTGCACGGGATACTATTGAGTTACATCAATGATTCATTAAATTGATTTCATAAACTTGAGGGTAGTTAACCCAGTAGCACAGTTTAGTTTCACCGCTGCACTTCACATATACTGTTACACTTCACTGTTCTATATCCCTGCTCACTTATTACATTCATGTTACCTTTTTGTAATTCATGCCTGCATTCCTGTTACCCCTGTTTATATTATTGTTGATATTGTGATGCGCTGACGTCTGGGTTTGCATGGCCCAGATCCGCTACCCTTGTCGCAGGCCGAGCGGGAGTACTTCAGCCGACAGGCCGAGCAGTGAGGACCCTGTTAATATTTTAGTTTAGTTTCTTTCAGCATTTTCATTCCTGATGTGAGCCCGTATTTGGGACGTACATTCCGGATTGTTATTGTTTATTGCATCTATTGCTTCCGCATATTATTTCTTGACTCGTTTATTCTGGCATATGGACATGTACTAGATAGTTTATTTTACTTTACTGTTCATGATATCTCTAGACAGCCGCAATGTGACTGTGGAGGGATGTTTCCTAGCCACAGGTCGCATGGTTGTCTCTGTCACGTGCCGATCTTAGCGCACTTTGGGAAGCGGGGCGTGACAGGGTTTGTTTGGTATCAGAGCTAGGATTTAGGTTAATCGGGTTTGATTCTTTTTGTAGTTAGGTATTGGATCCAATACAGGAATTGGAAAACCCGTAATTAGGAACATGTCCTGCCACATTGTTATCATGATTCTTGAATCATATCTTTCTCTTGACCCTTGTCTTGACGATATGCAAATGACTTTGCATCTCGTCTTGAAACTTTTGGTTCCCTATTGTTTCTCTCTATTCTCTGATACTAGGATTTGGGCGACTTGAGTGGAGTTATGTGATTATAACTATGTACCGCGGCATGGTTACAATGCAGTACTCTATTTAAGTAACTTAGAGTTCTAGTCTTGGTTCATATCCTTGATTTATGGTCATTATTCATCGCAAGTTTGAATCTTGTTTATCATACTAATTCTTTTGGTGTCTTGGTTTCAGGAACATGGCTGATAGAAATCTGCAATCGTACCAGAGGTATGTCGATGACGCCGCTTTGCTTGGAGTAATCCGTAGGATGCTGGAGAACCAAAAGCGGCAAACCGAGCAGAACCAGCGGCAAGCCGAAGCTTTTCAGGAAGGTTTGCGGACCGTCCAGCAGTCCGTGAACAATGTTGCAGCCAAACCAGTTGAGCGTGTGGGTACCGTGGCTGATTTCAGGAGACTTGGTCCGTCCATTTTCACTGGTTTGGAGGAGCCGTTGCCAGCAGAGCAGTGGCTGGTTGATACGGAGAATCTGCTCTTTGCGGCACAGATTCCGGAGGACAAGAGAGTGGATGTAGTATGCATCCAACAGGTGGACTATGCCCGTGAGTGGTGGCTTGTGGAAGAGACCCGTTTGCCCAAGCCGATCAGTTGGGCAACTTTCTCGTAGAGTTTCTTGGAGAAGTTCTTTCCGCAGACTGCACGGGAGGAAATGGAAGAAAAGTTTATCAGTTTGAAGAAGAATGGCGGATCCGTGGATGTGCATGCAGCTGAGTGGACACGGTTCAGTCGATTCGCGGGACCTTTGGTGGCCAAATAAGCTGATAGGGTACGAAGGTTTATGCGCAATTTGGACATGGAAATCCAGAGGCATATTATATCTTTAGGATTTACCACTTTCTCGCAAGTTCTGAAAGCAGCGCAAGTTCTGAAAGCAGCCCGAGAGCAGCAAAGCTTATTAGTGAAGACTGGGGGTACGTAGCAGCAGGTGGTAGTAGTACGGAAGCTGGTGTTTACACCAAATCGAGCGCCTATACGCAGAGGTATTCCGGTGAACCTACGTGGTATGGTGTCGATGAAGAAGCCTGTCGTAGCTGATCAGAGAAAGAGCATGATTTATGACTACTGCCATTTACCCGGGCACGTGAAGAGAGATCGCCGAAAGATGATGGGACTTTGTTTGGTTTGCGGATCGGCGGATCATACCATCAATGCCTGTCCGTCGAAGCTACGTTTGAAGGATGATGTTCAGAGGCCACCGCAGAGGCAGTTTCAAGGGCAGAAGCAGTTAACTCAGGGACCCAATCAAGCTTGAGCCTTTATCCTGACGGCTGAAGAGGCCAAGGCTTCAGATGAAGTTGTTTCAGGTATCCTACTTGTTCATGATTTTCCCGCATTAGCATTATTCAATTATGGTGCATCCCATTGTTTTATGTCATCCAAGTTTATTGCTACACATTCGATTTCTTGCACGACCCTGTCTAGCTGTTGCGATATACACACCGGGAATGGGAAGATCATATCTAGTAGTGAGTGCAAGGATTATTCAGTTGTTATTTGCGGACGAGAGTTATTTGCAGATTTCTTGGTGATCGATACTGGCAGTTATGATGTTGTCTTGGGAATGGATTTTCTTGGCACTTTCCACGCTGACATTGATTGTGGGCAAAGAAAGTGATTTCCCAGATTCCCGGACATCCGGAGTTTGTTTTCACTAGAGGAAGCAGTTCTGTCGGGCCAGTCGAGTTTAGGGCTAGGCCGACAAACAATATTCTTTCGATGATGGAAGTTGATAAGGAGGAAGCGCCGGTTGTAGTTTGAGATTTCATGGACGTGTTCGAGGACATCTCGGGTTTACCACCAAAATGAGATGTGGAGTTCGTGATCGATCTTGTTCCTGGTGCAGTGCCAATCTCAAAGGCGTACTATCCGATGGCACCAGTGGAGTTGGAAGAAGTCAAGAAGCAGGTTACCGAATTGCTTGAGAAGGGTTGGATTCGCAGCAGTAATTCACCTTGGGGAGCTCCAGTTCTTCTAGTCAAGAAGAAAGATGGCACAAGGAGGATGTGCATCGATTATTGAGAATTAAACCGGATGACTATTAAGAACAAGTACCCGATCCCTCACATTGGTGAATTGTTCGAGCAACTTAGTTTCGTGAGGGTATTCTCGAAGCTAGATTTACGATCCGGATATCATCAAGTCTGAGTTAAATCAGAAGATATTTGTAAGACTGCGTTCTAAACTCGGTATGGACATTATGAGTATTTAGTGATGCCATTCGGAGCCACGAATGCACCGGCGATATTTATGGACTTGATGAACCGAATCTTTTCACCATTCTTGGACCAGTTTATAGTGGTGTTCATCGATGATATTCTGGTCTATTCGAGGAGCCTAGAAGACCATGCAGAACACTTGAAGATCGCATTGCAGACGTTGAGGCAAGAAAGATTATATGCAAAGATGAGCAAGTGTGAGTTTTGGCTTGAAGAAGTGAAGTTTTTGGGGCACGTCGTATCCGGAGATGGAATCACCGTTGATCTCGAGAAGATTGCAGCAGTTCAAGATTGTCCGATTCCGAAGAACGCAGCTGAGATCAGAAGTTTTCTTGGACTTGCCGGATATTACAGAAGGTTCATGGAGAATTTTACTCGTTTGGCTGAGCCTTTGACCAAGCTTACGCGTAAGGAGGTACCGTTCGTATGGACGGATAGATGTGCGTCAGCTTTTGAGGCATTGAAGCAGAGATTGATAACCGCTCCTATTTTGACCGTACCAGACGGTGCAGGAGGATTGGTAATTCACAGCGACGTATCTGGGAAAGGTTTAGGATGTGTTTTGATGTAGCATGGGAAGGTTATAGCTTACGCATCAAGACAATTGAAGATCCATGAGAAGAATTACCCAACTCATGATTTGGAGCTAGCAGCTTTGATTTTCGCTTTGAAGATTTGGAGACACTACTTATTGGGCGAAAGGGTCAATGTATTCACCGATCATAAAAGCCTAAAGTATGTGTTCACACAGAAAGAGCTTGACATGAGGCAGCGTAGATGGTTAGAGCTGATGGCTGACTACGATCTTGATCTCAAGTAACATCCGAGGAAAGTTAATGTAGTGTCGGATGCGCTTAGTCGGTTGCCAGCAATTCAGATGTTGACAGCACAGAAGGTGCTTATCGAGGATTTTCGGAGATTCGAGTTGGAGATCGTGCTACCGCATTCTTCGGGACAGTTGATGCAGCTGCAAGTATAGTCGTCGTTGATCGAGGGTATTAAAGCAGAGCAGTCGCAGGACCCAAGATTGCAGAAGTTTCGAGAACATATTGAAGCGGGACTTCGAACGAACTTGTTGATTCATGAAGATGGTTCGTTGGGATATAGTAGCCGTTTGTGTGTGCCGAAAGGAGACATTCATGAAGAAGTTATGAAGGTTCCGCATATTCCGTACATCCAGGAGGCACGAAGATGTACCGTGATCTACGACAGCATTTCTGGTAGGAAGGCATAAAAAGGGAGATTGCCCGCTTTGTAGCAAAGTGCTTGGTGTGTCAGCAAGTTAAGGCTGAACATTAAAGAGTAGCTGGTTTATTGCAACCACTTCCGATTCCTTAATGGAAGTGGGAACATATAACTATGGATTTCGTAACAGCTTTAACGTGAAGTCCAAAGGGCAACAATGCAGTTTGGGTGATTGTTGATCGATTGACCAAGGTAGCTCATTTTATACCATTTCGTTTTGGTCAGTCGACGGAAGCGTTAGCAGAACGGTTTATGCAGGAGATTATGAGATTGCATGGTGTACCTGTGAGCATCGTTTCTGACCGTGACACGCGATTCTTATGACACTTCTAGAGGAGCTTACAGGAAAGTTTGGGAACGCGATTGAAGTTTAGCATCGCTTATCATCCCCAGACAGATGGACAGTCAGAGAGAACGATCCAAACTCTTGAAGATATGTTGAGAGCTTGCATGTTGGACTTCAAGGGTTCGTGGGAGGATCGTCTATACTTGGTGGAGTTTTCTTACAATAACAGCTTTCATGAGACTATTCAGATGGCTTCATTCGAAGCGTTGTATGGTCGCAAGTGTCGCTCACCCGTTTGTTGGGACGATATTGGAGAGCAAAAATTGTTGGGAACGGATTTGATCGTGCAAACCGTGGAGAAAGTTAATACTATCCGAAATCACATGAAGGAAGCACAAGATCGGCAGAAGAGTTAGGCCGACACATCGAGAAGACCTCTAGAGTTCGCTGTTGGTGATCTGGTATTCTTGAAGATATCACCTACTAGAGGAGTGATTCGTTTTGGGAGTCGAGGCAAGCTTAGTTCTCGATTCGTAGGGCCTTTCGAGATTATGAAGCGTATTGGACAAATGGCATATCGATTGGCGTTACCACAATCTTTGGCGAATGTTCATGATGTGTTTCATGTATCTCAACTCCGTAAGTATGTTCGAGATGAAACACACGTGCTGGATCATTCGGAGCTGACTGTAAGAGAGGATTTGACCTTTGAGGAATGACCAATGTCGATTGTTGATCGAATAGAAAAGGTCCTTAAGAACAAGGTTATCCCTCTCGTACTTGTTTCTTGGGGGAATTGCTCGCACGGAGAATCAACTTGGGAACGAGAAGACGAAATTCGACAGAAGTTCCAGACCTATTCTTATAGATTCATGTTCGTTTATCTTTTCTTGTTCCTGGAATTTCGAGGACGAAATTCTCTTTGTAGTTGGGTATAATGTAACACCCTAGTTCATTTATAACAGTTCTATTTCAAGTATTACTTTATTTATGGTATTTTCCTGATTTACCGTGTTTTGGGTGCGAATAGAGTATTTGACATCTGTATTTGCATCCGACCAGACCCGCATGCTTGAAGCCAGTCTTGATTCATGTTTATGGTTTATTCTAGCTTATTATATGGATCTGTGCACTTACATTATTTGTATAGTGCATACTAGCTTTTATCTGGCATTTGCATTTTAAATATAACATTTTAAGTCACATAAAATAGTTTAAAATATAATGCATGGCCTGCATGATACCCCTGACCCTGTGGTAGCATCCGCGCATCTTATTCTCGTCCCGTTCAGTGTAACGGACCTGTTTGGATGGCTACGTGCACGTGCATGCATCCGTTCTTGGGGGTATGCATTTTCGTTGCCCAGATATCCTTTTTTAATTCTGGTTGACACGTATATTCATTTCATCACATAGACCTTGTTGAAGCCATATTTTAAAATTGGATTTTTAGACCCGACCCGGGCATGTTTTGGACTATTTTTGTATTACCAAGAAAACTCAAATTTATTTAATATTATATTCTTTTATACATAAATGTAATATTTAGTCGTTTACAAAACTTTAACTGAAATATAATAATCCTAACAGTTTCTCTCTCCTCTGTTTATAATTCCTTTTATAAAATTTTCTTATAATCCTAACCTATTTTATTTAACTTAACAGTCTCTCTCTCTATGCATATCCTATAAATTTTTTCTAAAAATCTAATACAAACAAATTTCTCTCTCCTCTCTCTCTCTTTCTCTCTTTATCTCTCCACTCGATCACATTCTCTTTCTTTCTCTCTTGTGATCTCTCTCTCTCTCTCCTCCTCTTATATATAATTTTACGCACGTCCTCTCTCTCTCATTAGCATCTTCTTCTTCTTTTCTTTTTTTTTTCATTCCCCACCTCCGAGAAACCTAGCCCTCTTCCTCGTCACCTCACGCCATCGCCGACTCCCTCGTCGGCCTTGCCACCATCGCAACCAGCGCCTTCATCTCCTCAACACCAAAGCTTTCCCTACTCCAAGAAACCCCAACAGTTTGCCCGCAACCTCGCTGCCTTTCACTGTGAAACCTCTCCGGAAAACCCTCGACAGCCTATCATCGACTTCACCCCCTTACAGCCTCCTCTAACCCCAGTGCACCATATCCAGTGGGCACCAATCCCTTCTCTTTTCTTCTTCCACTTCTTCTTTTTCTTTTTTCTTTTCTTGATTCTTGATTTCACAATTTCCAACCATCGCTGGAGTCGCATCGACACTGCCAATCCAGGCGATCCTGTGAACCTCCCTTGCTCACGTGATCACCTTCTTGCCTTGTTTGGACCCGTTCCGCGTGCCGTATGTGCGTTGCGACGATTTACCGACGTCGTACGTGCCGTACGTATCTTTTGTGTGATCCGATCGAGGAAAGTTTATCTTGCTACATGCTATGATATATTTTACATCCATATTAATAATAATATTTAATGTTTAGTGTATTGTACATCCCTGTTATCATTTTATTGTTTTATGACATTGGTTTGCATCCGTACAATTTATTACATCTTTAGTTGCATGCTAATTCATCTTTCTACAAGTTAGGTATATTATTATGCATCCATATGAATAAAAATATCACATGTTGAATGCATTATACATCCATAATAAAGTTTTACTGTTTTCGGATACCCGTATGCATCCATATCATTTAAAATATATATAACTGCATGTATAGATAATATTGATTCATGTTATTATTGTATTAACACCCCATGCTTAATAATGTGCATCCCACTTAGACTTGGAGCTGTAAATGTAACCCCTGATAGATATTTGTGCATCCATACTTTTATCGTACATCCGTACTTTTACCCTGATTCAATACTTGCTATATTGTACTAATGGGCACCCATTTGATTCACTGTGACATGACCTAATACACTATTACTTGACATGTTATCTGATCCTGTTTCTAATATCGACAATCCTGACATGTTGTCCCGATGGACATATCCTGTTGTCCGTATAGGCAAACCTGTTCCTGCTTGATCCTGTATTGGCATTAGCTTCAGATTTATCAATACCTGACTTGAACACATAACTTAGGGGTATGGGGAAATCAATGATGAAACCTGACTTGTAACTCGACAGTTCGACGCTTATACTGATCAGTTTTATGGGTTAGGCCAGCCTGGGGATGCTGCTGCTGACATCATTCATCTGTACATGTTTCTTGTTTAGTGCCTAGCGGCATGTCTCGGATTCAGTCCGAGAATCTGGACCGTGGTCCCGGGCACGCACGGGATACTATTGAGTTACATCGATAATTCATTAAATTGATTTCACAAACTTGAGGGTAGTTAACCCAGTAGCACAGTTTAGTTTCACCGCTGCACTTCATATATACTGTTACACTTCACTGTTCTATATCCCTGCCCACTTATTACATTCATGTTACCTTTTTGTAATTCATGCCTGCATTCCTGTTACCCCTGTTTATGTTATTGTTGATATTGTGACGCGCTGGCGTTTGGGTTTTGCATGGCCCAGATCCGCTACCCTTGTCGCAGGCTGAGCGAGAGTACTTCAGCCGACAAGCCGAGCAGTGAGGACCCTGTTAGTATTTTAGTTTAGTTTCTTTCAGCATTTTCATTCCTGATGTGAGCCCGTATTTGGGATGTACATTCCAGATTGTTATTGTTTATTGCCTCTATTGCTTCCGCATATTATTTCTTGACTCGTTTATTCTGGCATATGGACATGTACTAGATAGTTTATTTTACTTCACTGTTCTTGATATCTCTAGACAGCCGTAATGTGACTGTGGAGGGATGTTTTCTAGCCACAGGTAGCATGGTTGGCTCTGTCACGTGCCGATCTTAGCGCACTCTGGGAAGCGGGGCGTGACATTTGGCGTAGCCCGAATAGTGAAGAGGTCACTTGGGAGGCCGAGAACGAGATGTGGAATAAATTCCCTCATAGTAAGATTTTTAAATTCGGGGACGAATTTCTTTAAGGGGAAGATCGTAACACCTTAGAATGCGATTAGTGTTAATTAAGCGATAATGCGGGTTTTTAATAAAAAGTTTACCAAAATAGTTTTCAAATATTTTATAAAAATTAATTAATATTTTATTAATATTTATTATGGGCTTGCACACACTTGTGCATGTTAACCTAGGGTTAATTAGGGTTAACCATGCTTAAGTAGCCATGGCACCCTAACCTAATGTCATGTCATTTGTTATATGTAATTAATTAAATTAGTGGGTTTAAAAATAAAAAGGGTTTTTAAATTAGGTTGTCTTGAGAGAGGAAGAGAGAGAGAGGGCATGATGGGCATGGGGCAAGCATGTCATGCATTAAATGAGGAGAGAGAAGAGGGAGGCATGGCTCATGCTACTCTCACTCCCTCATTCCCTCACCCTCACTCACACATACACCCTCACTCTCACTCACATTCTCTCATTCTCTCTTCTTTCTCAATTATTTTCCTCATCTGATTTCCTCACCCTCACTCCCTCAATTGAAACCCTAACCCAACCCTCACAAACCCAAACAAAATCTCCACTAAACTTCACTTAAACCTTTCACATGTCAAGATTAAGCCATTAGGATCACTTGGAGCATGGAAAGCTAGGGTTTTGAGCTAGTGTGGATAGGTAACGACCTCTAAACTGTTAATTAGGTTGTTAATTTGTAGTGTTGCATAGTAATCGCTGTTTAGAACGATAAATGTATAGTTTTGACGTACTGTCGTATTTTTAGTGTCGTTTTAGGACGTCTGTGACCTGCCATGACCACGAGTCTTTACTGGAAAAACTAGCAGTGTAGTAGTGTTGTACTAGTTGCCTTGAGTGTTCACCTGAAGCACGAACCCCACCTGACCTATTTTGGCCGGCGAGAACATGGGAAAATCCAGCGAGCTCGGCCTTGGAGGGGACTGGGGTGCTGTGTTTTTGTGGGTAGCTGTCTGCTGTTGTTTTAGGGTGTTTGGTAGTTTTAGATTTTTAGGTATTGACAGTATGTAAAATCTGGGATCAAATTGCTAGTTTTTAGTGTTTCGACTAAGTGCGATACGATTGATCCGATGTAGTTTTAGTATTTCGGGTAGCTTGTTGTCATGGGTTTGTTTTGGTGATGTCTCCAAACACGTCAGCCGCTAAGTGAACCCTTTTGTAGTTTAAGGGAACCGATTCGTTAAATTGGCGCTGTGTTCGTTGTTATTGCGTAGTTTGCTAAATCCACGCATTATTGTGTTTTGTGTTAATAGGATCGCAGGCGGAGGCTTCGGATGCTGCGAAGAAAGGGAAACAGGTGGTCGGATTTGTTGGATATATGTATGCTCTAGAGGCCATTATATGTATAGTGGATGCTTTGACATGTATATATGTATATTTGATATATGACTTTCTTGCTCGACATGATAGTATGCTATCTGGTTTTACTTTATCTGACATGTTTACTTGATACTGTTCATTTGATACATGTTGATAAAGCCCTGAGGATATTTGCTTAACTTCCATGGCTATGATGAAGATCATACTAGTGGGGCATGTGTAGTCTATAAGCACATCCTTAAATGTTCCCAGTCATAGGTATATCGAGATAGGGCATCGATATTCCAGAGTAGACTAGCGTGTACGTTTCTTGACCCATATGATGGGCAATAGATGATACTATATCCATTGGTGTTGTGACATCGAAGATTATATACGGGTGCTCAGTGGAGACTGGGTACACTGAATAGACTCACCGAGAATTCTTATATAGTATTATATCTATCGTCGGATAGCTGTTCTCTGGTGACACTGGTACATATTAGTCTGTAGACCCAAGATCGTCATAGAGTCTTGTGTGTTCTCCCGCTGTATTTTGATTTCTACCCTACCACGGCTCTACCGAGTCGTGCAAACAGGTGACTTTTTGGTATAGTCTCGAGACACATGGAGACAGTGAGCGATAAGAGGGGTTTCGTCTCTCCCAGTATTGGGAGTTGATGTTGTGCAATGTGCGATTGGCTCTGACTTGAAGTCCCTGGCCAGGGCTAATGAGATTTACTGATAAGTGTTATCAGCAGTTTCTCGACCGGTCATAGACCATATCGACATGACTTATTGAGTTATTGAGGCTCGACGATTCTATCCCTTGACTTGATATGCAACATATCAGACGAAGAGACCGAACTGTACGGTAAGTGTTGCCAATGGCTCGATAGGAGTTTTGACGGGTTCGCTTATTTTTCTTCTGATCGCTCAATACCCGGGTGGCCGTTACGTTTAGCTGACCGCTTGTGGTTTGTAGGTGTTTTGATATGATGATCATCTACTGTCGGCGTATTGATGAGTCTTAGAGTCCCACATAGGATTTTTCTAGCTCGGGCGAAATGATGTGGAGTGCATATGAGATATGTCTGGGAGCTCGACTAAATGTGAGTTTGTGATACCGTATTTTAAACGGGCGTTTATTATTGGTCGGGTCGCATTTGATGTGACCGATTTATTAAATCAAGTGTTGATTTAATATTGACTTTTAGCTCACTTTTAATTAAACCTTTTCTTTTGGATGTATGCATATATGTTTATACATACACAAGATGATGTGCATGCACACATACATACATACATATGTGTCATGGTTGATGATACATAGAAGATGGCAATACAAGACTCACATGGTTGATAAATATCTAGATTTTTGTTAATGAATTAAAGAAAATGGAAATTTGCTAAATGACTCATTGTTTCTACATTCTTCTTATTTAACCTTTGACTTTAACCATGGTTAGATTTCCTTTGTTCTTTAACCCATCTACAAAATATCTAGATATTTAGTTAACTATGGTTGTATTTGAGAGTGTCTCATATATATTCTTTTCTTTTTGCTTTTGGAATTAAGTTTTTCTTTATATTCACAAAAGCTTTTGCCATCTTCATCTTCCTCCTTCTTCAAGCTCTCTTGAGTTTTGTTTTGAGTGAGGAACTTAAAAAGAAATGTTTTTTATGTGAGTTTACAAACCCCACAACCATTCTACACCTCCCTAGCCCTTTACTGTAGAGTGTTTGCTCCACTTCATCTTGATTTAGTGAGGCAAAGAGCTTGACCTAGGAATCTCTGGGTGGATCATCGTAGACGATGAAGCACCTTGAGCGGAGTTGATCCAATCTTCGAGCAAAGCCGTAGGAGTCCTAAAGACCGAAGGAGTTGGCTACAAAGGTTGTATTACCTTTTCCATTAGCTTAGACTTCTTATTATGTTGATATTACCCTAATCTCTAGTTACGATTCGTAGTTCGTTTGTAATAGCCCTCTAGAATTTGAAAGTTCACTAGTTTATGATGTTGCAACTTTACTAGAGGCGCTACTACACACCAACATGGTATCAGAGCCTAGATAGAGCTTTAGGGTAAACCAGACGACGTTTAAAAACTCTATCGAACATGAAAAATGATATTTTTGCATGCTCACTGGAAATTTTTTCAAAAGTTGGAATTTTTGTAATTAAAAATATTCAGAAAATAGAGCAGGGTTTTCTGTGGATCCCCAAGAAAAACGAGTGCCTAACCCGACACAACGACCACGGAACCGCGGCCAAATAGGTGTATTTGCGGCGGTTCCGCGGCGCCGTTGGTGAGGCATGGACCGTGCGTTTTTACGTTGATCCGTAGGTACTATATATGCTCTCTGGGAATTTTTATGCAGGTTCAAATGTTGAGATCTATTACAACAGTGGGTATGTTGATGTGTTGATTGATATATTTGAACGTCGTCTATGCTTTTCAATTGTTGATGTGATATGATGTATTGGATCGTCGTGATCGAATGGCCAGGTGTTTCATGTGAGACGAGAGTTTATCTTTTCATTCATCTAAAATTCATTGTATATATTATTCTTTTATTGGTGCACATCCGGATTGAGGATGATGTCCCCATTGATGTATATTTTACTTTTCCGTATTAAGATAGACCCAAGGAGAGGAGCACGAGTGACCGGGTTCTAGAGTTCAGTGGGAGGCCATCTCGAGGAGTCGAGACCGGGTCTCCTAAACTCCAGAATTAGAAGGGTCACTTGCCTCTCTCGTAGGGGTCTAAGGGTGTGGGCTTGGCTATTCATCACATCCGTGGAATCTGTATTTTCTAACTTAGGCTAAGTATAAAATACGGAGTTCCTAGTATATCCTATATTTTCATATATGTGTTTCTACTGCTAATTATTCTGTGATGTGATTGCTTAATATCCGAGACGAATGTAATATTGTTATATATGTGATATGTAATACTGTTTTTCGTTTCATTCTGTAATGGCTTAGGAACTTAAATGATGGGAATACATTAATGAGATTAATGTAAAGAAAAGAAACCTAAAGATGTTGTAGAATCGGATTTGAAACCCACTCGGCTCTTTTATGAAAAAGCAAGTTTCAAAAGATGCGGAGCTTAAGCCACTCCTTTTTGTAAAAACTATTTACATTCTACAACGAAATTAAGTTGAAAGCGTAAAAGGTTTTCGTAAAAACCATCCGCAACCCTCCGTCATTTTAGAAAGCAGAGTACTTAGTATTCATGCTACGTATGTTGATTATAGTAGGCGTAGTGTACGGTAGCTAAGTGATATCTTCCTACAAAGCATATGATGCGATAAGTTAGGACATTCATGTGATTATGTTGATCATAGTCAAGGGTCATATGGGTGGGTCTAGTTAATCACGAAATGACGAGTAGAACTTGACTAGTGCTTATGATATGTTGACCATAGCCAAGGTCATAAGCATCTAGGAGTAAAAACTATATCGGGAATTTCAAGTGTTGAAATTTGCAATGAGATTGCATACCGTCTATATGATAGTTAGATCCCGATCCCACTGTGAGTAAGAGTTACTCCCAGGAGAGTTTTACACTTTGTAATTAGCTAATCCAGTAGGTGTCTAGAAAGGTGTTAACGGGGTTTGACCTCTGGGAAAAACGAGGTTTATTTTAATTAGGTCTGTGCGCAAGCACGGAGAACCTCCCTCAAAGTACCGACACTGGTCTGGCTGACCGGTTAGCGAAACTGTAGAATATAATTAATCTTGGCTAGTTTTCTTTTCAGGTTTGAAAGAAAATTTGATAAAAGCAGTGGGACACATTGATTAGTTAAGATAATAACCAATCTTATCTTTGCAAGAGCTTTTCGCTGAGTGTATTCTTTTCTCTCTCCTAATGGTAGATACCGATGACGGGACTTAAGCTTGTTTTAGAGAAAAACAAACTGATTGGACCAAATTGTAATGAATGGTTGAGAAACTTGAACATTGCACTCACATATGATAAAGTATCATATGTCCTCACTACAAAAGCCCCACCCGTCCCAGGACCTGAATCATCTGTTTCGGATAAGGAGATCCGAAAAACATGGGATATTGATTGCAACACGGCCACGTGCCTCGCGCTTGCTTCTATGGACAGTATCCATCAAAAACAGCACGAGAAGATGGATGTACAATCCATCTTTCTTCATAAAAGGAGTTTTATGAAGAGCAATCTCGTACTTTACGATACAAGGCATCTCGAAAGCTGTTTCAGATGCGGTTGGCCCCCGGCGCATCTGTAGGAGACCATGTTCTGAAGATGATTGGTCTTATAGAAAAACATGAGGAACTGGGATGGACTATGGATAATGAGCAATATACAGATATTGTTCTGCAATCTCCCTCCCCCGCCTTTGCTCCGTTCATAATGAATTTCAATATGAACGATTTGGAGAAATCATTGGCTGAACTTCTCAATATGTTGAGAAATACAGAGAGCATGCTTAAAATAGAGAAAACTCCCGCTCTGCCTTATGGGCCATCTTCCTCTTCAGTCCCGAAAGCCAAGGCCAAGGGAAAGAAGAAGAAGAGTCCCACCAAGCCGAGAGGTGGAGTTGAAAAGGCGAAGGGGAAAGACAAGTCTGGGACCGCGGGTAGTGGAAAAGGTGTAACACCTTAGAATGTGTTTTGTAACTAATTATATTTTAATGTGTGGTTTTTAATAAAAAGTTTACCAAATTAAGTTTCAAATATTTTATCCTATTTATTGAATATTTTATTAGAATTATTCTAGACACACACCCACTTGTGCATGTAAACTAGGGTGTTAATTGTGGTTTAACCATTGCTTAATCTAGTTTTATTATTGTTTAGGTGTTTTGGGTTAAATAGTTATGGTTGTTCTTTTAAAAAGAAAATGAAAAATGAATTTTAAAAGGGGTTTTATTTTGGTTGAATGTTGACTTTGTGTGAGAGAGAGGGCATGGGGAGCATGGTGTGAACATACCTCATTAATGAGGAAAGAGAAAGAGAATGGGAGGGGTTATTGAGAGTTCCCTCATTTCTCACTCATTCTCTCATACTCTCTCAAACACACACACACACACAAGATGAAGCAGCAGCCCCAGCAGCACCAAACAACAGCAACATCAGTAGCAGACAGCAGCATCAGCAAGCAGCAGAGCAGCATCAACAGCAGCAGCAACTTCTGCAACAGCAACAGCAGGAGCCCAACAGCAATAGCAAGCCCTCATTTCTTCTATTCACTTCTCTTCCTGCTTCTTGAGATCCTATAGGGTATATTTTCTGAACCCAATCTCCTAGTTGCTTAGTTTATGTGATAATTGGTGTCGGTTAGTGTTAATTAGCTAGTTTAGTGCTAATTATGGTGTTTTGTGAGGAAGTTTGATATAGTAATGATTATGTTGGTAAACCCTACCTATTTAAGTGTTTTAGGGCCACTTCAACTGAGAATTTATCCAGATTTCACTAAAATACCATAGGGTTTGCCTTTTGTGCTAAATTAGCGTTTTTAAAGCGATATATTGGCTTTTTATAATCTGCTTTTGACCCGGGGCCTTCAGGACAAAATTGAGGAAACTGGAACATACTTGTTAGGTCTAGAATACACCACCAAAACACGAGCCCCTATCTCCAAACCCAGGCTTCAATTTTAATCGTATTGGCCGCAAATGGCGGCCATGAGGGGGTGTTAGGTCTTGGGGTTTTGGGTAGGGTACTCTGCTGTGTATTGTAGTGTTTTGGCATGTCTAGTTTTGTAAGAATTGTCCTGTAAGAAAATCTGGGATCATATATCGTTTTGCATGTCCGTTGTGTTTGCGCGATACGCACGATACGTGAGTGGGTTCTGTGATCCAGCGTATCGCGGCGTGTCGCGATTGTTTTTGACGCGTACACACACGATTCAGCGTATCGTGCACACGCGCGTTTAGTTCACGACGCGAGTTTCTCGTTTTGGTTCGATATCGCGTTTTGCGGAATATTTGGCTTATATATATTTTCCAATACTTATTTGCAGGTTTGCAGGAATGGACTACGGACACTGCTACAGGGGGAAGCAGATGGTAGGATTCACCTAGCGTGGAGTGTAGGTGAGTAGATTTAACATCTACAGGGGAATCGCCCGCATGGCGTTATGTGTCTGGGCTTGGATTCAAATACCTGTCGCATATTCTACGTCATTGTTAAAATTGCGCCTTTACCGTATTTCCTTGATATAGTTGTACTGTGACTAGCAGACGTAGGACACTGCACATATTATGGACGGTTCCTGTTGCACGGGCATGGATTGTATGCTACACACACACCGTCAATAATTGCCATGTCACACACAACCCCTTATAGATACTTTATTGCTTATCATACTTGACATCTAGCTTATCGGTATACCTATAGCGTATCTTACCATTAGTGATAGGTATATCTACACCTTGCGATACAGCTACAGGTATACCATGCACATATTTTACTTATAGGAAGATACCTATACAAAGCTGTACCTTATTGATTTCTCATACATCTGGTTTCAGCTACATGTTCTTATTTATATGCTCACATTCAGATATATCGCATTTATTTGTTCCTGGATTTGCTCATTGTTTATTTGGATTTTACATGGTGTTTTCTGGATTTGGGAACCGTGAGAGTTCATGAAATTATGCATACATTGAAAAACCCGGTTTCCTTGATATGATATTTGCGCGTCCACCATGAGTTTTATCGGTGCTGATTATATACTCCATACGAGGTGTGGTTGCCGTATGAGAGTACATGGTGGGGTCCGGTATGGTTCCCCTCGGCAAGAAGATCGATGGATTTTGCCGATTGAGCCTGGAGGCGGGCGAGTACCTACCGGTGACAGAAACCATGACTCGGCGGGGATCACGGAGACACCGCTGGGAGTCATGTACGTATGCATACGTCGAAAGGCAAGGGTCAGAGCTAGGCACTCGTGCTTTCGGGATAGTGTATGATACGTGATCAGGATTTCTGTGTCGATGCTTGGCACATTGTTTTCGTGATATTTCTTTTAATACCTTTGTATACATAACAGGGGATTTAGCCGTTGTTATATATACCCTTACACCAATATTAGTGGAATGGGACGCTAATATATGTGTATTGCCCCCATCATATTTTATTTCTGCATATATATATATATATAGGATGTTAGAAATTATTTGAGATTCGACTTGGGATATAGATGATTCATTGAGATTGGATATTGGATATGAAAGAGATTGATGATTGTACATTCGGGATATACGAGATCTATTCGATATTGTACATTGAGGAGATGTGAGACTTATATGATATGAGAGCCCAACTTGGGGGCTGATTTGAGGAATTAGGATTTGAGTGTCTTGATGGATTGTGATCCTACCACGATGTCAGGATTCCGTGGAAACGACATATTCTACCCCATACCTCACACTTATCTATTTTATGCACAGTTTCATATATTGGTAGTACATGTTAGTGTACCCTTATGATAGTTGCATATCTGCTTTCTCATATCCCTATTGCATAATTATTGCATACTATTATCATGTCATCATTGCTTCATATATTGATTGTACCTGCTAGTGTACATCTCCATTACTTTGCTTTCACATGACCTGTTATTACTGTAAATTGTATATCCTAGATTCATGCTGTACGTACATTCCTGCGATTACCTGCATATGTTATCTACTATTCACGAGTTGGCAACTCACCCCCGTTGTGCCACAGGTGTTTCAGGTTGTTCCCCAGAGTAGTCGAGGCAGGCTATTCAGCTATTCAGCTATTCAGCTTCTCATCTATCATCTTTTGCTACAGATATCGCATCAGCTCACAGTATACCATTTTGCTTAGGTGGGTTGGATGATTATCTGTATTTCATATTGTACATTCGTTGTATTTTGTACTCTCCATCTACTATTGTATTGTTGACTTAGAGACTTGGTGAGGACGTTATTGTGTATTATTTGTGGATTTGTCGCCTTTTTATATACAGTTTCTTCCTATTGTCTCTTATTTCTTCGCTACGGCGTCGTATATTTATGATGTTATTGTTTTCCGTCTTGAGCTAGTTTTTACAAAAAGGGGTGTTGCCAAAATTTTAAAGAATTAAAGTGGGGCTTTTAAAGAATTTCGGTTGTGATTTCAAATGTTTGAAAACTTATATTATCTTTTCCGTATTTTCTTGGTTTAGATTTCTGGGTTTTGGGTTTCTTTTACCGCGTTACGTCTTTAGGCGTTGCGTAGTATTAGGGCCGTCATAGGCGAATTTTGGATCGTGACAAAAGGAGAATGATTTTACTGCCACAAGTCGGGACACTGGAAACACAATTGTGCTTTGTACCTTGCAGATCTCAAGAAGAAGAAGCATGTTGCTTCCGCATCAGGTGTGTTTGTAACTGAAAACCGTTTTTCATTAAACTCTGCATCTTTAATATTAGATACCGGTTCTGGTTCTCACATCTGTAATTGTATGCAGGGATTGAGAAACAGTAGAGTTTTGAAGACTGGGGACCACACTCTACAGGTTGGAAATGGTTCTAATGTACATGCTGTTGGAGATAGTGCCCTCAGAGTCAATTATTGGATCACAGGCACGCGATTGCAATGATTGAGGGAGGACCTATCCCGGTAGGACAGTCTTACTCAAGATGATAGTATGCTATCTGGTTTACCTTTATCATCGTGTACTGCTTTAGGTGACCTGACAGGTCGCTATTACACGGTTATAGAACCCCTACCCTTCTTGCTTGACTGCCAGCAGTATGAGGGCGATCATATACGTGAGAGCTGGTAGTCTATAAGCACATCCTTAAAAGGTCCCTAGTCGTGGGAGTTTCGAGACAGGGCATCGATACTCCAGAGTAGACTAGTGTATACATTCGAGACCCCGACGAAGGGCGGTGGCCGGTCTCACAAGCCACTGGTGTCAGTTGGATCACCTAAGATATATACAGGTGCTCATTTGGTTATGAGTACACCGGACAGGACTCGCCGGGAACATGCTAGTTGGTTTTATACCTGACGTCAGATAGCAGTTCCCTGGTGACATGTGTACAGGTTAGTTCATCGACCTGAGGATCGTCATTTGTCTCGTGTGAGTTCCCACTGTACTTTGATTACTACCCTACCACGCTCAATGGAGACGTGCAAACAGGTTTTAGTTGGGTACAGTCCCGAGCCACATGGAGGCAGTGAGTGGATCTTCGGTGGTTCGTCTCTCCCGGTATTGGGGGTGAGGTCGCGCTGTGTCTAGGAGAGCCAGAACATGAAAAGTCCTTGGCCAAGGCAGGAGATTTACTGGTTGGTATTCCAGTAGTATCTCAGGGTGTTCTGGGCTGATCTCTGACATGACTTGTACCGCTTTTGGGGGTCTGAATTTTACTAACCCCTAGGCCCGCCATGCGATGCTCATAGACGAACGGACCGGACTGTACGGATATTGTCACTGACAGGCTCAATAGGGTGTCAGGATGAGTTCGCTCATCGACATCCTGTTTGGCCAATACCTGGTAGCCCGTCATGTATTGGATTATACCTCTGACGTGCTAGTGGTTAAATCCACAGCCATAATATTGACGAGTCTTTAGAGTCCCCCACATTCAGTTGCTCAAGTTTTCGGGCGAAACGCTGTAGAGGCCGTATGGAGATATGGCAGGGTTCAATCAGATACGTGCGGTATTGCACGGATCAGGATCAGACAGATAATACTAGCAGGCTTTGGTTTAAGCCGGATCCTAGTAATGTATAGTGTAGATTTTGTCTCATTGCATTTGTATTCGGTCGGAATACAGATACGGGTGTGTATGCACAGTAGCGGGGTTTTTCCTGTAATTTATTACGGGACCCGTTTTCTGGAGTTGCAAGTTTTCTTTCCGTTTCGGCCATTTTCATTTGTATCTTTCAATGGCCGAAGATTGGTGGAGGAGGGCTTATTTGCATTTGTGCAAATAAGCATCTGTGGAGGGTGTTCTTTGTATATTGTTGGATCATGATGGTTGCACCATCCCTTGACCATTTGACTTCTTCTTCTTTTCATCATGGTTGTTGATAATTAGTTGATGGAGTATTGGTTTTGGTAGGTGATCATTGCTTGACTTTTTGACTTGATGATGGGAGATGGTTGTGGAGTGTGGGTTTGAGTTTGTCATCATTTTCTTTTCATGATATCATTTTGGCCTCTCTCTTGCATTTTGTGCACACTCTCATATTTTGATCCATACACACTCCTCTCTCTTCTCTCCTCTCTAGATGTGGCCGGCCTTGCTCTTTGAGGGGCTGCCCATTTTTTGTAGTGGGGATTTTTGCTCTCTTGATGCTAGAAAAATCCCCAAGTTCCTCTATAAAAGTTCACAGTTCATTTCCTCCACCACAAAGGCAACATCCACTACCCCAAATGAGACATGAGTTCTACACACATTCTACAGCAAACCATGGGCACGTCGGCTCGCCAACTTCGTGCCCGAGTTGCCTCGGTATAGAGGTGGGAGCCCGTAAAAGAAGCAGGCGACGTGGTGCCCTTCCGGCGAGGAGGTGGAGACCGGACATTCCGCGGGAGATCGGGACGACGACGAGAAGACCGGAGGACACGGATCGCTCGGTATATCTCTCTACACCCTCTCTAGATTGCTAGGACTAATTTAATGGCACGATCCGGGTTTAGTTTGCGCGGTGGTGCCGGTTTGAAAAGTTAAAGTAAATCACCGCTTCCGCATTCCGGCGTCGGATCGACGGCGGGGCTCCGCCGTGCACTTACATTGGTATCAGAGCCTCGCCATTAACATAGTCTAGCTTTGTCTAATGTGTTTTACATTTCCGATCGAACAAAATTCCAAAACCTGTATTTTTCCTAGCATCAGTTTCTGTCGAATTTTTTTTGGCTCCAAAAATTTTTCAGTATGTTGCAGAATGATGTGCAGAGAATTATAAGAACACTGTAAAATTTTGGTGACGTGATACTTCTATATGACCGCGGAACCGCGGCCTTAACCCCTCTTTGGCCGCGGTTCCGCCGCAGATTGTTGGCTTCATTTCACTAGTTTTTTTCAGTGGGCTTTTGGGCTGAAAATAGGGGTTTTGGAATATTAATTTTGGGCCCAGAATTTCTTTAACTGCTACAGTAATGCTTGAGGGCCCACTTGGTAAAATTTGTTCGATCAGATATTTTAAACACATTAGTTCATAGTATTTACATTATATCTGCGACCGTGAATGTCACTTGATCGGTAAATCCTGTCTAGCTGCTATAGCCCGGCTAGACGGATTTGCGAACGTGACTTTCACGTTGATGTTCTGTGTATTGCTGTGATGTTGCGGATCGGTCGTTGGGGAAAGCCTGGTTGCAGTGTTAGTACAGTTTTGTTGTATTATGTATATTTGATATTGCGGGGCGAGCGTCCGACATGTGGACTGCCGTCACTGCCTGTTTATATTATTCTTTTGGGGCACGACCAGGTTGCGGTCGATGTACCCGTTGTATGTATATTTTACTTTCTATACTAGGATTGCCCCGCGGAGGGGTGCACGGATAGCCGGGTTCTAGAGGGCAACGGGCCCTAATCTCATGGCATTGAGACGGAGGGGGCTTTACTCTAGAATTGGCGGGCTATTCGCTGCACTCGTAGGGGGTACAGGTTGACCCAGGAGGGGTGCCCAAGTTACCGGATTCCGTGAAGTGTTGGGTGGTCCATTCACGTTGTTGAAGGGGGCTGCCTCGCTTCAGGTATTGGCGGGTAACTTGCCGCGCCTGTAGGGGTCTAGGATTTCATTGCACAGGCTATCCACACGACCAGGGGAACGTCGGGTTTCAGCGGCTCTGTGAATCCCGGGGATCCCATATATCTGTATTGTTCTGTGATGCTCTACATTTCTGTGATGTTGCATTTTATCACGCCTTGAGCAAAATATTATATATTGATATATATACTAGTAGATGTTGTATATGTTTTGTATCCGCGCTAGTCCAGTCCCCTCTCTGTTGTTAGTTAGCTAACCTAACGGGTAATGACGGGACCCAGTGGCGAATACGGATGGCATATACGTACATCGATATATTTTCGTTCTTTGTGGTGTGATCAATTGATGGGACTGCGTTGATTCGGATCAATGCAAGTTAAACAAACCTAATTTGATGTTGTTGGAACACTTTTCAAAAAAGCTGTTATTGCAAGGACGTTCACTTTTGTTTTGTATCGTGGTATTCAGTTGGAATATCCTGCTCCTCAGTCGACGAGGCAAGGGTCGAGATCCCTTCACCGGGAGTGACCCCTTGGACAAAAAGTTTGCGTCAGGGCAACAACTTCACTATAGCCGATTACTTTTGCTTTGCACCGTGGTATTCAGTTGGAATACCCTGCACCTCATTCTACGGGGAAAGAGACGAGATCCCTTCACCGGGAGTGACCTCTTTAGCAAAGGTTTTCGTCACTATATTTTCAAAAAGCTAGCAGTTCCTTCAATGATATCAAGTTCATTACGTTAAAAGTTTTCTCCAGAAACCATTCGTAGCCCTCCGTCGTTTCAGACGGGTAGCACGTAGTATTCATGCTATGTTTGTTGGCCTTCGTCAAGGCATAGTGTATGGTAGCCGCTTGTTACCTTTCTGCTGCATAGATAGATGTGTTGGTTTGGGACAGTCGTATAGCCTTGTTGGCCTTCATCAAGGGCTTGTACGGGTGGGTTCAAATTAACCTGGACAATGATAGGTTGAACTTGACATGTGACTTATGATTTGTTGGCCTTCGTCAAGGTCATAAGAGCATGGGGCAAAAATCACATCGGGAGTTTCTAAAGAAACTGAAACTTGCCAGTAATGCGCATACCTTCTGGAGTGTGATGACGTGAGCGGATTCCGTCACGTTATCATGCGATGATAGTTGGATCCCGATTCCCACTGATGAGTTGGTTTACTCCTCAGGTGATCCCGACTAATTCTTCTTTCAGGTTTGGAGGAGAATTTGACGGTACAGTGGGAGGTTTCCAGATTAGATAAATTGGTAACCATTCTGATCTAGGTTAGAGTTCACGCTGAGTGTTTCTTTTCTCTCTCTCTTTGGCAGCGACCATTGACCCGACCCTAGACTATGACTCAGTGACCAAATTGACCGAACCTTCTTAAACACTGGCTTTTGGATTGTCAGAGTTGCACACCTCATAGTCACTCCTACTTTTAACCTTTTCTCCAGGACACCCCGTATTACTACGAACGTCCACTTCCATTGGACAAAACCATCGTATGGTTATATACGAACTCGAAGGGATTTATTCGAGGATGGTTTCCGGTTCTGGAGAAAACGGATAGGACTAATCAGTTGTCTTTTCCTTTTACCTTCTCTCAGGTTGCGAGTACTCCTTGGTTTAGGAGATAGTACACCTATTACGCAAATTGGATAGTCTTCTTCCAAACCTTAGGCTGGTGCCGATCGGTAGGGAATGAAGAAAACCAATTAACCTAACGATGGTGTACAGAAGGTATTATGTAAAGACAAAAAAAGGAATTAGAAGGAGGGCAAAGTAAATTGCGACTGATATTCACGACCAAACCAGGTATTTCATTACCACTCCCACTTCACCTTTGTATTTCTCCAGGACACTCCATATCACTACGAAGATCCACAGTTTATTGGATACTCCATCGTATGGTTATATACGAACTCGAAAGGAACTTTTTCCAGTTCGGGGATGGATTCTGGTTCAGGAGAAATGGGAATAAGGTTTATTCGGTTGTCTTTTATCTTCACCTTCTCTCATTGCGAGTGTTCCTAGGATTAGGACAGTACACCCATTATGCTTATTGGATAGTCTTCTTCCAAACCATAGGCTGGTGCCGAATGGTAGGGAAGGAAGAAAACCATTTGGCCTAAAGGGGTGTGCAGAAGGTAATGACTAAAGACATATAAAGGGATTTGGAGAGGTGGCAAAGAATTATACGGTTACAGTCGTGAATCTGGAAGAGGCATTACTAGGAATACCGGGATACCCCATCGAAACATTTCAATGTTTCAGTTTCACTGTATACAGTTAAAGGAAAACAGATTTCCCGATTAGATACTTACTCCAGGGTATGTATTTACCAGGTTTAATTCTCACATCTGTATGGTTTTACAGATGTTGAGTGGGAGTAAGTTATTGGGAATTAGGTGATCATCCTCATTATATCGGAATTCGTTCTAATTGGTGATATTTGAGGAAGTCACCTGGGTTGTTTGCCGGACGGCGAATATTTAGTTTTGAATATCCGTTATAATGCACCAATTTCAAATTGATATATCTGTACGTCTATTTTTATAGAGTGAGATATACCTTTTTAAAATTATGTCGATGACATTTACCTATATCAGTGTATGGTTAGGTAAGGAGCATTAAACAACGGTGTAATTCTTCTTAACCATAAGTACAGTTTTCAACCTACGACACATAGTGAATGAGTTATCAGACTCAAGGGACTTATACAGAGTATCGTATGTTGTCCAGGGTCCATAAGTACAGAGGGGTTGGTCCTCGTACTATATTTGGTTTACTTATGACTTCTCTAGTTTTTAGACAGGTGTTTCGTGGAAACACAGGGTCCGAATTTTGAGAAGTTATAGGTATTTGAATAGAGTAGAGAACCAGGTGTAGCAAGTATCGGGATTCTTCAAAGTGGTCGAAGATATAGATACTTGTGTGTGGTATTCAGATGATAGTAATGACTAAGAGAACTTGCTTCTCTTTCAGGTTACTCATAATTGGAAGCATTCCTAAGTTGAGTAACGCTGATCGGCCTCTTTCCATTTTAGTTGACATGCACTGGGGACAGCTGCATGATTTGAATCTGGTTCAATTAAATCAGTGCCTCTGGTCCTATATTGAATATAGAACAGTTCGTATCTTAACGATGTTAATGTACGGGGAGTTGTCTGGCTTATGCTTAAAACCAGACTCTGGATAACTCAAGGCACGTTTCTGTAATGGCTGTTTGTGGGTTGACCCAGGCTATGGCCAGCGTTGACTTTCTACCATTTGGAAGATCAATAGTGATATTGTTCTTAACTCGCCACAGTTTTAATAAAAATGGATTTTTTCAGAAAACAGTAGTGGGAGTATGGTAGAACTGGAAGTGATTCCAGAACCACAAACTATTACTGAAGATTTGATAGGAACCTATAGATTCAATCTAGTTTGACATTCCATTGGCCACTCCGCAGATACGGTGGGTAACCTCAGGCACCCGTGAGGTACTCCGGTAGCCTCAATGACGGTGACAGGGAGGTTCTTGTTTACCCAGACTTGCCATTGCTGTTGTTCCAGACTGTGAGACCCGGCAGGAGGATGAGTATAGCGTCGTTCTAAACTAGCTTTAGAAGTGTACGTCTATATGACTCTGCCAGAGGGTTGTCGTGGTCAGTGGGAGCAGCGGAAGCATTGGTGGATAGGTGGCTTATGTCAATTTATAGAGTAAAGCAGATATAGCGGAGATAGATCATCTGTTTCTGATGTGACAGTCATAGGTTTGACTTCATCAGAATAGGGGATGGATCTGTTAAGAAGGTAGTAGCGTGTGATGTCCTGGTATTTGGATGACATACACAGAGTAGGAAAGGAAACTCCTATACTACGATCGGTTAAACTTTGGTCGTCACACAGTAGTTTCTCCATATGGGACTTGGACATTATATCAGACATACTGGTTACTAGATCTATAGATCTAAATTTGGTTGGTTTCCCAATCTGGGTACTTAGACAACATTCTAAGAGTATTTAGAATGGACGACTCCTGGCACGGTGGTGTACCTGCAGGTAATGGAGTCACCCTCTCTAAAGGTGTCTTATAGACTAGAGTAGAGAGGGATGCGCATGATTGGCAGATCACTTGTTTAAGCAATTGAGTCAATCATGAGATGTCAAGTACCACACCAGATGTTGTTTTTGCAGTGGATGCAATAAGTTGACATTGATCCAATCCTGGAGAAACAGTCGGAAGCAGTTTTAGAACATAAGTGGATGTTCTAGGGATATGATAACGACAGCCTCTTTTGGGAGACGGTTATCATTCCAGGCTTCCAAGGTGACCTGGACGACAAGGAGGTTGTCAGAGTTATAGTTTTCCTTCTGATGAGGGGCAGTATTTTGGACAGGTGGTCCAAGGCAATACTGAGGGAGGCATGGCGCAGGATACTGATTAAGTTCAGTTGACGATACAGTCTAAGAAGTTTGGATTTGGAGTTCATTTATGAGCAAGGTCCCATCAGACATCCAGACACATTCTAAAATAGGTATTGCTCATTTCGGGAGATGGCTTTCTCCGCGAACATGAGATATAGAGAGACATAGAAGGAAACATCCAGGCGGATCCACTCGCTGAGGCTATTCCTCAAACGCAATAGTTTCGCAAACGAGTTTTGTGAGACTGACAAGTAGAGGAGTTGGGTGTTCGGTATCACACGGGCTGTGAGTATGCGACATCGCAATAATTAGCCTTGAGTGCAAGTGGGAGATTGTTGGAGATAGTGCCCTCAGAGTCAACTATTGGATCACAGGCACGTGATTGCAATGATTGAGGGAGGACCTATCCTGGTAGGACAGTCTTACTCAAGATGATATTATGCTATCTGGTTTACCTTTATCATCGTGTACTGCTTTAGGTGACCTGACAGGTCGCTATTACACGTTGATAGAGCCCCTACCCTTTTTGCTTGACTGCCAGCAGTATGAGGGCGATCATATACGTGAGAGCAGGTAGTCTATAAGCACATCCTTAAAAGGTCCCTAGTTGTGGGAGTTTCGAGACAGGGCATCGATACTCCAGAGTAGACTAGTGTATACATTCGAGACCCCGACGAGGGGCGGTGGCCGGTCTCACAAGCCACTGGTGTCAGTTGGATCACCTAAGATGTATACAGATGCTCATTGGGTTATGAGTACACCGGACAGGACTCGCCGGGAACATGCTAGTTGGTCTTATACCTGACGTCAGATAGCAGTTCCCTAGTGACATGTGTACAGGTTAGTTCATCGATCTGAGGATCGTCATTTGTCTCGTGTGAGTTCCCACTGTACTTTGATTACTATCCTACCACGCTCAAAGGAGACGTGCAAACAGGTTTTAGTTGGGTACAGTCCCGAGCCACATGGAGGCAGTGAGCGGATCTTCGGGGGTTCGTCTCTCCCGGTATTGGTGGTGAGGTCGCGCTGTGTCTAGGAGAGCCAGAACATGAAAATTCCTTGGCCAAGGCAGGAGATTTACTGGTAGGTATTCTAGTAGTATCTCAGGATGTTCTGGGCTGATCTCTGACACGACTTGTACCGCTTTTGGGGGTCTGACCTTTACCAACCCCCTAGGCCCGCCATGCGATGCTCATAGACGAACGGACCGGACTGTACGGATATTGTCACTGACTGGCTCAGTAGGGTGTCAGGATGAGTTCGCTCATCGACGTCCCTTTTGGTCAATACCTGGTAGCCCGTCACGTATTGGCTTATACCTCTGACGTGCTATTGGTTAAATCCACAGCCATAGTATTGACGAGTTTTTAGAGTCCCCCACATTCAGTTGCTCAAGTTTTCGGGCGAAACGCTGTAGAGGCCGTATGGAGATATGGCAGGGTTCAATCAGATATGTGCGGTATTGCACGGATCAGGATCGGACGGATAATACTAGCAGGCTTTGGTTTAAGCCGGATCCTAGTATTGTATAGTGTAGATTTTGTCTCATTGCATTTGTATTCGGTCGGAATACAGATGCGGGTGTGTATGCACAGTAGCGGGGTTTTTCCTGTAATTTATTACGAGACCAGTTTTCTGGAGTTGCCAGTTTACTTTCCGTTTCGGCCATTTTCATTTGTATCTTTCAATGGCCGAAGATTGGTGGAGGAGGGCTTATTTGCATTTGTGCAAATAAGCATTTGTGGAGGGTGTTCTTTGCAAATTGTTGGATCATGATGGTTGCACCATCCCTTGACCATTTGACTTCTTCTTCTTTTCATCATGGTTGTTGATAATTAGTTGATGGAGTATTGATTTTGGTAGGTGATCATTGCTTGACTTTTTGACTTGATGATGGGAGATGGTTGTGGAGTGTGGGTTTGAGTTTGTCATCATTTTCTTTTCATGATATCATTTTGGCCTCTCTCTTGCATTTTGTGCACACTCTCATATTTTGATCCATACACACTCCTCTCTCTTCTCTCCTCTCTAGATGTGGCCGGCCTTGCTCTTTGTGGGGCTGCCCATTTTTTGTAGTGGGGATTTTTGCTCTCTTGATGCTAGAAAAATCCCCAAGTTCCTCCATAAAAGTTCACAGTTCATTTCCTCCACCACAAAGGCAACATCCACTACCCCAGATGAGACATGAGTTCTACACATATTCTACAGCAAATCTTGGGCACGTCGGCTCGCCAACTTCGTGCCCGAGTTGCCTCGGTATAGAGGTGGGAGCCCGTAAAAGAAGCAGGCAACGTGGTGCCCTTCCGGCGAGGAGGTGGAGACCGGACATTCAGCGGGAGATCGGGACGACGACGAGAAGACCGAAGGACACGGATCGCTCGGTATATCTCTCTACACCCTCTCTAGATTGCTAGGACTAGTTTAATGGCACGACCCGGGTTTATAGTGCGCGGTGGTGCCGGTTTGAAAAGTTAAAGTAAATCACCGCTTCCGCATTCCGTCGTCGGATCGACGGCCGGAGCGCCGCCGTGCACTTACACATGCCGTATCCGTAGGAGAGTATCATCTGGGGTTGCTTTCAGGATGTATTTTGGTTTTGAACCCTTGTTATTTTGTACCTGGTATGCTATGTAATATAATATCCGTATCTTTGTTGGACAATGAAGGATATCATTTTGTGTTGCAAAATAATGTTATGAATATTAACTTGAATCAACAGTTGATTGGGTATGGTACACTAAGTAACGCAATTTACGTCCTAAACCAACACATAGTTTTCAATATACAACATACAAATAAAAGAATGATTTCAGATATAAATGAATCTTTTCTTTGGCATTGTAGACTTGGTCATATTAATGAAACAAGAATAAACAAGTTACATAAAGATGGATATTTAAAACCTTTTGAATATAAATCTTATGTGACTTGTCAGTCTTGTATCAAAGGTAAAAGACCAAAACTCCGTTTATAGGACACGGAGAGAGAGCTACAGAACTCTTAAGCCTCATACATAGTGATGTATGCGGACCAATGTCTACACATGCTAGAGGTGGTTTTTCATACTTCATCACCTTTACTGATGATTTCTCAAGATTCGGACACATGTTTTTATTGAAGCATAAATCCGAAGCTTTCGGGAAATTCAAGGAGTATAAACTTGAAGTAGAAAAACAAACTGGCTCGAGTATCAAGAAACTTCGATCAGAGGTGGAGAGTATTTAAGCACTGAGTTTTCAGACTTCTTAAAAGAGAATGGGAGTCTCTCCCAGCTCACTCCTCCGTACACACCACAGCACAACGGTGTGTCAGAACGGAGGAATCGTACCCTATTAGATATGGTTCGGTCCATGATGACTGATGCTGAGTTACCACTTTCCTTTTGGGGACATGCATTAGAGACAGCAATTTATCTATTGAACAGGGTTCCAACAAAGACCGTGTCTACCACTCCATATGAGATGTAGTGTGGGAAGAGACCATCACTTAAAAGAGTTAGGATATGGGGTTGTCCGGCTTATGTCAAAAAGCAGAATCTGGATAAACTCGAGACACGATCGGTCATCTGTATATTTATGGGATATCCAAAACATTCATATGGATATCTTTTCTACCACAAGGAGGAATAAAAGGTGTTTGTTTCTCAACATGCCACATTTTTGGAAAATGAAATTTTTACAAATAGTACTGATGGCAATAAGGTAGAACTAGAAGAGATTCTAGAGACACAAATTACTCATGAAGAATTGGTTGAACCTGATGTTACAGTAGAACAACAAGAACCTCAACCGCTCCGAAGATCTAGTAGAACTTCTCGCCCACCGGAGAGATAGTATGGTTTTCTCATTGATGGTGATAGAGAATTGCATCATGAATGATGATGACCCTACTAGTTTTCAACAGGCTATCACGAGTGGAGACTCGGTGAAGTGGCTGGATGCCATGAGATCTGAAATGGAGTCCATGTACACCAAAAAAGTATGGACTTTGGACGTTGCACCTCCTAGGATAAAACACGTAGGGTGCAAATGGATCTTTAAGAAAAAGATTGGTGTAAATGGACAGGTAGAGACCTATAAAGCAAGGCTTGTAGCGAAAGGTTTTCGTCAAAGACCAGGACTGGACTATGATGAAACTTTCTCTCAAGTAGCAATGCTTAAATCCATTCGAATCCTACTCACTACGACTATGAAATCTGGCAGATGGATGTTCAGACTGCATTTCTAAATGGTGATTTAGAAGAGTACGTTTTTATGGATCAGCCAGAGGGATTCACAGACAGTGGGACCAGGGAAAAAACATGTAGGTTGCTTAAATCCATTTATAGGTTAAAGCAGGCATCTCGGAGCTGGAACATCTGTTTTGATGATACAATCAAAGAGTTTGATTTTAACAAAAATATAGATGAACCATGCATTTATAAGAAGATTGTAGGGAGTACTGTCACTTTCCTCGTATTGTACGTAGATGACATTCTCTTGATAGGAAATGATATTCCTATGCTACAATCGGTCAAATTATTCTTAACACAAAGGTTCTCCATGAAGGACCTGGGTGATGCCTCATGTATTTTCGGCATAAGGATCTATAGAGATAGATCCAAGAGATTATTGGGATTGTCCCAATCAAAGTACATTGATACCATCCTAAAAAGGTTTAGTATGGAAGATTCCAAGCATGGTGCCTTGCTCGCTTGCCATGGAATCTCTCTCTTTCTATGGACTTCTGTCCGAAGACTGATGAAGAGAGAGCCCGCATGAGCATTATACCCTACGCTTCAGCCGTAGGATCTATAATTTATGCGATGATATGTACTCGCCCTGATGTAGCTTATGCACTAGCTGTAGTGAGCAGGTATCAATCCAACCCAGGGGAGCAACACTGGATAGCCATGAAGAACATTCTTAAGTACTTACGAAGGACTAAAGAAATGTTCTTGGTGTATGGTAATGTGGATTTCCAAATGGAGTCATTTACCGATTCCAGCTTCCAAAGTGATAAGGATTACAGTAAATCTATCTCAAGGTTTGTATTTACCCTCAATGGAGGGGCGGTATGTTGGAAGAGTTCGAAACAGGATATCGTTGTAGACTCCACGATGGAAGCTGAGTATATTGCTGCAAATGATGCTGCCAAGGAAGCCGTCTGGATGACGAAGTTCGTTGCGGAGCTAGGAGTAGTTCCAACCATTATTAATCCAATACCATTGTATTGTGATAATAATAGTGCTATGGCGTTGGCCAAAGAACCCAGATCCCATCAAAAGTCCAGACACATCCTCAGGCGATATCATTTGATCCGGGAGATAGTTGATCACCAAGAGATCAAGATTCAGAGAGTAGATACAAAGGATAACACCGCAGATCCACTCACCAAGTCCCTTCCACAGCCGCAACATAAGGGACTTTTTGAGATGTTGGGTATGAGATACGCGAATAATTGGCCTTAGTGCAAGTGGGAGATTGTTGGTATATGTATGCCCTAGAGGCCATTATATGTATAGTGGATGCTTGGACATGTATATATGTATATTTGATATACGACTTTCTTGCTCGACATGATAGTATGCTATCTGCTTTTACTTTATCTGGCATGTTTACTTGATACTGTTCATTTGATACATGTTGATAAAGCCCTGTGGATATTTGCTTAACTTCCATGGCTATGATGAAGATCATACTAGTGGGGCATGTGTGGTCTATAAGCATATCCTTAAATGTTCCTAGTCGTAGGTATATCGAGACAGGGCATCCATATTCCAGAGTAGACTAGCGTGTACGTTTCTTGACCCATATGATGGGCGATGGATGATCCCATATCCATTGGTATTGTGACATCGAAGATTGTATACGGGTGCTCAGTAGAGACTGGGTACACTGAACGGACTCACCAAGAATTCTTATATGGTATTATATCTATCGTCGGATAGCAGTTCTCTGGTGACACTGGTACAGGTTAGTCTGTAGACCCGAGATCGTCATAGAGTCTTGTGTGTTCTCCCACTGTACTTTGATTTCCACCCTACCATGGCTCTACTAAGTCATGCAAACAGGTGACTTTTTGGTATAGTTCCGAGACACATGGAGACAGTGAGCGATAGGAGGGGTTTCGTCTCTCCCGGTATTAGGAGTTGATGTTGTGCAATGTGCGATTGGCTCTGACTTGAAGTCCCTGGCCAGAGCTGATGAGATTTACTGATAAGTGTTATCAGTAGTTTCTCAACCGGTCATAGATCATATCGACATGACTTATTGAGTTATTAGGGCTCGACGATTCTATCCCTAGACTTGATATGCAACATATCAGATGAAGAGACCGAACTGTACGGTAAGTGTTGCCAATGGCTCGACAGGAGTTTTGACGGGTTCGCTTGTTTTTCTTTTGATCACTAAATACCCGGGTGGCCGTTATGTTTAGCTGACCGCTTGCGGCTTGTAGGTGTTTTGATATGATCATCAGCTACTGCCGGCGTATTGACGAGTCTTAGAGTCCCACACAGGATTTTTCAAGCTCAGGCGAAATGATGTGGGGTGCATATGAGATATGTGCAGGAGCTCAACTAAATGCGAGTATGTGATACCGCATTTTAAACGGGCATTTATTATTGGTCGGGTCGCATTTGATGTGACCGATTTATTAAATTAAGTGTTGATTTAATATTGACTTTTAGCTCACTTTTAATTAAACCTTTTCTTTTGGATGTATGCCTATATGTTTATACATACACATGATGATGTGCATGCACACATACATACATACATATGTATCATGGTTGATGATACATAGAAGATGGCAATACAAGACTCACATGGTTGATAAATATCTAGATTTTTGTTAATGAATTAAAGAAAAAGGAAATTTGCTAAATGACTCATTGTTTCTACATTCTTCTTATTTGACCTTTGACTTTAATCATGGTTAGATTTTCTTTGTTCTTTAACCCATCTACAAAATATCTAGATATTTAGTTAACTATGGTTATATTTGAGAGTGTCTCATATATATTCTTTTCTTTTTCCTTTTGGAAATAATTTTTTCATTATATTCACAAAAGCTTTTTCCATCTTCATCTTCCTCCTTCTTCAAGTTCTCTTGAGTTTTGTTTTGAGTGAGGAACTTAAAAAGAAAGAGTTTTTAAGTGAGTTTACAAACTACACAACCATTCTACACCACCCTAGCCCTTTAGTGTAGAGTGTTTGCTCCACTTCATCTTGATTTAGTGAGGCAAAGAGCTTGACGTAGGAATCTCCGGGTGGATCATCGTAGACGACGAAGGACCTTGAGCAGAGTTGATCCAAGCTTCGAGCAAAGCCATAGGTGTCCTAAAGACCGAAGGAGTTGGCTACAAAGGTTGTATTTCCTTTTCCTTTAGCTTAGACTTCTTATTATGTTGATATTACCCTAATCTCTAGTTACGATTCGTAGTTCGTTTGTAATAGCCCTCTAGAATTTGAAAGTTCACTATTTTATGATGTTGCAACCTTACTAGAGGCGCTACTACACACCAACAGGATTTACTTAGCTCGAGATCACCGGTGAGTTGATTTAACATCTACGGGGAAATCGCCCGTATGGCGTTATGCGTCATGGCTTGATATGATAGTATAGCCGCATGTTTATATTCATATATGTTGATTGTTCATGAGCATCATTGCATACCATGACTTGTTGTGCCTTGAACTAGTACCTAGTGGACACTCCACCATTACCGACGGTTCATGTTGCACGAGCACTAAATTGTATGCAACACCAACACCGTCGGTAATTTCCATGACATGCACAACCTATACACATATACAGTAATGTATGGTTCTTGATGTTGACACATCGATTCTTGATTCTATTGTACATATGAGATACATCGTGCATACATACTTACATGTATACACCCATACTAGCTATAGCTTCATGTACACCTTTATATGATGCTGGATTTGATTTTGGAGGAATTAGGAACCGCATCATATATTTAAAATCTGAATTTATTTAAAAGAGCGGTTTTCTCTTGATATGCTCATATTACTTTTTTATGTTGCATATATCACATTTCATGGATTTACGCATTGAGATATGGATTTCATGTGATTTATGAATTTGAGAACCGTGGTATTATTTCAAGAAAGTATGCATTGTTTTGAAAACCTGGTTTTTCTTGATATGATATTTCAATGCGTCCACCATGAGTTTTCTCGGTTCCGAGACTTGTGATAGAACCCGATTCAAGGAGTTGGATGATCCATTTGCGGGTTCATGGTGGACCCGGTATGGTATCCCGGGGCAAGAAAGGGATGTTGTACAGTAGACGATGAGCCTGGCAGAGGGACTACTACCTACCGGTGATTGGTTGGACCAGGTGGTTATCCGGAGGATACCGACCGGAGTCGAGAGATGGATATGGGCCGATCTGGACTGACAGAGCCCGTGGGTCCATCTGGACTGACGGAGCCCAATATATTTGGATATGCGTGTCGATATTGGACATGAGTATTTCATGATATTTTCAAGTGCCGATGTTGGGTACTCAAGTTTCATGAGATTTACAGGATATGAGGGCCGATTAGAGTGACAGCGCCTGAGGTATTGGGATTTGGGGTGTCGTTGATGGACACCGGTTTTTCCACGATAATGACTCATTGATGATGACATGTTTTATCCCATACTCAGCATTCATTTGATATGCATTGCTTCATGTATTTGTAGTACCTGATAGAGTACCTTTCATGATTGTTGCATATCCATATTAGCATATTGATATTATCAGATTGCATATGATAGAGTATCGCAGTACGTGCATATCTGCGATTATCTATACGATGTTACTTACTATTCACGAGTTGGCAACTCACCCCGTTATGCCACAGTGTTTGCAGGTTGACCCTCAGAGTAGTCGTGGCAGGGCTTCTTATTGTATCTTTTCCAGCGGATACCGCTACGGTTGGCTGTGAGCTATTTTGCTGTAGGTGGGTTGCGGTTATCCATTTATATTCATTGTATATCTTATTGTATCTAGTATTCTCCATCTACTATTTCATGTATTGACTGGAGACGAGTTGTGAGGACGATATTGTATATTTTGTGACTCTGGGTGTCGTGCTCGTGTGAGCCAGCTTTTATTATGCAGTTTTATCTCTTATGCTGTTTTCACTTCATATCGTCTATTTCTTCACTACGGCGTCGTATATATGCTTGTGGTGGTTGTTTCCTCCTTTGGGCGTGATTTGCTCCCGTTTGGGGATGCTTTACTTATATCATATGTTTGTACCCGTTTCGGGGCTAGTTTTTACAAAGGAGGTGCTGCCGAAATTTTTAAGAAAATAAATTTAAACTTTAAGGATTTTTACTTGAGATTTCCAAATGTTTTTAACAAATGTTTTATCACTTACTACTTTTGATGGTTTAGATTTATGGGCTTTTGACTTACTTAAATTGCGTCGCGCCTGTTGACATCACGTGGTTTAAGTGCCGGTCACGTGCCAAATTTTGGGTTGTGACAAAGTTGGTATCAGAGAGCTAGGTTTTACCTTTTGAAGTGTAGGATGACCTTGGTATGATGGAGTAGGTAGCTTAAGCAGAGTGACGTAACGTGTGTATGTTCCGCGGCATACTTACGACACGGTACTCCGCCTAAGTGACCTTAGGACTTGTTAGTTGAGATTCCTTCCATGATTATATACATCCTTTCAATTCGATTTCCGTATTTTTATCGAATCTTATTTTCATTTCCAGCCATTATGCCGCCGAAGACTACAAGGGCGCAGAGAGCGGCCGTGAGAACCGAGGTCAGAGTTGGCTCGTCGGAGACGAGGACGGACTAGGGTGGTACGCCCGTTGTTCAGGAGCAAATTGATCCACCCTTGCTTGATCGTATTATTAGGCTAGTGGCCGGTATGCAGGATTTGCGCCAGATGATGGGATCGTTAGTTGAGGCCGGTCGAGCGCAGCGACAGGAGGTTGTCCCACCTGTTACGGGGACCGCGATGATGCCTACGTTTCAGGCAGTCGTACCTACAGCTACGGAGGTGATCACTGTATCGTTATCTGAGTTCATGAGGCTAAAGCCTCCGGTTTTCACCGACACTGATGCAGCTGAGGATCCACAGTCATTTATCGATCGGATGGCTAGGATATGTCGTTCGCTGAAATGCTTCGACGTTAGATGGGTAGAGTTCGCGAGTTTTCATCTTGAAGGTCTTGCCCAGAAGTGGTGCGAGTCTTTAGAGAGGGGCAGAGCCACAGGTCTTTCTCCTATGACCTGGGCTGAGTTCGTGACGGTGTTTCTTGCCCGTTTTCTTCCGCAGAGCGTCAGGGATGCTCAAGCTCATAGTTTCAAGTCATTACGCTAAACTCCGGGTATGACGGTGGCAGAGTACGATGTACAGTTTACCCTACTATCTGTGTATGCTCCGTATTTGGTGGACACTGAGGAGATGCGGATCAAGAGATTTGTTCGAGGCCTGCTTACCCAGTTGTTCCTCGCTATCAGCGCCTAGCATTGTGACACATATGCAGCCGCAGTTGACGCAGCCCTACTAGTTGAAGAGTGTCTTTCCGAGACTTCGGTCGTTCCGGAACCGAAGAGGGTCCATACTAGTGTATTAACACAGAGACAGATGTTTAGATACCGCGACAGGTTTCGTTCTAGTTGTGGGTGTAGCAGAGGCTTGGGATGAGGCCAGTTGTTTAGCTCTTATCCCCAGGAGGGTCAGCAGTCATCGTCTGGATGTTTCCGGTGCGGGAGTTTCTATCATCATGTTCGAGATTATACTGAGCCACGTGAGGACGAGGCAGCGGTATCACATGTTACCTTACCACCTTCTCTACCTCAGAGAGTGTTACCTCTTGCGCCTGTTGTAGCTCTACGTCAGACTTATGCTTAGAGAGGTCATGGTCGCGGAGGGTTTGTTCAGAGAGGGCGGGGTGGCGGAGGCGGAGGACAGCCAGTTGCAGGTAGAGGGAAGGCACGAGTATTTG
The DNA here is from genome assembly GCA_030015575.1 of Agapanthus africanus. Classification (NCBI taxonomy): domain Eukaryota; kingdom Viridiplantae; phylum Streptophyta; class Magnoliopsida; order Asparagales; family Amaryllidaceae; genus Agapanthus; species Agapanthus africanus. The sequence goes on along the minus strand of JASDDO010000024.1, from coordinate 546,756,475 downwards.
CTTTAACTCATCAGGATGCGCAGGCGTCCAATGCAGTGGTTTCATGTACTCTTTCAGTAAGTTCCTTCGATGCACACGTTTTGTTTGATCCGGGATCTACGCACTCGTATGTTTCTATACACTTTGTGCCAAGATTGGGCTGAGAGTCGTGTTTGCTAGATCATCCGCTTGTCGTGACTACTCCTGTTTGAGAGTCATTTATTGCGCGACACGTGTTTCGGTCGTGTGTCGTTCGGATAAGAGATAGAGAGTCGTCCGTCGACTAGATCCTTCTTGAGATGTTGGACTTCGACGTTCTTCTGGGCATGGACAGGTTAGCTACTTGCTACGCGTTTGTGGACTGCCGCGAGAAGACAGTCAGGTTTCATTTTCCCAATGAGTCAGTTCTTCTTGTGCAGGGGGACCGTGGTGCCGCCCTTTACAGTTTGATTTTAGCTCTTTGCGCAAGTCGGCTTTTGAGGAGGGGATATCGGGGATTCTTGGCTTTCATTCACGATACCGGAGCCACAGTAGATTTGTTGGACCGGGTTCCTATCATCCGAGAGTTTCCCGATGTATTTCCCGATGAGTTATCCGGATTGCCGCCAGAGCGCGAGATTGAGTTTTGCATTCATTTGATCCCCGGCACGAGGCATATTTCTATACCACCTTACCGGATGGCCCCGATGGAGCTTAAAGAGCTTAAGGATCAGCTGCAAGAGTTGCTTGATAGGGGACCTATACGTCCGAGTGTTTCTTCTTGGGGAGCTCCTGTTCTGTTCGTCAAGAAGAAGGATGACAGTCTGAGGTTATGCATTGATTATCGTCAATTGAACCGAGTTACGGTGCGAAATAGGTATCCTTTACCTCACATTGACGATTTATATGATCAGCTCCAGGGTGCGGGACATTTTTCTAAGATTGATTTGAGATCAGGTGATCATCAGTTGTAGGTTCGGAATGATGACATTCCGAAGAATGCATTTCGTACACGCTACGGGCATTATGAGTTTTTGGTGATGTCGTTCGGACTCACCAATGCCCCAGCAGCGTTCGTGGATTTGATGCACTGGATTTTCAGGCCGTTCCTCGACCAGTTTATTATTGTGTTTATTGATGACATTCTGGTTTATTCCAAGAGTCGTGAGGAGCATGAGCAGCACTTGAGGATTGCTTTGCAGACATTGAGAGAGCACCAGCTATTTGCTAAATTCTCGATGTGTGAATTCTGGCTTGATAGTGTTGACTTTCTAGGTCATGTGGTTATGGGAGACGGTATTCGTGTGGACCCAAGGAAGGTCGAAGCTGTACAGCTTTGACCCAGACCTGTATCAGTGACAGAGGTCCGCAGCTTTTTGGGCTTAGTCGGTTATTACCGCCGTTTCATTGAGGACTTCTCGACTATCGCTGCACCGCTGACCGGACTGACCAGGAAGGGAGTTCCTTTTCTTTGGACTGAGGCATTCGACCAGTGTTTTCATCAGTTGAATACTCGGTTGACGACTGCACCAGTTTTATTTTTTCCTTCTGGATCGGGCGGCTTTGTCGTTTACTGTGATGCTTCTCGAGTGGGACTCGGTTGTGTACTGATGCAACATGATAGAGTTATCGATTATGCATCCCGGCAGTTGAAGAAGCACGAGTAGAATTATCCCACTCATGATCTTGAGATGGCCACGGTGGTCTTTGCGCTTAAGATTTAGAGACACTACTTGTACGGGGAGTCGTGTCAGATTTTCACAGACTACTAGAGCTTAAAGTACATCTTCCAGCAGCGGGATCTGAGTTTGAGACAGCGCCGTTGGATGGAGCTTGTGAAGGATTATGATTGTGAGATCCTTTACCACCCGGGCAAGGAGAATGTGGTAGCAGATGTTTTGAGTCGTAGGCCCGGGGGTAGCTTATCCCAGTTTAGCGCAGTTCAGAGACAGCCTTCTGCAGATTAGCAGATCTTGTATGACAGTAGAGTACAGTTTGAGTTCCCTTCCACTGGGGGACAGCTTGCTCATGTCCGCGCCCGTCCACTTCTACTTGATCGTATTCATGAGGCACAGCCCGCCGATGCCCGTTTGTCTGAGATTCTTGAGCAGGTTCAGCAGGGTAGAAATTCGGAGTTCTTGATTGATGACCAGGGTGTGCTACGTTTTGGGACTTGTTTGTATGTACCTGATACCGATGGGTTAAGTCGCGAGATTCTAGAGCAGGCACATCAGTCTTCTTTTAGTGTTCACCCAGGTTCCACCAAGATGTACCGTGACTTGAGAGATGTCTACTGGTGGGCAGGGATGAAGAGTGATGTTTCGGATTTCGTTTCGAGGTGCCTGACTTGTCAGCAAGTCAAGGCTGAGCATCAGAGACCGGCAGGAGAGTTGCAGCCTTTACTCGTTCCGGAGTGGAAATGGGAACAGATCTCCATGGACTTCGTTGTGGGTCTACCCTGGTCTAGTTGAGGGTATGACTCCATTTGGGTGATTGTTGACCGGTTGACGAAAGCGGCTCATTTCCTTCCAGAGAAGACCACTTTCGGTTATGCTCAGTATACTCAGTTGTACATTGATGAGATTGCGCGTTTGCGCGGCGTTCCTATATGCATCGTATCCGATAGGGACACCCAGTTCACTAGCCGCCTTTGGCAGAAGCTTTAGGAAGCCTTAACTACCCATTTGAGCTTTAGCACCGCTTTCCATCCGCAGACCGATGGTCAGTCAGAGCGGACTATACAGACTCTAGAGGATATTCTCCATGCGTGCGTGCTTGATTTTGGTGGCTGTTTGGATCATCACTTGCCATTGATAGAGTTCTCCTCCAATAACATTTATCAGGAGACGATTCAGATGGCAGGCTTTGTATGGTAGAAAGTGTTGATCGCCAGTCTGTTGGACCGAACTTAGCGAGAGCAGGATTTTGGGACCCCAGCTAGTTCAAGAGACTATGGAGAAGATCCGGTTGATTCAGGATAGGATGAGAGCAGCCCAGTGCAGACAGAAGTCTTATGCCGATCGTCGTCGTCGCGGGCTCGAGTTCGCAGTGGGGGATCATGTATTCCTACGGATTTCTCCGATGAAGGGTGTGATGAGATTTGGGAAGAAAGGGAAGCTTAGTCTTAGATTTGTAGGTCCTTTTGAGATCCTTGAGCGAGTTGGTACCGTTGCCTATCGTTTGGCACTTCCACGCATTTTTCCGGATGCTCACCCCGTGTTCCATGTGACGATGCTTCGCAAGTACCTTCATGACCCTTCTCACATGATTTAGCACCAGACCGTTCAGCTTGAGCACGATCTTTCGTTCACCGAGCAGCCGGTAGTTATATTGGATCGGCAGGTGAAGAAACTTCGGTCAAAGGTCTTGCCATCTGTGAAGGTTCTTTCGCGTAGTCCGAATAGTGAAGAGGTCACTTGGGAGGCCGAGAACGAGATGCGGAATAAATTCACTCATCTCTTTGAAGGTACGCATAGTAAGATTTTTAAATTCGGGGACAAATTTCTTTAAGGGGGAAGATTGTAACACCTTAGAATGTGATTAGTGTTATTTAAGCGATAATGTGGGTTTTTAATAAAAAGTATACCGTAATAGTTTTCAAATATTTTATAAAAATTAATTAATATTTATTTTGGGCTTGCACACACTTGTCCCTGTTAACCTAAGGTTAATTAGGGTTAACCATGCTTAAGTAGCCATGGCACCCTAACCTAATGCCATGCCATTTGTTATATGTAATTAATTAAATTAGTGGGTTTAAAAATAAAAAGGGTTTTTAAATTAGGTTGACTTGAGAGAGGGAGAGAGAGAGAGACGGTATGATGGGCATGGAGCAAGCATGACATGCATTAAATGAGGAGAGAGAAGAGGGAGGCATGGCCCATGCTACTTTCACCCCCTCATTCCCTCACCCTCACTCACACATACACCCTCACTCTCACGTTCACTCGCATTCTCTCATTCTCTCTTCAATCTCAATTATTTTCCTCATCTCATTTCCTTACCTTCACTCCCTCAACTGAAACCCTAACCCAAGCCTCACAAACCCAAACGAAACCTCCACTAAACTTCACTTAAACCCTTCACAAGTCAAGATTAAGCCATTAGGATCACTCGGAGCATGGAAAGCTAGGGTCTTAAGCAAGTGTGGATAGGTAACGACCTCTAAACTTTTAATTAGGTTGTTTATTTGTAGTGTTGCATAGTAGTCGTTGATTAGAACGATAAAGGTATAGTTTTGGCATAATGTCATATTTGTAGTGTCGTTTTAGGATGTCTGTGACCTGCTACGACCATGAGTCTTTACTGGAAAAACTAGTAGTGTAGTGGTGTTGCACTAGTTGCCCTGACTGTTCACCTGAAGCACGAACCCCACCTGACTTGTTTTGGCCGGCGAGAACATTGGAAAATCCAGTGAGCTTGGCCGTGGAGGGGACTGGGGTGCTGTGATTTTGTGGGTAGCTGTCTGCTGTTGTTTTAGGGTGTTTAGTACTGCTAGATTTTTAGGTATTGACAGTATGTAAAATCTGGGATCAAATTGCTAGTTTTTAATGTTTCGACTAAGTGCGATACGATTGATCCGACATATTTTTAGTGTTTCAGGTAGCTTGCTGTTGTAGGTTTGTTTTGGTGATGTCGCCACACACGTTAGCCGCTAACCGAACCCTTTTATAGTTTAAGAGAACCGATTCGTTAAATTGGCGTTGTGTTCGTTGTTATTGCGTAGTTTGCTAAATCCACGCGTTATTGTGTTTTGTGTTAATAGGATGGCAGGCGGGGACTTCAGACGCTACGAAGAAAGGGAATCAGGTGGTCGGATTTACTTAGCTCGAGATCACCGGTGAATAGATTTAACATCTATGGGGAAATCGCCCATATGGCGTTATGCGTCAGGGCTTGATATGATAGCATAGCCGCATGTTTATATTCATATATGTTGATTGTGCATGAGCATCATTGCATACCATGACTTGTTGTGCCTTGACCAAGTACCTAGTGGACACTGCACCATTACTGACGGTTCATGTTGCACGAGCACTAAATTGTATGCAACACTAACACCGTCGGTAATTGCCATAACACGCACAACCTATACACATATACAGTAATGTATGGTTATTGATGTTGGCACATTGATTCTTGATTATATTGCGCATATGAGATACATCGTGCATACATACTTACATGTATACACCCATACTTCTTATAGCTACATGTACACCTTCATATGATATTGGATTTGATTTTGGAGGAATTGGGAACCGCATGATATATTTAAAAACTGAATTCATTTAAAAGAGCGGTTTTCCCTTGATATGCTCATATTACTGTTTTATATTGCATATATCACATTTCATGGATTTACGCATTGAGATATGTGATTTATGGATTTGAGAACCATGGTATTATTTCAAGAAAGTATGCATTGTTTTGAAAACCCGGTTTCTCCTGATATGATATTTCAGTGCGTCCACCATGAGTTTTCTCGGTTCTGAGACTTGTGTGAGAAACCTGATTCGAGAAGTTGGATGATCCGTTTGCGGGTTCATGGTGGACCCGGTATGGTATCCCGGGGCAAGAAAGGGATGTTGTGCAGTAGACGATGAGCCTGGCAGAGGGACTAGTACCTACCGGTGATTGGTTGGACCTGGAGGTTATCCGTAAGATACCAACCGGAGTCGAGAGATGGATATGGGCTGATCCGGATTGACGGAGCCCGTGGGCCGATCCGGACTGACAGAGCTCAATATTTGTGGATTTGCGTGTCGATATTGGACATGAGTATTTCATGATGTTTTCGAGTGCTGATATTGAGCACTCAGGTTCCATTAGATTTACAGGATATGAGGGCCGATCAAAGTGACGGCGCCTGAGGTATTGGGATTTAGGGTGTTGTTGATGGACACGGGTTTTTCTACAATGATGATTCATTGATGATGACATGTTTTATCCCATACTCAGCATTCATTTGATATGCATTACTTCATGTATTTGTAGTACCTGATAGAATACCTTTCATGATTGTTGCATATCCATATCAGCATATTGATACTATCAGATTGCATATGATAGAGTATCGCAATATGTGCATACCTGCGTTTATCTGTATGATGTTACTTACTATTCACGAGTTGGCAACTCACCCCTATTGTGCCACAGTGTTTGCAGGTTGACCCTCAGAGTAGTCGTGGCAGGGCTTCTTATTGTATCTTTTGGCAGCGAATACCACTACGGTTGGCTGTGAGCCGTTTTGCTGTAGGTGGGTTGCAATTATCCATTTATATTCATTGTACATCTTATTGTATCTAGTATTCTCCATCTACAATTTCATGTATTGACTAGAGACGAGTTGTGAGGACGATATTGTATATTTTGTAACTCTGGGTGTCGTGCTCATGTGAGCCGGCTTTTATTATGCAGTTTTATCTCTTATGCTGTTTTCACTTCATATTGTCTATTTCTTCATTAGGCGTCGTATATATGCTTGTGGTGGTTGTTTCCGCCTTTGGGTATGATTTGCTCCCGTTTGGGGATGCTTTACTTATATCATATGTTTGTACCCGTTTCGGGGCTAGTTTTTACAAAGGAGGTGCTGCCGAAATTCTTAAGAAAATAAATTTAAACTTTAAGGATTTTTACTTGAGCTTTCCAAATGTTTTTGACAAATGTTTTATCACTTACTATTTTTGATGGTTTAGATTTCTGGGTTTTCGGCTTACTTAAATTGCGTCACGCCTGTTGACGTCACGTGGTTTAAGTGCCGGTCACGTGCCAAATTTTGGGGGTTGACACTTTCGCTCAATACCTGGGTATTCGCTATGTACAGCTAGTGCCACTGACGTGCTTGTGGTTAAACCCACTCCCTGAGTATTGATGAGTCTTTAGAGTCCTACACAGAGGGTTTCTCTAGTCCGGGCGAAACGTTATAGAGGCCGTATGGTTTTATGGCTGGATTCGATCATATACGTGCACTTGTGCATGGATCATGATCGGACAGATAATACTAGTCGGCTTTGGTTTAAGCCGGATCCTGGTATTATATTGTTGGATTACTTTCGTCTCGTTGTATTCGTATTCAGTCGGAATACGGATGCAGGTATGTATATACGGATGAGGGGTATTCTTGTAACACGTTACGAGTTTACTTTAGGGTTGTTATTTATTTTCGTTGATTAAACATTAAGTTTTAATGTTTATTGTGTGGAATTTGTGAGGCTAAGTTGTGGAAATTGGCATTGATTGTGCATGTGCACATTGGTGACTTATGGTTTTGGAGCTTGCATTGTTTTTGTTTGTGTTGAGATATTTTTTGTGCAAGGGTGAGATTTTTATTATGATGTGGCTTTTCTTGGGTTTCCTCCTCTCACAATTTCTCACAACACTCTAAAAAACAACAGCAAGCTCATTTTCCTTACTAGCTCAGAAAACATGAGCACACTTCTTCACCCATGGCAACTCATTCACCTCCACCCTTACATGTCTCATGCGTTGAGCAACCTAGGGTGTATTGAGACAAAGTATTCACACACACTCTCTACTTCATCTTTGGCATCAAGGCTAGCAAACTGGATACTCGAGTTGCTTCAATTTTTGAAGCGGGAGCCCGTATTACTAATCCTCGACGTGGATCGTCTTAGATGAGGGAGACCGGAGAGCGAACTACATCGGGGCAGCCGCGATGAGCTTGGACAGAGGTTGAAGATCGAAGGACACGGATCGATCGGTATAACCTCTCTAAACTCTTTACGGTTAACTAGTATTGGGTTAATGGCACGATCCAGGTTTTAGGGTTACGTTTGCACCAAGTTTAAAAGTTTTTGTTTCGCGTTTGGCCACGGATTGATGGCCGGGGCGCTGGAGTAGCCTTACATGGTATCAAAGCCAACCCATTAACCGCATACTAGTTGGTTTAGACAATGTTAAACTATCAAAACCGAAACAACCCCGGAACAATACCCGATGCATTCCGGTTTCTGTCAAAATTTTACGAGTCTTCTAAAAATATTTAGGAACTGCAGATGACTACTTAGGTGACTATTAGGCTGCACCCCAAACACGAGACCATTCTAACACTTTTTGGCTGAGCACAATCCCTTAAAAACCGAGCCGGCCGGCCTGAGGAAGTCTTCTAGGTTTCATATTTAGGTTGTGGTCTGGTCTCTGGAATGTTGGTTTAGAGGTATTGCTAGTTTAGCCCAGTTTTGATATGGTTTTAACTAGGTGTTTAGGGGAAATTCGGGGTTATTTCGAACTCGATATTTCTAACATTGTTTAATGTTTTACGGTACTTACATTACTATCTGCAACCGTAAATATCATTCGAGCGGTACAACTTGTCTAATTGCTATAGTCTTTTTAGACGGGTTTGCGAACGTGACATTCACGTTGATGTTCTGTGTTGTGCTGTGTTGTTGCGGATTTTTCGGAGTGGATAGATTGGATGAAACGATAGTACAGTTTAGTTTTATTTGTACTTTCGATATCGCCGGACGAGCGTCCGACATGTGGACTGCCGTCACTGCTTATTTGTATATTATTTGTTTGGGGCACGACCGGGTTGAGGTCGATGTCACCGTTGTACATATTTTCTTTTCTGTACTAGGATTACCCGGCAAAGGAGTGCATGGATAGCCAGGGTCTGGAAGGCAACGGGTCCGCATCTCATGGCTTTGAGAAGGAGGGAGCCTCACTCTAGAATTGGCGGGCTATTCGCCGCACTCGTAGGGGGTACAGTTTGACCCAAGGAGGGGTGCTCAAGTTACCGGATTCCGTGAAGTGCCGGGAGACCCATTCACTTTGATGAAGGGGGCTGTCTCGCTTCTGGTTTTGGCGGGTAACTTGCTGCACTCGTAAGGGTCTAGGTTTTCATTGCACAGGCTGTCCACACGACCAGGGGAACGTCGGGTTCCACTTGCGGCTCAAAGGAAACCCGGGGCTCCCAGATTATCTTTATTGTTCTGTGATGCTTATTGCTTATCTGTGATGTTGCATTTATCACGTCTGGAGCGATTATTATATATTGTTATATATATACTAGTAGATGTTGTATATGTTTTACACCCATGCTAGTCCAGTCCCCGCTCTGTTGTTAGTTAAGTAACCTAACGAGTGATGACGGGGCCCAGTGGCGAATGCGGATGGCATATACGTACATCATATTTTCATTCTTTTATGGTGTGATTAATTGATGGGACTGCGTTGATTCAAATCAATGCAAGGGAAACAGACCTATTCGATGTTGTTGGAACAATTTTAAAAAGCTGATATTACAAGGATGTTTTCTTTTTTTTGCATAGCGGTATTCGGTTATGAATATCCAGCACCTCATTCGACGAGGCAAGAGCCGAGATCCCCTAACCGGGAGTGACCTCTTAGGCATAAGTTTGCATCAGGGTAATAACTTCACTATAGTCGATTACTTTTTGTTTTGCATCGTGGTATTCAGTTGGAATATCCTGCACCTCATTCCACAGGGAAAGAGCCGAGATCCCTTCACCGGGAGTGACCTCTTTAGCAATGGTTTTCGCCACTATATATTTGTAAAAAGCAATCTGGTTCCTTCAACGATATCAAGTTCATTACGTTAATGGTTTTTCACCAAAAACCATTCGTAGCCCTCCGTCATTTCAGATGGGTAGCACTTAGTATTCATGCTATGTTTGTTGGCCTTTGTCAAAGCATAGTGTATGGTAGCTTCTTGTTATCTTTCTGTTGCATAGATAGATGCGTTGGTTTGGGACATTCATACTACTATTTTGGCCTTCGTCAAGGGTATGTACGGGTGGGTTCAAATTAACCTGGACAATGACGGGTAGAACTTGACATGTGACTTATGATATATTGACCTTCGTCAAGGTCATACAAGCATGGGGGTAGAAATCACAACGGGAGTTTCAAACATACATGAAACTTTCCAGGCATGCGCATACCTTATGGAGTATGATAACGTGAGTGGATTCCATCAGGTTATCATGCAATCATAGTTGGATCCCGATACCCACTGATGAGTTGGTTTACTTCTCGGGTGATTTTAGATGATCCCGACTAATTCTTTTTTCAGGTTTGGAGGAGAATTTGAGAATACAGTGGGAGATATCCTGAATAGATAAAGTGATTAACCATTCTAATCTAGGTTAGAGTGCATGCAGAGTGTTTCTTTTCTCTCTCTCTTTGGCTGCGACCATGTCCCGACCCTAGACTATAACTCAGTAACCAAGTTAACTGATCTTTTTTAAAACACTGGCTTTTGGATTGTCAAAGTTGCATACATCATTGCCACTCCTATTTTACCCTTTGCTTTTCTCCGGAACATTCCGTATCACTACGAAGATCCACAGTTATTGGATATGACCATCGTATAGTTACATACGAACTCGAGAAAACTTGTTTCAGATTCGAGGATGGTTTCCGATTCTGGAGAAAATTAATAGGACTATTCAGTTGTCTTTTCCTTCTACTTTCTCTCAGGTTGAGAGGGTTCCTACGATAAGGAGAGGGTACACCTATTGCGCTTATTGGATAGTCTTCTTCCAAACCATTGGCAGGTGCCGAAAGGTGGGGAAGGAAGAAAACCAATTAGCCTATGTGTGGTGTGTTAGTGTATATGCCCTAGGAGCCATTATTGTATCATACTAGCTTGTATATTACTTAATGGAAGCTTGGGATATTCACAGTTGTATTAACAGTCTTGCTCAACATAGTGGTATGCTACTTGGTTTATATCTATTTAAATATGCGTATATATTCTTTTAGCATATCGCGAATATATATTGATAGAGCCCATAGGATTTTGCTTGACTACCAGCGTTGTGATGGCAGTCACACTAGTGGGAGCTGGGTAGTCTACAAGCACATCCTTTTTCAGGTCCCTAGTCGTAAGATTATCGAGACAGGGCATCGATACTCCGGAGTAGACTAGTGTGTACGCTTCTCATCCCAGTTGGGGAAATGGTATGTCCCACAGCCATTAGTATGTTGTACTGGAGATAGTATGCAGGTGCTCGTTGGGTTACGGGTACACCGGATAGGACTCGCAGGGAACTATTGGTTGGTATTATACCCGTCGTCAGTTAACAGTTCCCAGGTGACATGAGTACAGTATAGTCCGTAGACTTGACACTGCTGCTTCGTCTTGAGTGTGTTGCCACTATTCTTAGATTGCTACCTTACCATGGCTTAAAGGAGTCGTGCAAACAGGTAGTAGTTGGGTGTAGTCCCGAAGCACTTGGAGGCAGTGGCAGTTAGAAAGGATTCGTCTCTCCCGGTATTGGGAGTTGATATCGCACTGTGTTTGGAGAGCCATTACGCAAAGTCCCTGTCCAGGGGAAACGAGATTTACTGGTAGGATTTCTAGTAGCTTCTCAAGGTGTAATGGGCTTCACTCCGACACGACTTATACCGCCTTTTTAGGGACTGACGCTTGCCGCCCCCTAGGCCCGATATGCGATAGTCTTAGATGAACAAACCGGACTGTACGGAGATTGTCACATCAGGCTCAGTAGGAGTTCGGATGGGTTTCCTCATCGGCCTTCTTATCGACATCTACCTCAGGACCGTTACGTACAGCTAGTACCGCTTGCGTCCTGTGGTTAAAACCACTGCCAGCATAGTGTCGAGTCTTTAGAGTCCCACACAGAGAGTTTTCCTGCTTCAGGCGAAATGATATAGAGGTCGTATGGTTTTACGACAGGGTTCGGACATATACGTGTACTTGTGCACGTATGATGTTCGGACAGATTATACTAGCGGGCTTTAGTTTAAGAAGATTCTAGTTTTGGATTATTGGATTTATGCAGTCTCAGTATATCCGCGTTTTTTGTAAATACGGAAGGGAGGGGCATTCTCGTAATTAGTCGAGAAGCTTTTAGAAGAAAGGTAACTAATTTAGATTTAATTCATTTATAAATTAAACTAAATGAGGTGGAGAGCTTATGTGTTATTTGCATTAAATGAATTAGTGACTCATGAGATGATTCATCCTAATGAGTTAATGAAGCATTAATTGTTTTGATGACTCATAAGAAGATTCATTCATTTGTATTAAATGAAGTATGGTTGTAATTATCTCATATGATTTATTTGATAATTATTATGCTTCATAATATATAGAAATGAGCTATATTTTCATTTCATTTTCACATACACACTCTCTCTCCTCAAGCTCTCCTCTTCTTCAACCTAACCCTAATCCTATCATGTGTTGAGATCCCAAGGGTTAGAAAGAATAATAGATCCTTAATCCACTTCTATATCTTCTAGGTCACTTAGATTAGCAATCCTAGCCACTTAATTACCTCAAGTGAGAGGTTAAAGCTTGGAGAAGGAACTCTCGGGTGGATCTTCTATCACATCGAGGAGACCGACGAGGAGGTGAACAACAAGAACAAGAAGGACTAGTATGTTGAGGTATAATCATCTATCATAGTAGTTAAGTACTTCTAGATAGTTGTTAGTTAGGGTTTAGCAAAGATCCGTAAAGTTAGTCGATGTTACCTTAAACAAAATGATTGTTTTACCTTTTCCGCCTCCCCCGCATTTTGTGGGGTGTCTAACGTCGATTTACAGTGGTATAAGAGCCTAGCTAAACCATAACTAACATGTTAGCAAAGTCTTTAGAAATTCGATCGCGATTTAATCCCGAAAAACCGACGTTTTGACCAAGTTTCTGCCGATTTTAAAACGGGGTCTAAAAATTTTTCAGGGACCCTTAAAAATACAAGCAGGGTTTTTTAAGAATTGTGTAGAAATTTGGGATTGTGACTCATCCAAACCACCACGGAAGCACGGCTGATCCAAGCGATCCGCCGTGGATCCGCGGCCGAGTTGACACCGAGTCAATCCAAATTTGCTCAGTTATTCTTCTGTGTTGATATTGTGTATTCTGGGATATTTTGTTTCTGCTCAGGTTTTATGTGCACAGAGAATTGTTTGGAGTAGATTCATATGTGTTGCTTGATCAAAATTCTAAGAACTTTGGCTAACTGGATTATATCTGTGTTGTGTTTAATGTGTTCGTAAACCTCTCCTAATTGCTAGTATGTCGGTTAGCAGGGGGTTGCACATTTCTGTAATGGTTTTTTCTGGTTTGTGAATATGAACTTGTTGGATTGTCGTGAATGAATAGCCGGGGATGTGAGATGAGTGTTTCTTTCATTCAAATATAAATTGTAATTTTTTTTAATATTCTTTTGCGGGGCACATCCGGGTTGAGGTTGTAGCCACCATTGTATTATTTCATTTACTATTTTCTGCTCCTAGGATAGACCTAAGGTGGGGTGCACAAACTACCGGGTACTTTGAAATGCTTAGTGGCCTACTCACGTCGTTGAGGGAGACCGCTTCACTTCGGGTACTTGGCGGGTAGTTTGCCATACCCGTAGGGGTCTAGGGTGGCGGTTTGGCTATTCATCGCAACTGTGTAATCCGTCTTTCATTGCAGGCTCAAAAGAAATGCGGATTGCTTGTATATCCAATATGTTCATCTGTGATCTGGAATGCCTGTTATTGCGTCTGACGAATGCACAATATCTATATATGATATCTAGTAGGCGTTACTTATGTTTTGCACCCGCGCTAGCCCAGCCCCCGCTCAGTCGTTAGTTAAGTAACCTAACGAGTGAATGACGGGGCCCAGTAGGGTTCCTAGGCACACCCATGAGGTTCTGCAAGTGATCAAACATGGTCAATTCAAATTTTTTATGTGCCTACAAACCCTAATACGGATCGTTAACTAGATGTATAGGCGATGCAATGCAAGTAAACAACTTTAACTTAAAGGAAAGGGGCTACAACCTTTGTAGATTCGGTCCTCCACTTCTCTAGCTCCGTGATGACGTCCCTCCGCTATACCCATCGGAATCCTAGACTCTCACGGTGGTCTCATCGGAGAAAAGATCGGGCTAGGTCGTCGACTTCGATGCCGAAGATGATCTACGTCGAGGCAACTCAAGATCAAACTCCAACTTCACCAAGTCATGAAACTTGTGAAGAAAACACCCTATACTACTTGGCAAGTGGTAGAGGATGAAGAAATAGGAAGTGGGTTCACTTTAGAATTGGATTTCTCACTCTTTTTCTCAAGTTGCCATTAATGGAGGCAAGGTTTCTTCTTTGTTGAAGAAGAAGAAGAAGAAGAAGAAGAAAGAATATGATAAATTCCTTTTTTTTTTGAAAAATAGAAAATAATATGATACTTATCATATTTTCAACCATGATTAAGTGTAGAGAATAAACTAGGGTTAGGTGAATGGTTAGGTTTAGAAGATGAAGACAAAATGGTCAAAGCTTCTTGAAGCTTCAAAGAAAAGAACAAAAGAAGCAACCATTTCATTTTCTTTCCAAATGATGAATAAATAAATAAATAGTTAATAAAATCAAAACCCTAACCATTACATAACCATGGTTTAATCATACACTTAACCAAGTTTGCATGTATCATCAAACATGATACAATCAAGTGCACAAAAATATATCACATATACAATGTGCACATCAAGTGAGAAAATCCAATTTAAGTGAATGAATACTAGTTAATGTAAAGTAATATATCAAATATATAATTATGCATTAAATCATTAAATCAACACTTGATTTAACGATCCGGTCATATCGCATATAACCGACTAATATCCAATGTATCGGCTTATCGAATCAATCCTTGATTCGATAACTAGGTTATATCGCATACAACCAATCGATACATTCATCGCGAGAATAGAATACGGTATACACCCAAACTGCCTCTTTGGTAGTTTCTTTAATAGCGATGTTACCAGCCTTTATCGTCTAGTTTGCCACGGTATCTAGCTTGGAACTCTTCCAACATACCGTCCCTCCACTAAGGGTGAAGACAATGCCTGTGACTGACATTCAGTCGTCCTTATCACCCTGGAACACTTCCAGTGATTCTCCCCAGGATCGATTGATACTTTCTTACTATAGCTAGTGAGAATCCTAACATCCATTTAGATCTATCTCATAGACCCAAATCCTAGGATTTAGGAGGTATCATCTTTATCCTATATGGAGAATCCATGTGATAAGCTGAGATTGACCGTGCGTAGCATAGGACACTCTTTTCTTATCAAGAGTATGTTGTCTACGTTCAATACGAGGATGACCACCTTACTCTCTACTCCCTTTTTGTATATACAAGGTTCATCTACCATTTTGATGAAGTCAAACTCTTTGACTACCACATCAAAACAGATGTTCCAACTCCGCGATGCCTGCTTTATCCTGTAAAGCAACTTGCACATGTTTCCGCTGCTCCCACTGTTTATGAAGCCCTCTGGCTGTGTACTTAAAGACATTCTCTTCTAAATCATTATTTAGAAAAGTAGTCATGGCACCCAACCGCCAGATATCATAGTCATGGTATGTAGCCGTGGCAAGTAGGATCCGGATGGACTTAAGCATAGCCACTGGAAAAGGTATCATCATTATCCACGCCTGGTCGATGACGAAAACCTTTAACAAGTCTAGCTTTGAAAGTCTCAACTTTTCCATCTACACCAAGTAATCTTCTCAAGATATACTTGCTCCTGATGGGGATTTAACCTTTCAGATATAGCAACCAAAGTCTATACTTTGTTGGTGTACATGGATTCCATCTCAGATCGCTAAGCATCCAGCCATTCTTACAAAGTCCCTACTCTCGATGACCTGCTCGAATCTAGTTAGGTCATCATCTCATGATGCAATCCTCGCTCCCACTGTCATCGAGAAACCGAAGTATCTCTCAAGCGGATGAGAAACCTTACCAGATCGGCGGAGAGGCTGAGATTCGTCGGGAACTATTGAATCCTTTGGTTCTGTCAAATCATCAGCTGCAGTTTTGTATAGCTGGAACCTTTCCAGTTCTACAGAACTGACCTTGCCTCGATCTTGTCAGGATTTTGCTTTTGACACAGGCCGGACAATCCCAAATCTTATCTTACTTAAAAGATAGGCTCTTCCCATACCATATCTTATATGGAGTGGTAGGCACTGATTTGAATCGAACCCTATTCAATAGGTATGCAACTTCATAAGTGCATAACTCCCTAAAAGGAAATAGGAAACTCAGTAGTACTCATCATAGAGCGCACCATATCATATAGGGTGTGATTGCTCCGCCTCGATATACCATCGTGCTATGGTGTATACGGAGGAGTAATGCTGAGAGAGAATCTCATTCTCCTTTAGAATAGTCCAGGAATTCCATGCACAAGTATTCTCCTCCCTGATCTCATCATAGGATATAATACTTATACCCGGTTTTTGGTTCTCTACTTCTAACTTATATTCTGTGAATATCTCAAAAGCTTTGGGCCTATGTTTCAACAGGAACATATGTCTGAATCTTGAGAGATCATCAGAGAACCTAATGAAGTACAAAGAACCGGTCCTGGCATGTATAGACAGGAGACCTTACATACATCATCATGTATCAGTCCCAAGAGTTTACTAACTCTTTCTCTGTTTCCAATAAACAGAGCTATGGCCATCTTAATTTTGTGACATGACTGGCAAGTTTCACAAGATGTAAATTCAAACTGATTTAAATATGCATCTAAAATGAAACTTCAGCTAGTCGGGTCGCATTGATATGACCTAGTCTACAATGCCTCAAGAAGGATTCGTTCATTTCTGAACTCTTCCTCTTGTGTGTGTTCTGTATACTAGGAACTGTTGTTTGATTTAGAACATCAATGCTTTTAGATAACGTGCCTGAACCGATCAACTTTTGATATAGGAAATGTTCAAAACATTATTCATCAACACAAAATTTTATCATTTCTTTATTAATAAAGAGACTGATATGATTTTGTATATCAGGTTCGGTATCTAATAACATTCGTTCAGAATCAATGTATTTTGGTAACACAGGGTGACAGTGACCAACAGACTTGGCTGCAACACTTGCCCCATTTTCTGTCTCATGAAACTTATCACCCGTTCTCAGTTTTCTACCTTTCTGTAGCCCTATGTAACAGATTACATATCTAGGATCCTGATCCGGTATCAAATACCGAGGATGCAGAGGATACTGAGAAACAGTTCTTTGTAATGAACACACCCGAAGGAGATGCATCATCTGCACTTTCTTCGTTTGGGCAGCATAGGAATTCTGGTATTCCCCTATTTCCTGCTCTGTCTTATAATAATTATAAGTTGGAGCGGGACCAACGTTCCCCAGCTCAGTATAACAAGCGGGTTCGGTCAATACATCCATATTATTATCTTGATTAAGGCATGATATGTTCTCTACCTGGAGAGAGAGAGAATAAAACACACTGCGTGCGCTCTAGCAAGAATAGATTGGTTATTATTTTATCTAATCAGGATGGCTCCCACTGTTTTTATCAAATCTTCCTTCAAACCCTAAAAGGAAAGACTAGCCGGGATTACTTACACTCTATAAGTTCGCCAATCTTTCAGCCAGGCCAGTGTCGGTACTTTGAGGGAGGTTCCTCGTGCTTTCGCACGGACCTAATTACAGTAAACATCGCTTTCCCAGAGGCGTAACCCCGTTGACACCTTTCTAGACACCTACTTGATCGGCTAATTGTAAAGTGCAAAACTTTCCTAGGAGTAACAATTAATCGCAGTGGGTATCGGGATCCAACTATCATATAGAAGGTATGCAATCTCATTGCAAATTTCAACACTTGAAACTCCCGATAATGGTTTTTACCCCTAGCACCTATGACCTTGGCTAAGGTCAACAAATCATAGGTACTAGTCAAGTTCTACCCGTCATTTCGTGATTAATTAGACCCACCAACATGACCCTTGGCTAAGGTCAACAAAGCCACATAACTGTCCTAACTAATCGCATCATATGCGGTGTAGGAAGACATCACTTAGCTACCGCACACTACGCCTCGGCTATGGTCGATAAACGTAGCACGAATACTAAGTACTCTACTTCCTAAAATGACGGAGGGTTGCGAATGGTTTTTAAGAAAACCTTTAACGCTTTGAACTTGATCTCATTGCGGAATCAAATGGTTTTTAAATGGAATGTTTTTTATGCTTTTGTAGTTTTGCTAAAAGGGTCACAACCGGGGAAGGGATCGTCGGCCCTTTCCTCGTCGAATGAGGTGCGTGATATATCATATATATCACTGTGCAAAGCAGAAACTATAGAAGCAATCAAAAGACAAACCGAGGGTGTAGCATCTGCCAGTTATTGCTAAAGGAGTCACTCCCGGTGAAGGGATCTCGGTCCTTTCCTCATCGAATAAGGTGCAGGATGTTCTACAAGGAACACCGCGATGCAAAGCAAGAACTGTAGCTACCTGTTTTATTTTTGAAATTCGATTCCACAACATCAATTAGGTTTATTTTCTTTCATTAATCTCATTAATGAATATCCCATCATTTAAGTCCACCTAAACATCACAGATAAATATAACTTACACTTATGCCATCCGCATTTGCCTCGATGTCCCGTCTGCACCGTTAGGTTAGGTAACTAACGCCAGAACGAGGCAGGGCTAGCGTGGGTGTAAAACATAAGCAACGCCTATATAATATATCATATATACTATATGTAATATCTATCTGAACAAATCACATGATCACATCACAGATAACACAGTAGAAAAATATCATATGAAATATTGGATATACTAGGACGTCCGTGTTTTCAATACGAGCCAGTATAAAACACGGATTCCACGGTCGTGATGAATAGCCAATCCCACACCCCTAAACCCCTACGAGAGCGGCAAGCAACCCTACCAATTCTAGGGTTATGAGACCCGGACTCGACTCCTCGAGATGGTCTCCCACTGAACCCTAGAACCCGGTTACTTGTGCTCCCCTCCTTGGGTCTATCCTATTGCAGAAAAGTAAATAATATACAAATGGTGACATCATCCGCAACCTGGAAGTGCCCCAATAAAAGAATATTACATACAAGTTTTTACTTGAATGAAAAGGAAAAACACTCATCTCACATAAGAACCCCCCGGCTATTCAAACACGACGATCCAATATAACATATCCAGCAGCACATAACATCACATGTCATCAACGTAAGTAAATATGCGCATCCCAATTGTCGTTGACATATAGCAACGAAACCGGTGATATCACATATTACACTTACGGTCACAGAAAAGAAAGTGTAAAACTACAACAGTTGGAATCTGTAAACTCTTTAGACATCGCATGCCTAATCAAATGAAATACTTAGACATTGCATGCCTAGCAATTATAAACCCCGCATTTTAGTCTCATTATCGAAAACACTTTTCAATGTAAATTCGGGCAATTCAACAGGATTCCCGGGATCCTGACCGAATACTCGTCGCAAACTTTGGTAGACGGCCGCACCCCCGATACCGTCGACGAAGTGCACCAAGGCGGAACACCGCTACCGCGAGCACCCGAACGGATGCTTTCGGCAATGGGGTTCTCCTACAGTCACTTGGTCGGGGCTAAGGGGTGTAGCTGTCTATTAAGTTTATCCGGCGAGTATCCATGTACGCTACGTGATTGCGACGGACTTTTGATCGCATCAAAATTCCGTGGCAACCGATCAAGTGAGACTAAAGTGCTATGTTTACAACATTCATTCAGTTATCTCATAACTACTTATGAATTCCAATTATTGTATCACATTCCAGATAATTAGAAAATGTTAAACTTTCCGATCGAACAATCAAACACCCAAGTTTTCCCGAAACAGCTCAACACATGAAATAAGTTCAAAAACATTCACTTCATGCCTCAGTACCAACGGTCCAGCCGTAGAAGGGTCAAGCCAACGCCTCACATGTAGCACGCCGTACTGCCCCAAACCCTAAGGTTCAAAGGGCAGTTCAAGACGGTCACATAATCGAGTTAAGGTTTGTTGTCTTCTAGAGGGACCATCGCGTTACTTGCACTACTTAGAACGTGATTAAACTACGGAAATATCCAACAATTGGAAATTTCTCGGCAGGGGAAAAAGTGGGTATTTATATCTGGTCGAACTTTTAACATATTCTAAAATTACCCGGAAAAACACATAGACAAAGTTTGATAATTCGATCGAATCTACGAACTCCCAATACAACCCAGAAAACTCAACTCTTGAGTAAGATTTAAAAATTCCCAGAAAATACAGCACCACAATATAAGAATTACTGTGCAAAAACCAATTGAAGAAGAGACTAAGTGGCCGCGGAACCGCCGCATTAGCCATGCTAATGCCGCGGTTCCGCCGCGCTTTGATGGAATCAGGAGTACGGGCTTCACAGTAATTCTTAGAAACTCCTGCTGATTTTTCTGCATAGATTTAATTCTCAAAAATCCCCGATTTCAAAAAAAGTACAGAGAGCAATTTTAGATTAGGGTTTCGGTTCGATCGGACTTCTAACTCCGTCTACGCATCGCCTAAGGCTCTAGCTAGTCTCTGATACCACTGTAGGGTTCCTAGGCACACCCATGAGGTTCTACAAGTGATCAAACATGGTCAATTCAAATTTTTTATGTGCCTACAAACCCTAATACGGATCGTTAACTAGATGTATAGGCGATGCCATGCAAGTAAACAACTTTAACTTAAAGGAAAGGGGCTACAACCTTTGTAGATTTGGTCCTCCACCTCTCTAGCTCCGTGATGACGTCCCTTCGTTGTACCCATCGGAATCCTAGACTCTCGCGGTGGTCTCATCGGAGAAAAGATCGGGCTAGGTCGTCGACTTCGATGCCGAAGGTGATCTACGTCGAGGCAACTCAAGATCAAACTCCAACTTCACCAAGTCATGAAACTTGTGAAGAAAACACCCTATACTACTTGGCAAGTGGTAGAGGATGAAGAAATAGGAAGTGGGTTCACTTTAGAATTGGATTTCTCACTCTTTTTCTCAAGTTGCCATTAATGGAGGCAAGGTTTCTTCTTTGTTGAAGAAGAAGAAGAAGAAAGAATATGATAAGTTCCTTTTTTTTTTGAAAAATAGAAAATAATATGATACTTATCATATTTTCAACCATGATTAAGTGTAGAGAATAAACTAGGGTTAGGTGAATGGTTAGGTTTAGGAGATGAAGACAAAATGGTCAAAACTTCTTGAAGCTTCAAAGAAAAGAACAAAAGAAGCAACCATTTCATTTTCTTTCCAAATGAAGAATAAATAAATAAATAGTTAATAAAATCAAAACCCTAACCATTACATAACCATGGTTTAATCATACACTTAACCAAGTTTGCATGTATCATCAAACATGATACAATCAAGTGCACAAAAATATATCACATATACAATATGCACATCAAGTGAGAAAATCCAATTTAAGTGAACAAATACTAGTTAATGTAAAGTAATATATTAAATATATAATTATGCATTAAATCATTAAATCAACACTTGATTTAACGATCCGGTCATATCGCATATAACCGACTAATATCCAATGTATCGGCTTATCGAATCAATCCTTGATTCGATAACTAGGTTATATCGCATACAACCAATCGATACATTCATCGCGAGAATAGAATACGGTATCACATACACGCATTATTCTCGGTCCCGCACATATCTCATATGCGCTCCTATTTCGTTTCGCTTGAGCCAGGAAATCTCTGTGTAGGACTCTAAAGACTCGTCAATACGCCGGCAGCAGGTGATGATCATATCAAACACCCACAAGCCGCAAGCGGTCTGCTAAACGTAACGGCCACCCGGGTATTGAGCGATCATAAGATCGACGAGCAAGCCCGCTCACACTCCTATGAATCCAACCTGTAACACTTACCGTACAGTCTGGTCTGTTCGTCTGATATGTCGCATATCTCGCCTAGGGGTGGTAAACGTCAGACCCCAGTAGCTTGATAAGTCATGCCGACGTAAGGTCCATAACAATCGTGAAACTACTGATAACTCTTACCAATATATCACTGCAACCCTGTCCAGGGATTTCCTGTTATGGCCAGTCGAGCATAGCGCAACATCAACCCCCAATACCGGGAGAGACGAATCCCCTCCTATCGCTCATTGCCTCCATGTGAATCGGGACTGTACCCAAAAACCACCTGTTTGCATGACTCAGTAGAGCCGTGGTAGGGTGGAAATCAAAGCACAGTGGGAGACACACAAGACTCTATAACGATCTCGGGTCAACAGACTAAGCTGTACCAGTGTCACCAGAGAACTGCCATCTGACGTGAGGTATAATACCATCTGGGAGTTCTCGGCGAGTCCGTTCAGTATACCCAGTCTCCACTGAGCACCCGCATACCATCTCTGATGTCAAACACAAATGGATATGGGATCATCCATCGCCCATCACATGGGTCGAGAAGATATACGCTAGTCTACTCTGGAATATCGATGCCCCGTCTCGATATTCCTATGACTAGGAACATTGAAGGATGTACTCATGGACTACCCAGGCCCCACTAGTATGATCTGCATCATAGTCCTGGAAGTCGAGTACACATCCTAAGGGCTTTATCAACATGTAACAGAGAGGCAGAAAGTAAACATGTTAAGATAAAGAGCAACCAGATAGCGTACTATCATGTCGAGCAAGAAAGTCCTACCTATATGTGACCCAGCATCCACTACAATATACATCCAATGTACAGTAATGGCCTCTAGGGCATACATATAACTAACAAGTTGAATCGATGGAATAGTTTAAAAGAAACCACTCGGTTATTTTAAAACAGAAGTTTTTTTTGCAGAGCTTAAACCACTCCTTTTAAAAGCTATCAGGTTCCTTCGATCATATCAAGTTCACTACGTTCACGGTTTCGCCAAAACCATTCGTAGCCCTCCGTCATTTCATTTGGGTATTCAGTAGTATTCAAGCTATGTATTTTGACCAATGCCAAGGCATAGTGTTTGGTAGCTGCTGGGTATTCATCTGTTGCATGGATAGATGAGTTGGTTTGGGACAGTCGTACTGCCATTTGGCCAACGTCAGGGGTATGTACGGGTGTGCTCAAATTAACAAGATAATGATGGGTAGAACTTGACATGTGACTTATGACATTTTGACCAACGCCAAGGTGATAAGAGCATGGGGCAGAAATCGAAATCGGGAGTTTCTAAAGAAACTGAAACTTGCTAGTGTTGCATGTTAGTGTATATGCGCTAGAGGCCATTATTGTATCATACTAGTATGTATATTACTTGATGGAAGCTTGGGATATTCACAGTTGTATAAACAATCTTGCTCGATATAGTAGTATGCTACTTGGTTTGTCTTTGCTTTAATGTGTACATGTATGTCTCTTTATTATATCACCTATACGCATTAGTAGAGCCCTTAGGATCTTTGCTTGATTACCGGCGTTGTGATGGCGATCACACTCGTGGGGGATGGGTAATCCACAAGCACATCCTTATTCACGTCCCCAGTCGTGGGATTATCGAGACAGGGCATCGATACTCCGGAGTAGACTAGCGTATGCGCTTCTCATCCCAGCACGGGAGACGGTCTGTCCCACAGCCGTCAGTATGTCGTACTTGAGATAGTATGCGGGTGCTCGTTAGGTTACGAGCACTGGACAGGACTCGTCGGGAACCGATGGTTGGTATTATACCTATCGTCAGTTATCAGTTCCTAGATGACATGAGTACAGCTTAGTCCGCTGACTTGACACTGTCACTTCGTCTCGAGCGTGTTCCCACTGTTCTTTGATTACTACTCTACCACGGCTCTACTGAGTCGTGCAAACAGGTAGTAGTTGGGTGCAGTTCCGAAGCACTTAGAGGCAGTGACGGTTAGACAGGATTCGTCTCTCCCGGTATTGGGGGTTGACATCGCGCTGTGTCTAGGAGAGCCATTACACGAGTAGTCCCTGGCCAGGGCAAGCGAGATATACTGGTAGGTTTCCAGTGTTATCTCAGGGTGTTCTGGGCTTCACTCTGACACGACTTGTACCGCTATTAGGGGACTGTCGTTTACCGCCCCCCTAGGCCCGCCATGCGATGTATCAGACGAACAGACCGGACTGTATGGAGATTGTCACATACAGGCTCAGTAGGAGTTC
This sequence comes from Agapanthus africanus, assembly GCA_030015575.1. NCBI lineage: Eukaryota > Viridiplantae > Streptophyta > Magnoliopsida > Asparagales > Amaryllidaceae > Agapanthus > Agapanthus africanus. Next base: position 546,732,537 of record JASDDO010000024.1, on the reverse strand, counting down.
GGATGGGTTTACTTCATCGGCCTTCTTATCGACATCTACCTGGGGACCGTTACGTACAGCTAGTGCCGCTTGCGGTCTGTGGTTAAACCCACTGCCAGCGTAGTGTTGAGTCTTTAGAGTCCCACACAGAGAGTTTCCCTGCACTGAACGAAACGTGTAGAGGCAGTATGGTTTTACGGCAGGGCTAAGATCACTTACGTACACTTGTGTGCGTATGCTGTTCGGGCAGGCAATACTAGTGGGCTTTGGTTTAAGCCAGATCCTAGTATTGCACAGATGGATTTGTTTTGTCTTCTGTGCATCCGCATTCTACGGAAAGCGGATGCGGGTGTGTATGCACAGTTTTGAGGAGAGATGAAGGAGGAGGTGCCCCATTAGGGTTTTGGCAGTTGGTTCGGCCAAAACCGTAATGTGGCACACTCATTAGGGTTTTGACAATTCGTTTGGTCAAAACCGTTATGAGCCGGAGACATTGTTTACTGATCCTTTTAGTGATAGATTAGTGATGACTAATTGCATTGACCATTTGACCACTTAGATCTCTCTTGACTTTGTTAACCCGTTGACCGTGTTGACCATTGACCTTCAAGAGAGATCCACACTCTTCTTTCATTTTCTTTTTATTTCTTGTGTTATGATAATGGTCAATTCAATGTGCCATCAACTTTTATCATGATAGGATTAGTAATGATGATTTGGTGTATTATTGCAACCATGGTTCATTTCATTTGGCTTAATCTTTTCATTATTCTACTCTCATTCTCTCTCTTGAAGTGAGAAGAAAAAGAAAAGCTCCATGGTTTCTAAGTTTCTCCTTCTTCTTCCTCCTCTTGATCTCATCTTTTGATCTCATGTGTTGAGAGAAAAAGATCCCACAAAGACAAACACATCCATACATCTCCTCTACACAACCTAGGGCTTCTAGACTAGCAATCTCTTTGCCCTAGTTACCTCGGCTCGAGGTGGAGCTCGGTGTACATCTCTCGGGTGGATCGTCTTCGACTCAAGGAAGCCGCGGAGGTGACCAAAGTCCGGATCAACCCTCGGAGCAAGCAAAGAGAAGAACAACAAGATGAGAAGGAGTTCAAGTTAAGGTATAACCCCTAACCGAGTAGATAAATCTCTAGTTAGGATGCTAATGTGTTGTTTAGCAAAGATCCGGCTTTTACGGTCCATGTTACCAAGTCTAGAAAAATTTTTGTTTTACCGTTTCCGCAACCCCGAAAGTACCGGGAGAGGTAATGTGGACCTAACACTGGTATCAGAGCCTAACCAAACACACCCTAGCATGTTAGCAAAGTATTTAGAATATCGACCGAACGTAAAAAACCGCAAAACACCCCGGAATTTCAAGTTTTTGCCGATTTTTAGAACTGTTCCAAAATCAATAAATTATACACTAAAAATCGGATCAGGCTTTTTATAGAATACTGAAGAAAAATGATCACCCAACTCGGTTAAAGCGCCGCTGTTCCACGGCATAAGCTTGCTTATGCCGCGGAACCGCGGCCGAGTTAACTCGGTTGGGGATCCTGTTTGCTGCAGTGTTCTTATATGGGTATTTTGGGATTTTTGAAATATGATTTTTCTGCCCAGATTTTCCAGAAAGCAAAATTTGTTTTTGGGGCTCAAAAATCCGTATTTTTTGGTCGATGTTCTGTAGACTTTGGCTAATGGTTATATCTATAATGTTATATATGTATTGAACGTCTACTAATCGCTATATGTCGATTAGTGGGGGTTATACATATCTGTGATCTGTAATGCTGATAGTTTGTGTATATGAACTCGTTGGATTGTCGCGGATGAATAGCCGGGGTGGATGTGAGATGAGAGTTTCTTTTTCTTTCATTCATGTAATAAATTTGTAAATTGATGTAATATTATTTATATGGCCGCACAACCGGGTCGGGGTTGTAGCCGTTATTGTATAATTCTTTTTACTGTTTTTGCTCCTAGGATAGACCCATGAAGGGGGTGCACAAACTACCGGGTATCTCGAAGTGCCAAGTGGCCTACTCACGGTGTTGAGGGAGGTTGCTTCGCTTCGGGTACTTGGCGGGTAGTTTGCCACACCCGTAGGGGTCTTGGGTGGGGTATTGGCTATTCATCGCGACCGTGTAATCCGCTCTTCGTTGCAGGCTCAAACGAATCGCGGGTTCCTAGTATATCCAAAGTGTTCATCTGTGATCTGGATTGGCTATCATTGCTATATATCTATATATAATAACTATTTAGGCGTTGCTTATGTTTTTCAGCCGCGCTAGCCCGCCCCCGCTCTGTCGTTAGTTAAGTAACCTAACGGGTGATGACGGGGCCCCGTGGCGAATGCGAATGGCATAAGCGTACGTCATATTTTGGTTGTTTTCTGCAATGGTAGGATTTAAATGATGGGACGCATTAAAAGAACTAATGCAAGAAAATAAACCTAAAAGACGTTGTTGGAACAATTTTTTCAAAAAGCTGTTATTGCAAGGACGTTCATTTTTGTTTTGCATCGAGGTATTCGGTTATGAATGCCCAGCACCTCAGTCGACGAGGCAAGGGCCGAGATCCCTTCATCGGGAGTGACCCCTTGGACAAAAGTTTGCGTCAGGGTAATAACTTCACTATAGTCGATTATTCTTGCTTTGCATCGAGGTATTCAGTTTGGAATATCCTGCACCTCATTCGACGAGGAAAGAGCCGAGATCCCTTCACAGGGAGTGGCCTCTTTAGCAAAAGTTTTCGCCACTATATTTTCAAAAAGATTACCAGGTTCCTTCAACGATATCAAGTTCATTACGTTAACGGGTTTATCGCCAAAAACCCAGCCGTAGCCTTCCGTCATTTCTTACAAGTAACACTTAGTATTCGTGCTGCGTTTGTTGACTCCGTCAAGGCGTAGTGTACGGTAGCTGAGTGCTGCTTGTTTGTAACGGTATATGGGATTGGTTAGGACAGTCGTATAACCTTGTTGACTCCGTCAAGGGTTATGCGGGTGGGTTTGATGCAATCCAGATAATGATGGGTTGAATCTGACTAGGACTCTTTGATTTGTTGACTCCGTCAAGGTCACTTGGGTCCTAGGGGCAAAAATCACATCGGGAGTTTCAAAAGTAGTGATACTTGCTAGTGTTGCATACCATTTGGATTATGATGATTCTGGTAGGATTCCTTCAGTTTTGTCACGCGATGATATTTGGATCCCGATCCTACTATGAGTATATGCTACTCCTCGGGAATTTTCTCGCTTAACGATCAATGCTATAAACCAAGTAGGTGTGTAGAAAGGTATTAGCGGGGCTACGCCCACAGGAAAAAGAGGTTACTTAATTAAGGAACTTCGCGAAAGCGTTGGAAAACCTCCCTCGAAGTACCGACACTGGCCTGGCTGAACGGTTAAGCAAGTATTGTACGGTGAGATTGATCCCGACTAATTCTTCCTTTATGGTTTGAGGAGGGATTCGAGAGACAGTGAGAGCCATCCTGTTTAGATAAATTAAAAACCAATCTAAACTTGCAAGAGCGCACGCTAAGTGTTTCTTTTCTCTCTCTCCAGGTAGCAACCATTTCACGCCCTAATCAAGATAATAAAATGTATCGCTTGACCGATCCGAATTCTTATTCGGGGCTGGGGAACGTTGGTTCGGCTCTAACTTGTGACAACAGTCATAAGTATGAGCAAGGGAAAGGGGATTGTATGGATTCCCAGGATACCCAGTTGAAGAAGAAGCATGGTTTTGCATCTACTTCGGGTGTTCTTGTAATTGAGAACTGTTTTACGGTCAGCCCTACCTCGTGGGTACTTGATACCGGATCAGGATCTCATATCTGTAATTTATTGCAGGGACTGAGAAAAAGTAGGAAAGTTGCACCGGGTGATATGCCGCTCAGAGTAGCGAACAGAGCACAAGTTAATGCGGCAGCCGTCGGTGAATATCACCTAGTATTGCCAAATGGCAAGACTATGATTTTGAACGATTGCTAATATATACCTTCCATGATATGCAACATCATATCAGTTTCTTTACTCGATAAAGATGGATATAACTTTGTTCTTGATAGAAATATCATGAACATTTACCTTCATAAGGTACTGGTTGCAGAAGGTATACTGTGTAATGGTATCTACGTTCTAAATCAGAATACAGTTCTCAATGTACAAAACACACGCAAGAGGAAGAATTCAGATACGAATGAATCCTACTTCTGGCACTGTAGACTTGGTCATATCGGAGAGAAAAGAATGAGTAAGTTGCATAAAGATGGACTCTTGAATACGTTCGAGTTTTCATCCTATGAAACATGTCGGTATTGTCTCAAAGGGAAGATGACCAAATCTCCGTTCACCGGACATGGAGAAAGAGCAACAGAGCTCTTGGGACTCATACACAGTGATGTATGTGGTCCGATGTCTGTACATGCAAGGGGTGGGTTCTCGTACTTCATCACATTCACTGACGATCTCTCTAGGTTTGGATATGTGTATCTTATGAAACACAAATCTGAAGCTTTTGAGAAATTCAAGGAATTCAGAAAGGAAGTAGAGAACCAGACTGGCAAAAGTATCAAGATCCTCCGGTCTGATAGAGGAGGGGAGTACTTAAGCACGGAATTCCTGGATTACTTAAAAGAGAATGGTATTCTCTCTCAGCTTACTCCTCCTTATACACCACAGCACAACGGTGTATCGGAGCGGAGGAATCGTACCCTATTGGATATGGTTCGCTCCATGATGAGTAGTGCTGAGTTGCATCTTTCATTTTGGGGACATGCGCTTCAGACAGCGGCATACCTATTGAATTACGTTCCATCCAAATCAGTGCCTAAGACTCCATATGAAATATGGAGTGGAAGAAATCCGTATCTTAAGCGATTTAAGATATGGGGTTGTCCGGCCTATGTGAAAACACAGAAACCGGACAAGCTAGAGGCACGGTCAGTTCTGTGTAAATTTGTGGGATATCCTAAAGACTCACTAGGATATCTGTTCTACCACACTGAGGAACAGAAGGTGTTTGTATCTCGCCACGCTACCTTTTTCGAAAGGGAGTTTCTTGCAAAAGAAACTGGTGGGAGTTCGGTAGAACTGGAAGAAATTCAGCGACCACAAAATGTAACGGAAAATTTGGATGAACCACTAAATTCAATAACCCCAAACAAACCTCAGCCACTCCGCAGATCTGGTAGGATTTCTCATCCGCCCGAGAGATACTACGGTTTTCTCATAGACGGGGATCGAGAGGATTGCATCTTGGAAGAAGATGACCCTACCAGTTTCAGGCAGGCCATTATCAGTAGGGACTCTGATAAGTGGCAGGAAGCAATGCAATCCGAAATGGAGTCCATGTACGCCAATAAAGTGTGGACCTTGGATATTGCTCCACCTGGGTAAAACCCGTTGGATGCAAATGGATCTACAAAAGGAAACTTGGTGTAGATGGGCAGGTGGAAACCTATAAGGCTAGACTCGTTGCAAAAGGTTTTCGTTAAAGACCTGGTTTGGACTATGACGAAACTTTTTCTCCGGTGGCTATGCTCAAATCCATTCGGATCCTACTTGCCATTGCTGCCTTCCATGACTATGAAATCTGGCAGATGGATGTTAAAACGGCTTTCCTAAACGGTTGTTTGGAAGAGTGCGTTTACATGGATCAGCCAGAAAGTTTCGTAGACAGTGGGAGCAGAGGGAAGGTGTGCAAGTTGCTTAAATCCATTTATGGATTAAAGCAGGCATCGCGGAGTTGGAACATCTTTTTTGATGAGGCAATCAAGGAATTTGATTTCATCAAGAACGAAGATGAACCTTGTGTCTATAAGAAGATTGTAGGACGAACTGTCGTATTCCTAATCTTGTACGTGGACGACATTCTTTTGATAGGAAATGACATTCCTATGCTACAATCGGTCAAGCTATTTTTGTCACCACGGTTCTCCATTGAGGACCTGGGTGATGCCTCGTACATTCTGGGGATCAAGATTTATAAAGATAGATCCAAGAGACTACTGGGACTTTCGCAGTCCAGATACATAGAGACCGTACTAAAGAGATTTAGTATGGAGAATTCCAAGCGCGGTAACATACCCACATTGCACAGAATTATCCTTATTCACGTCCCTAGTAGTGGGATTATCGAGACAGGGCATCAATACTCCAGAGTAGACTAGCATATGCGCTTCTCATCCCAGCACGGGAGACGGTCTGTCCCACAACCGTCAGTATGCCGTACTTGAGATAGTATGCGGGTGCTCGTTAGGTTACGAGTACACTGGATAGGACTCGTCGGGAACTGATGGTTGGTATTATACCTATCGTCAGTTATCAGTTCCCAGGTGACATGAGTACAGCTTAGTCCGCTGACTTGACACTGTCACTTCGCCTCGAGTGTGTTCCCACTGTTCTTTGATTACTACCCTACCATGGCTCTACTGAGTCATGCAAACAGGTAGTAGTTGGGTGCAGTCCCGAAGCACTTGGAGGCAGTGACGGTTAGACAGGATTCGTCTCTCCCGGTATTGGGGGTTGACATCGCGCTGTGTCTAGGAAAGCCATTAGACGAGTAGTCCTTGGCCAGGGCAAGCGAGATATACTGGTAGGTTTCCAGTGTTATCTCAGGGTGTTCTGGGCTTCACTCCGACACGACTTGTACCGCTATTAGGGGACTGACGTTTACCGCCCCCTAGGCCAGCCATGCAATGTATCAGACGAACAGACCGGACTGTACGGATATTGTCACATACAGGCTCAGTAGGAGTTCGGATGGGTTTACCTCATCGGCATTCTTATCGACATCTACCTGGGGACCGTTACGAACAGCTAGTGCCGCTTGCGGTCTGTGGTTAAACCCACTGCCAGCGTAGTGTCGAGTCTTTAGAGTCCCACACAGAGAGTTTCCCTGCACTGAGCGAAACGTGTAGAGGCCGTATGGTTTTACGGCAGGGCTACGATCACTTACGTACACTTGTGTGCGTATGCTGTTCGGGCAGGCAATACTAGTGGGCTTTGGTTTAAGCCAGATCCTAGTATTGCACAGATGGATTTGGTTTGTCTTCTGTGCATCCGCATTCTACGGAAAGTGGATGCGGGTGTGTATGCACAGTTTTGAGGATAGATGAAGGAGGAGGTGCCCCATTAGGGTTTTGGCAGTTGGTTCGGCCAAAACCGTAATGTGGCACACTCATTAAGGTTTTGACAATTCGTTTGGTCAAAACCGTTATGAGCCGGAGACATTGTTTACTGATCCTTTTAGTGATAGATTAGTGATGGCTAATTGCATTGACCATTTGACCACTTAGATCTCTCTTGACTTTGTTAACCCGTTGACCGTGTTGACCATTGACCTTCAAGAGAGATCCACACTCTTCTTTCATTTTCTTTTTATTTCTTGTGTTATGATAATGGCCAATTCAATGTGCCATCAACTTTTATCATGATAGGATTAGTAATGATGATTTGGTGTATTATTGCAACCAACGTTCATTTCATTTGGCTTAATCTTTTCATTATTCTAATCTCATTCTCTCTCTTGAAGTGAGAAGAAAAAGAAAAGCTCCATGGTTGCTAAGTTTCTCCTTCTTCTTCCTCCTCTTGATCTCATGTGTTGAGAGAAAAAGATTCCACAAAGACAAACACATCCATACATCTCCTCTACACAACCTAGGGCTTCTAGACTAGCAATCTCTTTGCCCTAGTTACCTCGGCTCGAGGTGGAGCTTGGTGTACATCTCTCTGGTGGATCGTCTTCGACTCAAGGAGGCCGCGGAGGTGACCAAAGTCCGGATCAACCCTCGGAGCAAGCAAAGAGAAGAACAGCAAGATGAGAAGGAGTTCAAGTTAAGGTATAACCCCTAACCGAGTAGATAAATCTCTAGTTAGGATGCTAGTGTGTTGTTTAGCAAAGATCCGGCTTTTACGGTCCATGTTACCAAGTCTAGAAAAAATTTTGTTTTACCGTTTCCGCAACCCCGAAAGTACCGGGAGAGGTAACGTGGACCTAACATTGCATACCATTTGGAGTGTGATAATTCTAGTAGGATTCCTTCAGCTTTATCACACGATGATATTTGGATCCCGATCCTACTGTGAGTATATGCTACTTATCGGGAGATTCTTTCACTTAACGATCAATGCTATAAACCAAGTAGGTGTCGAGAGAGGTGTCAGCGGGGCTACGCCCCCAGGGAAAAGAGGTTATTTAATTAAGGAACTTCTTAAAAGCGTCGAAAAACTTCCTCGAAGTACTGACACTTGCCTGGCTGAACGGTTAAGCATGTATTGTACAGTAAGAATAGTCCTGACTAGTTCTTCCTTTTTGGTTTGAGGAGGGATTCGGGAAACAGTAGGAGCTATCCTGTTTAGATAAACTAAAATCCACTCTAAACATGCAAGAGCATCATGCTAAAGTGTTTCCTCTCTCTCTCCTAATTGCAGCGACCCAGAACATGACAGGCCTTAAGTTATTATTAGATAAAAATATTTTGACAGGGCCAAACTATAAAGATTGGTTCCGGAATGTTAAGATGGTAATTACCTATGACAAATTGGGGTATGTCCTTACTACTAAGGCCCCTGCCATCCCAGGTCCTGAATCCAGTGTTGCGGATAAGGAAATCCGCAAGACCTGGGAGTTAGACTGCGTGAAGGCCAACTGCATCGTGCTTGCCTCTATGAATAATGAAAATCAGAGGAGGCACGAGAATATGGATCTAGAATCCATATTTCTCCACGCCAAGGAACTGTATGGAGAGCAATCTCGTATAGCTAGATACGGGACCTTGAAAAACTTATTTCACTCGAGGATGGCCGTCAGATCATTTGTATGGGAACATGTCCTTAAGATGATTGGCTATATTGAAGAGCTCGCAGACCTCGGGACAACATTAGAGAACGAGCTGTATACAGACTTGATTCTCCAGTCCCTTCCTTCCACCTACGCCCAGTTTATCTTGAATTTCAACATTCAAGGTAAAGAAGTTGAACTTCCAGAACTCCTTAACATGTTGAGGAGTGCAGAGGGCACCTTGCAGATGGCAAGGGAAACACCCACTATGTTTGTTCGTGGTGCTTCCTCTTCCAGGTCTAAGGCAAGGGCCAAAGGAAGGAAGAAGAAGGCCGCTACCAAACCAAGAGGTGGTGTTGGTAAGGTGGGAGCCAAGGGAAAGGCAAAGGTTGCGGTGCCAGTAGTGGCAAAGGACGAGTGCTTCCACCGTCGTAGGAAAGGCCATTGGAAGAAGGATTGCAAAGCTTGGATTTCCAAGAACCAAGACCCGAGGCAAGTTGTGGCTTCGGCTTCAGGTGTGTTTGTAATTGAAAATTGTCTGTCAATCAACTCTACTTCCTGGGTATTTACAGGCACTGAGAAACCATAGAGTGCTGAAGGTTGGTGATATGACCTTCCAGGTTGCTAACGGAGCTAGCGTGAATGCTGTGTCCGTAGGGGATTATCACCTTGGATTGACGAGTGCACATATTTTGGTTTTGCGCAACTGTTTTTGCGTACCTAGTTTAACGTGTAATATCATATCAGTATCGTTGTTATCAAAAGAAGGTTATGATTTCACGTTTGTAAGCGATGTTGTTAACATCCAACTTAATCATGGTTTGATTGGGTCTATATACGTGTTAAACCAATTACAGATTTTCAATGTCCAGAACACACTAAAAAGAAAGTCTCCAGATATAAATCATGCTTTCTTATGGCATTGTAGACTGGGTTACATCTATGAGACAAGGTTAACTAAGTTAGATAGAGATGGATATTTGGATCCGTTCGAATATCAATTTATGCCACTTGTCAATCATGTCTCAAAGGAAAGATGACAAAGACTCCATTCACTAGACATGGAGTAAGAGCGAGCGAGCTCTTAGGACTCATACACAGCGATGTATGTGGTCCAATGTCTACACATACAAGAGGCGGTTTTTCATATTTCATTACTTTTACGGATGATTTCTCTAGGTATGGATTCATTTTCTTGATGAAACATAAATCCGAGGCTTTTAAGAAATTCTGAGAATATAAGAATGAAGTAGAAAACCAAACCGGCAAAAGTATCTAGACACTGAGATCTGATTGAGGTGGTGAATACTTGAGTGCCGAGTTCCTGGGTTACCTAAAAGAGAATGGAATTCTCTCTCAGCTTACTCCTCCATACACTCCACAACATAACGGTGTATCGGAAAGACGGAACCGAACCCTATTGGATATGGTACGTTCCATGATGAGTAACGTTGAGTTACCGCGATCTTTCTGGGGTTATGCACTAGAATCAGCTGCATATCTTTTGAACAGGGTTCCTACCAAGACTGTGCCTACCACACTATATCAGAAGTGGAGTGGGAAGAAACCCTATCTTCAGTATCTGAAGATATGGGGATGTCCGGCTTTTGTTAAAAAGCAGCATACGGACAAACTTGAGGCATATCAGTACAGTGTAAGTTTGTGGGATATCCAAAGAACACCAAGGGATATTATATCTATTACGCAGAGGAACAAAAGGTTTTTGTTTCTCGTAATGCCCATTTTCTAGAACAGCAGATTTTAGAAAATGAAATAAGTGGGAGTGCAATAGAACTAGAAGAAATTCCAGAACCACAAACTACTACTGAAAGTTTGGTAGAACCAGAAGTTCCAAAAGAACAGGACATTCCCGCACCTCTCCGCAGGAGTAGTAGGCCGTCTCATCCGCCTGAGAGATACTACGGTTTTCTCATAGACGGGGATAGAGAGGATTGCGTCATTGATAATGATGAACCTACTAGCTTCCAGCAAGCCATTCAGAGTGGCGACTCGGTAAGATGGCTGAATGCAATGCGGACCGAGATGGAGTCCATGTACACCAACAAAGTATGGACTTTGTACTTTGCTCCAGATGGGATAAAACCCATAGGATGCAAGTGGATCTTCAAAAAGAAGATTGGTGTAGATGGACAGGTGGAAACCTATATGGCTAGACTTGTTGCAAAGGGTTTTCGTCAAAGACCTGGTTTGGACTATGACGAAACTTTTTCTCCAGTGGCTATGCTCAAATCTATTCGGATCCTTCTTGCCATTGCCGCCTTCCATGATTATGAGATCTGGCAGATGGACGTAAAGACGGCTTTTCTAAATGGTAATTTAGAAGAGTGCGTCTATATGGATCAGCCAGAAGGTTTCAATCAGAGTGGGAGCAGCGGGAAAGTGTGCAAGTTGCTTAAGTCAATTTATGGACTAAAGCAGGTATCGCGGAGTTGGAACATCTGTTTTGATGAAACGGTCAAAGAATATGACTTTATCAAAAATCCAGATGAACCATGTATATATAGTAAAATTGTAGCACGAACTGTCGTATTCCTCGTCTTGTATGTGGATGACATTATCTTGATAGGAAATGACATTCCTATGCTACAATCTGTCAAAGGATTCTTGTCACACAGGTTCTCCATGAAAGACCTGGGTGATGCCTCTTACATTCTGGGGATCCAGATCTATCGTGATAGAACTAAGAGAATGTTGGGACTTTCGCAGTCCAGGTATATCCACACTATACTGAAAAGATTCAGTATGGAAGATTCAAAGCATGATAATTTACTGGCTTGTCACGGAATCACCCTTTCCAAAAAGATGTCTCGCAAGACTAATTTGGAAAAGGATCGCATGTCAGTTATACCCTACGCTTCTGCGGTAGGCTCTATAATGTATGCGATGTTGTGTACCGGACCAGATGTAGCTTACGCACTGAACGTAGTAAGCCGGTATCAGTCAGGCCCAGGGGAGAAGCACTGGATAACAGTAAAGAACATTCTCAAGTACCTGAGAAGGACCGAGGATATGTTCTTGGTTTACAGTGGAAAAGACCTCCAGATCGAGGCTTTTGCTGACTCTAGCTTCCAGAGTCACAATGATGACTCCAAGTCCATGTCCGGTTATATCTTTACCCTCAATAGAGGGGCGGTGTACTGGAAGAGTTCCAAGCAGGACACCGTTGCTGACTCGACGATGGAAGAGAAGTATAGAGCTGCTTGCGATGTCGCAAAAGAAGCAGTCTGGATAAAGAAGTTCCTAACAGAACTTCAGGTGGTTCCTACCATTGTTAATCCAATACCGCTGTATTGTGACAACAACGGCGCTATAGATTTAGCAAAGGAACCCAGGTCCCATCAAAAGTCCAGATACATCTTAAGGCGGTATCACCTAATCAGGGAGATCATAGATCGCCAGGAGATCGAGGTTCGGAGAGTTGCTACAGAGGAGAACACTGCAGATCCATTCATAAAAGCCTTACCTCAGACACAGTTCGAGAGACTATTCGAGATGATAGGTCTTCGATATGCCGGTATATGGCCCTAGTGCAAGTGGGAGATTGTTAGTGTATATGCCCTAGGAGACATTATTGTATCATACTAGCTTGTATATTACTTAATGAAAGCTTGGGAAATTCACAGTTGTATTAACAGTCTTGTTCAACATAGTAGTATGCTACTTGGTTTATATCTATCTTAATATGTGTATATGTTTCTTTTAGCCTATCGCGAATACATATTGATAGAGCCCATATGATCTTGCTTGACTACCAGCGTTGTGATGGCTGTCACACTAGTGGGAGCTGGGTAGTCTACAAGCACATCCTTTTTCAGGTCCCTAGTCGTAGGATTATCGAGACAGGGCATCGATACTCTGGAGTAGACTAGTGTGTACGCTTCTCATCCCAGCAGGGGGAATGGTATGTCCCACAGCCATTAGTACATTGTACTGAAGATAGTATACAGGTGCTCGTTGGGTTATGGGTACACCGGACATGACTCGTAGGAAACTGTTGGTTGGTATTATACCCGTCGTCAGTTAACAGTTCCCAAGTGACATGAGTACAGCATAGTCCATAGACTTGACACTGCTGCTTCGTCTCGAGTGTGTTGCCACTGTTCTTAGATTGCTACCCTACCACGGCTCAAAGAAGTCGTGCAAACAGGTAGCAGTTGGGTGCAGTCCCGAAGCACTTGGAGGCAGTGGCAGTTAGAAAGGATTCGTCTCTCCCGGTATTGGGAGTTGATATCGAACAGTGTTTGGAGAGCCATTACGCAAAGTCCCTGGCCAGGGCAAACGAGATTTACTGGTAGGATTTCCAGTAGCTTCTCAAGGTGTAATGGGCTTCACTCCGGCACGACTTATACCGCCTTTTAGGGGACTGACGCTTGCCGCCCCCTAGGCCCAATATGCAATAGTCTTAGATGAACAGACCGGACTGTACGGAGATTATCACATCAGGCTCAGTAGGAAATCGGATGGGTTTCCTCATCGGCCTTCTTATCGACATCTACCTGGGGACCGTTACGTACAGCTAGTACCTCTTGCGGCCTATGGTTAAACCGACTGCCAGCATAGTGTCAAGTCTTTAGAGTCCCACACAGAGAGTTTCCCTGCTTCAGGCAAAACGATATAGAGGTCGTATGGTTTTACGACAGGGTTCGGACATATACGTGTACTTGTGCACGTATGATGTTCGGACAGTTTATACTAGCGGGCTTTAGTTTAAGCCAGATTCTAGTATTGGATTATTGGATTTATGCAGTCTCAGTATATCCGTGTTTTTTGTAAATACGGAAGGGAGAGGCATTCTCGTAATTACTCGAGAAGCTTCTAGAAGAAAGGTGACTCATTTAGATTTAATTCATTTATGAATTAAACTAAATGAGGCGGAGAGCTTATGTGCTATTTGCATTAAATGAATTAGTGACTCATGAGATGATTCATCCAAATGAGTTAATGAAGCATTAATTGTTTTGATGACTCATAAGATGATTCATTCATTTGTATTAAATGAAGTATGGTTGTAATTATCTCATATGATTTATTTGATAATTATTATTCTTTATAATATATAGAAATGAGTTATATTTTCATTTCATTCTCACATACACACTCTCTCTCCTCAAGCTCTCCCCTTCTTCAACCTAACCCTAATCCTCTCATGTGTTGAGATCCCAAGGGTTAGAAAGACTAATAGATTCTTAATCCACTTCTATATCTTCTAGGTCACTTGGATTAGCAATCATAGCCACTTAGTTATCTCAAGTGAGAGGTTAAAGCTTGGAGAAGGAACTCTCGGGTGGATCTTCTATCACATCGAGGAGGCCGACGAGGAGGTGAACAACAAGAACAAGAAGGACTAGTATCTTGAGGTATAATCATCTATCATAGTAGTTTAGCACTTCTAGATAGTTGTTAGTTAGGGTTTAGCAAAGATCCGTAAAGTTAGTCGATGTTACCTTAAACAAAATGATTGTTTTACCTATTCTGCCTTCATGCATCTTGTGGGGTGTCAAACGTCGACTTACATGGTGTACAGAAGGTAATGCGTAAAGATAAATAAAGAGATTAGTAAGAGGGCAAAGTAAATTGCGACTGGTATCATTCTTGACCAAACCACGTATTTCATCGCCACTCTTACTTCGCCTTTGATTTTCTCCAGAACACCCTATATCACTACGAAGACCCACAGTTATTGGATAATCCATCGTACACGAAGGAACTTGTTCCAGTTCGAGGATGGATTCTGGTTCAGGAGAAATAGAATAAGGTTTATTCAGTTGTCTTTAATCTTTACCTTCTCTCAAGTTGCGAGTACTCCTAGGATTAGGAGGGTACACCTATTACGCTTATTAGATAGTCTTCTTCCAAACCATAGGCTGGTGCCGAACGGTAGGGAAGGAAGAAAACCATATAGCCTAAGGGAGGTGTACAGAAGGTATTGAGTAAAGACAAATAAAGGGATTTGGAGAGATGGCAAAGAAATATAAGGTTATAGTTATGAATCTGGATAATGGAAGAGGCATTACGAGGAATACCCGGATACCCTTTCGAAACATTTTTATGTTTCAGTTTCACTATGCGTTATTAATTGAAAACAGATTTCCCAATTAGATCCTTACTTCAGGGTATGTATTTACCAGACTTGATTCTCACATCTGTATGGTTTTAAAGATGATGAGTGGGAGCAAGTTATTGGGAATTAGGTGATCATCCTCATTATATCGAAATTCGTTGTAATTGGTGATATTTGATGAAATCACCAGGGTTTTTACCGTACGGCAAATATTTGGTTTTGAATATCTGTTGTTATGCACCTATTTCAAACTGATATATCTGTACGTTTATTTTATAAAGTAAGATATAACTTTTGGAAATTATGTCCATGACATTTACCTATATCAGTTGATGATTGGGTAAGGAGTATTAAACAACGGTGTAATTCTTCTTAACCATAGTACAGTTTTCAACCTACAACGCACAGGATTTGAGTTATTCAATTCAGGGGACTTGTATAAAGTATTGTATGTTGTCCAGTGTCCATAAGGACAGAGGGGTTGGTACTCGTACTATATTCTGTTTACTTGTGACTTTTCCAGTATTAAACAAGTGTTTGGTAGAAATACAAGGTCCAAGTTTGGAGAAGTTATAGGTACAAGAATAAAGTAGAGAACCATGTTATGTAAGTATCAGGATTCTTCAAGGTAATCGAAGAAGTAGGTACTTGTGTTTGGTATTCAGCTGATAGTAATGGTTTTGAGAACTTGTTTCTCTTTCAGGTTACTCATATCTGGATGCACTCCTAAGTTGAGTAATGCTGATCGGCCACTCTCCATTTTGTTGACATGCACTGAAGACAGCTGCATGATTTGAATCTGGTTCCAATTAAATCAGTGCCTTTGTTTCTATATTATATATAGATGGTTCATATCTTAACGATGTTAAGCTATATGGAGTTGTCTGGCTTATGCTTAAAACCAAACTCTGGACATACTCAAGGCACATTTCTTTAATGGCAGTTTGTGGGTTATCCCGGGCTATGACGAGGGATAACTTTCTACCATCTGGATGATCAATAGTGATATTGTTCTTGACTCGCCACAGTTTTAGTAAAATGGATTTTTCAGAAAACAGTAGTGGGAGTATGGTAGAACTGGAAGTGATTCCAGAACCACAAACGTTTACTGAAAATTTAATAGAACCTAAACATTCAATCAGGATTGACATTCCATTATCCACTCCGCAGATATGGTGGGTAACCTCAGGCGCCTGAGAGGTACTCCGGTATCCTCAAGGACGGTGACAGGGAGGTTCTTGTTAACCCAGACTTGCTATTACTGTTGTTCTAGACTATGAGACCCGGCAGGAGGATGAGTATAGCGTCGTTCTAAACCAGCTTTAGAAATGCACGTGTATATGACACTGCCAAAGGGTTGTTGTAGTCAGTGGGAGCAGCGGAAGCATAGTGGACAAGTATCTCGTGTCTATTTATAGAATAAAGCAGATATAGCGGAGATTGATCATCTATTTTTGATGTGAAAGTCATGGGCTTTGACTTCATCAAGATATGAGATGGATCTGTTAAGAAGGGAGTAGGGTGTGATATCCTGGTATTTGGATGACATGCACGTTGTAGGAAGTGAAATTCCTATATTACGACCAGTTATACTGTGGTTGTCACACAGTGTTTTCTCCACATAGGATTTGGATATTATATCTGGCATTCTGATTACTTGATCTATGGTTTTAGATCTAGATTTGGGTAGTTTCCCAATCTGATTCTTTGACTCTATTCTAAAGGTGTTTTAGAATGGACGATTCCTGGCATGGTAGCGTACCTGCAGGTGATGGAGTCACCTTCTCTGAAGGTATCTTACAGACTAAAGAGGAGAGGGATGTGCATGATTGGCATATCACTTGCTTAGGCAATTAAGTCAATCATAAGATGTCAAGTACCACACATGTAACGTTTTAGAAATCGTTTTGCAAATTTTCTGTTTTTAGGGCAAAATAGTCGGTATTTTCCGTTTTAACCCGATTGTGATCAAACTTCAATATAAACTTGCCGGCAGCTAATATAGCTAGAATAAAGCTAGTGCGCGAACTTTGGGGGTCAATGGGAAGTTTTGGTTCATATAGATTTTTTCCCTTATAAAATATTATTTTAATGCTTTATTTGTACACTTTATTAGTGATTATTACTTTTTGGCTTTGGTTAATTACTACTAATGTGGTTTTATTCTAATCTAATCACTCGATATTTTGTTAAACCATTCATTCCAAATATCTAGATATTTTATGTTTAAAATGAATTTTTAAAGAAAAGAAAAGAAAGAAAAAGGTGGCATTTGCATTAAATGTGCATTAAATGATTTTTTTGCTAGAAACTTCTCCACAATTTCCACAAAATACACCCCCCTCCATATTGGCCGGCCCTCACTCTTTCCTTGGCTGCCCTTTTCTTTTCTCTCCCCATTTCATCTCATTTTGCTTCAAATAAATCACTAAAAATCCAAATAAATTCATACAAACTCAAATATAATCATTTTCCTTCATTATTGAACTCAAAACTAGCTTGGATCTTCATTCTAGTGAGGATTTTGGAGGCTAAAGTTTGGATTTCTTCTTGTTTCAAGTGTGTTCTAGTGAGGTATAAAACCCTAACCCTAATGCTTAATTCTTGTTTTAAATACTTTAATTAGCTTAATTAGATGTTTAATTTAAGTTTTTAAATTCATATTTAGAAATTCAAGATATCATTTGATAATCAAATTAGGGTTTTGATTAGTGGTTTGGTTAAGTGATCAGTTAAGACAAATGAAAACTTAATGAAGTTGCTAATTTGTCAAATGATATTTTCCTAATCGGCTAATTAAGTTAATTAACAAACTAAACTTTTACTAATCCTAATTAGTGAAATCTAAAATTTTAGTAAAGGTTTAAATGGTTTAGCCTTGCTATTTTGAGATGTTTGTAAATTCTAGTTTTGATAAAACTTGTAGTTTTGTGCTAAAATGATATGCTGCTTACTAGATTTCGGTAAGTTTTATGCGTGTGTTGTGAATGCGTGATCGGTACGATCAGAGTCTAGGCTTGGTAGTTGTATCGCTTTGCGTTCCTAGTTAGGGTCGTGCCGATATCGTTCGTGTCTTTGTGTAGCTTTTGCACTTGAGTTCGTTTTGTAGTGTCGCTACGCGCGTTAGCCACTAAAGAAACACTCGATAGTATGTTTGGAGTTGTTGCGTCGGTTAAACGTAGTTGTACGTATTTTTGGTCGATTTCTTATATACGCTTGCTTTATTGTTATATGTATTCAGGATCGCAGGCGGGGACTTCGGGCGCTGCGAATAGGGGAAAGCGAGTGGTACGCTTTACTTAGCCAGGAGCATTGGTGAGTAGATTTAACATCTGTAGGGGAATCGCCCGTATGGCGTTATGCGTCCGGGATAGAGATGTTATGAATTGTCGCACATCCAATTTCATATATAGAGTTGCGCATACACCTTATTGCTTAGTTATTTGTTGTGCTTGGACTTGTACCTTTAGGACACTGCACTATTATTGACGGCTCATGTTGCACGAGCACTGATTATATGCTACGCACACCGTCAATAATTTCCATGACACGCACAACACACATACCTATATGATACTGTTTGGTTAGAGATATTGAGACATTGATTCATATTTCTTTATGCATATAACATATAGCATACCTGTATACCTACATGCTTACACATATGTCTTGACATGCTTATATGCTAGTTACCTGTATACCTATAGGGCATTTTACCATTTGCGATAGGTACATACACACATAATAACCTAGCTACATGTATAACTTGCATACATACTTCACTTATACCTGGAGAGTATATTACATCATTATTGATAGGTAGATACATATACCTTGCTATATCTTCATGTTTACACACATATCTGGTTGTAGCTACATGTCTACCTTTATTTGATGTTATATAGACTTGGAGAAATTAGGAACCGCATATATATATTTTAACTTGTTGCAGTTAAATAGCGGCTTTTCCTTTATATGCTTACATTGCAGTTTTATGTTGTATATATTATATTCATGGATTTTCGCATTGAGATATAGATTTTTCATGATGTTTTCTGGATTTGAGGACCGTGATAGTTTCATGAAATTATGTATTATTTGAAAAACCCGGTTTCTCTTGATATGATATTTCAGCAGCCACCATGAGTTTTATCAGTTCTGATATATATACCCCATGCAAGGAGCGTCCTAGGCCATGTGAGGGTATATGGTGGGGCTCGGTATGGTTCCCCTCAGCAAGATGATCGACGGTCTATGCCGATTGAGCCTAGAAGGTGGGCAAGTACCTACCGGTGACAGTACCAATGACTCGGCGGTTATCGTTGGGATACCGACGGGAGTCATGTGCGTATGGATACGTCGAGAGGCGAGGGTCAGAGCTAGGCACTCGAGATTTCGGTATAGCATATGATACGTACCTATCAGGGGGCCAGTCGTGGTGACAGGACCTGATAGATCAGTATTTTGTGTCGATGCTTGACACTTGGTTTCCATGATATTTTACTCCTAAGTATATATAACAGTAGAATGGGACGCTGTTATATATGCATATATATATATATATTAGTGGAATAGGACGCTAATATATATGTATACATATAAATTCATATACTTCATCTTAATTATTTATGCAAATATACTTAGGATATATGAGATTCACTTGATATTGGATTTGGGATATAGCAGATTCATTTGAGATTGGATACAGGATATATATGAGATTGCTGATTTTGTACATTCAGGATAGATGATATTTACTTGATATTGTACATTCAGGGTTTGTGAGACTTACATGATGTGAGAGCCAATTTGGGGGGCTGATTTGAGGAATTGGGATTTGGATTGTCTTGATGGACTTTGGTCCTACCACGATGTCAGGATTCCGTGGAAATGACATGTTTCATTCTATACTCCACATTTATTGTTTATGCACTGCTTCATGTATTAATAGTACCTGATAGAGTACCTTCCATGACTGTTGCATTTACGTACTTTATTTTATATCCATTGCTTTATGTATTTGTTGTACCTGCTAGAATACCTTTCATGACTGTTACATTTATACATTGTCATATCATTGTTTCATGTATTAGTTGTACCCGATGGGGTACATTACATGACTGTTGCATACATATTGTCATATTACTGCTTCATGTATTAGTGATACCTGCTAGTGTACCTTTCACGACTATTGCACACATATGACTTTTATTGCTATTAGCTTTCCTATGTTAGATTCACGCTGTACGTGCATACTTGCGATTATCTGCATATGTTTTTTACTATTCACGAGTTGGCAACTCACCCCCGTTGTGCCACAGTGTTTTGCAGGTTTTTCCCCAGAGTAGTCGAGGCAGGCTATTCATCTATCACATCACCTTTTGCAGCGGATACCGTTTCAGCTCACAGTGTGCGGTTTTGCTTAGGTGGGTTTTGCGGCTATCCAAAGTTGTTTATTGTATATTCATTGTATCCATGTACTCTCTATCTACCATTATCATGTATGACTTAGAGACTTGATGTGAGGACGATATTATATTATTTTGTGACTTGGAGGTCTTTTATGCAGTTTTACTTCTATCGTCTTTTATTTCTTCGCTACGGCATCGTATATCTGTTGTGGTGGTTGTTTTCCGCTGTTGGGCGTGGATTTGCTCCTGTTGGGTATGCTTTACTTATATTTATGTTGTACCCATTTTTGGGGTTAGTTTTTACAAAGGAGGTGCTGCCAAAATTTTAAAGGAAGAAAAGTTGGACTTTAAAGAATTTAGGTTGAGATTTCAAAGGTTTTGAAAATGCTATTATCACTTTCTTACTACTTTTGATGGTTTAGATTGCTGGGTTTTCGGCTTACTTAAATTGCATTACGCCTGTAGACGTTGCGTAGTTTAAGAGTTGTCACGTGCCAATTTCGGGTCGTGACAAAGTTGGTATCAGAGCGCTAGATTTTACCTTTCGGAGTGTAGGATGACTTTGGTATGATGGAGTAGGTGGCTTAAGCAGAGTAACGTAGTGTGTGTATGTCCGCGGCATACTCACGATGCGGTACTCCGCCTAAAGTGACCTAAGTACTAATTGCTTGAAATTCCTTCCTTGATGATACATATCCTTGTGATTCGATTTCCGTGTTCATATCGAATCTTATTTCCATTTATAACCTTTGCCGCCGATGACTATAGGGACTCAGAGAGGTGCAGCGAGGGCCGAGGTCAGAATTGACTCGGGTGGGATGAGGACTGACCAGGATGGCATGCTCGTTGCACTGGAGCAGATGGATCCGCCTTCGACAGATCGTATCGCTAAGCTTGTGGCAGAGATGCAGGACTTGCGCCAGACGATGAGGTCTTGGGTTGAGGCCAGTAGAGTGCAGCTACATGAGGTTGTCATCCCTGTTACCCAGTTGTTCCTTGCGATCAGCACTCAGCATAGTGTTACGTAGACCGCACCAATGGATGCAGCCCTAGTTGATGTGGCACGTCTTCCAGAGACTTTGGGAGTTCCGGAACAATGGAGGACTCGTGCAGGTGTACCAGCCCAGAGACAGAGGTTCAGTCGTCGAGACAGATTTCATGACCGTCGCGGGAGTAGCGGAGGCTTAGGACGAGGAGAGTCGTGTTAGCTAGATTAGCCGTTTGTTGTGTTAATTTCTGTCAGCGATTCTATTGTTGTGCGACACGTATTTCGGTAGTGTGCCAATCGGATAGGAGATAAAGATTTGTCCGTCGTTTTGATCCTTCTAGATATGTTGGATTTGACGTTCTCCTGGGCACGGACTGGTTAGCTACGTGCTATGCGTCTGTGGACTGCCGTGAGGAAACAGTCAGGTTTTGTTTTCCCGGCGAGTAAGTTCTTGTTTTGCAGGGGGAAAGTGGTGCCGCCCATCACAGCTTGAATTCAGCCTTTTTCGCTAGTAGGCTTTTGAGGAGAGGATGTCGAGGATTCTTGGCGTTCATTCGTGATACCGGATCCACAGTGGGTTTGTTGGACCGGGTTCCTATCGTGCGAGAGTTTTCCAACGTTGTTCCAGATGAGCCGGCGAAGCTTAGGGAGCTTAAAGATCAGCTGCAGAGTTGTTTGTTGGGGGTCTTGTGCGTCTGAGTGTTTCGCTTCGAGGAGCTCCTATTCTGTTCGTCAGGAGAAAGACGGCAGTTTGAAGTTGTGGTTGATTGATCGTCAATTGAACCGGCTTACGGTGCGGATAGGTATCCTTTACCTCACATTGACGATTTCTTCGACCAACTCCAGAGTGTGAGACATTTTCTAAGTTTGTTTGGGATCAGGTCATCATTTGTTGCGGGTTCGGAGTGATGACATTCCAAAGACTGCTTTGTGCACGCTATGGGATTTATGTGTTTTGGTCGTGTCGTTGGACTCACCAATGCCCTAGCAGCATTCGTGGATGTGATGAACCAGATTTTTTCAGGCCGTTCCTCGACCAATTTATTGTTGTGTTATTGATAACATTCTGGTCTATTCCAATGTGTCGTGAGGAACAGGAGCAGCACTTGAGGATTTGCTTTGCAGACATTGGGAGAGCCCCAGTGGTTTGCTAAATTCTCGGAGTGTTCCTTCAGGCTTGATTGTGTTGGCTCCTAGGTCTTGTAGTTACGGGAGACGGTTTTCGTATGGTCCCGAGGAAGATCGAGGCCGTACAGCTTTGGCCCAGGCTTGTGTACGGACGGTGGTCCGCAGATTTTTGGGCTTAGCAGGTTTTTACCGCCGTTTCGTGCAGGATTGCTTATGTATCGCTGCACCGTTGACTGGACTGACCGGAAAAGAGGTTCTTTTTCCTTGGACTGAGGCATGCGTATGGAGTTTTCGGCAGTTGAAGACTCGGTTGACAACTGCACCAGTTCTTTCTTTGCTTTCTGGTTCGGGCGACTTTGTTGTTTAACTGTGATGTTTCGCGAGTGGGGCTTGATTTTGCACTGATGTGGAACTATAGAGTTATCGCTTATGCTTCCCGACAGTTGGAGGAAGTACGAGCAGGATATCCCACTCATGATCTGGAGATGGCCGCGGTGGTCGTGCGTTGAAGATCTGAGGACACTACTTGTTCGGAGAGTCGTGTCAGATTTTCACGGACCACCAGAGCTTAATGTACATCTTTCTGCAGCGGGTTTTGATTGTTGAGACAGTTTTCTGCAGATTTACAGTTCTTGTGCGATCGTTGAGTACAGCTTATGTTGCCTCTACTGAGGGGACAGCTTGCTCATGTCCGCGTCCGACCACTTTTCTTTAATCGCTTTCGCGAGGCACACCCCGCCGATGCTCGTTCGTCAGAGATTCTTGAGCATACTCGGCCGGGTAAAGATTCGGAGTCCTTGATTTGTGACCAGATGTGCTATGTTTAGGGATGCGTTTATGTATACCTGTTGTTGATGGGCAGAGACGCGAAATCCTAGAGGAGGCACATCAGTCAGCTTTCGGTGTTCATTCAAGTTCCACCAATTTGTAGCGTGACTTGTAAGATAGTTACGGGTGGACAAGGATGAAGAGTGAAGTTTCGAATTTCGTTTCAAGGTGTCTGTCTTTTTGTGAGCTAAGGTTGAGCATCTGAGACCGGCTGGAGAGTTGCAACTTTTAACCGTTCCGGAATGGGAATGAGAGTAGATCTCCACGAATTTCTTTATGGTGTCTACCCAGGTCTGGTTAGGGTATGACTCCATTTGGGTTTTTGTTGTCCGTTTTGCTTAGTTTGCTCTGTTGTTCTTTATTAAGTTTGTGCGTTTGTTCGGAGTTCCTTCATATGTTGTATCCAATGCAGGCACCCTGTTCGCTTGCCGTCTTAGGCAGAAGCTTCAGGAAGCCTTGGGCACTGGTTGAGCTTTAGCTCCGCTTTCCATCCGTTGGCTGGTGGTTAGACAGAACGGACTATACAGACTCTGCGGAATATGCTTATTGTGTGCGTACTTTGTTATTGGCAGTTGGGATCGTCACTTTCCATTGTTAGGATTCTCCTTCGATAGCAGTTATCAGGAGACATTCCAATTGGTAACCTTTAGGTTTTGTTTGGTAGGTCGTGTCGATCGCCAGTCTGTTTCTCTGACTCTACGGGAGTAGGATTTTTGGACCCCAGCTAGTCTAGAGACTTCGGAGATGATCCAGTTGGTTCAGGTCAGGATGAGGATAGCCCAGTGCAGACAGAGGTCTTATGCCGACCGTGGTGGTCGCAGACTTGAGTTTGCAGTGGGAGATCATGTATTCCTACGGATTTTTCCGATGAATGACGTGTTGAGTTTTGGGAATCTTATCCCAGGATTGTAGGTCCTTTTGAGATCCTTAAAGCGAGTTAGTTCCGTTGCCTATAAATTGGCACTTCCGCCCAGATTATTGAGTATTCACCCGTTTTTCCTTGTGTCGATACTTCGCAATTACCTTCATGACCTTCTCACGTAATTCAGTTCCAGAACAATCTTTTGGATGCGATTTTTCATTCACCAGAAGTCGATAGTTTTTATGGATTGGTAGGTGGAGAGACTTCGGTCAAGGGTCTTTCTATATGTGAAGGTTCTTAGGCGTAGCCGTATAGTGAGACGATCACTTGGGAGGCTGCGAGCGAGATTTGGGAGTTTTTGTACTCGTCTCTTTGAAGGTACGCTTAGTGAGAATTTTAAATTCGGGGACTGAATTTAATTAAGGGGGGAAGACTGTAACGTTTTAGAAATCGTTTTGCAAATTTTCCGTTTTTAGGGCAAAATAGTCGGTATTTTCTGTTTAAACCCGATTGTGATCAAACTTCAATATAGACTTGCTGGCACCTAGTTTAGCTAGAATAAATCTAGTGCGTGAACTTTGGGGGTCAATGGGAAGTTTTGGTTCACATAGATTTTTTCCCCCAAAAAATATTATTTTAATACTTTATTTGTACACTTTATTAGTGATTATTACTTTTTGGCTTCGGTTAATTACTACTAATGTAGTTTTAGGCTAATCTAATCACTAGATATTTTGTTAAACCATTCATTCCAAATATCTAGATATTTTATGTTTAAAATGAATTTTTAAAGAAAAGAAAACAAAGAAAAAGGTGGTATTTGCATTAAATGTGCATTAAATGATTTTATATTGCTAGAAACTTCTCCACAATTTCAACAAAATACCCCACTACATATTGGCTGGCCCTCACTCTTTCCTTGGCTGCCTTTTCTTTTCTCCCCCCATTTCATCTCATTTTGCTTCAAATAAATCACTAAAAATCGAAATAAATTCATACGAACTCAAATATAATCATTTTCCTTCATTCTTGAACTCAAAACTAGCTTGGATCTGCATTCTAGTGAGAATTTTGGAGGCTAAAGTTTGGATTTCTTTTTGATTCAAGTGTGTTCTAGTGAGGTATAAAACCCTAACCCTAATGCTTAATTCTTGTTTTAAATACTTTAATTAGCTTAATTAGATGTTTAATTTAAGCTTTTAAATTCATATTTAGAAATTCAAGATATTATTTGATAATCAAATTAGGGTTTTGATTAGTGGTTTTCTTAAGTGATAAGTTAAGACAAATGAAAACTTAATCAAGTTGATAATTTGTTAAATGATATTTTCCTAATAGGCTAATTAAGCTAATTAACAAACTAAACTTTTGCTAATCCTAATTAGTGAAATCTAAAATTTTAGTAAATGTTTAAATAGTTTAACCTTTCTATTTTGAGATGTTTGTAAATTCTAGGTTTGATAAAACTTGTAGTTTTGTGCTAAAATGATATGCTGCTTACTAGATTTCGGTATGTTTTACGCTTGGGTTTCTTTTGACGTTGCGACGTTAATTATATCGATTCCACGTTTATTAGTGTGTTGTCAATGCGCGATCGGTATGATCAGGGTCTAGGCTTGGTAGTTGTATCAGTTTGCGTTCCTAGCTAGGGTCGTGCCGATGTCGTTCGTGTTTTTGTGTAGCTTTTGCTCTTGAGTTCATTTCGTAGTGTCTCTACGCGTGTTAGCCACTAAACAAACACTCGAGAGTATGTTTGGAGTTGGTGCGCTGGTTAAACGTAGTTGTACGTATTTTTGGTCGATTGCTTATATACGCTTGCTTTATTGTTATATGTGTTCAGGATCGCAGGCGGGGACTTCGGGCGCTGCGAACAAGGGAAAGCGAGTGGTAGGCTTAACTTAGCCAGGAGCGTTGGTGAGTAGGTTTAACATCTACAGGGGAATCGCCCGCATGGTATTATATGTCTGGGCTAGTGATGTTATGAATTGTCACATATCCTATTTCATATGTAGAGTTGCGCATACACCTTATTACTTAGTTATTTGTTGTGCTTGGACTTGTATCTTTAGGAAACTGCACTATTATTGACGACTCATGTTGCACGAGCACTGATTGTATGCCACACACACTGTCAAAATTTGCCATGACACGCACAACACACATACCTATATGATACTATTTGGTTAGGGACATTGAGATATTGATTCATATTTCTTTATGCATATGACATATAGCATACATGTATACTTATATGCTTACATATATGCCTCGACATGCTTACATGCTAGTTACCTATATACCTATAGGGCATTGTACCATTAGCGATAGGTACATACACACATAATAACCTAGCTACATGTATAACTTGCATACATACTTCACTTATACCTGGAGGGTATATTACATCATTATTGATAGGTAGATACATATACATTGCTATACCTTCATGTTTACACACATATCTGGTTGTAGCTACATGTCTACCTTTATTTGATGTTATATAGACTTGGAGAAATTAGGAACCGTATATATATATTTTAACTTGTTGCAGTTAAATAGCGGCTTTTCCTTTATATGCTTACATTGCAGTTTTATGTCGCATATATTATATTCATGGATTTTCACATTGAGATATGGATTTTTCATGATGTTTTCTAGATTTGAGGACCGTGGTAGTTTCATGAAATTATGCATTATTTGAAAAACCCGGTTTCTCTTGATATGATATCTCAGCAGCCACCATGAGTTTTATCGGTTCTGATATATATACCCCATACGAGGAGCGTCGTGGGCCATGTGAGGGTACATGGTGGGGCCCGGTACGGTTCCCCTCGGCAAGATGATTGACGGTCCATGCCGATTGAGCCTGGAAGGTGGGCAAGTACCTACCGGTGACAGTACCAATGACTCGGCAGTTATCATAGGAATACCGACGAGAGTCATGTGCATATAGTTACATCGAGAGGCGAGGTCAGAGATAGGCACTCGAGCTTTCGGTATAGCGTATGATATGTACCTATCAGGGGGCCAATCGTGGTGACAGCACGTGATAGATCAGTATTTTGCATCGACGCTTGACACTTGGTTTTCATGATATTTTACTCCTAAATATATATAACAGTGGAATGGGACGCTGTTATATATATATATATATATATATATATATATATTAGTGGAATGGGACTGTCACGCCTCGCTTCCCAGAGTGCTCTAAGATAGGCACATGACAGAGCCAACCATGCTACCTGTGGATAGGAAACATCCCTCCACAGTCACATTACGGCTGTCTAGAGATATCAAGAACAGGAAAATAAAATAAACTATCTAGTACATGTCCATGAGCCAGAATAATCGAGTCAAGAAATAATATGCGGAAGTAATAAATCCAAAGGATAAAAACATCTGGAAAGGAAAATATAACTAAACTGGATCATCACTGCTCGGCCTAACGGCGGAAATACTCTCGATCAGCCTGCGACAAAGGTAGAGGATCTGGGCCATGCAAAACCCAGACGTCAGTGCGTCATAATATCAACAATAATATAATCAGGAGATAACAAGACGTGCAGGCATGAGTATGAACAGTAATAAGAGTATAACAGTAACACGAATAAGGAACAGTGAAGGGTATAAGCACATGTGACGTGTGGTGAGTAATCTGAACTAACTACTGGGTTAACTACTCTCAAGTCTTTGAAATCAATTTGATGAATCGTCGATGTAACTCAATAATATCCCTTGCATGCCCGGGACCACGGTCTTGACTCTCGGGCTGAATCCGAGACGTGCCGCTAGGCAGTAAACAGGTAACATGTAAAGACGAATGATGTCAGCAGCATCATCCCGGGGCTGGCCTAGCCCGTAAAACTGATCAGTATAAGCATCGAACTGTCGAGTTACAAGTCAGGTTTCATCATTGATTTCCCCATACCTCCAAGTTATGTGTTCAAGTCAGGTATTGATAAATCTGAAGCTAATGCTAACACAGGATCAAGCAGGAACAGGTTTGTCTATACAGACAACATGATATGTCCATCGGGGCAACATGTCAGGATTGTCGGCATTAGAAACAGGATCAGGTAACATGTCAAGTAGTGATATATCTGGTCATGTCAGGTAGTGTACATGTATTAAGTCGTTTCAAGTAGTGGTTTATCAGGTCATCTCAAGTAGTGCACAGGTGTCAAACGGGTGCTCATAATCAAACTGTAGCAAGTATTGAATCAAGCTGAAAATACGGATGTACAATAAAAGCATGGATGCACAAATATCGATCAGGGGTCACATCATGACAAAGTAGGATGCACAATTATCAAGCATGGTGCGCTAATACAACAGTAACATGAAATAATATGGTCTCGGCGTGCAATTAGATATGTAATAAACTGTACGGATACAGACGGATACTATAAAACTGTAAATCGGTAAAAATTTGCTGAATATTAAAACACAAGCACTATTATATATTAAATAGATATTGATATAATAATATTAACATGGATAATATATTCAAACCGATTAATAACTATAAAAGTGGTATTGATTAACCATGCACAAGAAAGTTCCGTTCAGAAATTCAGTGTCACCCTCATTTGTAAAATAGCTTAAAAATAACAAACGTTCTCCAAAAGGGACGTGTCTTATACCAAAACAAAGATAATTCAATAAGGTTTTCATTTTTATAAGTTGAAGTATCTCAGGTTGTTCCTAAAAAAAGATATGAACATTCGAAGTTGAAAGTTTGCTGCTGGAATTTCCCTGGACAGCAGTTTAAAGATATTTTCATTTGCATTTTACGTTTTTTAAACAATTTATTTTGCAAGTAAATATTTCATAGAGTAATAGTATTCTGAGTTATCTTCGTAACTAACTAAAGAAAATATACTAATTATTTTTCTATGATTTATAATGAATTTTATAAGGTAAGGTGTACAGTAAATTTCAGATTTGTCGTATCCGCTTCGCAACGACGTTTCATGTGTAAACTATAATATTTTCATTGTATAACATTATAAAATGCAGATTATAAAGTAATTAAAGAAAATAATAAGAAATATTACGACGATATATATTTTAAATGATATGTATGCAAACGGGTATCCGAAAACGGTAAAACTTTAATATGGATGTACAGTGCAATCAACATGTGATATTTTTATTCATATGGATGCAAAATAAGATATATAGCATGTAGCAAGATGAATTAGCATGCGACTAGATATATAAATATTGATATGGATGCATACGGATGTCCGAAGACAGTAAAACTGTAAAATGGTAATGTGGGATGCATACCTAAACATTATGTGATATTATTATTCAAATGGGTGCAATATATTGTAGTCTAGCATGTAACAAGATAAATTTTCATGCACTAGATACGAAATAAATTATACGAATGCAAAAGGATGTCGTAAAACAGTAAAATGATAACAGGGGATGTACAATACACTAAACATGAAATATTATTATTAATATGGATGTAGTATATATCATAGCATGTAGCAAGATAAACTTGCCTCGATCGAATCACGCGACGGATACGCACGGCACGTCCGACGTCGGTAAATCGTCGCAACACACACACGGCACGCGGAACAGGTCCAGGCAAGGCAAGAGGGTGATCACACAGGCAAGGTACGTTCACTGGATCACTCGGATCGTCAGCGACGAGCACGACTCCGGCGGTAATAACCGGAATCAAGAAACAAGATCAAGAAAAAGAAAGAAGAAGAAAAGGCTGTGTATTAAATAAGGAAGGAAATATATATATATATATATATATATATATATAAATATATATATGCAGAGGAGAGAGAGAGAAAGGGGTTGTTAGTTTGTTAGGAAATTAGTTTAGATTTAAATTTAAAAAAAATCTTTTATTAGTTAACTAAATTTTAATTTGTATCAGTTTATAAAATTAATATTATATAAATAAAATTTGATATTCTGGTAAATACAAACATAGTCCAAAATATGCCCGGGTCGGGTCTAAAATTCAGTTTTAAAATACGAAAAATATACATGTCGACCAAAATTGAAGTTGGATATCCGGGTAACGAAAAATGCATACCCCCAAGAACGAATGCGCGCACGTGCACGTAGTCATCCAAACAAGTCCGTTTCACTGAACGGGACGAGAACAAGATACGCGGATGCTACCACAGGGTTAGGGATATCATGCAGTCCATGCAATGTATTTTTAAAAATTTTTATGTGACTTAAAATATTATATTAAAATGCAGATGCTAGATAAAATGCGAGTATGCAATGTACAAATAAATGAAAGTGCACGAGTCCATGTAACAAGTCAGGATAAATCATAAATATGAATCAAGACTGGTTTCAAGCATGCGGGTTGGGTCGGATGCAAATACAAATGTCAAATATACTATTCGCACCCAAAACACAATAAATCAAGAAAATACCATAAATAAAGAATACTAGAATTGGTATAAATGAACTAGAATGTTACATTATACCCAACTACAAAAAGAATTTCGTCCTCGAAATTCCCAAAACAAGAAAAGATGGACAATCAAGAATCTACTAGAACAGGTGTGGAAACTTTTGTCGAATCTCGTCTTCTCGTTCCAAAGTCGATTCTCCGTGCGAGCGATTTCCCCAAGAAACAAGTACAAGAGGGATAACCTTGTTCTTAAGGACCTTTTCTCTTCGATCAACAATCGACATCGATCGTTCCTCAATGGTTAAATCCTCCCTTACAGTCCGCTCCGAATGATCCAGCTTGTATGTTTCATCTCGAACATACTTATAGAGTTGAGATACATGAAACACGTCATGAACATTTGCCAAAGATTGCGGTAAAGCCAATCGATATGCCACTTCTCCAACACGCTCCAAAATCTCGAAAGGCCCAACGAATCGAGGACTAAGCTTTCCTCGACTCCCAAAACGAGTCACTCCTTTAATAGGTGATATCTTCAAGAATAACACATCACCAACAGCGAACTCTAGAGGTCTTCTCGATGTATCGGCCTAACTCTTCTGCCGATCTTGTGCTGCCTTCATGTGATTCCGGATAGTATTAAATTTCTCTACTGTTTGCACGATCAAATCCGGTCCCAACAATCTTCGTTCTCCAACATCGTCCCAAAAAACAAGTGAACGACACTTGCGACCATACAATACTTCGAATGGAGCCATCTGAATAGTCGTCTGAAAGCTGTTGTTGTAAGAAAACTCCACCAAGTGTAAATGATCCTCCCATGAACCCTTGAAGTCCAACATGCAAGCTCTCAACATATCTTCAAGAGTATGGATCGTTCTCTCCGACTAGCCATCTGTCTGATGATCATAAGCAGTGCTAAAGTTCAATCACGTCCCCAAACTTTCTTGTAAACTCCTCCAGAAGTGCGATAAGAATCGGGTGTCACGGTCGGACATGATGCTCACAGGTACTCCATGCAATCTCACAATCTCCTACATGTACCGTTCTGCCAACGCTTCCGTTGATTGACCAATTCGAAATTGTATGAAATGAGATGCCTTGGTTAATTGATCTATAATCATCCAAACTGCATTGTTACCCTTTGGACTCCTCAGTAAAGCTGTCACGAAATCCATGGTTATAAGATCCCACTTCCATTGAGGATTCGGAAGTGGTTGCAATAAACCAGCAACCCTTTGATGTTCAGCCTTAACTTGCTGACACACCAAGCACTTCGCTACAAAGCGAGCAATTTCCCTTTTCATGCCTTCCCACCAGAAATACTGTCGTAGATCGCGGTATATCTTCGTGCCTCCTGGATGTACAGAATATGTGGAACTGTGCGCCTCCTTCATCACTTCTTCACGAATGTCTCCTTTTGGCACACATAAATGGCTACCATATCGCAACGAACCATCTTCATGGATTAACAAGTCCGTTCGAAGTCCAGCTTCAACCTGTTCTCGAAACTTCTTCAATCTTGGGTCCTGTGAGTGCGCTGCTTTAATATTATCGATCAACGACGACTGTACTTGCAGCTGCATCAACTGTCCTGAAGAATGCGGCAGCACGATCTCCAACTCAAATCTCCGAAAGTCTTTGATAAGCTCCTTCTGTGCAGTCAACATCCGAATTGCTAGCAACCGGCTAAGCACATTCGGCACAACATTAACTTTCCTCGGATGGTACTTAAGATCAAGATCATAGTTAGCCATCAGCTCCAACCATCTACGCTGCCTCATGTTATGCTCTTTCTGTGTGAACACGTACTTCAGGCTTTTGTGATCGGTGAATACTTCATCCCTTTCGCCCAATAAGTAGTGTCTCCAAGTCTTCAAAGCGAAAATCACAGCTGCTAGCTCCAAATCATGAGTTGGGTAATTCTTCTCATGGATCTTCAACTGTCTCGATGTGTAAGCTATAACTTTCCCATGCTGCATCAAAACACAT
The DNA here is from genome assembly GCA_030015575.1 of Agapanthus africanus. Lineage (NCBI taxonomy): Eukaryota > Viridiplantae > Streptophyta > Magnoliopsida > Asparagales > Amaryllidaceae > Agapanthus > Agapanthus africanus. The sequence continues at coordinate 546,700,075 of JASDDO010000024.1, read as the reverse complement.
CCCAAACCTTTCCCAGATGCGTTGCTGTGAATCACCAATCCTCCGGAATTGTCTGGTACGGTCAAAATAGGAGCGGTTATCAATCTCTGCTTCAACGCCTCAAAAGCTGACGCATATTTATCCGTCCATACTAACGGTACTTCGTTACGCGTAAGCTTAGTCAAAGGCTCAGCCAAACGAGCAAAATTCTCCATGAACTTTCTGTAATATCCGGCAAGTCCAAGAAAACTTCTGATCTCTGCTACATTCTTCGGAATCGGCCAATCTTGAACTGCTGCAATCTTCTCAGGATCAACGGCGATTCCATCTCCGGATACAACATGCCCCAAAAACTTCACTTCTTCAAGCCAAAACTCTCACTTGCTCATCTTTGCATACAATCTTTCTTGCCTTAATGTCTGCAGTGCAATCTTTAAGTGTTCTGCATGCTCCTCTAGGCTCCTCGAGTAGACCAGAATATCATCGATGAACAACCACTATAAACTGGTTTAAGAACGGTGAAAAGATTCGGTTCATCAAGTCCATAAATATCGCCGGTGCATTCGTGACTCCAAATGGCATCACTAAATACTCGCAGTGTCCATACCGAGTTCGGAACGCAGTCTTGCAAATATCTTCTGATTTAACTCGGACCTGATGATATCCGGATCGCAAATCCAGCTTCGAGAATACCCTCACGCCACTAAGTTGCTCGAACAATTCGCCAATGCGAGGGATTGGGTACTTGTTCTTAATATTCACCCGGTTTAATTCTCGATAATCGATGCACATCCTCCTTGTGCCATCTTTCTTCTTTACTAGAAGAACTGGAGCTCCCCAGGGTGAATTACTGCTTCGAATCCAACCCTTCACTAGCAATTTAGTAACCTGCTTCTTTACTTCTTCCAACTCCACTGGTGCCATTTGATAGTACGTCTTTGAGATTGGCGTTGCACCAGGAACAAGATCGATCGCGAACTCCACATCTCGTTTTGGCGGCAAACCCGAGATGTCCTCGAACACGTCCATGAACTCTCGAACCACAGCTGGCGCTTCCTCCTTATCAACTTCCATTGTCGAAAGAACCTGTTTATCAGCCTAGCTCTAAACTCGACTGGCCCGACAGAACTGCTACCTCCAGCAAAACAAACTCCGGATGTCCGAGAATCTGGAAAATCACTTTCTTTACCCTACAATCAATGTGAGCCTGGAAAGTGCCGAGAAAGTCCATTCCCAAGACAACATCATAGCTGCCGGTATCAATCACCAAGAAATCTGCAAAACATGAACTGGTAAGCAATGAAACTGAGAGAACCACGGTAATAAAAAGACCATGGAACAAGGAAATAAATCAAGACCAGGAATCCAAGTTACTTATATAGAGTACCTCATTGTAACCATGCTGCAGTTCATGGGTACAATCACATAACTCCGTTCAAGTCGTCCAAATCCTAGTATCAGAATAAAAAGAAACAATAGGGAACCATAAGGTTTCAAGTCGAGATGCAAAGTTGTTTTCATATCGTTAAGATAAAGGATCAAGAGAAAGATAAGATTCAAGAATCATGAGAACAAGGTGGCAGGACATGTTCCTAATTACGAGTTTTCTGATTCGTGTATTGGGTCCAATACCCAACTACAAAAGAATCAAACCCGATTAACCTATATCCTATGGTTCTGATACCAAACAAACCCTGTCATGCCCCGCTTGCCAGAGTGCGCTAAGATAGGTACGTGACAGAGCCAACCATGCTACCTGTGGATAAGAAACATCCCTCCACAGTCACATTACGGCTGTCTAGAGATATCAAGAACAGGAAAATAAAATAAACTATCTAGTACATGTCCATGAGCCAGAATAAACGAGTCAAGAAATAATATGCGGAAGCAATAAATCTAAAGGATAAAAACATCTGGAAAGGAAAACATAACTAAACTGGATACTAACTGGATCATCACTGCTCGGCCTAACGGCGGAAATACTCCTGATCAGCCTGCGGCAAAGGTAGAGGATCTGGGCCATGCAAAACCTAGACGTCAGTGCGTCATAATATCAACAATAATATAATCAGGAGATAACAAGACATGTAGGCATGAGTATGAACAGTAATAAGAGTATAACAGTAACACGAATAAGGAATAGTGAAGGGTATAAGCACACGTGACGTGTGGTGAGTAATCTGAACTAACTACTGGGTTAACTACTCTCAAGTCTTTGAAATCAATTTGATGAATCGTCGATATAACTCAATAGTATCCCTTGCATGCACAGGATCACGGTCACGACTCTCGGGCTGAATCAAAGACGTGCCGCTAGGCAGTAAACAGGTAACATGTACAGACGAATGATGTCAGCATCATCATCCCGGGGCTGGCCTAGCCCGTAAAACTAATCAGTATAAGCATCGATCTGTCGAGTTACAAGTCAGGTTTCATCATTGATTTCCCCATACCCCCAAGTTATGTGTTCAAGTCAGGTATTGATAAATCTGAAGCTAATGCCAACACAGGAACAGGTTTGTCTATACAGACAACAGGATATGTCCATCGGGACAACATGTCAGGATTATCGGCATTAGAAACAGAATCAGGTAACATGTCAAGTAGTGATATATCAGGTCATGTCAGCTAGTGTACATATATCAATTCATGTCAAGTAGTGATGTATCAGGTCATGTCAAGTAGTGCACAGGTGTCAAACGGGTGCTCATAATCAAACTGTAGCAAGTATTGAATCAAGGTGAAAGTACGAATGTACAATAAAAGCATGGATGCACAAATATCGATCAGGGGTCACATCATGACTAAGTAGGATGCACAATTATCAAGCATGGTGTGCTAATACAACAGTAACATGAAATAATATGGTCACGGCGTGCAACTAGATATGTAATAAACCGTACGGATACAGACGGATACTATAAAACTGTAAATCGGTAAAAATTTGCTGAATATTAAAACACAAGCACTATTATTTATTAAATAGATATTGATATAATAATATTGACATGGATAATATATTTAAACCGATTAATAACTATAAAAGTGGTATTGATTAACCATGCACAAGAAAGTTCCGTTCAGAAATTCAGCGTCACCCTGATTTGTAAAATAGCTTAAAAATAACAAACGTTCTCCAAAAGGATCGTGTCTTATACCAAAAAAAAGATAATTCAATAATATTTTCATTTTTATAAGTTTAAGTATCTCAGGTTGTTCCTACAAAAAGATATGAACATTCGAAGTTGAAAGTTTGCTGCTGGAATTTCCCTGGACAGCAGTTTAGAGATATTTTCATTTGCATTTTACGTTATTTAAACAATTTATTTTGCAAGTAAATATTTCATAGAGTTATAGTATTCTGAGTTAGCTTCATAACGAACTAAAGAACGTATACTAATTATTTTTCTATGATTTATAATGAATTTTATAAGGTAAGGTGTACAGTAAATTTCAGATTTGTTGTATCCGCTTTGCAACGACGTTTCATGTGTAAACTATAATATTTTCAAACTATATTTTGTATAACATTATAAAATGCAGATTATAAAATAATTAAAGATAATAATAAGAAATATTATGACGATATATATTTTAAATGATATGGATGCAAACGGGTATCCGAAAACGGTAAAACTTTAATATGGATGTACAGTGCAATCAATATGTGATATTTTTATTCATATGGATGCAAAATAAGATACATAGCATGTAGCAAGATGAATTAGCATGCGAATAGATATATATATATTAATATGGATGCATACGGATGTCCGAAGACAGTAAAACTGTAAAATGGTAATGTGGGATGCATAACTAAACACTATGTGATATTATTATTCAAATGGGTGCAATATATTGTAGTCTATCATGTAACAAGATAAATTTGCATGCACTAGATACGAAATAAATTATACGGATGCAAACGGACGTCGTAAAACAGTAAAATGATAATAGGGGATGTACAATTCACTAAGCATGAAATATTATTATTTATATGGATGTAGTATATATATCATAGCATGTAGCAAGATAAACTTGCCTCGATCGAATCACGCGATGGATACGCACGGCACGTCCGACGTCGGTAAATCGTCGCAACGCATACGCAGCACGCGGGATGGGTCCAGGCAAGGCAAGAGGGTGATCACACAGGCAAGATACGTTCACTGGATCACTCGGATCGTCAGCGACGAGCACGGCTCCGGCGGTAATCACCGGAATCAAGAAACAAGATCAAGAAAAAAAAGAAGAAAGAAGAAAAAGAAGTAAGAAGAAGAGGCTGTGTATTAAATAAGGAAGAAAAAATAAATAAATAAAATATATATAAATATATATATGCAGAGGAGAGAGAGAGAGAAAGGGGTTGTTAGTTTGTTAGGAAATTAGTTTAGATTTAAATTTAAAAAAATCTTTTATTAGTTAACTAAATTTTAATTTGTATCAGTTTATATAATTAATATTATATAAATAAAATTTGATATTCTTGTAAATACAAATATAGTCCAAAACATGCCCGGGTCAGGTCTAAAATTCAGTTTTAAAATACGAAAAATATACAGGTCGACCAAAATTAAAGTTGGATATCCGGGTAACGAAAAATGCATACCCCCAAGAACGGATGCACGCACGTGCACGTAGTCATCCAAACAAGTCCGTTTCACTGAACGGGACGAGAACAAGATGCGCGGATGCTACCACAGGGTTAGGGGTATCATGCAGGCCATGCAATATATTTTTAAAATATTTTATGTGACTTAAAATGTTATATTAAAATGCAGATGCTAGATAAAATGCGAGTATGCAATGTACAAATAAATGAAAGAGCACGAGTCCATGTAACAGGTCAGGATAATTATAAACATGAATCAAGACTGGTTTCAAGCATGCGGGTCGGGTCTGATGCAAATACAAATGTCAAATACACTATTCACACCCAAAACATAATAAATCAAGAAAATACCATAAATAAAGAATACTAGAATTGGTATAAATGAACTAGGGTGTTACAGGGACGCTAATATATATGTATACATATAAATTCATATACTTCATCTTAATTATTCTTGCAAATATACTTAGCATATATGAGATTCACTTGATATTGGATTTAGGATATAGGAGATTCAATTGAGATTGGATGCAGGATATATATGAGATTGCTGATTTTGTACATTCAGGATAAATGAGATTTACTTGATATTGTACATTCAGGGTTTGTGAGACTTACATGATGCGAGAGCCAATTTGGGGGGTTGATTTGAGGAATTGGGATTTGGATTGTCTTGATGGACTTTGGTCCTACCACGATGTCAAGATTCCATGGAAATGACATGTTTCATTCCATACTCCACATTTATTGTTTATGCACTGCTTCATGTATTAGTAGTTCCTTATAGAGTACCTTCCATGACTGTTGCATTTACATACTTTATTTATATGCATTGCTTCATGTATTAGTTGTATCTGCTAGAGTACCTTTCATGACTGTTGCATATATACATTGTCATATCATTGTTTCATGTATTAGTTGTACCCGATGGGGTACATTAGATGACTGTTGCATACATATTGTCATATTACTGCTTCATTTATTAGTGATACCTGCTAGTGTACCTTTCATGACTATTGCACACATATGACTTTTATTGCTATTAGCTTGCCTATGTTAGATTCGCGCTGTACGTGCATACTTGCGATTACCTGCATATGTTATTTACTATTCACGGGTTGGCCACCCCCGTTGTGCCACAGTGTTTTGCAGGTTGTTCCCCAGAGTCGTTGAGGCAGGCTATTCACCTATCACATCACCTTTTGCAGCGGATACCGCTTCAGTTCACAGTGTCCGGTTTTGCTTAGGTGGGTTTTGCGGTTATCCAAAGTTATTTATTGTATATTCGTTGTATCCATGTACTCTCCATCTACCATTATCTTGTATGACTTAGAGACTTGATGTGAGAACGATATTATATTATTTTGTGACTTAGAGGTCTTTTATGCAGTTTTACTTCTATCGTCTTTTATTTCTTCGCTACGGCGTCGTATATCTGTTGTGGTGGTTGTTTTCCGCCGTTGGGCATGGATTTGCTCCTGTTGGGTATACATTACTTATATTTATGTTGTACCTATTTTTGGGGTTAGTTTTTACAAAGGAGGTGCTGTCAAAATTTTAAAGGAAGAAAAGTTGGACTTTAAAGAATTTGGGTGGAGATTTCAAAGGTTTCGAAAATGCTATTATCACTTTCTTACTAATTTTGATGGTTTAGATTGCTGGGTTTTCGGTTTACATAAATTGCGTTACGCCTGTAGACGTTGCGTAGTTTAAGGGCCATCATGTGCCAATTTCGGGTTGTGACAACACCAGATGTTGTTTTTGCACTATATGCAATAAGTTGATATATTATCCAATCCTGGAAAAACGTTCGGAAGCTGTTTATGAACATAAGTGAATGTTCTAGGGATTTGATAACAACAGCCTTCTTCGGGAGACGGTTATTGTTCCAGGCTTCCAAAGTGACCAGGATGACAGAGTGACTGTTAGAGTTATATTTTTCCCTCTTACGAGGGGCGGTAGTTTGGAAAGATGGTCCAAGCGGATAATAAGGGAGGCATGGCGCAGGATAATAATTAAATTCAGCTGACGATACAGTCTAAGAAGTTTACTGGATTTGGAGTTCATTTGTGAACTGGGTCCCATCAGACATCCAGACATATTCTGTAACAACCCTAAATTTCCTATACAAGTTTTTACAAAAAAAATTTCAAAAATCCATAAAGGGGTATTTATTGCCTGAACACAAGACTTAAGTAATTAATTAGCAATTTAATTACAAGAAGGAGCTTGTAGCTCATTGGTAATACCTTGCATTGCTGAACCAAGCCACCAGAGTTCAAATCCCATGCCTCATATTATTTTTAATATTTTTTTTGTTTTCAATTTTAGAGAAGCCCAACAGTCCACATGAGATAACTCCCAAACTTTGAACTGAACCTGAAAAACTGAAAGTACCAGTGCCTACCCCATGAGACCGCCACCTCCCTAGGCCATGACTCGGCCCGACTCGGCCGAGTCGGCCGGCGGACCGGTCGACTCATGCCGACGCCGCCGGCCGGACTCATGCCGACGCCGCCGGCCGGACTCGGCCGGACGGCCGAGTCGCCAATTAGGAATTTGTGCCTTTTGGCATTCCCATACTCCCTGCATATTTTAAATTCTGAGATCGTTTCTAGAGAGCTATGAATTCCTCAATTACTCTAATTTTTAATGATTTTTATATATCTTTTTACATTTTTAATTAAAAATCCTACACCTACCCTAACCCTAGCCTAACCCTATAAATACACCCCTACCCCTATCCTCTCATCCCAAAATTCTGAGCCAACTCTCTCAAAATTTCCAATAAACTTGTGTACTTTGAAAACGAGCGAAAGGCGAAGCTCCGGCGAAATCTACGGCGAACTTCCGGCGATCGTTTTCGGAACTACAGGCGACGACGCAATACATCGGCGATTCCCTTACTTCCATTTCACTCTCTTGTGTGATCTAAAACCCGTAAGTCCCATTTTCTATCTCTCTTTTCAATTTTAAAAATACGGATTTAGAAAACCCGACAGAATCGGAACAAATCCGATTTTCGATTCGGTTTCTTCATAAAACTCCACTTCTCGTTAATACAATTATGCTTAAACTTCCTCATGATGACTATTAAACACTAATCAACCAAATTGATCAAGTTTCAATTCATAAAATGATGGCTATTCAATTTATCATATTTTTCACTTAATACCACATTGTTTCAATTCTACATTTAACCGCATTAAACTTGCTATACCTTTAAGTAGATCACGAGATAATGACCTACCTCCTCACACACTCATATGCAACATAACACGATAACCTCGAGAACTTAGAATACGGGAAAACAAACATTTTCATTTAAATACCATTTATTTAATAAAACCATTTCTAAAAGATTTAGTATTGATACACCTTTACAAATAAATATCACTTATTATGAAAATAGGACAAGGTTGTGGGTATTCAGTCGTTTATCTAAACCTGACTTTGTGGTGTCTAGGCTAGGCAAGTGAGAAAGGTAATTTCAAAAGGCCCGTCTCACGGTGATTCGTGAGTGGATCCCTCCTTTCCTCACTTGTACTTAGCTGGCTACAATTGGCGGGAAAGAGGCGATTTGAGCTATCTCACAACTTGTCGCTTTGGACCGGTTAGGAGCAGTCTAGTTGACCTAGGAGACCCTAGAACATAGAATACGGGAAATCGATATCTTTACAAATAAATACCATTTACTTAATAAAACCGTTTTCTAAAGGATTTAGTATTTATACAATCTTTGCGAAGCGCCTCTACAACCCATTTTGGAGAACCCGTTCGGGATGGTGTGGATTATCGCACATCCTCGGGCTTAGTAGTGTGAGATTCAGACCTCCGCAAGGAGCATTCGGTCTCGAAAGATCTAAAATACGACATCTTGAGAAAATGAGATTTTTTGAATATAAAATATATATTAAAATTATTTTTGTATAAATATATGTATATTTATCATTAAAATACCTATTTTGCTATGATATAAATATTCTTCCTTTTTCTAAAAATCACAAGAATCAATTTTACACTAAAATACCATGACTTCCATGCAATACCAATATTACAAATAAACATCTTTTATTATGGAAATAGGATATTTTCACTAGAAATATCACAATATAAAATCTACATTCATTACAAGTCTAAAGATGATTAATAAATACTTGGGGTGTATCTTGAAAAGTATATAAAAATATTTTTACATAAAACCCCCTCAAGTTTTATAAATTACCCTAAGGACCCTAGTAAATATAGGTTTAAGAAATAATCAAGATTTCGATTTGCATTTCTAATTGTCTGACTCGGATTTGAGTCTGATTATATCTGACTTGAATATGATTCAAGTACAATCAACAGTCTACAATCTACAATCTTCAATATTACAATTCAATATGAATTCATGAATCCAATTATCAATTTATACAACTTTATTGAACCGAACCATGGATATACATTCTATTTACATGGTTCTACGGTTACATCTGTTTACTGATATCATGGTTTCGGTTAGTCATCCAATTATACAATCTATACAGTTTACAATACAAGACAATACAATTAAAACACTACGGGGTTTAAGGGATAGACTGGTACGGAAGGTGTTAGAAGTGGCACGAGACGGTAAGACTTAAGACACCTAACATGAATCCAATTGCCGTTGTTCCGGGCCTTCTAACAGAGCCTTGTACTCTATATTCCGTTTGCTCTGGTCTCTAGCATATAGAGACCCCTATCGTATACACTGGCATTCTTCTCTACCTAACTACAAACAACAGCGTTAATACAACATTACAACAATGTAATACAACATTAAAATCTACTCTCTCTCTCTCTCTTACTCTCTGTCTATTTCTCCCTTATCTTTGGGACTTACCGAGCGACCTTTTTGTTGATGACATTCTATTTCTTTCTTGTTTGAATGTCGTCAGGTGATTTGGAACCGTCAGAGATCGAACCTACTGCTGATGACTTGGATCAGTTTGCTGAAGACCCAGCGCTTTAGTTTCATTGTACACATTTTCTTTCAGTACTTTACATTCCTGTTATGCCATTGTTTAGGCATCGCTTTTATTTCAGTTGTATTTACTTTTCACGCATTGTACAAAAGAATGTTAATAAATAAAGTTGCTATTCAGTTTATATATCTTGTCACTTGTGTATTTACTTTTATATTTCTTAGATACGCTTAGCGTATTTACTTCAGAGTAAATACGTAGCGGACCAGTCCTGTCCCCTTCCCCGTATACCGGGAAGCGGGGCGTGACAGGTTTTGTTGGGGGCCCATGCAGGTCAGAGTTGTATGGAAGACTGCCATGCAAGTCTGTTCTACGTGAACAACCTAAGAAATATAACACAATAACCAGCAACTAAAACATTCTTTACAATTCATGTTCCTTGAATCTTACAATTTTACATTTCTTGAATCTTATCATTTCATGTACTTGAATCTTTCCTAACCTAAATTTTTCTTCAAGGTTATGGATTCCCCAAACAACACCAGCACCAACTTCAACAACACTCCACCTCCACTACCAATCGTACCTATAGTTCCTGCTCCACCCACCGAGCAAACAGTTCTGCTTGAGGCGATCTGCAGCCTCCTTGAGGGACTTTTCGCGATAAGTTCGACGCGAAGTACTTCCCTGTGACCGCCAGGTTTGCCATGGAACAACAATTCATTCATCTACAACAAGGTTCGATGTGGGACAAGTCAGTAGATAAGTATGACGCTGAATTCACCATGCTCAGTTGGTAAAATATGTCACAGTATTTCAAATTTTTAATATCACATACTGCACTGCTAACACAAGACCGTAACAAATTTGCAGCACATCTGATACCGACGGTTGGGATCAGAACCTGTCGATTTCAACAAGGTTTAGACACGGAAATTCAGGCTGCACTAGCCCCAGGGAAATTTCCTACTTATGAAGATACTTTGGAAGCTGCCCGCAGTTATGAGGCAGTGATAAAGGCGAGGGGAAGACCCCAATCTGTCGCTTTGAAACGCCCTGCCACTCAAATAGCAGGAGGAGCCTCTTCCAGGCCATCGTTTGAACCCAGGAGACCAGAAGAAACCAATAACCAGTCGAGTCCTGATTTTTGCTACTACTGTAGAAGAAAGGGACACTTGTGGAAGGACTGTAGGCGCGCAAAAGACCTGTGTCTAATTTATGGCGCATCAAACCACGGAATTGGGAACTGTCCTTATTATAGCAACTCAGCTCACACACCCACCAACTACCCACAGCGGCCAGCTATCCAGGCTCCTGCACCTCGTTATGCACTACCTGCTCCACCACCTGCACAGCCTACCCGCCAATTCCAACAAGCAATGACGGACATGCCTAGAGGGCAGAGAAACAGGCCCCAAAGACAGAATGTGCCTCCAGCTAGAAGGAATGTACCACGGTGACAGACATTCACATTAGAAGCCGTAGAAGCCGAGACTGTAGGTCAAGGTAACACTGGTAAACCTTTTTCACCCTTGTATCACTTTGTTATTTTTATACAATATCAAGTACTCCAATCACCAAACTTTCCTTGAATTTGTTACACTTTTCTTTTACAAATTTTGAGGATGAAATTTTTTAAGGAGGGTAGAATGTAACAACCCTAAATTTCCTATACAAGTTTTTACAAAAAAATTTCAAAAATCCATAAAGGGGTTTTTATTACCTGAGAACAAGACTTAAGTAATTAATTAGCAATTTAATTACAAGAAAGAGCTTGTAGCTCATTGGTAATACCTTGCATTGCTGAACCAAGCCACCAGAGTTCAAATCCCATGCCGCACATTATTTTTAATATTTATTTTGTTTTAAATTTTAGAGAAGCCCAACAGTCCACACGAGATAACTCCCAAACTTTGAACTGAACCTGAAAAACTAAAAGTACCAATGCCTACCCCATGAGACCCCCACCTCCCTAGGCCATGACTCGGCCCGACTCGGCCGAGTCGGCAGGCGGATCGGCCGACCCGGGCCGACGCCGCCGGCCGGACTCGGCCGGACGACCGAGTCGCCAACTAGGAATTTGTGCCTTTTGGCATTGCCATACTCCCTGCATACTTTAAATTCTGAGATCGTTTCCAGAGAGCTATGAATACCTCAATTACTCCAATTTTTAATGATTTTTACATATCTTTTTACATTTTTAATTAAAAACCCTACACCTACCCTAACCCTACCTTAACCCTATAAATACACCCCTACCCCCTACCTTCTCATCCCAAAATTCTGAGCCAACTCTCTCAAAATTTCCAATAAACTTGTGTACTTTGAAAACGAGCGAAAGGCGAAGCTCCGGCGAAATCTATGGCGAACTTCCGGCGATCGTTTTCGGAACTACAGGCGACGACGCAATACATCGGCGATTCCCTTACTTCCATTTCACTCTCTTGTGTGATCTAAAACCCGTAAGTCCCATTTTTTATCTTTCTTTTCAATTTTAAAAATACGGATTTACAAAACCCGACGGAATCGGAACAAATCCGATTTCCGATTCGGTTTCTTCATAAAACTCCACTTCTCGTTAATACTATTATGCTTAAACTTTCTCATGATGACTATTAAACACTAATCAACCAAATTGATCAAGTTTCAATTCATAAAATGATGGCTATTCAATTTATCGTATTTTTCACTTAATACCACATTGTTTCAATTCTACATTTAACCGCATTAAACTTGCTATACCTTTAAGTAGATCACGAGATAACGACCTACCTCCTCACACACTCATATGCAACATAACACGATAGCCTCGAGAACTTAGAATACGGGAAAACAAACATTTTCATTTAAATACCATTTATTTAATAAAACCATTTCTAAAAGATTTAGTATTGATACACCTTTACAAATAAATATCACTTATTATGAAAATAGGACAAGGTTGTGGGCATTCAGTCGTTTATCTAAACCTGACTTTGTGGTGTCTAGGCTAGGCAAGTGAGAAAGGTAAGTTTAAAAGGCCCGTCTCACGGTGATTTGTGAGCGGATCCCTCCTTTCTTCACTTGTACTTACCTGACCACAATTGGCGGTGAAGAGGCGATTTGAGGTATCTCACAACTTGTCGCTTTGGACCGGTTAGGAGCAGTCTAGTTGACTTAGGAGACCCTAGAATATACAATACAGGAAATCGATATCTTTACAAATAAATACCATTTACTTAATAAAACCGTTTTCTAAATGATGTAGTATTTATACAATCTTTGCAGAGCGCCGCTACAACCCATTTTAGGGAACCCGTTTGGGATGGTGCGGATTATCGCACATTCTCAGGCTTAGTAGTGCGAGATTCAGACCTCCGCAAGGAGCATTCGGTCTCGAAAGATTTAAAATACGACATCTTGAGAAAATGAGATTTTTAGAATATAAAATATGTATTAAAATTATTTTTGTATAAATATATGTATATTTATCATTAAAATACCTATTTTGTTATGATATAAATATTCCACCTTTTTCTAAAAATCATAAGAATCAATTTTACATTAAAACACCATGAATTCCATGCAATACCAATATTATAAATAAACACCTTTTATTATGAAAATAGGATATTTTCACTAGAAATATTACAATATAAAATCTACATTCATTACAACTCTAATGACGATTAATAAATACTTGGGGTGTATCTTGAAAAGTATATAAAAGTATTTTTACATAAAACCCACTCAAGTTTTATAAATTACCTTAAGGACCCTAGTAAATATAGGTTTAAGAAATACTCAAGACTTCGATTTACATTTCTAATTGTCTGACTCAGGTTTGAGTCTGATTATATCTGACTTGAATATGATTCAAGTATAATCTACAGTCTACAATCAACAATCTTCAATATTACAATTCAATATGAATCCATGAATCCAATTATCAATCTATACAACTTGACTGAACCGAACCATGGATATACATTCCATTTACATGGTTCTACAGTTACTCCATTTACATGATTCTACGGTTATATCTGTTTACTGATATCATGGTTTCGGTCGGTCATCCAATTATACAATCTATACAGTTTACAATACAAGACAATACAATACAACAATACAATCAAAACACTACGGGGTTTAAGGGGTAGACTGGTATGGAAGGTGTTAGAAGTGGCATGAGACGGTAAGACTTAAGAAACCTAACATGAATCCAATTGCCGTTGTTCCGGGCCTTCTAACGGAGCCTTGTACTCTATATTCCGTTTGCCCTGGTCTCTAGCATATAGAGACCCCTCTCGTATACACTGGCATTCTTCTGTACCAAGCTACAAACAACAGCGTTAATACAACATTACAACAATATAATACAACATTAAAAGCTACTCATTCTCTCTCTCATACTCTTTGTCTATTTCTCCCTTATCTTTGGGACTTACCGAGCGACATGTTCGCTGACGATATTCTATTTCTTTCTTGTTTGAATGTCGTCAGGTGATTTGGAACCGTCAGAGATCAAGCCTACTGCTGAGGAATTGGATCAGTTTGCTGAAGACCCAGCACTTTAGTTTCATTGTACACATTTCCTTTCGGTACTTTACATTCATGTTATGCCATTGTTTAGGCATCGCTTTTATTTCAGTTGTATTTACTTTTCATGCATTGTACAAAAGAATATTAATAAATAAAGTTGCTGTTTAGTTTATATATCTTGTCTCTTATGTATTTACTTTTATATTGCTTAGATACGCTTCGCTTATTTACTTCAGAGTAAATACGTAGCAGACCAGTCCCGTTCCCTTCGCCGTATACCGGGAAGCACGGCGTGACATATTCTAAGACAAGTATTGCTCATTTCGGGAGATGGATTTATCCACGAACTTGAGATAATGAGAGACATAGAAAGAAACATCGGGCCGGATCCACTCACTGATGCTAACGCAATAGTTTTACAAACGAGCTATGTGAAACTAATTAGTAGAGAAGTTGGGTATTCAGTATCACATGGGTTGTGAGTATGCGATACCGCAATAATTAGCCTTAAGTGCAAGTGGGAGATTGTTGGCTATAGTGCCCTCAAGTCAATTATTGGATCACAGGCACATGATTGCAATGATTGAGGGATGACTTATACCGGTAGAACAGTCTTACTCGAGATGATAGTATGCTATCTGGTTTGTCTTTATCATCGTGTACATGCTTCAGGTGTTGGGTTTGCATAGCACCTTGTGAAGGTTTTGGCAAGCATCAATCATGCTACTTTAAAATTTTTGGGGTGCTAAACAAACCCTAACCAAGATCTTAACTAGAGAATTAAGGTTAACATGCATGTAGACAACTTTACTTCTAAGAGAGAGGGATTACAAGCTTTGTAGTCCGTTCCTTCGCTTCATAAGCTCTGAGTAGTAGTTCCTTCACCGCGATCCATGAACTTCCGGACTCTAGAGAGGCTCCACAAGTCGAATGATCCATGCTTGCTAGAAGTCTTTC
Organism: Agapanthus africanus; assembly: GCA_030015575.1. NCBI lineage: Eukaryota > Viridiplantae > Streptophyta > Magnoliopsida > Asparagales > Amaryllidaceae > Agapanthus > Agapanthus africanus. Next base: position 546,685,057 of record JASDDO010000024.1, on the reverse strand, counting down.
TTTTCGAAGATGATCTACCTTGAAGAATCTCAAACTCAAGCTCTCACTTCTCTAATCAAGTATTAGTGAAGTGAACACCCTAATCTAAGTGGCTAGAATAGATGAGGATAATGAAATAGGAATTGTGCTCTCTTTTATTTTTAATTTCTCACTTTTAATCATCACAACACAAAAAACTAGAAAGCTTTTTCAAGGAGGAGGAAGAAGAAGAAAGATTTTGTGATGAATAATGAATTATAGTTGTGGTTACAATTACAACCATGAATTAATAAAATGAAGGCTTTAGCTCATGTAGAGAATAAGCTAGAGTTAAGGGTTTGGATTAGGTTAACAAATATCTACACAAAATATCAAAGCAAAATGACAAAAGGAAAGCTTCATGAAGCTTCATGAAAAAGCTAACCCAAAAGCTAACCTAAATCCAAAACTTAACTTTGTTTAAACTTAACAACCATGTTGCATTTGTAACCCTAACTTGTTACAATATTATATATCACATATACAATATATTTTGTAACAAAAGAAAATAATACAATTAACATATATCGCATATACATCAATGTATTATCCAGTGAGAAAATGAATCAATAAAGCGAGCTTATATTAGTTAACGTAATGTAATATATCTCATATATAATTATATATTAAATTATCGAATCAACTCTTGATCCGGCAATCCGGCTATATTGCATATAACCGACTAATATAACATGTACCAATTCATCGAATCAACACTTGATCCGATGACCCGGCTATATCACATGTACCCGGCCGATATCTCATATCGCGAGAATATAATATAGTATCTCATATCGTATTATTCTCGGTCCCGCACATATTACATATGTGCTCCTACTCCGTTTTGCCTGAGTCAGGAAACCTCTGTGTAGGACTATAAAGAATCGTCAATACGCCGACAGTAGGTGATGATCATATCAAACACCCACAAGCTGCAAGCGGTCAGCTAAACATAACAGCCACCCAGGTATTGAGCGATCAGAAAATCAACAAGCAAGCCTGTATATTCTCCTGTGAATCCAATCAGTAACACTACCATACAGTCCGGTCTCTTCATCTGATATGTTGCATATCTAGTCTAGGGGTGGTAAACGTCAGACCCTAGTAACCGATAAATCGTGTCGATGTAAGGCTCATAACGGGTCGAGAAACTATTGATAACTCTTACCAGTAAATCTCCATATCAGCTCTGGCCAGGGACTTCCAGTTATAGCCAATCGAACACAGCACAACATCAACTCCCAATAACGGGAGAGACGAAACCCCTCTTATCGCTCATTGCCTCCATGTGATTTGGGACTGTACCCAAAAGCCACTGTTTTGCACGCCCTTTTGGACGTGGTAAGGTGGAAATCAAAGAACAGTGGGAATCACACAAGACTCTATGACGATCTCGGGTCTACAGACTAACCTGTACCAGTGTCACCGGAGAACTGCTATATGAAAATAGGTATAATACCATCCATGAGTTCTCGGCGAGTCCGTTCAGTGTACCCAGTCTCCATTGAGCACCCGTACACCATCTTTGATGTCCAATACCAATGGATATAGGATCATCCATCGCCCATCATATGGGTCAAGATCCGTATACGCTAGTCTACTCTGTAGTATCGATGCCCTGTCTCGATACACCCTCAACTAGGAACAGTTATAGGATGTACTCGTAGACTGCCCTGGTCCCATTAGTATGATCTGTATCATAGTCCTAGTAGTCGAGTATATATCCTACGGGCTTTATCAACACGTGATCACAAAACAGTATTTGTTAACATGTTAAGATAAAGTGAAACCAGATAGCTTACTATCATATTGAGCAAGAAAGTCCTCTCTATATATCCAAGTATCCACTATAATATACATCATATGTACAACAATGGCCTCTAGGGCATATATATAACTAACAATCTCCCACTTGCACTAAGGCCAGCTGTTGTAGTATCTCATACCCAATATCCCGAAGAGTCTCTCAAATTGTATCTGAGGAATGGCCTTTGTGTGTGGATCCGCAGTGTTGTCCTTCGTATCAACTCTCCTGACCTCGATCTCACGGCGATCAATTATCTCCCGGATCAGGTGATACCGCCTCAGAATATGTCTGGACTTCTGATGGGACCTGGTTTCCTTGGCCAAAGCCACATCTCTATTGTTATCACAATACAGAGGTATTGGATGCTCAGTAGACTGAACCACACCAAGTTCAGTGATGAACTTCTTTATCCAGACAGCCTCTTTGGCAGCATCGTTGGCAACGATGTATTCAGCCTCCATCGTCGAGTCTACCATGGTTTCCTGTTTGGAACTCTTCCAACAAACCGCCCCTCCATTTAGGGTAAAGACAAATCCCGAGTGCGACTTAGAGTTGTCCTTATCACTCTGGAAGCTCGAATCGGTAAAGGACTCCACCTGGAGTTCTCCAATACCATACACCAAGAACATCTCTTTAGTCCTTCTCAAGTACTTGAGAATGTTCTTCATGGCTGTCAAGTGATTCTCTCCAGGATCTGCTTGATACCTACTCACTACACTTAGTGAGTATGCTACATCGGGTCTGGTACATAGCATCGCGTACATGATAGAGCCTACTGCCGAAGCATAGGGTATCCTTTGCATGCGAGCTCTCTCCAAATAAATCTTGGGAGACATCTCTTTGGTGAGAGTGAGTCCAGAGATCGTGGGTAAGTTCCCACGCTTGGATTCTTCCATACTAAACCTGTTTAGTATGGTGTCAATGTACCTGGATTGGGACAATCCCAGTATTCGTCTAGTTCTATCTCTATAGATCTTAATTCCCAAAATGCAGTAGGCATCACCTAGATCTTTCATTGAGAATCTATGTGATAAGAAGAGCTTGATCGAGTGCAGCATAGGAATATCATTTCCTATCAAGAGTATGGCATCCACGTACAATACGAGGAAGACAACCTTACTCTCTCCCACCTTCTTGTATATACAAGGTTCATCTATGTTTTTGATGAAGTCAAACTCTTTGACTACCACATCAAAACAGATGTTCCAACTCCGCGATGCCTGCTTTAACCCATAGATGGATTTAAGCAGCTTGCACACCTTCCCGCTGCTCCCACTGTCTATGAAGCCCTCTGGCTGAGTCGTGTACACACACTCCTCTAAATCACCATTTAGAAAGGCGGTCTTAACATCCATTTGACAGATTTCGTAGTCATGGTATGAAGCAATAGCAAGTAAGATCCGGATGGACTTAAGCATAGCCACTGGAGAAAAGGTTTCGTCATAATCCACGCCTGGTCGTTGACGAAAACTCTTTGCAACAAGTCTAGCTTTGAAAGTCTCAACTTTTCCATCTACACCAAGTTTCTTCTTAAATATCCATTTGCTCCCAATGGGTTTTACCCCTTCAGGAGCAATTTCCAAAGTCCATACTTTGTTGGTGTACATGGATTCTATCTCAGATCGCATTGCATCCAGCCATTTCACAGAGTCCCCACTCGTGATGGCTTGCTCGAATCTAGTTGGGTCATCATCTTCCATGATACAATCCTCACTCCCACTATCGACGAGAAAACCGTAGTATCTCTCAGGTGGATGAGGAACCCTGCTAGATCGGCGGAGAGGCGGGGGTTCGTCGGGAACTACTGAATCCTCTGGTTACATTAAATCTTCAGTTACAGTTTGTGCTGCTGGAATTTCTTCCAGTTCTACTTCTTCGCCACTAATTTCTTTTGCGAGAAATTCCTTTTCCAAAAAGGTGGCATATTGAGAAACAAACACCTTTTGTTCCTCAGTGTTGTAGAAAATATATCCTTGTGAATTCTTAGGATATCCCACAAACTTGCAAAGAACTGATCGTGCCACGAGTTTGTCCGAATTTTGCCTTTTGACATAGGCCAGACAACCCCATATCTTAACTCGTTTAAAATATGGTTTCTTCCCACTCCATATCTCATGAGGTGTGGTAGGTACAGATTTAGATGGAACTTGATTTAATAGGTATGCTACTGTCTCCAGCGCATAACCCCAAAAGGAAATAGGCAACTCAGCGGAGCTCATCATAGAGCGCACCATATCTAATAGGGTGCGATTCCTCCGCTCCGATACACCGTTGTGATGTGGTGTATAAGGAGGAATAAGCTAAGAGAGAATCCCATTCTCTTTTAAATAGTCCAGAAATTCATTGCTCATGTATTCTCCTCCTCGATCAGATCGAAGGATTTTAATACTTTTACCCGTCTGGTTCTCGACTTCGTGTATATATTCCCTGAATGTCTCAAAAGCTTCAGACTTGTGTTTCAACAGGAACACATGTCCGTATCTTGAGAGATCGTCAGTGAATGTAATGAAGTAGGAAGAACCGTTCCGGGCATGTGTAGACATGGGACCACATACATCACTATGTATCAGTCCTAAGAGTTCCGTAACTCTTTCTCCGTGTCCACTAAATGGAGTTTTGGTCATCTTGCCTTTGAGTCATGACTGGCAAGTGTCATAAGATGAAAATTTGAACAGATTCAAATATCCATCCTTATGTAACTTAGCTAGCCGTGTCGCATTGATATGACCTAGTCAACAATGCCACAAGAAAGATTCATTCATTTCTTAACTCTTCCACTTGTGTGTATTCTGTATATTAAGAACTGTGTTTTGATTTAGAACGTATATGCCATTATGTAACGATCCTTATCCAATCAACTTTTGATTTTGGAAGATATTCATAACATTATCCTGTATTACAAAATTATATCCTTCGTTACTTAATAAAGAAACTGATATAATGCTGCATATCATGTTCGGTATATAATAGCATTCATTCAGAATCAATGTATTACCACTTGGTAAAACAAGATGATATTCGCCAACTGCTTTGGCTGCAAAATTTTCACCATTCCCTACTCTTACGGAATGATCATCCATTCTCAGTTCTCTACCTTTTTTTAGCCCATGCAATATATTGCATATGTGGGAACCTAATCCGGTATCTAATGTCCAGGACGTAGAGTGAACTGAGAAACAGTTCTCGGTAACTAACATATCCGAAGAACATACATCAACATGTTTATTCTTCGTTTTGGCGGCGTGTGAATTCTGGTATTCCCCTATTTCCTGTTCAGTCTTATAACAATTATAAGAAAGAACTGAATCAACGTTCCCCTGCTCAGTATAACAAGCGGGTTCGGTCAATACATCCATATTATTATCTTGATTAAGGCCTGACATGATCGCTAACTGGAGAGAGAGAGAGAAGAAAACACTTTAGCGTGCGCTCTTGCAAGATTAGATTGGTTATTATCTTATCTAATCAGGATAGCTCCCACTGTTATAATCAAATCTTCCTTCAAACCCTAAAAGGTAAGATTAGCCGGGATTAATTACACCCTACAATTCCGTCAATCTTTCAGCCAGATCAGTATTGGTACTTTGAGGGAGGTTCCTTGTGCTTTCGCATGGACCTAATTAGTATAAACCTCGTTTTTCCCAGAGGCATAACCCCGTTAACACCTTTTTAGACACCTACTTGATCGGCTAATTGTCATGTGTAAAATTCTCCCAGGAGTAACTCTTACTCGCAGTGGGTATCGGGATCCATCTATCTCATAGAAGGTATGCAATCTCATTGCAAATTTCAACATTTGAAATTCCCAATAATGCTTTTGCCCCTAGCAACTTATGACCTTAACATAGTCAACAAATCATAATTGCTAGCCAAGTTCAACCCGTCATTTCCCGATTGAATTAAACCCACCTGCACGACCCTTAACATAGTCAACAAAGTCGTACAACTACCCTAATCCAATCACATCTCATGTTTTAACAGATAAGCACTAATTAGCTACCGCACACTATGCCTTAACATAGTCAACAAACATAGCACGAATACTAAGTAGTACTTAACTGAAATGACGGAGGGCTACGTAGGTTTTTCAGAAAACCATAAGCGTAATGAACTTGATATCGTTGTAGAAACAAGTGATTTTAAAAAAGGAATGTTTTTGAGGTTTTTCTAGTTTCGCTAAAGAGGTCACTCCCGATGAAGGGATCTCGGCTCTTTCTTCATCGAATAAGGTGCAGGATATTTCATAAATACCGCTGTGCAAATCAAGAACTATAGAAGCAATCAAAAACTAAACTGTGAGTTTGTAGCATCTGCCAGTTTTGCTAAAGAGGTCACTCCCGGTGAAGGGATCTCGGCTCTTTCCTTATCGAATAAGGTGCTGGATATTCTAAAAGGAATACCGCTATGCAAAGCAAAAACTGTAGCTACCCTTTTTGAAAATTTGATTCTACAACAACTTTTAGGTTTCTTTTCTTTTATTAATCTCATTAATAAAACCCATCAATTAAGCTTCCTAAGCATCACAGAAGAAACGAAAGCAGTAATATTTATATATCAACACATACGTATAGTATAAGCATTCGTCTCAGGCAGTAATATGATCTCATCACAGAACATTGCAGCAGAAGTCAACATATGAAATATTGGATATACTAAGACGTCCATGTTTTATTTTGAGCCTATATAAAACACGGATTCCACAGTCGTGATGAATAGCCAAACCTACATCCCTAGACCCCTACGAGAGCGGCAAGTAACCCTGCCAATTCTAGGGTTAGGAGACCCGGTCTCGACTCCTAGAGATGGCCTCCCACTGGACCCTAAAACCCGGTTACTTTTGCTCTCCGTCTTGGGTCATCCTAATGCGGAAAAGTAAATAATATACAATGGTGACATCATCCTCAACCCGGAAGTGCCCCAATAAAAGAATATTACATACAAATGAATTTTACATGAATGAAAAAGAAAACTCTCATCTCACATAAAACCCCCGGCTTTTCAACACACAACGATCCAATATAACATATCACAGCAATACATAAACATCACAGATAATTAGGCGAAATTAGATAATTCGATAGATACAACGAATTCCCAAAATACCCCAATGAGCTTAACACTTGAGCAGAAATAAAAAAATTCCTAGTAGCATGCCCCGGCACTTACGGACCGTCGCTGAAAGGCCCGTCCCAAGCCTCCACAATGGTGCCGCGGAATCGCCGCCAAAACCAGGTTTTGTCCATGGTTACGCGGTCACTGTTGCGAGTTAGGGACTCATTCTTCAGGTGGGTCCATAAAATTCCCTGCATGATTTTCTGAGTATTTTTAATATGAAAAATTTCAACCTTTTGAAAAATTTCCAGAAAAGGGGTCGTTTCGGGGTTTCGGGGTTCGATCGGACTTCTAACTTCGTCTAGACAACACCTAATGCGCTAGCTTCGCTCTGATACCACTATTGGGTTAGCATAGCACCTTGTGAAGGTTTTGGCAAGCATCAATCATGCTACCTTAAAATTTTTAGGGTGCTAAACAAACCCTAACCAAGATCTTAACTAGAGAATTAGGGTTAACATGCATGTAAACAACTTTACATCTAAGAGAGATGAATTACAACCTTTGTAGTCCATTCCTTCGCTTCATAAGCTCCGAGTAGTAGTCCCTTCGCCGCGATCTATGAACTTCCGGACTCTAGAGAGGCTCCACAAGTCCAATGATCCATGCTTGCTAGAAGTCTTCCTTTTCGAAGATGATCTACCTTGAAGAATCTCAAACTCAAGCTCTCACTTCTCTTATCAAGTATTAGTGAAGTGAACACCCTAATCTAAGTGGCTAGAATAGATGAGGATGATGAAGTAGGAATTTTCCTCTCTTTTGTTTTCAATTTCTCAGTTTTAATCATCACAACACAAAAAGCTAGAAAGCTTTTTCAAGAAGGAAGAAGAAGAAAGCTTTTGTGATAAATAATGAATTATTGTTGTGGTTACAATTACAACCATGAGTTAATAAAATGAAGGCTTTAACTTATCTAGAGAATAAACTAGAGTTAAGGGTTTGGGTTGGGTTAACAAATATCTACACAAAATATCAAAGCAAAATGACAAAAGGAAAGCTTCATGAAGCTTCATGAAAAAGCTAACCCAAATCCAAAACCTAACTTTGTTTAAACTTAACAACTATGTTGCATTTATAACCCTAACTTGTTACAGTATTATATATCACATATACAATATATTTTGTAACAAAAGAAAATAATACAATTAACATATATCGCATATACATCAATATATTATCCAGTGAGAAAATGAATCAATAAAGCGATCTTATATTAGTTAACGTAATGTAATATATCACATATATAATTATACATTAAATTATCGAATCAACTCTTGATCCGACAATCCGGCTATATTGCATATAACCGACTAATATAACATGTACCGATTCATCGAATCAACACTTGATCCGATGACCCGGCTATATCACATATACCCGGCCGATATCTCATATCACGAGAATATAATACGGTGTCTCATATCGTACTATTCTTGGTCCCGCACATATCACATATGTGCTCCTACTCTGTTTTGCCTGAGTCAGGAAACCTCTGTATAGGACTCTAAAGAATCGTCAATACGCCGGCAGTAGGTGATGATCATATCAAACACCCACAAGCTGCAAGCGGTCAGCTAAACGTAACAGCCACCCAGGTATTGAGCGATCAGAAGATCAACAAGAAAGCCTGTACATTCTCCTGTGAATCAAATCAGTAACACTACCATACAGTCCGGTCTCTTCGTCTGATATGTTGTATATCTAGTCTAGGGGTGGTAAACGTCAGACCCCAGTAACCGATAAGTCGTGTCGATGTAAGGCTCAAAACGGGTCGAGAAACTACTGATAACTCTTACCAGTAAATCTCCATATCAGCCCTGGCCAGGGACTTCCAGTTATAGCCAATCGAACACAGCACAACATCAACTCCCAATACGGGGAGAGACGAAACCCCTCCTATCGCTCATTGCCTCTATGTGATTCGGGACTGTACCCAAAAGCCACCGTTTTGCACGCCCTTTTGGACGTGGTAAGGTAGAAATCATAGCATAGTGGGAATCACACAAGACTCTATGACGATCTCTGGTCTACAGACTAACCTGTACCGGCGTCACCGGAGAACTGCTATCTGACGATAGGTATAATATCATCCAGGAGTTCTCGACGAGTCCGTTCAGTGTACCCAGTCTCCACTGAGCCCCCGTACACCATCTTTGATGTCCAACCAATGGATATGGGATCATCCATCGCCCATCATATGGATCAAGATGCGTATACGCTAGTCTTCTCTAGAGTATCGATGCCCTGTCTGGATACACCTTCGACTAGAAACAGTTATAGGATGTACTCGTAGACTATCCTGGCCCCACTAGTATGATCTGTATCATAGTCCTAGTAGTCGAGTACATATCCTAAAGGCTTTATCAACACAAGATCACAAAACAGTATTTGTTAACATGTTAAGATAAAAAGAAATAAGATAACATACTATCATATTGAGCAAGAAAGTCCTCTCTATATATATCCAAGCATCCACTATAATATACATCATATGTACAACAATGGCCTCTAGGTCATATATATAACTAACATTAGGTGACATTACAGATCACTATTACATGTTGATAGAGCCCATAGGATTCTTGCTTGACTACCAGCAGTATGATGGCGATCATATATGTGAGAGTTGGGTGGTCTATAAGCACATCCTTAAATTGTCCCTAGCCGTGGGAGTTTCGAGACTGGGCATCGATACTCCATGAGTAGACTAGTGTATGTGGATCGAGACCTCGACGAGGGGCGTTGGCCGGTCTCACAAGCTATTGGTATCAGTTGGTTCACCTAAGATGTATACAGGTGCTCATTGGGTTATGAGTACACCGGACGTACTCGCCGGGAACATGCTAGTTGGTATTATACCTATTGTCAGATAGCAGTTCCCTGGTGAGATGCGTACAGGTTAGTCTATCGACCTGAGAACGTCATTTGTCTCGTGTGAGTTCCCACTATTCTTTGATTACTACCCTACCACGGTTTAAAGGAGTCATGCAAATAGGTTTTAGTTGGGTATAGTCCTGAGCCACATGGAGGCAGTGAGCGGATCGTCAGGGGATTCGTCTTTCCCGGTATTGGGAGTTGATGTCGCAGTGTGCACAGGTGGCCATCACCAGAAATACTTGGCTAAGGTAGTCGAGAATTACCGATCTAGGATCGGTAGTTTCTCAGATGGTGATAGGTTTCATACCGACACTAAATGTCGCGCTATTACGGGTCTGACTTTATCCACCCCCCTAAACTCGATATGCGATACTCATAGACGAACGGACTGGACTGTACGGATATTGTCACTGTCAGGCTCAATAGGGTTTTAGGATAAGTTCGCTCGTCGGCCTCCCTTTTGCTCAATACCTGGGTAGCCGTTACGTACAGATAGTGCCACTGACGTGCTTTTGGTTAAACCCACTGCCAGAGTATTGAAGAGTCTTTAGAGTCCCACACAGAGGGTTTCCCTAGTTCGGGAGAAACGTTGTAGAGGCCGTATGGTTTTATGGTAGGATTCGATCATATACGTGCACTTGTGCACGGATCTTGATTGGACGGATAATACTAGTGGGCTTTGGTTTAAGCCGGATCCTAATATTATATTATTGGATTACTTTCGTCTCGTTGTATTCGTATTCATTCGGAATACGGATGCAAGTATGCATATATGGATGGGGGGTATTCTTGTAACACGTTACGAGTTTACTTTAGGGTTGCCATTTATTTTCTTTGATTAAACATTAAGTTTTAATGTTTATTGTGTGGAATTTGTGAGGCTATGTTTTGGCAATTGGCATTGATTGTGCATGTGCACATTGGTGACTCATGGTTTTAGGGCTTGCATTGTTTTTGTTTGTGTTGAGATAGTTTTTGTGCAAGGGTGAGATTTTTATTGAGCTGTGGCTTTTCTTGGGTTGCCTCCTCTCACAATTTCTCACAACACTCTCAAAAACAACAGTAAGCTCATTTTCCTCACTAGCTCAAAAAACTTGAGCTCACTTCTTCACCCATGGCAACTCATTCACCTCCACCCTAACATGTCTCATGTGTTGAGCAACCTAGGGGGTATTGAGACAAAGTATTCACACACACTCTCTACTTCATCTTTGGCATCTAAGCTAGCAAACTGGATGCTCGAGTTGCTTCAGTTTTTGAAGCGGGAGCCCGTATTACTAATCGTCAACATGGATCGTCTTCGATGAGGGAGACCGAAGAGCTAACTACATCGGGGCAGCCGCAAGGAGCTTGGACAGAGGTTTAAGACCGAAGGACACGGATCGATAAGTATAACCTCTCTAAACTCTTTACAGCTAACTAGTATAGGGTTAATGGCACGATCCGGGTTTTAGGGTTACGTTAGCACCAAGTTTAAATTTTTTTATTCCGTGTTTGGCCACAGATTGATGGCCGGGGCGCTGGCGTAGCCTTACAATGGTGCATAACGGGACATTGTGGTGATTGCGGATGGCATAAGCGTACGTTGTAATTTCGTTTCTTCTGTGATGCCTAGGAAGCATATATGATGGGACTTCATTAATGAGATTAATGAAAAAGAAAAAACCTAAAGATGTTGCAGAATCAATTTTTCAAAAATGGTAGCTCTAGTTTTTATTTTGCATAGCGCTATTCTTTGTAGAATATCGAGCACCTCATTCGATGAGGAAAGAGCCGAGATCCCTTCACCGGGAGTGACCTCTTTAGCAAAAGATAGTAGATGCTACAACCCTCTCGGTTTTGTCTTTTGATTGCTTCTCTAGTTCTTGCTTTGCATAATGGTATTCATGAGTATCCAGCACCTCATTCGATGAGAAAAGAGCCGAGATCCCGTCACCGGGAGTGACCTCTTTAGCAAAACAAGCAAAAGCTTAAAAAACACTCATTTTCAAAATCACTCGATTCTACAACGATATCAAGTTCATTACGCAAAAGGTTTTCTTAGAAAAACCTGTCGTAGCCCTCCGTCATTTCAGATAAGTACTATTTAGTATTCGTGCTACATTTATCGGCCTGCATCAAGGCGTAGTATGCGGTAGCTGATTAGTGCTTATCTACTGCATATGATACGATTGGATTATGGTAGTCGTACGACTTTGTTGGCCTACGTCAAGGGTCGTGCGGGTGGGTTTAATTCAATCATGAAATGTACGGATTGAATTTGACTAGCGGACTATGGTTTGTTGGCCTGCGTCAAGGTCATAGGACGCTAGGGGCAAAATATTATTGGGAATCTCAAGTGTTGAAATTTGCAATGAGATTGCATACCTTCTATGAGATAGTTGGATCCTGATACCTACTGTGAGTAAGAGTTACTCCTGTGAGAATTTTACACATTACAATTAGCCGATCAAAGTAGGTGTCTAGAAACGTGTTAACGGGGTTACGCCCATGGGAAAACGAGCTTTATTTTAATTATGTCTGTGCGAAAGCACGGGTAACCTCCCTCAAAGTACCGACACTGGCCTGGCCGAAAGATTGGCGAACTTGTAGGGTGTAATTAATCCCGGCTAGTCTTACCTTTTAGGGTTTGAAGGAAGATTTGATAAAACAGTGGGAGCCATCCTGATTAGATAAAATAATAACCAATCTAATCTTGCAAGAGCATACGCAGAGTGTTTTCTTCTCTCTTTCTCCTGGTAGCGACCGTGACATACCTTAATCAAGATAATAATATAGATGTATTGATCGAACCCGCTTATTATGCTGAGCTGGGGAACGTTGGTTCCGCTCTACCTTATAATTGTTATAAGTCTGAGCAGGAAATAAGGGAATATCCGGATTCCTATGCGACCCAATCGAGGAATGTGCATCTTGATGCATCTTATTCAGGTGTGTTTATTACCGGGAACTGTTTCTAGTACACTCTACGTCCTGGGCATGAGATACCGGAACAGGATCCTACATATGTAAGATGTTACGTGGGCTAAAGAAAGATAGACAACTGAGAAAAGATGATCATTCTCTTGAGTAGGGAATGGTGCAAATGTTGCAGCCAAAGCAGTTGGCGAATATCACCTTGTATTACCAAGTAGTAAATACATTGATTCTGAACAAATGTTATTACATGCCGAACCTGATATACAACATTACATCAGTTTCTTTATTAAGTTAAAGAAGGATATAATTGTGTATTGCAGGATAATGTTGTGACCATTTTCCTTAATTAAGAGTTGATTAGATCAGGCACGTTATGTAATAGCATATACGTTCTAAATCAAATCACAGTTCATGTATATAGAACACACACAAGAGGAGTAGTTCAGAAATGAACGAATCCTTCTTGAGGCATTATAGACTAGGTCATATCAATGCGACACAGCTAGATAAGTTACATAAGGATGAATATTTGAATCCGTTCGAATTCTCATCTTATGATACTTGACTGTCTTGTCTCAAAGGTAAAATGACCAATACTCTGTTTACTAGAAACAGAGAAAGAGTTACTGAACTTTAGGGACTGATACATGGTGATGTATACGGTCCTATGTCTACAAATTCCAGGGTTGGTTTCTCATACTTCATTATATTCATCGACCATCTCTCAAGATTCATACATATGTTCCTGTTGAAATACAAGTCTGAAACTTTTGAGAAATTCGAGGAATATAAGCTTGAAGTTGAGAACCAGACAGGTAGAAGTATTAAAGTCCTTCGATATGATCGGGGAAGAGAATACTTAAGCACCGAGATCCTGGATTTTTTAAAAGAGAATAGGATTCTCTCTCAGCTTACTCCTCCGTGTACACCACAGAACAACGGTGTATCGGGGCGGAGGTATCACACCCTATTAGATATGGTGCGCTCTATGATGAGTACTGCCGAGTTGCATGTTTCCTTCTAGAGTTATGCACTTGAGAATCTGCATACCTATTGAATGGGGTTCCATCCAAATCTGTGGTTATCACTCCATATGAGATATGGAATGGGAAGAGACCATTTCTTAAACGAGTTAAGATATGGGGTTGTCCGGCCTATGTTGAAAAGCAAAATCCAGAGAAGCTCGAGGAAAGGTCAGTTCTGTATAAGTTTGTTCGATATCCCGAACATTCGCGAGGGTATATCTTCTACAACACTGAGGAGCAAAAGGTGTTTTATTTCTCAGCATGCCACCTTTTTAGAAAAAAGATTTATTATGGAAGAAATTAGTGTCATGAGGTAGAACTGGTAGGAGTTCCAGCTGGACAAACTACCAGCTGATGATTTAGTGGAACCAAAGGATTCAATAGTCTCCAACGAACCTCGGCCTCTCCGTGAATCAGGTAGAGTTCCTCATCCACCTGAGAGATACTGCGGTTTCCTCGGTGACGGTGGGAGCGACGGTTGCATCATGGTAGATGATGACCCAACCAGGTTCAGGCAGGCCATCACGAGTAGGGACTCTGTGAAATGGCTGGATGCAATGCGATCTGAGATGGAATCCATGTACACCAACAAAGTATGACTTTGAATGTTGCACTTGAAGGGTTAAAACCCATCGGGAGCAAATGGAACTTGAGAAGATTCCCGGTGTAAATGGAAAAGTTGAGACTCTCAAAGCTAGACATGTAGTAAAAGGTTTTCGTCAATAACCAGGTTTGGATTATGATGAAACCTTTTCTCCAGTGGCTATTCTTAAGTCCATCAGGATTAAAGCACACATCGCGGAGTTGGAACATCTGTTTTGATGTGGCAGTCAAAGAGTATGACTTCATCAAAAAGGTAGATGAACCTTGAATATACAAGAAGGTTGTAGAGAGTAAGGTTGTCTTCTACGTATTGTACGTAGATGACATACTTTTGATAGGAAATGGGTTTCCTCTGCTACACTCGGTCAAGCTCCTCTTATCATGATGATTCTCCATGAAAGATCTAGGTGATACCTACTACATCTTGAGGATTAAGATCTATAGAGATAGATCTAAGTGGATGTTGGGAGTGTCCTAAATCCAGGTACATTAACACCATACTAAAGGGGTTTAGTATGGAAAATTCTAAGCGTGGTGGTTCACCCACTTACTCAGGAATCACTCTCTCCAAAAAGATGTCTCCCAAGACTGATTTGGAGAGAGCTTGCATACAAGGGATACCCTATGCTTCGGCAGTAGGCTCTATCATGTATGCGATGTTATGCACCAGTCCAGATGTAGCTGACTCACTAGGAGTAGTGATCAGGAATCAATTGGATCGTGGTAGAATCACTGGACAGCTGTGAAGAACATTCTTAAGTACTTGAGAAGCACTGAAGAAATGTTCTCAGTGTTTGGTAACGGTGAACTCCAGTGGGAGTCCTATACCAATTCGAGCTTCCAGAGTGATAAGGACGACTGAAATTCAGTCGCAGGCTTTGTCTTTACCCACAGAGGAAGGACGGTATGTTGGAAAGGTTCCAAGCTAGATACCGTGGCAAACTGGACGATAAAGGCTGAATACATCACTACCAACGATGCTGCTAAAGTGGATGTCTGGATATTTATTATTCATAAGATGAACATGGTTCCTACTATTGAGCGTCCAATAACTGTTATTGTGATAACAATGGAGTTGTGGCTTTAGCCTAGGAACCCCTGTCCCATCAGCGATCCAAACATATTCTGAGGCAGTATCACCTGATCAGGGAGATGGCTGATCTCCAAGGGATCGTGGTAAGGAGAGTTGACGCGAAGGATAACACGGCGGATCCACTCACGGAAGCCTTACCCTAGAGAGAATTTTATGAGATGTTGAGTATGAGATACTACAATAAATGGCCCTAGTGCAAGTGGGAGATTGTTAGTTGTATGTATGCCCTAAAGGCCATTATTGTATATATGATGTATATTATAGTAGATGCTTGGACATATATAGGGAGGACTTTCTTGCTCGACATGATAGTATGCTATCTGGTTGCACTTTATCTTAACATGTACACTTATTATCTCTCTCTGTTACATGTTGATAAAGCACTTAGGATGAGTACTTGACTACCGGGATTATGATGCAGATCATACTAGTGGGGCAAGAGTAGTCGGTAAGTACATCCTTCAATTGTTCCTAGTCGTGGGAGTATCGAGATGGGGTATCGATATTCCAGAGTAGACTAGCGTATACGCTACTTGACCCATATGATGGGCGATGGATGATCTCACATCCATTGGTGTTCGACATCAAAGATGGTATACGGGTGCTCAGTGGAGACTGGGTACACTGAACAGGACTCGCCGAGAACTCCTAGATGGTATCAACCTCACGTCAGATAGCAGTTCTCTGTTGGCACTGGTACAGGTTAGTCTGTAGACCCAAGATCGTCATAGAGACTTGTGTGATTCCCACTGTGCTTTGATTTCCACCTTATCATGTTCAAGAGAACGTGCAAAACGGTGATTTTTAGGTACAGTCCTGAGTCATATGGAGGCAATGAGCGATAGGAGGGGATTTCGTCTCTCCCGGTATTGGGGGTTGATGTTGCGCTATGCTTGATTGGCCATAACAGGAAATCCCTGGCCAGGGTTGCTGAGATTTACTCGTAAGTGTTATCAGTAGTTTCTCAAATCGTTATGGGCCTCACATTGGCATGACTTATCAAGCTTTTGGGGTCTGACGTTTGCCACCCCCAGGCTGGATATGCGACATATCAGACGAAGGGACCGGACTGTACGGTAGTGTTACTTATTGGATTCGCAGGAGTATGAACATGCTTGCTTGTTGATCTTCTGATCGCTCAATACCCGGGTAGCCGTTACGTCCAGCTAGTATCGCCGACGGCTTGTGGGTGACTGATATGATCATCAGCTACTGCCGCCGTATTGACGAGTCTTTAGAGTCCTACACAGAGGTTTCCTGGCTCAGGCAAAACGAAGTAGGAACACATATATGAATGTGCGGGACCGAGATTAATATGTGTTTATGATACCGTATTCTAATTTCACGATATGTGATATCGGTCGGTTATATGTGATATAGCCGGGTTATCGTATCAAATGTTGATTCGATAAGTTTATAAAAATGATATTAGTCGGTTATATGTGATATAGCCGGATTATTAGATCAAGTGTTAATTTAATAATTTAATGTATAATTATATATTTGACATATTAATTTACATTTACATTAACTAATATTAGCTCACTCAAGTATTTCTTTTTCTCACTTGTGTGCACTTAATATATATGTAATATATATTATTATGTCATGCAAGTTGCTACTTGCTACATGGGCGTATGAGATTCACACCATGCTTATGATAATATGGGGTTTATTTATTTAAAGCAAATCACTAATTAGTTGGAAATTAGTCACATGGTTTGAGCTCAGTGGATGCTTGTAGAACCATTGACTTAGTCCACTAGTTTTGTTTTACATTGGATATTTATTAACGCAACCATTACTTTAAGCCATGGTTAAGTCTCTACATGAGTTAGTATGAGATATTATCTCATCCATAGTTGATATTCTCACTCATGGACTCATTCATTCTATTCTCCACTTCATCTTCTTCTTCATCTCAAAGAGCTCACTAGGTTCTTGGGAGGTGAAGAAAATTAGTGAGAAAAAATATTCTAAAGTGAGCAAAGATCCTACTTCATCAACCTACACTAGATTAGCCATTTAGTTTAGGTTGTTTGCTTCACTAATTCCTAATTAGTGAAGAGGTAGTTTGAGTTAGTGTCTTCTCGACGTAGATCATCTTCGGCTTCGAAGAATTCAAGCAAGCATGTTCATTTCACCTTATGGAGCCTTATTAGAGTCCGGGAGATCACTACTTGGAGCGAAGGGGCTACTAAACGGAGCTTTTGAAGTGAAGGACCGGTCTACAAAAGTTGTATTCCTTGTTCACTTAGTGTAATATTTGATTACATGCTGGTTTCGTCTAATTCTCTAGTTAAGATTCTAGGTTAGGGTTCTTTAGCATGCTAAATTTTTGAAAACGGCATGGTCGATGCCTCCCGAAACCTTGTGGCGGTGCTTCAGAACCCAGCAGTTTCGTCATTGAAAGTTTGGGCAGCACCTCCTTTGTATATTTTAACCCGAAAACGGTACAAGCAATAAATAATAAAAAGCATCCCCAAGTGGGAGCTAGCTCTTCGCCAAACGGCGGAAACAACCATGCAAGCAATATAAATATACAACGCCGAAGGCGAGGATCAAACTCAGAAAGAAAACTAACATCATCAGGAAAACCAGAAAACCATAATAAATACACAAGCGCGACTCTAAGGCTGAAAGAATACAACTGTGGGTTTCTAAGTCTACCAAATGTACAAGTTTGGTTGATGGAGCTCTTAACTAGATACAAATGAAATAAAATATACAAGTATATAATCGTGGTCACGATGCAAAGTATACCACCTATCAATGCAATCACCCGGAAGAAGGCAGTATGCCAACAAGCCGCTACGAAACCTGTACGGCAAACCTGCAAGAACTGTGGCACAATGAGAGTGAGTTGCCCACTCGTGAGTAGAAGACATGATCGAGTAGAAACCGAATGTATGACTATCTCCTAGGTCATACAGTACAATACAATAATAATAGTAGAATGATAACATCGAGTAACAGTAGAGGTAATAATATAGAAATATATGTAAGGTCAAGTACTCGTGTCCGTGTCATAAAGAAACTATAAGTCATATGTATTATGTATGAATGCATCTCTAGAATGGTGTGTCCAGCAACGACACAGATAAATCATGATAAACCTGAGTTCCAAGTATCGACACTCGAAAATATCAAGAAAACCGTGTCCATCAGCGACACAAAATCCTCAAATCTCGGGCTCCGTCCGTCCAGATCGGCTCTCAAATCTGTAAAATCACACGACTATAATTGGTATCCTCTGGATATCTACCGTGCCAAATATCACAAGTCGGTAGTGCTTCCCTGCCGGGCTCAACGTCTCTCTATACGGCCTTCTTGTCTCGGGGTATCGCACTGGGTCCACGATCTACCCACAGATGGCATCTCTCTCCTCGAATCGGGTATGTGTACACATGTGGCTCAAGAACCGAGAAAACTCATGGTGGACGCCACACACATCATATCACGAGAAAACCACAACTTGCATTTTTAAAATGATAATAAGTTTATAATTTTTTTGTGGTTTTCCCCTGAATCCAGAAATCTCATAGAAATACAAAATCCCAAAATAAATAATCAATAAGCAGTGAAAATCGGTATAAATCCCCACAATATTGCATAACAGAATGAATATATAAATGCATGGGGTATCTACGTAATGAATGCAATATCTAAACTAGCATATGAGAGCAAGCTTACTAATAATGTGTTGAAACTACCAGCTAGCAGGTTATAACAATAAAATAACATTTTCTAAAGTGAACGTGATATGGCAATTACCGGTGATGATGTATGTGAGCCGGCAAGCAAGTGTATGTGGAACATATGCATCATCGGTAATGGTGTTGGTGTCCTAATAGACGGGATTCATAATAGCTAAAGTAGCACATGTAATAAATATGCAATGCGATAAGAACAACATAATTATAACATAAAAGCAAATAGTAAACGTAACATTATAAAATATACATATCAGTGTACGAGTTATATGGTTTTAGCGTTTTAAAATGGCACGAATCGTGGTTTTTGGAAAAGTAGGGCTACGGTGTTTTTGAGAAAAGATATGTCCTTTCAAAATCCATAGCATCCCTCGGATTATCTTTTGAAAATACCCACGATTCGTTAGTTTTGAAAATAGGTATGACTCGAGCCTAGTCTAGCATCTACTTAATAATTTAAGAAACTAACTAAAAGCTAAACTAAAACCTGGGTCAAATGGTGGAAGACTATACGATTCTGAGTCGATATATCTAATAGTCGATGATCCAGTCTCATATCATCAAGTACGGTATTATCTATCGTAATGCATCCTCGAGCCATGAATGCGGATCAATCATCATATATACCTCGTACGGTAATATCCATCGTACGACATCCTCAAAATCGAGGGTACAGGTCAAATATCATATACATCATCATTCATACAGCATCATCATCATATAATGTCATGATCAGGGGTACGGATTTAGGGTCTTATACAATCTATCTTTCATCAAGTCACATGTTATCGCATGTTTACATATATATATCGCCCAACGATCATTTATTACATCATATCATATATAATATTAGGACTCAAACACATATCCAAATCTCATGGCATCATGCCCGATCATATCGACTCATCACCATATATCATATACTATTTTATCACACGTGTATATGTATATATATATATATAAACCTACACACATACATACACACAAAATCAAGTGTGCGTGTGTGTGACTACATATAACCTGCGATCCGCTACCAAGGTATAAATCCTATGAATAGTTCTTCCTAGATCAACCTAATCTATCCTAAGGTCTTCCAGATACCCTACTCGCTAAGTATCCAAAACCGCATCCAAACTTATAAAAATATAGTAATAACCCTATTCTACGGTTGCGGGGATGCTATACACTTCCCACCCGTCTTCCCCCGTAGATATACATCTACTCACTTCGATCCTCGCTTGCTGAAGTTGATGATGCCACTCTCTCCTCGTCATCCCGAAGTCCATGCGAAGGTACCTACATTTCAAATATGTCGTATTGTAAACAAGAATCCAATGCGAAAACTAGAAAGGCACACGAAACACACATAGGTTAGAACCTATGATCTACGCATGCAAGAATAACCAAACAATTCCCGATATCGACGTACTGAACGTCAAGTGACCGAGATAAAACACAATACCAAAACTAAAGTCATTAAAAAGTCGTGAAACGAAATCATCAACTCAAGAAAACGTCACCAGATTTTGCCTCAGGTCAAATTGGGACAAGTTGCATATCGGATAAGTCTAATTAACATACAACGGATCCATGGACCAAGCACGAACCCAACCTGAAGTACCGAGGCCGCAAATTGAGGCCATAAGGAGTTTATTTGCGGCCAAGTTTGGGAGATGGGACCTCGGGTCTCTAGGGTATACTCTAAATCACCTGCACACCTCACTGTAATCACTAAATATTTTTCAGGGTTCCCGGGTTAAAGAAGATCCTAGAATATCATCACTAATTCTCACAAAACCCGATATCAGAGATTTCAAAGTTCATGGTTTGGGGTCTTGTTTCTGGTTTGGTCCATAATATTAACACTATAGGGGTTTGAGATCCCTACTAATCATCAATTACACCTTTTCAATTCAAAAAATTCCCTAATTCTCATCTTGGAAATTTCAAAGATCACTAAACTATACTTCTTGAGTTCTAAGTTACAATAGGAAGTAAGAAAACTCAATTACTTAACTAAGGATGTAGGATATACCTTATGGAAGCAACTAAGGGAAATTCTAGGGTTGCCCAAAGTCTTCAAAGTCTTAGCTTGATATCACAATGGTCTTTGTAATGGGGTTGTGAACAATTTTGTGAAGGGGTATAAGGTTTTTGGCTTGGTTTCGGAGGTGGCCATGGGGTAGAGGTGGAGGATGAAAAGGAGATGAAAGAATGAAGAAGAAGAGGGAAGGAAGAAATGAAGAGATGGAGGCATGGGAATTGTGTAGAAGCCTCTCACCGTCTCTCTCTCTCTTCCCCCCCCCCCCACATGACACAAGTCACCTCACTCTCTCTCTCTCATCTATTTTTCTTTTCCCTTTTCTTTTTCTGTTTTTCATTTTAAAACACCACTATTTGGAAAAGAAAAGCTAAGGTTCATAACTAAAAATGTAGCAAGTCATTTGCAACATGATTTGTTGCATGTCTCATGCATAACAAGATTAATGCAAAATTAGTGAAATACTAATCGAGTTTAGTAAATAACCCATTTACAAATAATTGTATAATAATTCATAAAATGCCCAAATCACAAAAATACCTTCAAATCAAAAATTATTATTATCATTTCCCAAATTATTGGTATATAATTATACCTATTCATTAAAACTAATCTCCATACTTTTAAAATATCCATAATATTTATTATTTAATTACTTAAATTCCTAAAATAATATTTTATTTTCTGAAATGTTACAATCTTCCCCCCTTAAATTAATTTGGTCCCCGAATTTAAATTTAAAACTCCCCCAAATACTAAAACATTTCAGCAAAACAATCAAGTCGTCGGGGCTCCGAAATCATAAATACTTAAAACACATCTTAGCGCAATGCATGCGCATGAAAAACGAGTGTAGAACTCAAATCAAAACCCCGTCAAGCATCATGAAATCATTGGAGTTATGGCGAAAATACAGTGTCAAAATCCAATACGAAAACCAATATGATATGCTCAAACGATAATACGTATATAGTACGCATCGTTGTAAAATCGTCCCAAACATTCAAATAGAAATGCATGCAAAACCTTTTTCAACCCGTCGTGCGATGCGCGTATCACGGCACAAGTAGCGTACGTCCATTGTAAGAAAAACAGCTATATATATCCTTTGTTTAACATATACGTTCCTCCTTTGGGAAAACGATTTAGAAGGGTTTCCATTGTAAAGTTTTCGAGTCATCTTGGACACGTAGGAAAATCTTGAGACTATAGCTCCTTGTTTTTTTGGAAATCCCTTCGGTAAATATCGATGCATGTAAAATATATTCAAGTACCGTTTTCAGACTAGTCCTGCTCAGTTACTATACCATATAGTATATGTCGTAAAAACATGATGCTTAAAATGAAATCAATCTCAATTCCAGCATACAAATAAACCACGTGCCTCTGGTGCGCACGAAAATCGAAACCAATTACAGGTGCCACGAATGTGTACAAAAACAAAACTGAGTGCTACGGGTGTGCACAAAACATCTTTCAGGTGCAACAGGTGTTCCTGACAACCATATCAGGTGCATCTGATATGCACGAAGAATCTTCATTAAGTGCATCTGGTGTGCACAAAATTACATCCAGTATGCCAAGTATGCGCAAGAATCCAAATCAAGTGCAGAAGGTGCACGAAAAAAATATCGAATATTATAATTGAAATCGACGGTATACAACATACGTCAATCCAAATCAGGTATACCATGGTATATAAACTCGTAAACGCATGCATCTGCGTGTACAAAATCATATCAAGGTTTTGAGAGCTCATGTAAATTACACCGAATGCATAAGTCAAAATCGTGTGCAACCCTTATGCATGAAATCAAAATCGAATATATCGGAGGGTATAAAATCAAAATCAGGTGCAATGGGTCTGCACAAAACGAAAATCAGTACAACTGATATATGAGAATACAAATCAAGTGCAACTGCGGTGCACATAAGAAATATCAATCATGAAACGAAATCCTCAAAATACCTGAATCCAAAACAACGGAAACGTGATATTTGAATCACCAAATCGCAAATCATAAATACTATCGTCAACGTGCTCCTCTTTCAATGTCGAAGAGTGTCGGTGCATCCAAAGCTACCAGAGTAAGAATCTACTTGCCTCATGTTCACGGTCTGGCGCCTCTTCTCCTATGTCCTCATTGTTGGAGATAGTGCCCTCAAAGTCAATTATTGGATCGCAGGTACGTGATTGCAATGATTGAGGCAGGACCTATACCGAAATGACAGTCTTGCTCGAGATGATAGTATGCTATCTGGTTTGTCTTTATCATCGTATACATGCTTTAGTTCACTATTGCATGATGATAGAGCCCATAGGATTCTTGCTTGACTACCAGCAGTATGATGGCGATCATATACGTGGGAGCTGGGGGTCTGTAAGCACATCCTTAAATGTGTCCCTAGTCATGGGAGTTTCGAGACAGGGCATCGATACTCCAGAGTAGACTAGTGTATACAGTCGAGACCCCGACGAGGGGCGGTGGCCGATCTCACAAGCCACTAGTGTCAGTTTGATCACCTAAGATGTATACAGGTGCTCATTGACCGGACTGGACTCGTCGGGAATCTGCTAGTTGGTATTATACATATCGTCAGATAGCAATTCCTTGGTGACATGTGTACAGGTTAGTTCATCGACCTGAGATCATCATTTGTCTCGTGTGAGTTACCACTGTGCTTAGATTACTACCCTACCACGCTCAAAGGAGTTGTGCAAACAGGTTTTAGTTGGATACAGTCCCGAGCCACATTGGAGGCAAGTGAGCGGATCGTCGGGGATTCGTCTCTCCCGGTATTGGGGGTTGATGTCGCGCAGTGCACGGGTGGCCATCACTAGGAATCCTCGGCCGAGGTAGTGGAGAATTACTGATTTGAATCAGTAGTTTCTCAGGTGGTGATGGGCTTCATACCGACACGATTTATCGCGTTATTAGGGGTCTGACTTTATCCACCCCCCTAGACTCGATATGCGATACTCGTTAGACGAATGGACCGGACTGTATATACATTGTCACTGTCAGGCTCAGTAGGGTTTATAGATGAGTTCGCTCGTCAGCTTCCCTTCCAATCAATACATAGGCAAACCGTTATGTACAGCTTGTACCTCTGACGTGCTAGTGGTTATACCCAGTGCCAGTATGTTGATGAGTCATTAGAGTCCCCCACAGACACTTTCCCAAGTTCAGGCGAAACGTTGTAGAGGCCGTATGGTGATATGGCAAGGTTCGGAAAAAGCACGTGCGTTTTCGCACGTGTCGTTTTTCGGACAGATAATGCTGGTAGGCTTTGGTTTAAACCGGAACCCAGTATTATACTGTGTACATATAATATCTTTGTCTCAGTTGCATTTGTATTCGGTCGTAATACAAATGCGGGTATGTTTATACTAATACGGGGTTATCCTGAAATTCGTTTCAGGATCACTTTTGGAAGTTGCCAGTTTCCAGTTTTCTATCAGCCGTCTTTTAACATTCAGTTAAAGACGGATTTATCTTTTCTTGGATGAGTGTGGAAGTTTCTACAAGCATCTAGAAGGTGGTGACAAGGCTTATGACTCACTTGTTCATTATTGGTTGCTTTCTTTATGTTCACACTTTGTGTTCACACTATGTGTTCACACTAGATATTTTGCTTATTGTCACCTCCTAGCTCCTACACTCACCTCCCTCCTCTCCTATAAATGGCCGGCCCCTTCCCCCTCTCTCACAGACTCACTTGATGGTTGTTGTTCACTAGAAAAAGATTATGATAGATTCGGATTCACGAAAAATAGACAGCCTCTTTCTCATTTCACCCGATCCAAAAGGCAACTTCCATAACCGTTCGTCCGTGACCCTGGACGTAACGAGACAAAGTGTTCTACTCATTCTCTACTTCATCTTGGTCGTCTCTTTTAGCAAACTTGACGATCGAGTTGCCTCGGTTCAGAGGCAGGAGCCCGTTTAAAGATCCGTCGACGTGGTGCCACCCAGACGACAAGATTGGAGATCGAGGAGATCGGAGCAGCCGCAACAAAGCGTGGGATGATGGTTAAAGACCGAAGGACTCAGATCATTCGGTATAACGTTTCTACCCCTTTGTAGTTTGTTAGTTTAGCTTTAGTGGCAGATCCGGGTTACGGTACACGTAGCGCCAGTTTCGTAAAAAGTTTTTGTTCCGTATTTGGCGTCTGTTAGACGGTCGGGGCGCTACCGTGGACTTACAGTGGTATCAGAGTCTCACCATTAAGCTATACTAACTTGTGCTAACACGTTTAAATGATCGATCGAACGGATTTCGCAAAACTACATTTTTCAGGCCATTGAGTTTCTGTTGATTTTAAACAGTGTCTAAAAATAATTCTACATATCACAGAAAATTCAGCAGGGTTTTCTAAGCTCACCGTCAAAATTTGGTCACGTGATCTCACAAGACCGCCGCGGAATCGCGGTTAAACCTATGGTTTGACCGCGCTTCCGCGGCCATTCTGTGAGATCAGTGCACAAAATTTACACAGTGGCTTTTTTACTGGAAATTGGGGTTTTTGGTATATATATTTTAGGCCCAGATTTTGTTACTGTACAACAGATGATTGTGGGGCCCACTTCGGGAAATTTTGTCGATCGAAATTTTAAACTTGTTAGTTTACAGTACTTTCAATATATCTCCGACCGGGAATGTCATTTGATCGGTAAACCGCGTCTGATTGCTATAGTTCTTTTAGACGGGTTTGCGAACGTGACATTCGCGTTGATGTTTTGTGTTGTGCTGTGATGTTGCGGGTATGTCGTGATGGATAGCAGGGTGCAATGATAGTGCAGTTTGGATTTATTTGTATATTTGATATTGCGGGGCGAGCGTCCAACATGTGGACTGCCGTCACTGCCTGTTTGTATAATATTCTTTTGGGGCACGACCGGGTCGAGGTC
The DNA here is from genome assembly GCA_030015575.1 of Agapanthus africanus. Taxonomy (NCBI): domain Eukaryota; kingdom Viridiplantae; phylum Streptophyta; class Magnoliopsida; order Asparagales; family Amaryllidaceae; genus Agapanthus; species Agapanthus africanus. Next base: position 546,658,936 of record JASDDO010000024.1, on the reverse strand, counting down.
GATGTACCCGTTATACATATTTTTATTTCTGTACTAGGTTCATCCCGCGAAGGAGTGCACAGATGGCCGTGTTCTGGAGGGCAACGGGTCCGTATCTCATGGCAATAAGAGGCAGAGGGATCTCACTCTAGAATTGGCAGACTATTCGCCGCACTCGTAGGGGGTACAGGTTGACCCAAGGAGGGGTGCTCGATTTACCGGATTCCGTGAAGTGCCGGGTGTTCCATTCACTATGCTGTGGGGACTACCTCGCTTCAGGTTTTGGCGGGTAACTTGCCGCACCCGTAGGGGTCTAGGTTTCATTGCACAGGCTATCCACACGACCAGGGGAACGTCGGGTTTCAGCAGCGGCTCTGTGAAACTCGGGGATCCCAGATTATCTGTATTGTTCTGTCATGCTTATTACTTTTCTGTAATGTTGCATATTATCACGCCTGGAGCGATTATTGTATATTGGTATATATACTATTAGATGTTGTATATGTTTTACACCCGCGCTAGTCCAGCCCCCGCTCTGTCGTTAGTTAAGTAACCTAACGGGTGATGACGGGACCCAGTGGCGAATGCGGATGGCATATACGTACATTATATTTTCGTTCTTTTCTGGTGTGATTAATTGATGGGACTGTATTGATTCTGATCAATGCAAGGATAAAAAAAACCTATATTCGATGTTGTTGAAACAAATTTTAAAAGGTGTTATTACAAAGATATTTTCTTTTGTTTTGCATAGTGATATTCAGTTGGAATATCCTGCACCTCATTCGACGAGGCAAGGGCTGATATCCCTTCACCGAGAGAGACCCCTTGGGCAGAAGTTTACGTCAGGGTAATAACTTCAATATAGTCGATTACAAGTTGCTTTGCATCGTGGTATTCAGTTAGAATATCCTGTACCTCATTCCACGAGGAAAGAGCCGAGATCCCTTCACCGGGAGTGACCTTTTTAGCAAAACGACTTCGCCACTATATTTTTATAAAAAGCTATCAGTTTCCTTCAACGAGATCAAGTTCATTACGTTAAAGGTTTTTCGCCAAAAGCCAGTCGTAGCCCTCCGTCATTTCTTATGGATGGTCAGTAGTATTCAAGCTATGTATTTTGACCAACGCCAAGGCATAGTGTTTGGTAGCTGCTGGGTATTCATCTGTTGCATAGATAGATGAGTTGGTTTGGGACAGTCGTTCTGCCATTTTGGCCAACGTCAAGGGCATGTGCGGGTGGGTTTAAATTGACCTGGATAGTGACGGGTAGAACTTGGCATGTGACTTATGATATTTTGACCAACGCCAAGGTCATAAGAGCATGGGGCAAAAATCACATCGGGAGTTTCTAAAAAAACTGAAACTTGCCAGATATGCGCATACCTTATGGAGTGTGATAACTTGAGTGGCTTCCATCAAATTATCATGTGATGATAGTTGGATCCCGATTCTCACTAATGAGTTGGTTTACTCTTCGGGTGATCCCGACTAATTCTTCTTTCAGGTTTGGAGGAGAATTTGAGATAACAGTGGGAGGTTTCCTGATTAGATAAAGTGATAACCATTCTGATCTAGGTTAGAGTGCACGCAGAGTGTTTCTTTTCTCTCTCTCTCTGGCAGCGACTTTTGACTGACCCTAGACTATGACTAAGTGACCAAGTTGACCGAACCTTCTTAAAATACTGGCTTTTGGATTGTCTGAGTTGCATAAGACATTGCCGCTCCTTCTTTTACCCTTTGTATTTCTCAGAACACCCTGTATTACTACGGATATCCACTTCCATTGGATAGATCCATCGTATGGTTATATACGAACTCGTAGGGACTTCTTCGAGGGTGGATCTAGGTTCTGGAGAAATAGAATTGGTTTATTCAGTTGTCTTTTGTTATCACATTCTCTTAGGTTGCGAGGGCTCCTTAGTTTAGGAGAGTACACCTATTACGCTTATTGGATAGTCTTATTCCAAACCATAGGCAGGTGCCGAAAGGTAGGGAATGAAGAAAACCAATTAGCCTAAGTAGGGTGTGCAGAAGGTAATATGTACAGACAAAATAAAGGGATTAGAAAGAGGGCAAAGTAAATTGCGACTGCTATAACTCACGACCAAACCGCGTACTTCATCGCTACTCCTATTTCACCTTTGCTTTTTCCCCAGTTCGGGAGAAATAGAATAAGGTATTATTCAGTAGTCTTTTATCATCACCTTCTCTCAAGTTGCGAGTACTCCTAGGATTAGGATGGTACACCTATTATGCTTACTGGATAGTCTTCTTCCAAACCATAGGCTGGTGCCGAACGATAGGGAAGGAAGAAAACCATTTAGCCAAATGATGGTATACAGAAGGTAACGACTAAAGACAAATAAAGGGATTTGGAGAGATGACAAAGAAATATACGGTTACGGTCATGAATAGGATTATGGAAGAGGCATTACTAGGAATACCAGGATACCCCTACGAGACATTTTAATGTTTCAGTTTCACTGTGCATTGTTAAAAGAAAACTGTTTTCCCGATTACATACTTACTTCAGGGTATGTATTTACCAGATTTTATTCTCATATCTGTATGTTTTTACAGATGATGAGTGGGAGTAAGTTATTGGGAATTGGGTAATCATCCTCATTATATCGGAATTCGTTGTAATTGGTGATATTTGAGGAAATCGCCTGGGTACAGTTTTTAACCTACGATGCACAGGTTATGAGTTATTCAACTCAGCGGACTTGTACAGAGTATTGTATATTGTCCAGTGTCCGTCAGGACAAAGGGGTAGGTCCTCGTACTATGTTCTGTTTACTTATAACTTCTCTAGTTTTTAGACAAGTGTTTCGTAGAAATACAATGTCCAAGTTTTGAGAAGTTGTGGGTATAAGAATAAAGTAGAGAACCAGGTATCGCAAGTATCGGGATTCTTCAAAGAGATTGAAGATGTAGATTCTTGTGATTGATATTCAGTTGATAGTAATGGTTTTGAGAAACTTGTTTCTTTTTCAGGTTACTCATAATTGGATGGATTTCTAAGTTGAGTAATGCTGATTAGCATCTCTCCATTAAGTTGTTATGCACTGGAGACAGCTGCAGGATTTGAATCTGGTTCCAATTAAATTAGTGCATCTATTTCTATATTGTATATAGAATGGTTCATATCTTAACGATGTTAAGATACGGGGAATTGTCCAGCTTATGCTTAAAAACAGACACTGGATAACTCAAGGCACGTTTCTGTAATGGCTGTTTATGGGTTGACCCTGGCTTTGACGAAGGTTGACATTTCTACCATCAGGAAGATCAATAGTGATATTGTTCTTGACTCGCCACAGTTTTATTAAAATGGATTTTTTCAGAAAACAGTAGTGGGAGTATGGTAGAACTGGAAGTGATTCCAGAACCGCAAACGATTACGGAAAATTTAATAGGACCTATATATTCAATCAGGTTAGACATTCCATTAGCCACTCCGCAGATATGGTGGGTAACCTCAGACACCCGAGAGGTACTCCGGTAGCCTCAAGGACGGTGACAGAGAGGTTCTTGTTTACCCAAACTTGACACTACTGTTGATCCAGACTATGAAACCCGGCAAGAGGATAAGTATAGCATCGTTCTAAACTAGCTTTAGAAGTGTACGTGTATATTATTCTGCCAGAGGGTTGTCGTAGTCAGTGGGAGCAGCGGAAGCATGGTGGGAAAGTAGCTTATGTCTATTTATAGGCTTGAGCAAATATAGCGGAGATTAGATCATCTAATTTTGATGAGACAGTCATAGCTTTGACTTCATCAGAATAGGGGATGGATCTGTTAAGAAGGTAGTAGAGTGTGATGTCCTGGTATTTGGATGACATACACAGAGTAGGAAGTAAAATTCCTATAATACGATCGGTTGTACTGTGGTCGTCACACAGTTGTTTCTCCAGACAGGATATGGATATAATCACAGACATTCTGGTTACTAGATCTATGGTTTTAGATCTAGATTTGGGTAGTTTCCCAATATGGGTATTTTGACAGTATTCTAATAGTATTTTACAATAGATGACTCCTGGCATGGTGGTGTACCTGCTGGTGATGGAGTTACCCTCTCTAAAGGTGTCTTAGAGACTAAAGGAGAGAGGGATGTGCATGATTGGCAGATCACTTGCTTAGGCAATTGAGTCAATCATGAAATGTCAAGTACCACACCAGATGTTGTTTTTTGCTCTAGATGCGATATGTTTATATTAATCCAATCCTGAAGAAACAAAAGGAAGCGGTTTTAGAACATGAGTGAATGTTCTACGGATTTGATGACGGCAGCCTCCTTCGGGAGACGGTTATCATTCCAGGCTTCAGAGGTGACATGGATGACAGAGTGGTTGTCAGAGTTATAGTTTTTCCCCCTGACGAGGGATGGTATTATGGACAGGTGGTCCAAGAGGATACTGTGGGAGGTATGGTGCTGGATACTGATTAGGTTCAGTTATCAAAACAGTCTAAGAAGTTTGGATTTGGAGTTCATTTATTGAACTAGGTCCCATCAGATATCCAGACATATTCTAAGACAGGTATTGCTCGATTCGGGAGATGGCTTTCTCCGCGAACTTAAGATTAAGAGAGACATAGAAAGAAACATCAGGGCAGATCCACTCACTGAGGCTATTTCTCGAACACAAAAGTTTTACAAACTTGCTTTGTGAAACTGATTAGTAGAGGAGTTGGATGTTCGGTATCACACGGGCTGTGAGTATGCGACATCGCAATAATTAGCCTTAAGTGCAAGTGGGAGATTGTAGGAGATAGTGCCCTCAAAGTCAATTATTGGATCGTAGGTACGTGATTGCAATGATTGAGGCAGGACCTATACCGAAATGACAGTCTTGCTCGAGATGATAGTATGCTATCTGGTTTGTCTTTATCATCGTATACATGCTTTAGTTCACTATTGCATGATGATAGAGCCCATAGGATTCTTGCTTGACTACCAGCAGTATGATGGCGATCATATACGTGGGAGCTGGGGTCTGTAAGCACATCCTTAAACGTGTCCCTAGTTGTGGGAGTTTCGAGACAGAGCATCGATACTCCAGAGTAGACTAGTGTATACAGTCGAGACCCCGACGAGGGGCGGTGGCCGATCTCACAAGCCACTAGTGTCAGTTTGATCACCTAAGATGTATACAGGTGCTCATTGAGTTATGAGTACACCGGACAGGACTCGTCGGGAATCTGCTAGTTGGTATTATACATATCGTCAGATAGCAATTCCCTGGTGACATGTGTACAGGTTAGTTCATCGACCTGAGATCATCATTTGTCTCATGTGAGTTCCCACTGTGCTTAGATTACTACCCTAACACGCTCAAAGGAGTTGTGCAAACAGGTTTTAGTTGGGTACAGTCCCGAACCACATTGGAGGCAAGTGAGCGGATCGTCGGGGATTCGTCTCTCCCGGTATTGGGGGTTGATGTCGCGCAGTGCACGGGTGGCCATCACTAGGAATCCTCGGCCGAGGTAGTGGAGAATTACTGATTTGGATCAGTAGTTTCTCATGTGGTGATGGGCTTCATACCGACACGATTTATCGCGTTATTAGGGGTCTGACTTTACCCACCCCCATAGACTCGATATGCGATACTCTTTAGACGAATGGACCGGACTGTATATACATTGTCACTGTCAGGCTCACTAGGGTTTATAGATGAGTTCGCTCGTCAGCTTCCCTTCCAATCAATACATAGGCAAACCGTTATGTACAGCTTGTACCTCTGACGTGCTAGTGGTTATACCCAGTGCCAGTGTGTTGATGAGTCATTAGAGTCCCCCACAGACACTTTTCCAAGTTCGGGCGAAACGTTGTAGAGGCCGTATGGTGATATGGCAAGGTTCGGAAAAAGCACGTGCGTTTTCGCATGTGTCGTTTTTCGGACAGATAATGCTGGTAGGCTTTGGTTTAAGCCGGAACCCAGTATTATACTGTGTAGATATAATATCTTTGTCTCAGTTGCATTTGTATTCGGTCGTAATACAAATGCGGGTATGTTTATACAAATACGGGGTTATCCTGAAATTCGTTTCAGGATCACTTTTGGAAGTTGCCAGTTTCCAGTTTTCTATCAGCCGTCTTTTAACATTCGGTTAAAGACGGATTTATCTTTTCTTGGATGAGTGTGGAAGTTTCTAGAAGCATCTAGAAGGTGGTGACAAGGCTTATGACTCACTTGTTCATTATTGGTTGCTTTCTTTGTGTTCACACTATGTGTTCACACTTTGTGTTCACACTAGATATTTTGCTTATTGTCACCTCCTAGCTCCTACACTCACCTCCCTCCTCTCCTATAAATGTCCGGCCCCTTCCCCCTCTCTCACAGACTCACTTGATGGTTGTTGTTCACTAGAAAAAGATTATGATAATTCGGGTTCACGAAAAATAGACAGCCTCTTTCTCATTTCACCCGATCCAAAAGGCAACTTCCATAACCGTTCGTCCGTGACCCTGGACGTAACGAGACAAAGTGTTCTACTCATTCTCTACTTCATCTTGGTCGTCTCTTTTAGCAAACTTGACGATCGAGTTGCCTCGGTTCAGAGGCAGGAGCCCATTTAAAGATCCGTCGACGTGGTGCCACCCAGACGACAAGATTGGAGATCGAGGAGATCGGAGCAGCCGCAATAAAGCGTGGGATGATGGTTAAAGACCGAAGGACTCGGATCATTCGGTATAACGTTTCTACCCCTTTGTAGTTTGTTAGTTTAGCTTTAATGGCAGATCCGGGTTACGGTACACGATAGCGGCAGTTTCGTAAAAAGTTTTTGTTCCGCATTTGGCGTCTGTTAGACAGCCGGGGCGCTACCGTGGACTTACACTCGTCTCTCACTGCGGATCGCCAATTATATGATTCATCGGCTTAATGTCCTGATATGGCATGATGACGGAAACAGTTCCGCTCTGGCGCATCCCCTGAAGATCTTCTGACCAATTATCATGCTCACTCATAACATGTCTCGTCAATGATGGCAACTGTGGCCCGCGGAGTGTGCGTGATACGACCGATCCTGGGTCCAAGTCTTCTTATGTAGTATTCCATAAAGATTCTATCGGGGTCTGTAGCATTTTGAAAATTTAGAAATAAATAAAATTAATTAATTAAATAATAAAATGTTAAATTAAAAGGTTATTAAAACCAACTAAGACATTTTCATAAATTGTATGTAAGATAAATTAAATTATAATTTTAATATGTAACCTAAATAAATTACAAGGGTTTTAATGAAAAATTTAGTTTCATTTTAATAAAATGGTGTTTTTATAATAAACTAAGTAGTGAGGGGTCTTTTTGTAAAGTTTAGGAAAAATGTGCAAACTTGAAATTTGAGGGTGTAAGTGGAAAAGGGGTAGATAATATTTTAGCTCAGAAATTATATCAAAATAAATCAAATTTCGAGTGATAATGTATTGCCACCACCTTCTTGCATGCACCTTCATTTCACAACACATCCTCCTTGCATGAGGATGGCACACCTTGATCATTGACACCTCCTCCACACCTCACCCTTCCCTTTATCACATATATATCATGTGTTCAGATCATATTAACAAATTAAAGTTCTGAAAATCAAAATGAAAAGAAGGGAAAACATTTAGAAATCATAAAAAGAAAGAAAAGAAAAGAGAAGTGAAGAAGAAGAACTAAACTAAGGGTTCACCATCAAGCTAAGGACTAGGAGCCTGTGCATCTTGGAGGAAGTTCTTCCAGTAATCCCTTATAGGTAAAATCTTGGATCACTGTAGAAATTAGTTCTGTAGTTAATTTAAATTAGAAATCCAATGTCTATAATGCCGTATTTTAGGCAAAACTGAACTCTGTAATAATCTGCTATTAGTCAGAAAACAATCAACTGAACCAAACAATACCAAAATGTTATATGTTAAACCTAGAACAAACCCTATAAGCACGAACCAAGGGGCTTGGTTTTGGGCCGGCGACATATGGGCAAATTCCGGTGTCGCCGGATTTGTAGCGAGGTATGGTGTTTTGGGTTTTTGGGTATGTCTCTGTGTAGGTGTTTGGTTACTTTGGTGTTGTTTAATCAAGTTAGTTTAACTGTATATAAAATCTGGGGACTAATATCGAAAAAGGCATCAACAATCTAAAATACGACACGAGTAATTCGTAACGCGTTCTTTTTCTGCTTTTGTATGTTAACTTTACCATATGCATTCTAAAATCTACATATATACCTCCATAATCAATAAGTGTTAGAACACTGCACCATTATCGACAAGTTATGTTGCACATGCACATATTTACATGTTACACTACACCTTGTCAATATTAACATGTCACTTCACACCTAGAAATTATTCTGTAAAAAATGATTCTTATCATACCTTAAGCATCAATATTCGTAGTAACTAGCATATATGACATCATATTTTGTATTCCAGTATTAGTAGTTGATATAAGAGACAGTTATATTATTGTGGATTTATGATTTTAAGTTTTCCTATACTAAAAAAAAGTGATTTTCATGATTATGTGTCACGTCCACCATGATATGTCATTTTTATGATTTGGTTTTATTTCGGACCGAGTCTGTTGGTATACGGTTACAGATTTACAATTTTATCCAGACTGAGTCGGTGGGGATACAGTTGGGTACATGGTGGACCCGGTCGAGACCGAAGGGCAGGATAGCCGCAGTTTAGGCGGGGAGCCTAACGAGGTGACTCGATACTGGATACAGTTATGAAACACGGCGGATATCTAGATGATACCGACTGATGTTATTGATTACAGGACCATTCGAGGAATGATACCTGATGAAATACTGAAAATTTGTGTCGATGTTAGGCACGGAGAAAAAAATGAATATGATTTGGAAAATAATTGATGAGATTTCTGTTTTGAGTAATATATGGAGTATTATATATTCATTCTTCCACTTGTTATCATGTATCGCATTTACTATTGTTGGAATAAATTCTAGTTCGTCATATTTATATTATCAGCCATTATATGCTAGTTATATTCACTGAGTTGGCAACTCACCCCCGTTGTGCCACAGTTCCTTGCAGGAGTAGAGTGGACGGTTAGCAGCAGTGCAGGTCCACGTATCAGATTTGATCGTATCTTTTGCTAGGTGGGTTACATAGGTAGTAACCTTCCCTTTTTGGTATTGTATATTGAATCTAGAAACTCTCCATCAGACCCTGTATTATGACTTAGAACGAGAGGTGGTTATATGTATATTATTTGGCAGATGAGATAGTTTGGTTATATCAAACGGTATTTCTTTTACTGATGTCTGAAATTAGTATTGCTGTCATATAAAGTTGTATATTTATTTCCGCTGTTGATATTGTTAATCCCAACTAGGGATGCAACATATTTGAACAGTTTATAATTGTTTTATTATTATTTCAATAGGATGTTACTGTTAAAAAATCTAAATCACCTAAAACTGCGATTTTCACTTAAAAACTAAATTTTTCCTAAAAAGTTCCGCAAAAAGGGTTTTTGATCTTGGTTTTTGGCTTACTCAGAGTGTGTAAATATCTTTAGATATTATACAAACTAAGTGTCGGTCACATCCAAACTTGGGTCGTGACAAAATTGGTATCAGAGCTTAGGATTAACCTTACAGAAATCGAGTAATGAGTTAAGGTAAGTCGACTTGAGTTCGTTACGTAGGATGACATTTGGTTTGATGGAGTAGGTGAATTAGGATGAGTGCAGTACCGTATGTATGTTCCGGGGCATATTTACGCTACGATACACAGCCTAAGTAACCTTAGGAGAGGTTTGTTCGTCTTCTTTCCTTAATTCCGTGTATCTTGTGATTCGATTGCAATGTCCTTATCAATCATGTTTCTTACTCCAGCCGCTATGTCATCAACGACTACGGTGTTGGAGATAGTGCCCTCAAAGTCAATTATTGGATCGCAGGTACGTGATTGCAATGATTGAGGCAGGACCTATACCGATATGACAGTCTTGCTCGAGATGATAGTATGCTATCTGGTTTGTCTTTATCATCATATTCATGCTTTAGTTCACTATCGCATGATGATAGAGCCCATAGGATTCTTGCTTGACTACCAGCAGTATGATGGCGATCATATACGTGGGAGCTGGGGTCTGTAAGCACATCCTTAAAAGTGTCCCTAGTCGTGGGAGTTTCGAGACGGGGCATCGATACTCCAGAGTAGACTAGTGTATACAGTCGAGACCCCGACGAGGGGCGGTGGCCGGTTTCACAAGCCACTGGTGTTAGTTGGTTCACCTAAGATGTATACAGGTGCTCATTAGGTTATGAGTACACCGGACAGGACTCGCCGGGAACATGCTAGTTGGTATTAAACATATCGTCAGATAGCAGTTCCCTGGCGACATGTGTACAGATTAGTTCATCGACCTGAGATCGTTATTTGTCTCATGTGAGTTCCCATTGTGCTTAGATTACTACCCTACCACGCTCAAAGGAGTTGTGCAAACAGGTTTTAATTGGGTACAGTCCCGAGCCACATTGGAGGCAAGTGAGCGGATCGTCGGGGGTTCGTCTCTCCCGGTATTGGGTGTTGATGTCGCACAGTGCACGGGTGGCCATCACTTGAAATCCTTGGCCAAGGTAGTGGAGAATTACTGATTTGGATCAGTATTTTCTCAGATGGTGATGGTCTTCATGGCGGCACGATTTATCGCGTTATCAGGGGTCTGACTTTTTCCACCCCCTAGACTCGATATGCGATACTCTTTAGACGAACGGACCGGACTGTATATACATTGTCACTGTCAGGCTCAGTAGGGTTTATAGATGAGTTCGCTCGTCAGCTTCCCTTCCAATCAATACATAGGCAAACGTTACGTACAGCTCGTACCTCTGACGTGCTAGAGGTTATACCCAGTGCCAGTATGTTGATGAGTCATTAGAGTCCCCCACAGACACTTTCCCAAGTTCGGGCGAAACGTTGTAGAGGTCGTATGGGTTTTTAGCAAGGTTCGGAAAATGCACGTGCGTTTTAGCACGTGTCAGTTTTCGGGCAGATAATACTGGTAGGCTTTGGTTTAAGCCGGAACCCAGTATTATACTGTGTAGATATAATATCTTTGTCTCAGTTGCATTTGAATTCGGTCGTAATACAAATGCGGGTATGTTTATACTGATACGGGGTTATCCTGAAATTCGTTTCAGGATCACTTTTGGAAGTTGCCAGTTTCCAGTTTTCTATCAGCCGTATTTAACATTCGGTTAAATGTGGATTTATCTTTTTTTGATGAGGGTGAGTCAGTGTTCTAGAAGGTTCTATAGAGGGTGACAAGGCTTGTGAGTAATTAGGTCATTAATGGTGCATTTAATGAAAAGGAGACTAGGTTAATTGTGATTAGTTTGTATTGATTGTGTTCATACTAGGTGTTGTATGACTCATTCTTTGTGTTTAGGTTATGATAAGCTTTATATCCTTGTGGTCACCCCCTCCTTGCTCCTACCCTCACCTCCCTCTTCCTATAAGTTTGGCCGGCCCCTCTTGTTCAAAGATAATAGTTGTTGTTCATTTGGTAAAAAGATTATGATAGTTTTGGATTCATGGAAATTAGAATAGACAATTCTCATTTCACCCGATTCAAATGGCAACTTCATTAACCGTTCGTCCATAGCCTTGGACGTAACGAGACAAAGTGTTCTACTCATTCTCTACTTCATCTTGGTTGTCTCTTTTAGCAAACTTGACGATCGAGTTGCCTCGGTTCAGAGGCGGGAGCCCGTTTAAAGATCCGTCGACGTGGCGCCACCTGGACGAGAAGACTGGAGATTCAGGAGATCGGAGCAGCCGCAACAAAGCGTGGGATGATGGTTGAAGACTGAAGGACTCGGATCATTCGGTATAACGTTTCTACCCATTTGTAATTTGTTAGTTTAGCTTTAATGGCAGATCCGGGTTACGGTACATGATAGCGCCAGTTTGTAAAAAGTTTTTGTTCCGCATTTGGCGTCTGTTAGACGGCCGGGGCGCTACCGTGGACTTACAGTGGTATCAGAGCCTCTCCATTAAGCTTTACTAAGTTGTGCTAACGCGTTTAAAATATCGATCGAACCGAATTTCCAAAAACTGCAATTTCTATGATCTGAGTTTCTGTCGATTTTTAAAACAGTCTAAAAATAAGTTTACATATCATAGAAAAACAAGCAGGGATTTCTAAGCACACTGGTAAATTTTGAGCACGTGATCCCACGTGACCGCCGCGGAACCGTGGTCAAACCTGGGGTTTGACCACGGAATCGCGGCAGTACTGTGGGACAGTGCATTAAAATTTACCGGTAGGCTTTATTTGGAAATTGTTGGGTTTTGGTATATTCTTTTGGGCCCAGTTTTTATTACTATACACCAGTTGTTCATGGGGCCCACTTCGGGAAATTTAGTCGATCGAAATTTTAAATTTGTTAGTATGCAGTATTTACATTATATCTCCGACCGGGAATGTCATTTGATCGGTAAACCGCGTCTGATTGCTATAGTTCTTTTAAACGGGTTTGCGAACGTGACATTCGCGTTGATGTTCTGTGTTGTGCTGTGATGTTGCGGATATGTCGTGGTGCATAGCAGGGTGCAATGGTAGTGCAGTTTCAATTTAATTGTACATTTGATATTGCAGGGCGAGCGTCCAACATGTGGACTGCCGTCACTGTCTGTTTGTATAATATTCTTTTGGGGCACGACCGGGTCGAGGTCGATGTACCCGTTGTACATATTTTATTTTCTGTACTAGGTTTATCCCACGAAGGAGTGCACGGATAGCCGGGTTCTGGAGGGCAACAGGTCCGTATCTCATGGCTTTGAGAGGCAGAGAGACCTCACTCTAGAATTGGCAAACTATTCGCCGCACTCGTAGGGGGTACAGGTTAACCCAAGGAGGTGTACTCAATTTACCGGATTCCGTGAAGTGCCAGGTGTTCCATTCACTATGCTGTGGGGACTACCTCGCTTCAGGTTTTGGCGGGTAACTTGCCGCACCCGTAGGGGTCTAGGTTTCATTGCACAGGCTATCCACACGACCAGGGGAACGTCGGGTTTCAGCAGCGGCTCTGTGAAACCCGGGGATCCCAGATTATCTGTATTGTTCTGTGATGCTTATTACTTTTTTGTAATGTTGCATATTATCACGCCTGGAGCGATTATTGTATATTGGTATATATACTATTAGATGTTGTATATGTTTTACACCCGCGCTAGTCCAAGCCCCGCTCTGTCGTTAGTTAAGTAACCTAACGGGTGATGACGAGACCCAGTGGCGAATGCAGATGGCATATACGTACATTTTATTTTCGATCTTTTCTGGTGTGATTGATTGATGGGACTGCATTGATTCTTATCAATGCAAGAATAAAACAAACCTATATTTGGTGTTGTTGGAACAAATTTTAATACGTGTTATTACAAAGACGTTTCTTTTTGTTTTGCATAGTGATATTCAGTTTAGAATATTCTGCACCTCATTCAACGAGGCAAGGGCCGAGATCCCTTCACCAGGAATGACCCCTTGGGCAGAAGTTTACGTCAGGGTAATAACTTCAATATAGTCGATTACAAGTTGCTTTGCATCGCGGTATTCAGTTGGAATATCCTGCACCTCATTCCACGAGGAAAGAGCCGAGATCCCTTCACCGGGAGTGACCTCTTTAGCAAAACGTTTTCGCCACTATATTTTTTATAAAAAGCTATCAGTTTCCTTCAATGAGATCAAGTTCATTACGTTAAAGGTTTTTCGCCAAAAACCAGCCGTAGCCCTCCGTCATTTCTTATGGATGGTCAGTAGTATTCAAGCTATGTTTGTTGGCCCTTAGTCAAGGCATAGTGTTTGGTAGCTGCTGGGTATTCATTTGTAGCATAGATGAATGCGTTGGTTTGGAACAGTCGTATTACTTTGTTGGCCCTTAGTCAAGAGTATGTACGGGTGGGTTCAAATCAACCAGGACAATGACGGGAAGAACTTGACATGTGACTTATGATTTGTTGGCCCTTAGTCAAGGTCATAAAAGCATGGGGCAAATATAACATCGGGAGTTTCAAACATACTGAAACTTACCAGATATGCGCATACCTTCTGGAGTGTGATAACTTGAGTGGCTTCCATCAAGTTATCGTGCGATGATAGTTGGATCTCGATTCTCACTGATGAGTTGGTTTACTCTTCGGGTGATCCCGACTAATTCTTCTTTCAGGTTTGGAGGAGAATTGAGATTACAGTAGGAGGTTTCCTGATTAGATAAAGTGATAACCATTCTGATCTAGGTTAGAGTGCACGCAGAGTGTTTCTTTTCTCTCTCTCTCTTTGGCAGCAACCTATGACCGACCCTAGACTATGACTCAGTGACCAAGTTGACCGAACCTTCTTAAAATACTGACTTTTGGATTGTCTTAGTTGCATAAGTCATTGCCGCTCCTTCTTTTACCCTTTACATTTCTCAGAACACCCCGTATTACTACGGATATCCACTTCCATTGGATAGATCCATCGTATGGTTATATACGAACTCGAAGGTACTACTTCAAGGATGGATCCAGGTTCAGGAGAAATAGAATTGGTTTATTTAGTTGTCTTTTATTATCACCTTCTCTCAGGTTGCGAGTGCTCCTTAGTTTAGGAGAGTACACCTATTACGCTTATTGGATAGTCTTATTCCAAACCACAGGCAGTTGCCGAAAGGTAGGGAATGAAGAAAACCAATTAGCCTAAGTAGGGTGTGCAGAAAGTAATATAAAAAGACAAAATAAAGGGATTATAAAGAGGGCAAAGTAAATTGCGACTGTTATCATTCACTACCAAACCGCGTACTTCATCGCCACTCCTATTTCACCTTTAATAGAATAAGGTATTATTCAGCTGTTTTTTATCATCACCTTCTCTCTAGTTACGAGTACTCCTAGGGTTAGGAGGGTACACCTATTATGCTTACTGGATAGTCTTCTTCCAAACCATAGGCAGGTGCTGAATGGTAGGGAAGGAAGAAAACCATTTAGCCTAACGAAGGTGTACAGAAGGTAACGACTAAAGACAAATAAAGGGATTTGGAGAGATGGCAAAGATATATACGGTTAAAGTCATGAAAAGGATTATGGAAGAGGCATTACTAGGAATACCAGGATACCCCTGTGAAACATTTTCATGTTTCAGTGCATTGTTGAAGGAAAACTGATTTCCCGATTAGATACTTACTCCAGGGTATGTATTTACCAGGTTTCATTCTCATATCCGTATGGTTTTATAGATGATGAGTGGGAGTAAGTTATTTGGAATTGGGTGATCATCCTCATTATATCGGAATTCGTTGTAATTGGTGATATTTGAGGAAATCTCCTGGGTACAGTTTTCAACCTATGATGCACAGGTTTTTGAGTTATTCAACTCAGCGGACTTATACAGAGTATTGTATGTTGTCCAGTGTCCGCCAGGATAGAGGGGTAGGTCCTCGTACTATGTTCTGTTTACTTGTGACTTCTCTAGTTTTTAGACAAGTGTTTCGTAGAAATACAATGTCTAAGTTTTGAGAAGTTGTGAACCAGTTGTCGCAAGTATCGGGATTCTTCAAAGAGATCGAAGATGTAGATTCTTGTGATTGGTATTCAGATGATAGTAATGGTTTTGAGAAACTTGTTTCTTTTTCAGGTTACTTATAATTGGATGGATTCCTAAGTTGAGTAATGCTGATTAACCTTTTTCCATTAAGTTGTTATGCACTGGAGACAGCTGCATGATATGAATCTGGTTCCAATTAAATTAGTGCCTCTATTTCTATATTGTATATAGAATGGTTCATATCTTAACGATGTTAAGATATGGGGAGTTGTCCAGCTTATGCTTAAAACCAGACACTGGATAACTCAAGGCACGTTTCTGTAATGGCAGTTTGTGGGTTAACCCTGGCTTTGACGAGGTTGACATTTCTACCATCTGGAAGATCAATAGTGATATTGTTCTTGACTCGCCACAGTTTTATTAAAATGGATTTTTTCAGAAAACAGTAGTGGGAGTATGGTAGAACTGGAAGTGATTCCAGAACCGCAAACGATTACGGAAAATTTAATAGGACCTATATATTCAATCAGGTCAGACATTTCAATAGCCACTCCGCAGATATGGTGGGTAACCTCAGACACCCGAGAGGTACTCCGGTAGCCTCAAGGACGGTGACAGGGAGGTTCTTGTTTACCCAGACTTGACACTACTGTTGTTCCAGACTATGAAACCCGGCAAGAGGATAAGTATAGAGACGTTCTAAACTAGCTTTAGAAGTGTACGAGTATATTATTCTGCCAGAGGGTTGTCGTAGTCGGTGTGAGCAGCGGAAGCGTAGTGGGCAAGTAGCTTATGTCTATTTATAGGCTTGAGCAAATATAGCGGAGATTAGATTATCTAATTTTGATGAGATAGTTATAGCTTTGACTTCATCAGAATAGGGGATGGATCTGTTAAGAAGGTAGTAGAGTGTGATGTCCTGGTATTTGGATGACATACACAGAGTAGGAAGTAAAATTCCTATACTACGATCGGTTGTACTGTGGTCTTCACACAGTTGTTTCTCCAGACACGATATGGATATAATAATGGACATTCTGGTTACTAGATCTATGGTATTAGATCTAGATTTGGGTAGTTTCCCAATGTGGGTATTTTGATAGTATTCTAATAGTATTTTAGAATAGATGACTCCTGGCATGTATACCTGCAGGTGATGGAGTCACCCTCTCTAAAGGTGTCTTAGAGACTAAAGAAGAGAGGGATGTACATGATTAGCAGATCACTTGCTTAGGCAATTGAGTCAATCATGAGATGTCAAGTACCACACCAGATGTAGTTTTTTCACTTGATGTGATAAGTTTTTATTAATCAACGTAAGGAAGCAGTTTTAGAACATAAGGTACATGTTCTATGGATTTGATGAAGGCAGCCTCCTTTGGGAGACAGTTATCATTCCAGGCTTCAAAGGTGACATGGATGACAGAGTGATTGTCAGAGTTATAATTTTCCCTATGATGAGGGACAGTATTATGGACAGGTCGTCCAAGAGGATACTGTGGGAGGCATGGTGCTGGATACTGATTAGGTTCAGTTATCAATAAAGTCTAAGAAGTTTGGATTTGGAGTTCATTTATGAACTAGGTCCCATCAGATATCCAGACATATTCTAAGATAGGTATTACTCAATTCGGGAGAAGGTTTTCTCTGTGAACTTGAGATATAGAGAGATACAGAAAGAAACATCAGGGCTGATCCACTCACTGACGCTATTTCTCGAACACAAGAGTTTTACAAACTAGCTTTGTGAAACTGATTAGTAGAGGAGTTGGATGTTCGGTATCACACGGGCTGTGAGTATGCGAAATCGCAATAATTAGCCTTAAGTGCAAGTGGGAGATTGTTGGAGATAGTGCCCTCAAAGTCAATTATTGGATCGCAAGTACGTGATTGCAATGATTGAGGCAGGACCTATACCGATATGACAGTCTTGCTCGAGATGATAGTATGCTATCTGGTTTGTCTTTATCATCGTATACATGCTTTAGTTCACTATCGCATGATGATAGAGCCCATAGGATTCTTGCTTGACTTCCAGCAGTATGATGGCGATCATATACGTGGGAGCTGGGGTCTGTAAGCACATCCTTAAAAGTGTCCCTAGTCGTGGGAGTTTCGATACTCCAGAGTAGACTAGTGTATACAGTCGAGACCCCAACGAGAGGCGGTGGCCGGTCTCACAAGCCACTGGTGTCAGTTGGTTCACCTAAGATGTATAAAGGTGCTCATTAGGTTATGAGTACACCGGACAGGACTCGCCGGGAACATGCTAGTTGGTATTATACATATCGTCAGATAGCAGTTCCCTGGTGACATATGTACAGATTAGTTCATCGACCTGAGATCATCATTTGTCTCATGTGAGTTCCCACTGTGCTTAGATTACTACCCTACCACGCTCAAAGGAGTTGTGCAAACAGGTTTTAGTTGGGTACAGTCCCGAGCCACATTGGAGGCAAGTGAGCGGATCGTCGGGGGTTCGTCTCTCCCGGTATTGGGGGTTGAAGTCGCACAGTGCACGGGTGGCCATCACTTGAAATCCTTGGCCAAGGTAGTGGAGAATTACTGATTTGGATCAGTAGTTTCTCAGATGGTGATGGGCTTCATGCCGACACGATTTATCGCGTTATTTGGGGTCTGACTTTATCTACCTCTTAGACTCGATATACGATACTCTTTAGACGAACGGACCGGACTGTATATACATTGTCACTGTCAAGCTCAGTAGGGTTTATAGATGAGTTCGCTCGTCAGCTTCCATTTCCAATCAATACATAGGCAAACGTTACGTACAGCTCGTACCTCTGACGTGCTAGAGGTTATACCCAGTGCCAGTGTGTTGATGAGTCATTAGAGTCCCCGACAGACACTTTCCCAAGTTCGGGCGAAACGTTGTAGAGGCCGTATGGGTGTATGGCAAGGTTCGGAAAATGCACGTGCGTTTTCGCACTAGTCAGTTTTCGGGAAGATAATACTGGTAGGCTTTGGTTTAAGCCGGAACCCAATAATATACTGTGTAGATATAATATCTTTGTCTCAGTTGCATTTGTATTCGGTCGTAATACAAATGCGGGTATGTTTATACTGATACGGGGTTATCCAGAAATTCGTTTCAGGATCACTTTTGGAAGTTGCCAGTTTCCAGTTTTCTATCAGCCGTATTTAACATTCGGTTAAATGCGGATTTATTTTTTCTTGATGAGGGTGAGTCAGTGTTCTAGAAGGTTCTAAAGAGGGTGACAAGGCTTGTGAGTCATTAGGTCATTAATGGTGCATTTAATGACAAGGTGACTAGGTTAATTGTGATTGGTTTGCATTGATTGTGTTCATACTAGGTGTTGTATGACTCATTCTTTGTGTTTAGGTTATGATAAGCTTCATATCCTTGTGGTCACCCCCTCCTTGCTCCTACCCTCACCTCCCTCTTCCTATAAGTTTGGCAGGCCCCTCTTGTTCAAAGATAATGGTTGTTGTTCATTTGGTAAAAAGATTATGATAGTTTTGGATTCATGGAAATTAGAATAGACAATTCTCATTTCACCCGATTCAAATGGCAACTTCATTAACCGTTCGTCCATAGCCTTGGACGTAACGAGACAAAGTGTTCTACTCATTCTCTACTTCATCTTGGTCGTCTCTTTTAGCAAACTTGACGATCGAGTTGCCTCGGTTTAGAGGCGGGAGCCCGTTTAAAGATCCGTCGACGTGGTGCCACCTGGACGAGAAGACTGGAGATTCAGGAGATCGGAGCAGCCGCAACAAAGCGTGGTATGATGGTTGAAGACCGAAGGACTCGGATCATTCGGTATAACGTTTCTACCCATTTGTAATTTGTTAGTTTAGCTTTAATGGCAGATCCGGGTTACGGTACACGATAGCGCCAGTTTGTAAAAAGTTTTTGTTCCGCATTTGGCGTCTGTTAGACGGACGGGGCGCTACCGTGGACTTACATACGAGGACTCAGAGTACCGCTGTTCGAGATGAGATTGGAGCGGGCTCGTCTGAAACGGGGACAAACCGGGGCAGTACGCCTATCTTTCATGAACCGATTGATCCACCCTATATTAATCGTATAGCTAGGATGGAGACAAATGTTCAAGAGATGCGCCGAATGATCGGATCCTTGCTGGAGATTAGTCGAGCATAGAGATCGACCACTACTCCACGTACGGGTGTTCAGAGACCAAGGAAAATTCGTAATTATACATCAGCACCAAGACGTGTTCGTAGAGGCCGTGGCGGATTCTGCATAGATCAGTGCTATCACTTATACCCATATGTTCAGCAGCCCATGAAAGGATGTTTCAGGTGTGGGTGTCCATATCACGGTATTAGGGATTGTCCCATGAGGCGGCAGGGGGAAGCATCGGTCTCACATGTGACTTCACCACCTTCACCACCTCCTCCGAGCATATTACCTCCTACCCATGTTGTTGTTCCATGCCAGATCAACGCCCATAGAGGCCGGGGTCGTGTCAGTCGTGATTCAAGAGGACGAGGAGGTCGAGACAGATTCATTCCAGGCCCTAGTTTTGGTCGAGATTTGACTTAGGGCCAGATGTTTAGTTCACACCCAGTGGGACAGAGACCTCCATTTAAATGTTATAATTGTGGAATTCCAGGGCACTTAGCTAGATAGTGTACACGCCAAGGAGAAACTGTTGTTCCGCAGGCTGTTTTACCCCCTCCAGCTTCCACGTCGATGGCTTTACCTCCTCCCCCAGTCGGTCCTATGCGCCAGGCAGTTGCACCACGAGGGCAAGGCTTTACAGGACGCTTTCACAGAGGTCGAGGAGATAGAGGTAGAGGACATCAGGATGCTAGTAGGGCCCAGGCTCGGGTCTTTACTTGACTCCACAGGATGTCCAGACTTTCAATACAGTCGTAACAGGTATTCCTTCAGTATGTTCCTTAAGCGCGCTTATTTTATTTGATCCCGGTTCTACACATTTTTGTGTATCTTCATGCTTTGTACTTTTTCTGGAGAGAAAATTGTCGCTGTTAGAGTTACCGTTAGTAGTGATTACTCCAATAGGAGATTCTTTGGTAGCTCGATTCATATTCAGGTCATGTTTAGTACGTGTTGGTGATAGGGATTTATTAGTGGATTTGATTCTTTTAGATAAGTTAGTTTGATTTACTTCTAGGTATGGATTGGTTGGCCGCTTGTCATGCCTATGTAGATCGTCGGAGGAAAGCGGTTAGATTTTGTTTTCAAGGTGAACCGATCTTTGTTGTGCACGGGGACTGTAATATAACTCCTGCCAACATGATTTCTGCTCTTTGTGCAGGACGACTCTTGAAGAAAGGTTGTCATGGGTTCTTAGCTTTTGTTCAGGACTTAGGAGTCGCTGAAGATCCGTTGGACCAGGTTTCGATCGCACGAGAATTTCCGGATGTGTTTCTTGCTGAATTACAAAGATTTCAGCCAGAGAGCGATATTGAGTTTTGTATCGACTTGATTCCGGGTGCGGGGCCTATTTCTATACCACCTTACCGGATAGCCCGACGGTGTTGATGGAAACTCAAAAGTCAGTTGCAAGAGTTAGTAGACAGAGGGCTTGTTCGTCCGAGTGTATCACCGTGAGGAGCTCCTATCTTCTTGTTAAGAAGAAAGACGGTACCATGAGACTGTGCGTAGACTACGGACAGCTGAATCGAGTTATTGTGCGAATTAGGCATCCACTACCTTGTATCGATGACTTGTTCAATCAGCTACAGGGAGCTGGCTACTTTTCAAAGATTGATTTGCGGTCAGGGTATCACCAGTTGAGAGTTCGGAAGGATGATATTCCGAAGACTGTTTTTCGCACCCGATATGGGCACTATGAATTTCTGGTGATATCGTTTGGACTCACCAACGCCCTAGTAGCTTTCATGGATATGATGAACAGTACCTTCAGGGCATTCCTTGATCAGTTCATTTTAGGATTCATTGGTGATATTATTGTTTTTCCCGGAGTCGAGAGGAGCACGAGTAGCATCGGCGTAAAACGTTACAGACCTTGAAGGAGCATCGGCTGTTCGCTAAATTCTCCATGTATGCTTTCTGGATGGATAGTGTAGATTTCTTGGGTCACGTAGTTACGAGAGATGGGATTCATGTGGACCAAAGAAGATAGAAGCAGTACAACACTGGCCCAGACCTGTGTCAGTTACAGAGGTTCGAAGTTTCTTGGGTCTGGCAGGTTATTACTGACGTTTTGTGCAGGATTTTCTCGGATCGCTGCACCGTTGACCGGACTGACTAGGAAGGAAGTTCCATTTCTTTGGACATATGCATGTGAGCAGAGTTTTCGGCAGTTGAAGACTCGATTGACGACTGCACCAGTCTTATCTTTACCTTCTGGGTTAGGTGGTTTTGTTATGTATTGTGATGCATCTCGAGTGGGTTTAGGCTGTGTATTGGTGCAGCATGTCAGGGTTGTGGCTTATGCTTCTCAACAGTTGAAGAGGAACGAGCAAAACTACCCCACTCATGAATTGGAGATGGCTGCTGTAATTTTTGCACTAAAAATTTGGAGGCATTACTTGTTTGGAGAGTCGTGCCAGATTTTTACAAATCCTAAGAGCTTGAAGTATATTTAAGCAGAGGGATCTGAATTTAAGATAGTGTAGATGGAAGGAACTCATGAAGGATCACGATTGTGAGATATCGTATCATCCAGGCAAAGCAAATGTTGTAGTAGATGCTTTGGGTCAGAGGCATGGAGGTAGCTTATCTCATGTGCGCACCTTGCAGAGACAGTCTTCAACGGACTGGCAGATTTTATGTGATAGTCGTGTACAGTTCGAGTTCACATCTACAGGAGGACAGTTAGCACGTGATCGCACCCGTCCTCAGTTATTGGATTGTATTCGAGAGATACAACCCGCAGACGCTCCTATATCGAAGATTATGGACCAAGTTAGGCAGGGCGGAGAGTCGGAGTTCGTAATAGATGACCGTGGAGTATTGCGTTTTGGGACTCGTCTTTGTGTACCAGATTCTTATGGATTGAGACGTGAGATCTTAGAGGTGTAAGTCCATGCTACCTCTCCCGGTACTTTCGGGCATGCGGAATTTGGTGAAAAACAATTTTCTAGAGGTGGTAACATGGACTTAAAACCCGGATCTTTGTTAAACATCTAACTAACAACCTAACTAGGAGTTGTTAACTACTCGGTTAGGGGGTTTATACCTTTCTTATCTCGAACTCCTTCGTCTTCAAGCCTCGATGGTTGTCCGAATCGGCTTCTTCCCGTCGTCTCCTTGCGCCGAAGATAGATCCACCTGAAAGCTTCTACCTTTGGCTCCTTCTTCGAACTTTGAAGAAACTAGTTCACTCGGTTTGCTAAACCTTGTGAACTAGAGTGAGTAGAGAAGAGTTTGTTTGGGATTTTATCTATGGTTCTTGGTTCTCAACTCATGAGACAAGTGAACCATAGACTCAAGAGAGGGAGAGCAAGAGGAGGAAGATAAGAGCTCAAGAACAATAGAGAGAATGAAAATGATAGAATGATAGAAGACTTTTCTCTCTTTGCTCTTATAATCCAAAACCATCATCACAAAAATAATAATCAAGTATTGTGTAAAATGGTTCAAGTCAAAATGGCTAAATCATTTCATGCACTCATTTCTCACAAGAGAAACAAGCAAGTAAAAAGTCTTTGCCATGAAATGATAGCCATTGTCATCATGATGGTCAACTAGTCCAACCTAGTCAACCGGTCAACAAAGTCAACCCCTCAACAACCATGTCACCACAATACTTAATTAATATTATTGTTAATCATATATCATATTCTCATTAGGGTTGACCAAAAAGTCAATAGTCAACAGTCAATGGTCAACAACCCTAATGAGAATCCTCTGCCTCTGTCTCTCTCCGTCAACTGTGCATACACACCCGCATCCGCGTTCCGAGGAACACGAATACAAACTGGATAAAACCAATCCCAATACGTACACTAGGATCTGGCTTAAACCAAAGCCCGCTAGTGTAAACTGTCCCGACACTAAACGTGCACAAGTGCACGGATGTGACTGAACCCTGTCGCAAAACCATGCGACCTGTCGCAAAACCATGCGACCTCTACTCTTTTGCCTAAAGGCGAATAGCTTTCTATGTGGGACTCTAAAGACTCGACACTACGCTGGCACTGGGTTTAACCACAGACCGCAAGCGGCACTAGCTGTGCGTAACGGTCCCCAGGTAGATGCCGACAAGAAGACTGACGAGGTGAAACCCATCTGAACTCCTACTGAGCCTGAATGTGACAATCTCCATACAGTCCGGTCTGTTCGTCTGATACATCGCATGGCGGGCCTAGGGGGGCGGTAAACGTCAGCCCCCTAATAGCGGTACAAGTCGTGTCGGAGTGAAGCCCAATACACCCTGAGATAACACTGGAAGCCTACCAGTATATCCCGCTTGCCCTGGCCAGGGACTACTCGTGTAATGGCTCTCCTAGACACAGCGCGATGTCAACCCCCAATACTGGGAGAAACGAATCCTGTCTAACCGTCACTGCCTCCAAGTGCTTCAGGACTGCACCCAACTACCACCTGTTTGCACGACTCCTTTGAGCCGTGGTAGGGTAGTAATCAAAGTACAGTGGGAACACACTCGAGGCAAAGTGACAGTGTCAAGTCAGCGGACTAAGCTGTACTCATGTCACCTGGGAACTGATAACTGACGATAGGTATAATACCAACCGGTCAGTTCCCGACGAGTCCTGTCCAGTATACTCGTAACCCAACGAGCACCCGCATACTATCTCCAGTACGACGTACTGATGGCTGTGGGACAGACCATCTCCCACTCTGGGATGAGAAGCGCATGCGCTAGTCTACTCCGGAGTATCGATGCCCTGTCTCGATAGTCCTGCGACTAGGGAGCTGCATAAGGATGTGCTTATAGATTACCCAGCCCCCACTAGTGTGACTGCCATCACAACGCTGGTAATCAAGCAAAGATCCTAAGGGCTCCACTAATGTGTTTAGGCGATATACTAAAATAAACACATGTACACATTGAAGTAGAAACAAACAAAGTAGCATACTACTATTTTGAGCAAGATTGTATATACAAGGTGAATATCCCAAGCTTCCATTAAGTAATATACAAACTAGTATGATACAGTAATGGCCTCTAGGGCATATACACTAACAATCTCCCACTTGCACTAAGGCCATGTACTGGCGTATCGAAGACCTATCATCTCGATCAGCCGCTCGAACTGAGTCTGGGGCAAGGCCTTGGTGAATGGATCTGCAGTGTTATCTTCTGAAGCAACCCTCCGAACCTCGATCTCCTGGCGATCCACGATCTCCCTGATCAGGTGATACCGCCTCAAGATGTGTCTGGATCTCTGATGGGACCTGGGTTCCTTCGCTAAAGCTATAGCCCAGTTGTTGTCGCAATACAGAGGTATTGGATCAACAATGGACGGAACCACCTGAAG
Organism: Agapanthus africanus; assembly: GCA_030015575.1. NCBI lineage: Eukaryota > Viridiplantae > Streptophyta > Magnoliopsida > Asparagales > Amaryllidaceae > Agapanthus > Agapanthus africanus. Next base: position 546,633,953 of record JASDDO010000024.1, on the reverse strand, counting down.
TTCTTTCAAGAACTTCCTCATCCAGACAGCTTCTTTTGCGGCATCAGATGCAGCGATGTATTCCGCTTCCATCGTCGAGTCTACAACGGTTTCCTGTTTGGAACTCTTCCAACACACCGCCCCTTCATTGAGGGTAAAGACAAAACCCGATATGGACTTGGAATCTCTGGAAGCTGGAGTCAGCAAAGGCCTCGATCTGGAGGTCTTTTCCGCCATATACTAAGAACATCTCCTTAGTCCTTCTCAGGTACTTGAGAATGTTCTTTACCGCTATCCAGTGTTTCTCCCCAGGGTTTGACTGATACCGGCTTACCACACTCAGTGCATAAGCTACATCCGTTCTGGTACACAACATCGCATACATTATAGAGCCTACCGCTGAAGCGTAGGGTATAATAGACATGCGATCCCTCTCCAAATCAGTCTTGGGAGACATCTCTTTAGAGAGGATGATCCCGTGACAAGCCGGTAGGTTACCACGCTTGAAATCTTCCATACCGAATCTCTTCAGTATGGTGTCGATGTACCTGGACTGTGAAAGTCCTAATATCCTCTTGGATCTATCACGATGGATCCGGATCCCCAGGATGTAGGAGGCATCACCCAGGTCTTTCATGGAGAACCTATGTGACAAGAACCCCTTGACAGATTGTAGCATAGGAATGTCATTTCCTATTAAGAGAATGTCATCCACGTACAAATCGAGGAATACTACAGTTCTCGCTACAAATCTACTATAGATGCATGGTTCATCTGGATTTTTGATAAAGCCAAATTCCTTGACCGTCTCATCAAAACAGATGTTCCAACTCCGCGATGCCTGCTTTAGTCCGTAAATGGACTTAAGCAACTTGCACACCTTTCCGCTGCTCCCACTCTGAATGAAACCCTCCGGCTGGTCCATATATACACACTCCTCTAAATTTCCATTTAGAAAAGCGGTCTTTACGTCCATTTGCCTGATCTCATAATCGTGGAAGGCAGCAATGGCAAGAAGGATCCGAATGGATTTCAGCATAGCCACTGGAGAAAAGGTTTCGTCATAGTCCAAGCCAGGTCTTTGACGGAAACCCTTTGCAACAAGTCTAGCTTTATAGGTCTCAACCTGTCCATCTACACCAATCTTCCTTTTGAAGATCCACTTGCATCCTACGGGTTTTACCCCGTCTGGAGCAATGTCCAACGTCCATACTTTGTTGGTGTACATGGACTCCATTTCGGTCCGCATTGCATCCAGCCATTTAATTGAGTCAACGCTCTGAACGGCCTGCTGGAAGCTAGTAGTCTCATCATAATCTATGATGCAATCCTCTCTATCCCCGTCTATGAGAAAACCGTAGTATCTCTCGGGCGGATGAGACTGCCTACTACTCCTGCGGAGCGGCGTAGGAATGTCATGTTCTTTTGAACCCTCTGGTTCCACTAAGCTTTCAGTAATAGCTTGTGGTTCTGGAATTTCTTCCAGTTCTACTGCGCTCCCACTAATTTCCTTTTCCAAGAACTGGTGTTCTAGAAAGTGGGCATTACGAGAAACAAGGACTTTTTGTTCCTCTGCGTGGTAGAAAAGATACCCCCTGGTGTTCTTTGGGTATCCCACAAACTTGCACAGTACTGAGCGTGCCTCGAGTTTGTCCGCATGCTGCTTTTTGACAAAAGCTGGACATCCCCAAATCTTCAGATATTGAAGATAGGGTTTCTTCCCACTCCATAACTCATATGGTGTGGTAGGCACAGTCTTAGTCGGAACTCGGTTCAAAAGGTATGCGGCTGATTCTAGCGCATACCCCCAGAATGATCGCGGTAACTCAGCGTTACTCATCATGGACCGTACCATATCCAATAGGGTTCGGTTCCGTCTCTCCGATACACCGTTATGTTGCGGAGTTTGGAGGAGTAAGCTGAGAGAGAATTCCGTTCTCTTTTAAATAGTCCAGGAACTCGGCACTCAAGTATTCACCACCTCGATCCGATCTTAGGATCTTGATACTTTTGCCGGTTTTTTTTTCTACTTCATTCTTATATTCCTGGAATTTTCCAAAGGCTTCAGACTTATGTTTCATTAAGAAGACATAACCGTATCTTGAAAAGTCATCCGTAAAAGTAATGAAGTAAGAATAACCGCTTCGCGCATGTGTAGACATTGGACTGCACACGTCGCTGTGTACGAGTCCCAAGAGCTCGCTCGCCCTTACTCCGTGTCCAGTAAACGGAGTCTTTGTCATCTTTCCTTTGAGACAGGATTGACAAGTGGCATACGATTGATATTCGAACGGATTCAAATATCCTTCTGTATGTAACTTCGTCAACCTTCTCTCATTGATGTGACCCAGTCTACAATGCCACAAGAAAGTCTGATTTATTTCCCGAGACTTTCTTTTGTGTGTATTCTGGACATTGAAAATCTGTGGTTGGTTTAATACGTATATACCATTGCTCAATGTACCTGACCCAATCAGAACTTGATTAAGGTGAATGTTTACAACATTACTTACAAACGCAAATTCATAACCTTCTTTAGAAACCAAAGATACAGAAATGATATTACAAGTTGCGTTGGGTACAAAAAAGCAATTACGCAAAACCAAAACATGTCCATCTGACATTCCCAGGTGATAGTCCCCCACGGCCTTAGCATCCATGCTTGCTCCGTTTGCAACTTTGAGGGTCATGTCACCTGCCTTCAAAACCCTACGGTTTCTCAACGCCTGCAAAGAATTACAGATATGAGATCTTGATCCGGTATCCAATACCCAGGAAGTAGAGTTTATTGAAAGACAGTTTTCAATAACATACACACCTGAAGCTGAAGCTGCAACCTGCTTCAATTCCTGTGTCCTGGCTTTCCAAGCCCTGCAATCATTTTTCCAGTGTCCTTTCTTATGACAATAGAAGCATTCTTCCTTATCCACAAGCTTTCCCACTTTCTTTGTTTCTTTTGCTTTTCCCTTCATATCCACTTTACTAACACCGCCCCTTGGTTTGGCGGGGGCTTTCTTCTTCTTTCCCTTGGCTTTCGCCTTGGACCTAGAAGAAGAAGATCATCCTACAAACAAAGTGGATGTTTCCCTACCTTTCTGTAGGGTGCCCTCTGCGCTCCTCAGCATGTTGAGGATTCTGAAAGTTCAACTTCCTTTTCTTGTAAGTTGAAGTTCAGTATGAACTGGGCGTAAGTGGAAGGAAGGGACTGGAGAATCAAGTCCGTATAGAGCTCATTCTCCAACGTGGTCCCAAGGTCTGCGAGCTCCTCAATGTAGCCAATCATCTTAAGCACATGTTCCGCTACCGATGATCCGATGGCCAATCTTGCCGAAAATAACTTCTTCGACACTTCGTATCTTGCGATACGAGATTGCTCTCCATACAGTTCTTTTGTACGAAGAAATATGGATTCCAGGTCCATATTCTCGTGCCTCCTCTGATGTTCATTGTCCATAGAGGCAAGCACGAGGCACTTGGCCTTCGCGCAGTCTAGTTCCCAGGTCTTATGGATTTCCTTATCCGCGACGCTGGTTTTGGGACCTGAGACAGGGGGAGCTTTGGTGGTAAGAAGATACCCCAGCTTGTCGTAAGTGATTGCCATCTTGACATTCCTGATCCAATCTTTGTAGTTTGGCCCTGTCAGTATGTTTTTATCTAGGAGTAACTTAAGTCCAGTCATGTCGATTGGTCGCTGCAATTAGGAGAGAGAAGAAACACTCAGCTTGATGCTCTTGCAAGTTTAGAATGGTTTTTAATTTGTCTAAACAGGATGGCTCCCACTGTTTCTCGAATCCCTCCTCAAACCAAAAAGGAAGAATTAGTCAGGATCAATCTCACCGTACAATACTTGCTTAACCGTTCGGCCAGGCTGGTGTCGGTTCTTCGAGGGAGGTTTTCCAACGCTTTCGTGAAGTTCCTTAATTAAATAACCTCTTTTCCCTGGGGGCGTAGCCCCGCTAACACCTTTCTAGACATCTACTTGGTTTATAACATTGATCGTTAAGTGAGAAATTTCCCGAGGAGTAGCATATACTCACAGTAGGATCGGGATCCAAATTTCATCGCGTGACGAAACTGAAGGAATCCTACCAGAATCATCACACTCCAAATGGTATGCAACACTAGCAAGTTTCAGTTCTTTTGAAACTCCCGATGTGGATTTTTGCCCTATGCTCTTATGACCTTGGCGTGAGGTCAAAATGTCATAAGTCACATGTCAAGTTCTTCCCATCATTATCCAGGTTAATTTGAACCCACCCGTACCTACCCTTGACGTAGGCCAAAATGGCAGTACGGCTGTCCCAAACCAACGCATTCTATCTATGCAACAGATAAATATCCGGCAGCTACCAATCACTATGCCTTGGCGTGAGGTCAAAATACATAGCTTGAATGCTACCGAATATTCAACTGAAATGATGGAGGGCTACGGATGGTTTTGGCAAAACCGTGAACGTAGTGAACTTGATATAATCGATGGAACGAGATAGCTTTTAAAAGGAGTGGCTCAAGCTCCGCATTTAAAAGTTAGTTTTGAAAAGAACCGAGTGGTTTTTCGAAAGTGTTCCAACGACTTTAACTTGGTTTATTTTCTTGCATTAGTTCTTTTAATGCGTGATATTCTTGCATTAGTTCTTTTAATGCGTCCCATCATTTAATCCTACCATTGCAGAAAACAACCAAAATATGACGTACGCTTATGCCATTCGCATTCGCCACGGGGCCCCGTCATTACCCGTTAGGTTACTTAACTAACGACAGAGCGGGGGCTGGGCTAGCGCGGCTGTAAAACATAAGCAACGCCTAAATAATATCATATATAGATATATGCAATGATCGCCATTTCAGATCACAGATGAACACATTGGATATACTAGGAATCCGCAATTCGTACGAGCTTGTAACGAAAAGCAGATTACACGGTCGCGGTGAATAGCCAATACCCCACCCAAGAACCCTACGGGTGCGGCAAACTACCCGCCAAGTACCCGAAGCGAAGCAACCTCCCTCAACTCCGTGAGTAGGCCACTCGGCACTTCGGCATACCCGGTAGTTTGTGCACCCCCTCCATGGGTCTATCCTAGGAGCAAAAACAGTAAAAAGAAATTATACAATGACGGCTACAACCCCGACCCGGTTGTGCGGCCATACAAATAATTATTACATCAATTTACAAATTTACATGAATTGAAAGAAAAGAAAACTCTCGTCTCAAAACCCCCGGCTATTCACCCGCGACAATCCAATGAATTCATATACACATTCCAATGACATTACAGATCACAAATTTGTATAACCCCCACTAATCGACATATAGCGATCAGTAGACGTTCAATACAAATATCACATCACAGAAAAAACACGTAAGCTTAAGTCTTTTAGAAGTTTGATCAAAAATACGGATTTATAGGCCCCAAACACAAAATTTTCGTTCTGAAAATCCGGGCAGAAAATACATATTCCGAAAATCCCAAAACAACCCCAGAAATACACTGCACCAAATTTGGACCTCGGCCGAGTCAACTCGGCCGCGGAACCGCGGCTCTTTGAAAGGTTCGTGGGACCAAATTTGGTGGTTATTCAAACAAAAGCCAGAGCCGATTTTTAAGATGAAAATTATGAACTTTTGAACAGAATAAAAATCGGCAGAAACTTGACAACTCGGGTTCGTTTCGTGACTTTTTCTTTGATCGATCTTCTAGTTACTTTTCTAACATGTTAGATAGAGTTTAACTAGGCTCTGATACCACTGTAAGTCCATGCTACCTCTCCCGGTACTTTCGGGCATGCGGAATTTGGTGAAAAACAATTTTCTAGAGGTGGTAACATGGACTTAAAACCCGGATCTTTGTTAAACATCTAACTAACAACCTAACTAGGAGTTGTTAACTACTCGGTTAGGGGGTTTATACCTTTCTTATCTCGAACTCCTTCGTCTTCAAGCCTCGATGGTTGTCCGAATCGGCTTCTTCCCGTCGTCTCCTTGCGCCGAAGATAGATCCACCTGAAAGCTTCTACCTTTGGCTCCTTCTTCGAACTTTGAAGAAACTAGTTCACTCGGTTTGCTAAACCTTGTGAACTAGAGTGAGTAGAGAAGAGTTTGTTTGGGATTTTATCTATGGTTCTCGGTTCTCAACTCATGAGTCAAGTGAACCATAGACTCAAAAGAGGGAGAGCAAGAGGAGGAAGATGAGAGCTCAAGAACAAGAGAGAGAATGAAAATGATAGAATGATAGAAGACTTTTCTCTCTTTGCTCTCATAATCCAAAACCATCATTACAAAAATAATAATCAAGTATTGTGTAAAATGGTTCAAGTCAAAATGGATAAATCATTTCATGCACTCATTTCTCACAAGAGAAACAAGCAAGTAAAAAGTCTTTGCAATGAAATGATAGCCATTGTCATCATGATGGTCAACTAGTCCAACCTAGTCAACCGGTCAACAAAGTCAACAAGTCAACAAAGTCAACCCCTCAACAACCATGTCACCACAATACATAATTAATATTATTGTAAATCATATATCATATTCTCATTAGGGTTGACCGAAAAGTCAATAGTCAACAGTCAACGGTCAACAACCCTAATGAGAATCCTCTGCCTCTGTCTCTCTCCGTCAACTGTGCATACACACCCGCATCCGCGTTCCGAGGAATACGAATACAAACTGGATAAAACCAATCCCAATACGTACACTAGGATCTGGCTTAAACCAAAGCCCGCTAGTGTAAACTGTCCGGACACTAAACGTGCACAAGTGCACGGATGTGACTGAACCCTGTCGCAAAACCATGCGACCTGTCGCAAAACCATGCGACCTCTACTCTTTTGCCTAAAGGCGAATAGCTTTCTGTGTGGGACTCTAAAGACTCGACACTACGCTGGCACTGGGTTTAACCACAGACCGCAAGCGGCACTAGCTGTGCGTAACGGTCCCCAGGTAGATGCCGACAAGAAGACTGACGAGGTGAAACCCATCTGAACTCCTACTGAGCCTGAATGTGACAATCCCCGTACAGTCCGGTCTGTTCGTCTGATACATCGCATGGCGGGCCTAGGGGGCAGTAAACTTCAGTCCCTTAATAGCGGTACAAGTCGTGTCGGAGTGAAGCCCAATACATCCTGAGATAACACTGGAAGCCTACCGGTATATCCCGCTTGCCCTGGCCAGGGACAACTCGTGTAATGGCTCTCCTACACACAGCGCGATGTCAACCCCCAATACCGGGAGAGACGAATCCTGTCTAACCGTCACTGCCTCCAAGTGCTTCGGGACTGCACCCAACTACCACCTGTTTGCACGACTCCTTTGAGCCATGGTAGGGTAGTAATCAAAGTACAGTGGGAACACACTCGAGGCGAAGTGACAGTGTCAAGTCAGCGGACTAAGCGGTACTCATGTCACCTGGGAACTGATAACTGACGATAGGTATAATACCAACCGGTCAGTTCCCGACGAGTCCTATCCAGTATACTCGTAACCCAACGAGCACCCGCATACTATCTCCAGTACGACGTACTGATGGCTGTGGGACAGACCATCTCCCACTCTGGGATGAGAAGCGCATGCGCTAGTCTACTCCGGAGTATCGATGCCCTGTCTCGATAGTCCTGCGACTAGGGACCTGCATAAGGATGTGCTTATAGATTACCTAGCCTCCACTAGTGTGACTGCCATCACAACGCTGGTAATCAAGCAAAGATCCTAAGGGCTCCACTATTGTGTATAGGCGATATACTAAAATAAACACATGTACACATTGAAGTAGAAACAAACCAAGTAGCATACTACTATTTTGAGCAAGATTGTATATACAAGGTGAATATCCCAAGCTTCCATTAAGTAATATACAAACTAGTATGATACAGTAATGGCCTCTAAGGCATATACACTAACAAGAGGAACCCCATCGATCAGCATACATCATTCATACTGATTCCACCAAGATGTATCATGACATGAGGGATGTTTATTGGTGAAAAGGAATGAAGAAGGATGTTGCAGAGTTGTTTCGAGATGCTTGACTGGTCAGCAAATCAAGGCCGAGCATCAGAGGCCGGCAGGAGAATTGCAGCCCTTACCCATTCCGGAGTGGAAATGGGAACAGATTTCCATGGATTTCGTTGTGGGTCTACCCAGGACTAGCAGAGGGTGTGATTCTATCTGGGTGATTGTAGATAGATTGACAAGGCGGCTCACTTCATTCTGGTAAGAACGACGCATGGGTTTGCACAATTTGCTCAGATTTATATCGACGAGATTGTATGATTGCATGGAGTTCCGACGTGCATAATATCCGATAGGGGTACCCAGTTTACCAGCAGGCTATGACAGAAACTTCAAGAAGCTCTTGGCACACGATTGAGTTTTAGCACGGCTTTTTACCCACAGACGGATGGCGAGTCAGAACGGACCATTCAGGCTCTAGAGGATATGCTTAGAGCTTGCAGCCTTGATTTCGGTGGTAGTTGGGATCGTCACTTACCTCTGATAGAATTCTCATATAACAATAGTTTTCCGAAAAAGATCTAAGTGGCACCTTTGAAGCCTTGTATGGAAAGAAATGTTGATCGCCCGTTTGCTGGACGGAACTGAGCGAGAGTAGCATTTTAGGACTGCAGATAGTACAGGAGACTACGGAAAAGATTCAGTTGATACGGGACAAAATGAAGGCGGCCCAGTGCAGACAGAAATCATATATAGATCGACGAAGTCGTAGACTCGAGTTTGATATGGGAGATCATGTGTTCCTTCGTGTATCTCCGATGAAAGGTGTGATGCGTTTCGGGAAAAAGAGGGAAAGCTCAGCCCCAGAAATGTCGGACCCTACGGGATTCTGGTGAGAGTGGGTGTTGTAGCTTATCGTCTAGTACTTCCACCGAGTTTTCCCGATGTGCATCCAGTGTTTCACGTATCGATACTTCGTAAGTATCTTCACGATCCTTCTCACGCAATCCAGCATCAGACCTTACAGTTTGACCCTGATGTATCTTACACAGTGCAGCCGGTAGTTATTCTAGACAGGCAGGCAAAGAAACTGAGATCAAGGGTACATCCATCTGTAAGTCGATGTACAACACCCCACGACTTGCGGGGAGGCGGAAATATGAAAAATGATCTTGTTCTTTGCTTAAACATCGACTAACCGCAAGAATCGAAGCTAAACGATAACTAACAACAAACATAGAAGTTAACAACTACTATGTAAAGGGATTATACCTAAAGAACCGTGTCCTTCGTCTTTACGAACTCCACCTCCTCCTCGGCCTTCTCGAAGTAGTAGACGATCCACCCGAGAGCTTTACTCCAAGCTTAGCCTCTAAACTTGAGGCAACTAACTTTCTTTAAGTGCAAATCAAAGAAGCTAGGTGATATAGAGTGAGGGTTATGGTTTAATTAGTCTAAATAATCCTTGTACTCAACACATGAGAGGGGAGGATTAGGGTTTGAAGAGGGAGAGCTTGAGGAGAGAGAAGGTGAAGATAATAATGAAGTGAGAAGAATGAGTTATCATAATATATATCAAGCATTTCTTTTTATCAAGAAAAGAAAAGAAATGAATTTAACAACCATGCTTGATAATATCTAGTGATGATTCACATCCATGAGTCATTAAGCATTTATGATGCATTAATGACATGGATGAATCATCCATATGACTCACTAATCACATTCATTGTATATACCACCTAAACCTCCTTAGTCACCATCTTCTAGAAGCTTCTCGCGCAATTACGAGAATGCCCCTCCTTTCCGCAAAAATACGGAAAAACTTTAGACTGTATAAATCCAATAACCGGATACCAGTAACTGGCTTAAACCAAAGCCGACTGGTAAAAACTGTCCGAAAGTCGTACGTGTGTAAACACACGTATGCGTCCGAACCCTTGTCGTAAAACCATACGACCTCTATATCGTTTCGCCTGGAGTAGGGAAACTCTCTGTGTGGGACTCTAGAGACTCGACTACTATGCTGGCAGTGAGTTTAACCACAGACCGCAAGCGGCACTAGCTGTACGTAACGGTCCCCAGGTAGATGTCGATAAGAAGGCCGATGAGGAAACCCATCCGAACTCCTACTGAGTCTGATGTGACAATCTCCATACAGTCCGGTCCGTTCGTCTAAGACTATCGCATATCGAGCCTAGGGGGCGGCAAGCGTCAGTCCCCTAATAGCGGTATAAGTCATGTCGGAGCGAAGCCCATTACACCCTGAGAAACTACTGAAACCTACCAGCAAATCTCGCTTGCCCTGGCCAGGGACTTTGCGTAATGGCTCTCTGACACAGCGCGATATCAACCCCCAATACCGGGAGAGACGAATCATGTCTAACCGCCACTGCCTCCAAGTGCTCGGGACTGCACCCAACTGCTACCTGTTTGCACGACTCCTTTGAGCCGTGGTAGGGTAGTAATCTAAGAACAGTGGGACACACTCGAGGCGAAGTAGTAGTGTCAAGTCTGCGGACTATGCTGTACTCATGTCACCTGGGAACTGTTCACTGACGACTGGTATAAAACCAACCAACGGTTCCCTGTGAGTCCTGTCCGGTGTACCCGTAACCCAATGAGCACCCGCATACTATCTCCAGTACGACGTACTGATGGCCGTGGGACAGACCATCTCCCCAACTGGGATAAGAAGCGTACACACTAGTCTACTCCGGAGTATCGATGCCCTGTCTCGATAATCCAACGACTAGGGACCCGAATAAGGATGTGCTTGTAGACTACCCAGCCCCCACTAGTGTGACTGCCATCACAACGCTGGTAGTCAAGCAAGATCCTAAGAGCTCTATCAATACGTATACTCACATATTAAGATAGAAAAACCAAGTAGCATACTACCATGTTTAGCAAGACTGTTATATACATGTGAATATCCCAAGCTTCCATTAAGTAATATACAAACTAGTATGATACAATAATGGCCCCTAGGGCATATACACTAACAATCTCCCACTTGCACTAGGGCCATGTACTGGCATATCGAAGTCCGATGATCTCGAGTAGCCTCTCGAACTGAATCTGAGGTAGGGCCTTCGTGAATGGATCAGCAATGTTTTCTTCAGAAGCAACTCTCCGAACCTCGATCTCCTGACGATCAATGATCTCCCTGATCAGGTGATACCGCCTTAAGATGTGTCTGGACTTCTGAAGGGACCTTGGTTCCTTCACTAATGCTATAGCTCCGTTGTTGCCGCAATACAGAGGTATTGGATCAACTATCGTAGGAACCACCTGAATTTCTGTTAGGAACTTCTTCATCCAGACTGCTTCTTTTGCGGCATCGCAAGCAGCTATATACTCCGCTTCCATCGTTGAGTCAGCAACAGTGTCCTGCTTGGAGCTCTTCCAGCACACCGCCCCTCCATTGAGGGTAAAGACATAACCCGACATGGACTTGGAATCGTCCTTATCACTCTGGAAGCCGGAATCAGCAAAGGCCTCTAACCTGAGGTTTTTTCCGCCGTAAACCAAGAACATCTCCTTAGTCCTTCTCAGATACTTGAGAATGTTCTTTACTGCCATCCAGTGCTTCTCCCCTGGGTCTGACTGATACCGGCTTACCACGCTTAGTGTGTAAGCTACATCTAGTCTGGTGCACAACATCGCATACATTATAGAGCCTACCGCAGAAGCGTAGGGTATAATAGACATGCGTTCCCTTTCCAAATCAGTCTTGGGAGACATCTCTTTGGAGAGGGTGATTCCGTGACAAGCCGGTAGATTACCGCGCTTAGAATCTTCCATACTGAATCTTTTCAGTACAGTGTCGATATACCTGGACTGCGAAAGTCCCAACATCCTCTTGGATCTATCACGATTGATCCGGATCCCCAGAATGTAAGAGGCATCACCCAGGTCTTTCATGGAGAACCTGTGTGACAAGAATCCTTTGACAGATTGTAGCATAGGAATGTCATTTCCTATCAATAGAATGTCATCCACGTACAAGACGAGGAATACGACACTTCTGGCTACAACTTTACTATATATGCACGGTTCATCTGGATTTTTGATAAAGTCATATTCTTTGACTGTCTCATCAAAACAGATGTTCCAACTCCGCGATGCCTGCTTTAGTCCATAAATGGACTTAAGCAGCTTGCATACTTTCCCGCTGCTCCCACTCTGATTGAAACCCTCTGGCTGATCCATATAGATGCACTCTTCTAAATTTCCATTCAGAAAAGCCGTCTTTACGTCCATCTGCCAGATTTCATAATCATGGAAGGCAGCAATAGCAAGAAGGACCCGAATGGATTTGAACATAGCCACTGGAGAAAAAGTTTCGTCATAGTCCAAACCAGGTCTTTGACGAAAACCCTTTGCAACAAGTCTAGCCTTATAGGTTTCCACCTATCCATCTACACCAATCTTTTTCTTGAAGATCCATTTGCATCCTATGGGTTTTTCCCCATCTGGAGCAAAGTCCAAAGTTCATACTTTGTTGGTGTACATGGACTCCATTTCGGTCCGCATTGCATCTAGCCATCGTACCGAGTCGCCGCTCTGGATGGCCTGCTGGAAGTCAGTAGGTTCATCATCATCTATGATTTAATCCTCTCTATCCCCATCTATAAGAAAACCGTAGTATCTCTCAGGCGGATGAGACGGCCTACTACTCCTGCGGAGGGGTGCGGGAATGTCCTGTTCTTCTTGAACTACCGGTTCTACCAAACTTTCAGTAGCAGTTTGTGGTTCTGGAATTTCTTCCAGTTCTATTTCGCTCCCACTTATTTCTATTTCTAAAAACTGATATTCTAGAAAATGGGCATTACGAGAAACAAACACCTTTTGTTCCTCTGCGTAATAGAATAGATACCCCTTGGAGTTCTTTGGATATCCCACAAACTGACACTTTACTGATCGTGCCTCGAGCTTGTCCACATGCTGCTTTTTAACAAAAGCTGGACATCCCCATATTTTCAGATACTGAAGATAGGGTTTCTTCCCACTCCACATCTGATATGGCGTGGTAGGCACAGTCTTGGTAGGAACCATGTTCAAAAGATATGCCGCTGATTCTAGCGCATAACCCCAGAAAGATCACGGTAACTCAACATTACTCATCATGGATCGTACCATATCCAATAGGGTTCGATTCCGTCTCTTCGATACACCATTATGCTGTGGAGTGTATGGAGGAGTAAGCTGAGAGAGAATTCCTTTCTCTTTTAGGTAACCTAGGAACTCGGTACTCAAGTATTCACCACCTCGATCAGATCTAAGTGTCTTGATACTTTTGCCGGTTTGGTTTTCTACTTCATTCTTATACTCTTGGAATTTCTCAAAAGCCTCGGATTTATGTTTCATCAGATAAATGAATCCGTACCTTGAGTAATCATCCATGAAAGTAATGAAATAGGAAAAACCACCTCTTGCATGTGTAGACATTGGACCGCATACATCGCTGTGTATGAGTCCTAAGAGCTCGCTCGCTCTTACTCCATGTCCAGTAAATGGAGTCTTTGTCATCTTTCCTTTGAGACAAGATTGACAAGTGTCATAAGTTTGATATTCGAACGAGTCCAAATATCCTTCTCTATGCAACTTAGTCAACCTTCTCTCATTGATGTGACCCAGTCTACAATGCCATAAGAAACCTTTATTTAAATCTGGAGACTTTCTTTTTAGTGTGTTCTGGACGTTGAAAATTTGGAGTTGGTTTAAAACATATATACCGTTATTTAGTGTACCGGACCCAATCAAACCATGATTAAGGTGGATGTTAACAACATCTCTTACAAACGTGAAATCATAACCTTTATTTGATAACAAGGAAACTGATATGATATTACACGTTAAGCTTGGTACAAAAAAACAGTTATGTAAAACGAAAATGTGTCCACTCGTCAATCCTAGGTGATAATCCCCGACGGACGCAGCTCCCACGCTAGCTCCGTTAGCAACCCTTAGGGTCATATCACCTTCCTTCAGCACTCTACGGTTTCTCAGTGCCTGCAATTAATTGCAAATATGAGATCCTGATCCGGTATCCAATACCCAAGAAGTAGAGTTGATCGACATACAATTCTCAATTACAAACACACCTGAAGTCGAAGCCACAGCTTGCTTCGGTTCCTGGTTCTTGGCGTTCCACGCCTTGCAATCCTTCTTCCAGTGCCCTTTCCTGTGACAATGGAAGCACTCATCCTGGCCAACTACCGGTACCGCAAACTTTTTCTTTCCCTTCCCTCCCACCTTACTAACACCTCCTCTAGGTTTGGTGGCGGCCTTCTTCTTCCTTCCTTTGGCCCTAGCCTTGGACCCGGAAGAAGATGCACCGCTAACAAACATAGCGGGTGTTTCCCTTGCTTTCTGCAAGGTGCCCTCTGCACTCCTTAACATGTTCAGGAGTTCCGGAAGTTCAACTTCTTTTCTTTGAAGGTTGAAGTTCAGGATAAACTGGGCGTAGGTGGGAGGAAGGGACTGGAGAATAAGGTCTGTATAGAGCTCATTATCCAAGGTCGTCCTAAGGTCTGCGAGCTCTTCAATATAGCCGATCATCTTTAGGACATGTTCTCCTACCGATGACCCGACAGCCAACCTCGCTCGAAACAAGTTATTAGAGGTCTCGTATCTTGCTATACGAGATTGCTCTCCATAAAGTTCCTTTGTATGGAAAAATATGCCATCTAGGTTCATATCCTCGTGCCTCCTCTGATGTTCATTGTTCATTGAGGCAAGCACGATGCACTTGGCTTTCGCGCAATCTAAATCACAGGTTTTGCGGATTTCCTTATCCGCATTGCTGGATTTGGGACCAGGGACAGCAGGTGCCATAGCGGTGAGGACGTACCCCAATTTGTCATAGGTCAAAGCCATTTTGACATTCCGCAGCCAATCTTTATAGTTTGGCCCTGTCAGTATATTTTTCTCTAAAAGTAACTTAAGTCCAGTCATTTTCAGGGTCTCTGCAATTAGGAGAGAGAGAAGAAAACTCTTTAGCATGATGCTCTTGCAAGTTTAGAGTGGTTTTTAGTTTATCTAAAGTGGATGGCTCCCACTGTTTCTCGAATCCTTCCTCAAACTATAAAAGAAGAATTAGCCAGGACTATTCTCACCGTACAATACTTGCTTAACCGTTCAGCCAGGCCAGTGTTGATACTTCGAGGGAGGTTTTCCAACGCTTTCGCGAAGTTCCTTAATTAAATAACCTCTTTTCTCTGGGGGCGTAACCCCGCTGACACCTTTCTTGACACCTACTTGGTTTATAGCATTGATCGTTAAGTGACGAATCTCCTGATAAGTAGCATATACTCACAGTAGGATCGGGATCCAAATATCATCGTATGATAATGTTGAAGGAATCCTACCAACATTCATCAAACTCCAAATGGTATGCATCTCTTTGCAAATTTCAGTTTCTTTAGAAATTCCCGATATATATTTTTGCCCCATGCTCTTATGACCTTGGCGTTGGTCAAAATATCATAAGTCACATGTCAAGTTCTACCCATCATTATCTTGTTAATTTGAACCCATCCGTACATAACCTTGACGTTGGCCAAAATGATCATACGACTGTCCCAAACTAACTCATCTATCTATGCAACAAATGAATACCCAGCAGCTACCAAACACTATGCCTTGGCGTTGGTCAAAATACATACCTTGAATACTACTGAATACCCAGATGAAATGACGGAGGGCTACGAATGGTTTTGGCGAAACCGTGAACGTAGTGAACTTGATATAACCGAAGGAACCTGATATCTTTTAAAAAGAGTGGTTAAAGCTCCGCATTTAAAAATATCTGTTTTTTTTAAATTAACCGAGTGGTTTCTTTTAAATTGTTCCAACGATTAAACTTTTGGTTTATTTTCTTTGCATTATAAATAATGCGTCCCATCATTAACCTATCATTGCAGAAAACAACGAAAATACAACGTCCTCTTATGCCATCCGCATTCGCCACGGGGTCCCGTCATCACCCGTTAGGTTACTTAACTAACGACAGAGCGGGGGCTGGGCTAGCGCGGGTGTAAAACATAAGTGACGTCTAAATAGCTATCATATATAGATATTGTACATTCGTCAGACGCAATAATAGGCATTCCAGATCACAGATGAACTTTATTGGATTTGCAAGTAATCCGTGTTTGTTTTGAGCCTGCAACAAAAGACGGATTACACAGTTGTGATGAATAGCCATTACCCCACCCAAGACCCCAACGGGTATGGCAAACTACCCGCCCGGCAGTTTGTGCACCCCACCTTGGGTCTGTCCTAGGAGCAAAAACAGTAAAATGAAATAATACAACGTTGGCTACAACCACAACCTGGATGTGCCCCGCAAAATAATATTACAACAAATTACATTTATATCAAATGAATTAAATAATAACCCATCACATAACCCCGGCTATACATCACAACAGTCCAACACAGTTCATATTCACAAACAGATAAAATCCATTACAGAAATGTGCAACCCCTGCCAACCGACATACTAGCAGTTAGGGGAGGTTTACGAACACATTATACAAACACAGATATAATCCAACAAGCAAATACTGTATAATTTCGACCGATTAAACACTTTTAATTTTGCTCCAATACTTCTCTGTAAATCTGAAACCTGAGCAAAAATAAAATATTCCAGAAAATACCAAATATCACAGAGAAGCAATACAGGAAATTTGGGTTCCTGAATCGCCAACTCGGCGGCGGAAGCGCGGCGGATCGGTGCGATCCGCCGCGGTTCCGCGGCGCTTTAGGCGATTCAGGGGCCCAAATTTCTTGGGTGTTCTTCTACTGTCTTTTTAAGCTTTCTGAACCTCCCTGAAAAATTTTAGGACTTCATTTAAAATTCGACAGAAACTTGTGATTTCGGGGTTTTCCGGTTTCGTTTTTTTCCGTTCGAAATTCATACAAATTTGCAAGTAAGTTATTTATTGTTTAGCGAGGCTCTGATACCACTGTAAGTCAATGTACAACACCCCACGACTTGCGGGGAGGCGGAAATATGAAAAATGATCTTGTTCTTTGCTTAAACATCGACTAACCGCAAGAATCGAAGCTAAACGATAACTAACAACAAACATAGAAGTTAACAACTACTATGTAAAGGGATTATACCTAAAGAACCGTGTCCTTCGTCTTTACGAACTCCACCTCCTCCTCGGCCTTCTCGAAGTAGTAGACGATCCACCCGAGAGCTTTACTCCAAGCTTAGCCTCTAAACTTGAGGCAACTAACTTTCTTTAAGTGCTAATCAAAGAAGCTAGGTGATATAGAGTGAGGGTTATGGTTTAATTAGTCTAACAAATCCTTGTACTCAACATATGAAAGGGGAGGATTAGGGTTTGAAGAGGGAGAGCTTGAGGAGAGAGAAGGTGAAGATAATAATGAAGTGAAAAGAATGAGTTATCATAATATATATCAAGCATTTCTTTTTATCAAGAAAAGAAAAGAAATGAATTTAACAACCATGCTTGATAATATCTAGTGATGATTCACATCCATGAGTCATTAAGCATTTATGATGCATTATTGACATGGATGAATCATCCATATGACTCACTAATCACATTTATTGTATATGTCACCTAAACCTCCTTAGTCACCATCTTCTAGAAGCTTCTCGCGCAATTACGAGAATGCCCCTCCTTTCCGCAAAAATACGGAAAAACTTTAGACTGTATAAATCCAATAACCGGATACCAGTAACTGCCTTAAACCAAAGCCGACTGGTAAAAACTATCCGAAAGTCGTACGTGTGTAAACACACGTATGCGTCCGAACCCTTGTCGTAAAACCATACGACCTCTATATCGTTTCGCCTGAAGTAGGGAAACTCTCTGTGTGGGACTCTAGAGACTCGACTACTATGCTGGCAGTGGGTTTAACCATAGACCGCAAGCGGCACTAGCTGTACGTAACGGTCCCCAGATAGATGTCGATAAGAAGGCCGATGAGGAAACCCATCCGAACTCCTACTGAGTCTGATGTGACAATCTCCATACAGTCCGGTCCGTTCGTCTAAGACTATCGCATATCGGGCCTAGGGGGCGGCAAGCGTCAATCCCCTAATAGCGGTATAAGTCGTGTCGGAGCGAAGCGCATTACACCCTGAGAAACTACTGGAACCTACCAGCAAATCTCGCTTGCCCTGGACAGGGACTTTGCGTATGGCTCTCTGACACAGCGCGATATCAACCCCCAATACCGGGAGAGATGAATCCTGTCTAACCGCTACTGCCTCCAAGTGCTCGGGACTGCACCCAACTGCTACCTGTTTGCACGACTCCTTTGAGCCGTGGTAGGGTAGTAATCTAAGAACAGTGGGACACACTCGAGGCGAAGTAGTAGTGTCAAGTCTGCGGACTATGCTGTACTCATGTCACCTGGGAACTGTTCACTGACGACTGGTATAAAACCAACCAACAGTTCCCTGTTAGTCCTGTCCGGTGTACCCGTAACCCAACGAGCACCCGCATACTATCTCCAGTGCGACGTACTGATGACCGTGGGACAGACCATCTCCCCAACTGGGATGAGAAGCGTACACACTAGTCTACTCCGGAGTATCGATGCCCTGTCTCGATAATCCAACGACTAGGGACCCGAATAAGGATGTGCTTGTAGACTACCCAGCCCCCACTAGTGTGACTGCCATCACAACGCTGGTAGTCAAGCAAGATCCTAAGAGCTCTATCAATACGTATACTCACATATTAAGATAGAAAAACCAAGTAGCATACTACCATGTTTAGCAAGACAGTTATATACATGTGAATATCCCAAGCTTCCATTAAGTAATATACAAACTAGTATGATACAATAATGGCCCCTAAGGCATATACACTAACACCATCTGTAAAGGGTCTTTGGTGAGGAACAAATCGCGAAGAGCTTACTTGGGAGACCGAAGATGAGATGCGAAAGAAATTTCCACATTTTTTTGAAGGTACGTCTTGTTAAGTTTTAAATTCGGGAACCGAATTTTCTTAACGGGGGAATATTGTAGCATTTTGAAAATTTAGAAATAAAAAAATTAATTAATTAAATAATAAAAATGTTAAATTAAAAAGTTATTAAAACCAAATAAGACATTTTCATAAATTGTATGTAAGATAAATTAAATTATAATTTTAATATGTAACCTAAATAATTTACATGAGTTTTAATGACAAATTTAGTTTCATTTTAATAAAATGGTGTTTTTTATAATAAACTAAGTAGTGACAGGTCTTTTTGTAAAGTTTAGGGAAAATGTGCAAACTTGAAATTTGAGGGTGTAAGTAGAACAAGGGTAGATAATGTTTTAGCTCAGAAATTATATCAAAATAAATCAAATTTGGAGTGATAATGCATTGCCACCACCTTCTTGCATTTACCTTCATTTCACAACACCTCCTCCTTGCATGAGGATGTCACACCTTGATCATTGACACCTCCTCCTACACCTCATCCTTCCCTTTATCACATATATATCATGTGTTCAGATCATATTAACAAATTAAAGTTCTGAAAATCCAAATGAAAAGAGGGGAAAACACTTAGAAATCATAAAAAGAAAGAAAAGAAAAGAGAAGTGAAGAAGAAGAACTAAGCTAAGGGTTCACCATCAAGCTAAGGACTAGGAGCCTGTGCATCTTGGAGGAAGTTCTTCCTGCAATCCCTTGTAGGTAAAATCTTGGATCACTGTAGAAATTAGTTTTGTAGTTAATTTAAATTAGAAATCCAATGTCTATAATGTCGTATTTTAAGCAAAACTGAACTCTGCAGTAATCTGCTATTAGTCAGAAAAAAATCAACTTAACCAAACAATGCCAAAATGTTATATGTTAGACCTAGAACAAACCCTATAAGCACAAACCAAGGGGCTCGGTTTTAGGCCGGTGACATATGGGAAAATTCCGGCGTCGCCAGATTTGTAGGGAGGTATGGTGATTTGGGTTTTTGGGTAGGTCTCTGTGTAGGTGTTTGGTTACTTTGGTGTTATTTAATCAAGTTAGTTTAACTGTATATAAAATCTGGGGACTAATATCGAAAAAGGCATCAACAATCTAAAATACGACACGGGTAATTCGTAACGCGTTCTGTTTCTGTTACAAAACAGCGTTTGGTTAAATTCCAGTTAAAATGGATGTTAGATCGTATGCAATAGTCGTATGTGGTATAACTAGAACGTACAACTTGTGTTTTCATGATTTTGTCGTATCCTAGTTACTCGTTTCCTTATATAAGTAAATTTCGATGTTAGATTCAATACGGGAACTTCGGAGTCCGCAAGTAAAGGAAAAGGATTGGCGATTCCTGAGTAGTTATGACGTATTCCGGTGAGTAGACTAAACATCTACCGGGAGATCTTGTAAAGATGGCGTGCTACGCCCGTAGTTAGATTTAAATTCAAGTTTTTTCTTTTGTATGTTAACTTTACCATATGCATTCTAAAATCTACATATATACCTCCATAATCAATAAGTGTTAGAACTCTGCACCATTATTGACGAGTTATGCCGCACATGCACATATTTACATGTTACACTACACCTTGTCGATATTAACATGTCACTTCACACCTAGAAATTATTCTGTTAAAAATGATTCTTATCATACCTTAAGCATCAATATTCGTAGTAATTAGCATATATGACATCATATTTTGTATTCCAGTATTAGTGGTTGATATAAGAGACAATTATATTATTGAGGATTTATGATTTTAAGTATTCCAATACTAAAAAAATAGTGATTTTCATGATTATGTGTCACGTCCACCATGATATGTCGTTTTTATGATTTGTTTTTATTCCGGACCGAGTCTGTGGGTATACGGTTACGGATTTACAATTTTATCCAAACTGAGTCGGTGGGGATACAATTAGGTACATGGTGGACCCGGTCGAGACCGAGGGGCAGGATAGCCGCACTTTAGGCGGGGAGCCTAACGAGGTGACACAATATCGGATACAGTTATGAAACACGGCGGATATCTTGATGATACCGACCGGTGTTATTGATTACAGGATCGTTCGAGGAATGATGCCTGATGAAATACTAAAGATTTGTGTCGATGTTAGGCACGGAGAAAAAAATGAATATGATTTGGAAAATAATTGATGAGATTTCAGTTTTGAGTAATATATGGAGTATTACATATTCATTCTTCCACTTGTTATCATGTATCGCATTTACTAGTGTTGGAATAAATTCTAGTTCGTCGTATTTATATTATCAGCCATTATATGTTGGTTATATTCACTAAGCTGGCAACTCACCCCCGTTGTGCCACAGTTCCTTGCAGGAGTAGAGTGGACGGTTAGCAGCAGTGCAGGTCCACGTATCAGCTTTGATCGTATCTTTTGCTAGGTGGCTTACATAGGTAGTAACCTTCCCTTTTTGGTATTGTATATTGAATCTAGAAACTCTCCATCAGACCCTGTATTATGACTTAGAAGGAGAGGTGGTTATATGTATATTATTTGGCAGATGAGATAGTTTGGTTATATCAAATGGTATTTCTTTTACTGATGTCTGAAATTAGCATTGCTGTCATATAAAGTTGTATATTTATTTCCGCTGTTGACATTGTTGATCCCAACTAGGGATGCAACATATTTGAACACTTTATAACTGTTTTATTATTATTTAAATAGGATGTTACGGTTAAAAATCTAAATCACCTAAAACTGCGATTTTTACTTAAAAACTAAATTTTTCCTAAAAAGTTCCGTAAAAAGGGTTTTTGATCTTGGTTTTTGGCTTACTCAGATTGTGTAAATATCTTTATATATTATACAATTTAAGTGCCGGTCACATCCAAACTTGGGTTGTGACAGGGTCTCTCCCAAATCTCATCTCTGCCGAACTGCCCGGAAGTTATCACCCTTTACTTAATCCATTTCTTGTTCCGGAACAGCTACATACCATGACTTCTTCTGGAAGATATATCCATTTTCAACGCCCTTTCCTGCGTATCACATCTCTGATGTCAACGGAGTGGAATATCATCTCGTCATGATCTCTTACGAACCTCTTACTCTGCTATTCTTCAATGTGGACCAATTCGGAATTATCTCTTTGTAGTTGTGTAAACTGCGCTCCAACCAGCTGCACTCATATATATAGTCTCCTTTCCGAAGCTACGAACTCGGTATCCCTAATATCCTGTAGTAGGAATCTTGCCAATTACATTTTCGGGGACTCGTCCAAGTCATAGGAGTGATGCACTTACGTTCGTCCTGTCTCGATCGACTCACAACATGCCTGTGTGAGGTCCTCTTCTAGCTGAAGTTTGTCAACCTGATGATCTTATATCGAGGTATCCAAACGAACAACATGTCCTAGTCTTTTATCCAAAGGTGACTAAAAATCTTCGTTAACATCCCTAAGTATAACCTCATGCTGCAATAGCTTCAGTGATCTAGAGACGATATCTCATCAACTCAGCAACAGCTGGCTCATCTGTTCGCATGGTAGACAACGTCTTATTCATCTGGAGTAGACGGTACCATAATAATCTTTGCAATCTGGCTGGCCTCCACCAATGTCCCGTTCATCTGGTGTAGATCTCAAACGCTTGCATCAACGAGAAAACATAGTAAAACGATATATTGAAACGCTCGTGTCACCGGAATACATCCTAGTCAGTCCTCGTCCATGACAAGCTCGTGTTGACCACAACTCTAGACGCAGCTTTTTTTGCTCGTGTAACCAAGGTAATAGAAACCACAATCCGACATCGATGAGGATAGACCATAGGAACTAATTGAAATATAGAACCTAAGAAATGTACATCCTAAGGCTTTTTATGCGGAGTAGCGTATCGTAAGTATGCTGCAGAACATACACACGGTACGTTACTCTACTTAAGTCACCTACTCTATCAACCAAGGTCAACCTACGCGACGAAAATTCGGGTCTAATTCCCCCTCGGTCAAGTCTATGTTTCGTAAGGTCAAGCCTAGGTACCGAATATATATACGCCCTAGACTCCACATAATCAAACCTAGACTCGAACCAAGGTTAAACCTAACGCTCTGGTACCAACTTTGTCATGACTCGAAAAAAGAACGTGACTGGCACTTGAATCATGTGAAGTCTAAAAGACCCCACCTAACTCAAGTAAGCCAAAAAGCCCAGAAATCTAAACCATTTTAGGGAAAATAGTGGTGGTGCAGTTTTGAAATAATAGTGTAATGAAAACAAGTTCTTTTTACAAAACTTAGATAATTGTGTATAAAAAACACCCTGTTTATATTTTACTTGAAACATTTCGTCATTGAAAATTTAAACAGCGCCTCCTTTGTATATTTTAACCCGAAAATGGTACAAGCAATAAATAATAAAAGGCATCCCCAAGTAGGAGCTAGCTTTTCGCCAAACGGCGGAAACAACCACGCAAGCAATATAAATATACAACGCCGAAGGCGAGCATCAAACTCAGAAAGAAAACTAGCATCATCAAGAAAACCAGAAAACCACAATAAATACACAAACGCGACTCTAAGGCTGAAAGAATACAACTGTGGGTTTCTAAGTCTATCAAATATACAAGTCTGGTTGATGGAGCCTTTAACTAGATACAAATGAAATAAAAATATACAAGTATATAATGGTGGTCATGATGCAAAGTATCCCACCTATCGATGCAATCACCCGGAAAAATGCAGTGTGCCAACAAGCCGCTACGAAACCTGTACGGCAAAGCTGCAAGAACTGTGGCACAACGGGGGTGAGTTACCAACTCGTGAGTAGAAGACATAACCGAGTAGAAACCGAATGTATGAATATCTCCTAGGTCATACAGTACAATACAATAATAATAGTACCACGATAACATCGAGTAACAGTAGAGGTAATAATATAGACATATATGTAAGGTCAATTACTCGTGTCCGTGTCATAAAGAAACTACAAGTCATGTGCATTATATATGAATGCATCTCTAGAATGGTGTGTCCAGCAAAGACACTGATAAATCAAGATAAACCTGAGTGCCAAGCATCGATACTCGAAAATATCATGGAAACCGTGTCCATCGGCGACACAAAATCCTCAAATCTCGAGCTCCATCAGTCCGGATCGTCCCTCAAATCTGTCAAATCACACGACTACGGTTAGTATCCTTCATATATCCGTCGTGCCAAATATCACCGGTCGGTAGTTCTCCCCTGCCGGGCTTAACGTCTCTCTATACGGCCTTCTTGTCCCGGGGTACCGCACCGTGTCCACCATGTACTCACAGACGGTGTCTCTCTCCTCGAATCGGGTATGTGCACACATGTAGCTCAAGAATCGAGAAAACTCATGGTGGACGCCACACACATCATATCACGAGAAAACCGCAACTTGTATTTTTAAAATGATTATAAGTTTATAAAATTCTTGTGGTTTTACCCCGAATCCAGAAATCTCATGGAAATCTAAAATCCCAAAATCAACAGTCAATAAGCAGTGAAAATCGGCATAAAGCCTTACAATATTGCATAACAGAATGAATATATAAATGCATGGGGTATCTACGTAAGGAATGCAATATCTAAACTAGCATATGAGAGCAAGCCTACTAATAATGTGTTGAAACTACCAGCTAGCAGGTATACCAATGAAGTAAACATTTTCTAAAGTGTATGTGATATGGAAATTACCGGTGATGATGTGTGTGAGCCGACAAGCAAGTGTACTTGGAACATACGCATCATCGGTAATCGTGCTGGTGTCCTAACAGGCGGGATTCATAATAGCTAAAGTAACACATGTAATAAATATGCAATGCGATGATAACAACAAAATAATAACAGAAAAGCGAATAGTAAACGTAACATTATAAAATATACATATTAGTGTACGAGTCATACGGTTTTAGCGTTTTAAAATGGCATGAATCATGGATTTTAGAAAAGTAGGGGCTATGGTGCTTTTGTGAAAAGATATGTCCTTTGAAAATCCATAGCATCCCACGGATTGTCTTTTGAAAATACTCATATTTCTTTTGTTTTGAAAATAGGTATGAATCGAGCCTAGGCTAGCATCTACTTAATAATTTAAGAAACTAACTAAAAGCTAAACTAAAACCTGGGTCAAGTAGTGGAAGACTATACATATCTGAGTCGATATATCTAATAGTCGGCGATCCAGCCTCATATCATCCAGTACGGTAATATCTATCGTAATGCATCCTCGAGTCAAGAGTGCAGATCAATCATCATATATACCTCGTACAGTAATATCCATCGTACGGCATCCTCAAAATCAAGGGTACGGGTCAAAAATCATATACATTATCATTCATACGGCATCATCATCATACAATGTCATGATCAGGGGTACGGATTTAGGGTCTCGTACAATCTATCTTTCATCAAGTCACGTGTTATCGCATGCATTCATATATATATATATATATATATATATATATATATATATCGCCTAATGATCCTTTATTACATCATATCATATACAAAATTACGACTCAAACACATATCCAAATCTCACGGCATCATGCCCGATCATATCGACTCATCACCATATATCATATACTATCCTCATCACATGTGTGTATATATATATATATATGAACCTACACACACACACACACACACACATATATACGCACACACATACACATATGCACACAAAATCAAGTGTGCGTGTATGCGTGTGCGTGACTACATATAACCTGCGATCCGCTACCAAGGTAAAAATCCTATGAATATGTCTTCCTAGATCAACGTAATCTATCCTAAGGTCTTCCAGATACCTTACTCGCTAAGTATCCAAAAGAGCATCCAAACTTATAAAAATATAGTAATAACCCTATTCTACGGTTGCGGGGGTGCTATATGCCACCTACCCGACTTCCCCCGTAGATATACATCTACTCACTTCGATCCTCGCTTGCCGAAGTCGATGACGCCACTCTCTCCTCGTCATCCCAAAGTCCATGCGAAGGTACCAACATTTCATGTAACGTTTTGAAAATCGTTTAGGTGAAATTTCTGACATTCGGTAAAATAACTGGTGTTTTCCGTAAAAACCCAAATAAAATTATTTTTCTTCATAGACTTAAATATACATATTCTAGCTATGTAATTTCTAGTATTTGGTATTTAATGGGTCACTCATAAAATTTCTATTTTACTAAAATATTTTCCGTAATTAATTATTTTAAATATTATTTTATGCCTTCACTAATACATTTAATTAGTGATATTTACAAATTGGAATGGGTTAATACAAGTTTTGTGCATCATGACACATTAAACCAAAGTGTAACATGTTGTTTTTGAAATGAAAAGAAGTTGTCAAGATGGTTTTAGAAAATATAAAGAAAAAGGCTTAATTTGTGAAAATAAATTAACTAGAAATGAGGTTTGGGCTTGTGACTTGAGGAATAGGGATTTTGTTGACTTGGGAAATGTTACACACACCCACACCCACCATTCTACATTGCTGGCCGAGCCATTGGCTGCCCCCTCCCCAAAATTCCCGACTTGAAAAGTTTAGAAAGAAAAGAAAATGAAAAGGAAAAAGAATAAAGAAAGATGAGGTATGGTGTTGACTTGAAGTATGGGTTCTTGACTTGGCCAATTACATTCACCTCACTCTCACTCTCTCTCTCTCTCTCAATTTTCTGGCCGAGCTTTCCGTTGGTGCTGCCCCAAATTTTCCCATCTCATTTCAACTCTAAAATCCTCAAAAATTCACTCAAAAATCCATACAAATCACACAAACTCCAAATCCAATATTTACCCATTATTCCTTGGCCCATATAGCATGGATCTTGGAGCAAAGTTAGCATTTTGGAGGCTAAGTTTTGCAAGTGTGGATCTCATTCCAAATGATTTTGAGGTATAATCTTAACCCAATATTTACTTGATATTTAATCACTTCAATTTAGCTTATTTTGATGTTTAATTGTGGTTCTAAGTGCTAACTTGAAATTTCAAGAATAAGGTTAAGATCAAGTTAGGTTTTCATAAACTGATCATGGTTTGAATGTGTAGTTTAACACTTTAAGACATGTAAAAACCTAGTCTAGTTGCTAATTTGTTAATTGTTATATTTAATTTGTCCTAATTATATAACTTTGAAAACTAGGTTTTTTTAATTAATGTGTAATTAGATGAAATTAAATTTTAATTTGGGTTTGAGTGGCTTAATTAAGATGTCTAGTGAGTATTGTGGCCACTAGTTTGTTAAAACATCTAGATTTTGCGTGAAAACGGTAAATAGATGCTTACTAGGTTTTCGGAATTAAATCAATTTTAATTAAGTTGCGGTTTTGTTGATTTCTAACCTATTCACTAAGATATTTAATGCGTTGTGAATGCGCGATTGGGTTTTAGACATGGTTGTGGTCACGTATAGCGACCCTAGTATAGTTTGTGGCATTGTCGCGAGCGCGTTTTTGCACCAAGTGCGCGCGCGTTTAATTAGCACACGTTGATTGACTTGCGTCGTTTGTGTCCGCGACTAATCGTATATTTATTCTCTTATTTACTTGTGTACATTTCTAGGATCGGGTGCAGAGGCGTCGGATGTGCCGCGGAAATGACAGAGCTGAAATCGGATCAGATTAGCCGAGGCGTCCAGGTGAGTAGATATATATCTACGGGGAAGTCGGGTGGATGGCGTATAGCACCCACGCAGTTTCGTATTATAGCATGTGAATATGTGTGTGTGTGTGTATGTATTGTGAGACGCGCATAATTAGCAAGGAAAGCTTCAGGAGATCATTGATTAGTGTTAGCGAAATTTGAAGAAATTTATTTAGTTAGTTTCTTAGTCGTGAACCCTATAGTAATGTTGACACACACACTTGCACACACGTGATATGGTATTGGGTGTATATGTTTATATGTGTATGTGTGTGTGTGTGTGTGTGTATGTGTGTGTGGATGCGTTGGTGCATATATATATACATGTACGTATACACGGGTGATGAGGATAGTATATGATACTTGGAGATGAGCCGATATGATCGGGCATGATGCTGTGAGATTGTGATATGTGTTTGGGTCGTGATATGAGATACGACAGTGTATTATAGCAGATCGTTGGGCTATGTGATTTTATTCACACGCGGATATATGTTTGATGGTATTGATATGTACTAAACTATAGAATGGTACTCCAGATTCAGGATATTATGATGATGATACCATATGAATAATATGTGATAATTGACCCGTACCCCGATTTGGGATGCCGTACGATGGATTTTACCGTACGAGGAATATATATGATGATTGATCTGCACTCTTGATTAGAGGATGTCGTATTATATTTTTTATCGTACGTGACGCTATTGAGGCGGGATCACCGACTACTAGATATATCGACTCGGACTTAGGTGGATTTACTTACCCGTTCGATTAGTTTCTTAGCTTCGTCCTGTAGTTTATTTGGTTAATGTTAGACTGGCTCGAATCTGTTAGTTATATATATGCCCTAGAGGCCATTGTTATACATATGATGTATATTATAATGGATGCTTGGATATATATAGAGAGGACTTTCTTGCTCGTCATGATAGTATGCTATTTGGTTTCTCTTTATCTTAACATGTTGACTTATATTAGTTTACTGTCTTACTCTCACATGTTGATAAAGCCCTTAGGATCTGTACTCGACTACTGGGACTATGATGAGATCATACTAGTGGGGCCATGGTAGTCGATGAGTACATCCTATAACTGTTCCTAGTCGAGTGTGTGTCGAGACAGGGCAACGATACACCAGAGTTGACTAGCGTATACGCATCTTGACCCATATGATGGTCCCATATCCATCGGTGTTTTGACATCAGATAGTGTACGGGTGCTCAGTAGAGACTGGGTACACTGGACGGACTCACTGAGAACTCCCAGATGGTGATATACCACACGTCAGATGGCAGTTCTTCGGTGACACTGGTACAGGGTAGTCTGTAGACCCGAGATCGTTATAGAGTCTTGTGTGATTCCCACTGCGCTTTGATTTCCACCTTACCACGTCCAAGTGGGCGTGCAAAATGGTAGCTTTTGGGTGCAGTCCCGAATCACATGGAGGCAATGAGCGATAGGAGGGGATTCGTTTCTCCCGGTTAGGGAGTTGATGTTGTGCTGTGTTCGATTGGCTATAACTGGAAGTCCCTGGCCAGGGCTGATATAGAGATTTACTGGTAAGTGTTACCATTAGTTTCTCGACCTGTTATGAGCCTTACACCGACACAACTTATTGGTTACTGGGGTCTGACATATACCACCCATAGACTAGATATATGATTGATCGTTTCTTTATTCAACAATTTGTTACACATTGCTCAAGACTAAAAGAATTTGAGAAGGAACAAGATTGTCGAATCTAGCGTTGCATCGGCTCCTTGAGTCACGGATCGGCTTGGATCTCATGCTCCGTTGAAGTCCGTCTTCGCTTCTAAAGGATGGTTGAAGGCTTGCTTTTCTTGAACTCAAAGATCTTGAACTTTTGGTTTCTTGATTGGATTAGGGTTAGGGTTTGGAGGTGGCAAGTGTTGGGGTGATAGAGTGATAGAAATTTCCACAACAATCAACAACCTTTTAAGTGAGGCCTAAGGTCCTTTTTATAGACTTAGGAATGATTAGCTTCCTTAAGAAGCTTGGATTAGGTTAGCTTCCCTAGTAAACTAGTTAGTTAGGTAGAAGCCTCTGGAACTAGTTAGTTAGGGTTTAGCTTCTAGCCTACGCTAGGAGGTTAGGGAGAAGGTTCTAGGCTCTTAATGTAGTTTAGGTGAAGCTTGTTTAGGAAGCTAGGACATCATTAGTTTAAATCAAAGGGCCTTTACTGATCTGGCAGAAAGTTCAGGAATGTTCTGAAAATTGCAGTGGCTTGATGAAGTGTAGGACCAGAGAGAAGAGTTCTGAGCTGAAGAAATGCTGCTGACGGGTCATTCCTGCCGCGGATCCGCGGCGCAAGGCGGCTCCGGCCGCGGTTCCGCGGCCATGTGGCTTCCTTACGGCTTCATTCTTTGGCTGAGAATTTCTGATAACATGTTGGTCTTTTGTTGATATATTGAATCCCTGAATTCCTTATAGGTCATTTCCAGATTTCAAATCCTTGAGTTGGCGTATTCTTTAGCAGCACTGTTATGTAAATTTGACCATTCTTCTGTAATTTCCTGTACAGACTTCGAAACACAAGTTGCGCAATATAGGAATGATGCCATGCTATGAAAAACAGTCAATTTCCCTTAAAGTGCCGGTTTTAAAGTCTAACACATGCAATCTGGTATTTTACGACTGTTTTGCTAATATGTGCTATATGAATGCCGAACACTTCTAGATGAGTGCAAAAGATATGGAAATTGCCGGTTTAAAGATACAGTATTTTCGACTGATCAAATTCCCCCAAACTTATTTTCGATCGTCTCGAGCGAACAGTTTTATTAAAAAGAGAAGGAGAAATTAAAGAAAGAGAAAAACTAACCAGCACACTTTCGTAGGCAACACGATTGCACTGAGCACGTGCAACAATCCTTTAAACCTCTAGGTGTCCCTAGTAGGAGGACTGTTGTCTCCTAAGGGTTTTCAGCGGATTGCACCCACAAAATCCAATAATAAAAAGAAGATCATGAAATTTACATTTAAAGACAAGAATTGTAAAAGAAAAGCCTTGAAAATTAGGGTTTCCAACTAAGCTAGCTTTTCGGTTGTCATCAGCCCTATCTTAATAGTCATGAAAAGATGTCCGAAATCACGTAACCCCTCAATAAAACATCGTCTTATTCTTCATTCCTATCTTTCTTCCACATCGATCATATAACCCTGCATGTGTGTAAAGGACATCCCTACACCCGGAGAATTCAATTCAAGCTAGCATACTCTTTCCCATCAGCCTCAGTACTTTTTAATTAATGAATATTTAGATGAGATTGCTCACACACTTTCATGCGACCGTTAATACTTCTTGAGGTACTAACCGACCGATTACTCATGTGCTTACTTATTTGGTGTTTTTCCTCGTCTTGCACCACCTAAGGCTTAGCAGTGACTCCCAGACCAGTTGGCCTTAGGGCACTAGGTGAAGAGGCACCCTTCGCTATATTTTTTTATTCCTGCCTTGGCGATAACAAAACCAGTGTCCATATTTCTCACCATTTTATATTTTCTTCATTTTTTCTTTTTTATGTCCTTCATACATCGGCTTTAAGACAAGAGCATTTCAAGGTATCCTCTACTATCCAGAGTTTCAAGACGTGTATAGGTGTGAATAGCAGGGTATCAACGTTCAAAATGTTTGGCTTCCAGAATAGGAACTATTTTTCAGACTTATTTTTATCCTCAGATTAGTGACTTCCTTCATCTTACTAACCCTTGGGACAACGGCTCATAACTACTTATTACTAGTTCGTATAAGAAAACTTCTAATTTTCTTGGTTTTCTTAAATTTTTCTAATCTCATGGATATAATTTTTCACTATCTAATTTTTATTATCTTATTTATGTAGAAATAATGTTTAAATATTATATATTTTTATATTTTGAAAATTTTAAATATTTATGGATTTTGAAAATTTTTAAATTTTTATAGGTTTTTAAAGAAATGTTTTGTGCTTATGCAAATGATATGCAAATGATGCAAAAATAAGCACAAAGCTCCCCCAAACTTGTTTTCAACAGTGTCCTCACTGTTGCCAACTGCTATATCTACAAAACCTGTAAGCTTGGGAGGAATTTATTAGTGGGGGCAAAATATATAAATGAAGATCCTTCCCCAAACTTATTCTTTTCACTCACCTCCATTCAAAAAGATGATGCAGTAATTTACAGGACATGGAGGTGAGACAGAGGAATTTTAATCAAGGTAAAATGGCTCCTGTAAGAACAGGAGCTCCTCCGTGGGGTCAGTGGAAAAATACTGCTTTAGCCTATGTCCATTCACTTTGAAAAATGTGCCGTTTTTAACATTTTCTACTTCTACTGCACCGTGCGGGTATACAGACCGCACAACAAAAGGTCCCTTCCACCGAGATCGAAGCTTACCCGCGTGAAGGTGTAGTCGTGAATCATAAAGATGGACATGCTGACCAGGTGAAAATGTTTTCCTCAAAATGTTTTTATCGTGAAAAACCTTAGTCCTATTCTTTATGATTACAGCGTTATCATAAGCTTCATCGCGGAGTTTGCTTAGCTCATTTAATTGCAGCTTCCGAAAGTTGCAGGCTTGGTTTAGGTCAAACTTGATTTCCTTAATAGCCCACAATGCTTTATGCTCAATCTCGACAGGTAAGTGACATGCCTTCCCAAACACTATCCTATATGGAGACATCCCTAGGTCGGTTTTAAATGTAGTTCGGAATGCCCAAAGCGCATCCGTCAGTTTGGTCGACCAATCTTTTCTATTCTTTGCAACAGTTTTCTCCAGGATTTGTTTGATCTGTCTATTCGAAATCTCAGCCTGCCCGCTCGTTTGGGGATGATAGGGTGTTGAAAGTTTGTGGTTGATTGCGTATTTCCGCATCAGAGTCTCGAAAGACCTGTTGCAGAAATGTGTCCCGTTATCGCTAATGATAGCGCGCGGGTGTCCAAATCGCGAAAAGATGTTTTCTTTTAAGAACTTAATGACAACCTTTTTGTCATTAGTGCGACATGGAATGGCTTCAACCCACTTTGAGACGTAATCAACCGCAAGCAGTATGTACAAATTCCCAAAGGAGTTGGGAAAGGGACCCATAAAGTCAATGCCCCAAACATCGAAAATTTCAACCACTAAGATGGGTTGCTGGGGCATCTCATTTCTCCGGGAAATTCTACCCGTGTGTTGACACTGTGTACAGGTTTTGCAATACTCAAATGCATCCTTGAATAAGGTCGGCCAATAAAATCCGCATTGCAAAACCTTCTCCGCCGTCTTTCTAGGACCGAAGTGACCCCCACAGGCCTGATCATGACTAAAAAATAGAACACTATTGAACTCCTCATTCGGGACACACCGGCGAATGATCTGATCAGGACAATACTTAAACAGATAGGGTTCATCCCAGTAAAAGTATTTTACTTGGGATAAAAAACGATATTTGTCCTGTTTTGACCAATCGCTGGGTATCAGTCCCGTGGCAAGATAGTTTACAATATCCCTGGACCAAGGTTCATAGGATACGCTCAAGAGTTGTTCGTCTGGGAAAGAATCATTGATCGGTAGGGTCACAAGGGAAGAAGAGATGCGTGAAAGATGGTCGGCTACAACGTTTTCACATCCTTTCTTATCTTTGATGACAAGATCAAATTCTTGTAATAGAAGGATCCAACGTATTAGCCTAGCTTTTGCATCTTTCTTCGCCAAAAGATGTTTCAAGACGGAATGGTCAGTGTACACAACTATTGATGAACCAATCAAGTAATGCCTGAATTTTTCTAATACAAATACAACCGCCAAAAGTTCTTTTTCGGTAGTTGTATAGTTAATTTGAGCATCATTCAGGGTCTTACTTGCGTAATAGATCACGTGTGGCATCTTTTCAATGTGTTGTCCTAAGACTGCACCAACTGCAAAATCTGATGCATCACACATAAGCTCAAAAGGGTAGTCCCAATTTGGAGATGATAGAACGGGGGCTGTAGTGAGGGAGTGTTTGAGTGAGTCGAATGCTGCCTCACAATCCAAGTCAAAGTGGAAGGTCGTATCCTTGTCCAAGAGAAGAGTTAAAGGTCTAGCAATTTTGCTAAAATCCTTAATGAATCTCCTATAAAAGCCCACATGGCCAAGAAATGATCGAATGTCCTTGACGCTTTTTGGATGAGGAAGGTTTTGAATGACATCTATCTTAGCTCTGTCAACCTCAAAGCCTTTTCGTGAAATAACATGTCCAAGCACAATTCCCTCTTGGACCATGAAATGGCTTTTTTTCCAATTCAAGATTAAGTTCTTCTATTTGTAATGAGTAAGAACTGCGTGAAGATTCGATAGGCAGTCGGAAAAAGAGTCTCCAAAAATCGAGAAATCGTCCATAAAAATCTCCAAAAAATTCTCTACCATATCAGAGAATATCCCCATCATACACCGATGAAAGGTAGCGGGAGCATTGCATAATCCAAAGGGCATGCGTCTATAAACAAATGTACCAAAAGGACAAGTAAAAGTGGTTTTATCTTGATCCTTTTTGGCTATGGGGACCTGATTATAGCCAGAGTATCCGTACATAAAGCAATAATACTCACGTCCAGCTAAGCGTTCCGGCATCTGATCAATGAAAGGTAGAGGAAAGTAGTCTTTCCTAGTGGCGGCATTGAGTTTTCAGTAATCAATACATACACGCCACCCAGTTTGGGCGCGTGTCTGAATCAACTTATTTGCCTCATTGGTGATAACAGTGATGCCGGATTTCTTAGGGACGACATGTATTGGACTCACCCATTGGCTATCGGAGATTGGGTATATAATACCATTATCAAGACATTTGACGATCTCTTTCATCACCGCTTCCTTCATGACGGGGTTCAACTGTCTCTGTGGTTCTCGGGTTGGTCTGGCATCATCCATCACATGTATATGATGTTCTACAATCAAGGGACTAATCCCTTTGATGTCCGCCATGGTCCAACCAAACGCCTCCCTATTAGATCTCAATACCGATAAAAGTGCATTCTCTTTCTCTGATGCTAGAGAAGCAGATATGATAACCGGTAAAGACTCATTCTCACCTAAATATACATATTTAAGATGAGAAGGTAAAATTTTGAGATCTAATGCTGGCGGAGAAATAATAGAAGGTGGGATCATCGAGTGATTTTCAGAGTCACAAAGAAGCTCAAAGCCTGTGAAAGATACAAACTCGGGTGGTAATAAGTCAGGAGTGTCGGACTCAAGCGTGGAATAGGTGTCCACACTAAGATCATGTGTAAGATCAAACAGTGATGTGGTAGTGTCGTCGAGATCTTCAAAGCAAAGTTTCTCAACTCCGCAACTTTCGGGAGCAATCTCGTGGACAGAGCACACATCAAGAATATGAGCAGAGGGTTCTGATGGCTAACTTCCAACTTTGTAGATGTTCAGTTCAATGGTCATATTTCCAAAGGATAAGTTCATTGAACCGTTTCTACAGTTAATGACAGCATTGGAAGTGGCAAGGAATGGTCGACCCAAAATCACCGGAATTTGGCTCCGGGGGTTTGCTACAGGTTGTGTGTCGAGAACAATGAAGTCCACAGGGAATACAAATTCCCCGACCTTTATCAACACATCCTCTAATTCACCCATAGGTTTGGTGATCGAACGGTCTGCCATTTAGAGAGTGCAGTGAGCTAGTTTCAACTCTCCAATCCCTAGCTGCTCATAGACAGAATATGGAAGTAGGTTAACACTTGCGCCAAGGTCTAAAAGAGCACGGTTTATGTTTTTACCCCCAATAGAAATCGATATCGTAGGACATCCTGGGTCCTTACGTTTCTTTGGTAGCTGTGGGATAAAAGCAGTGCTAATATTATTAGACATGAAGACCTTTTTCGGCACTTGAGTCTTCCTCTTCCTAGTGCACAAGTCTTTAAGAATTTTCGCATAAGCGGGCACTTGTTGAATTGCATCTAGAAGAGAGATGTTGATGTTAACTTGTTTGAACATTTCCATAATTTTCTCCATATGTGGACTCGATTTGTTACCCCTTAACCGATTCGGGTAAGGAGCTTTAGCAATAAGTGCTGGGTCCATCATAGGAGAAGGAAGTGGGGGTAGACGTGATCCCAAAAGAGGAGTGGGGATTGTCTGTGGAGAACTAGAAGAGCTGTGCTGAGGTGTCGAGCCTAGTGGAAAATGGAGAATAGGCTCGTGAGAAGACGGTGGGGTAGAAGAACAAGGATCAGAAGTAGAAGTGTGTGTGTGAGGAAAGGTCTCAGCCGGGGTGTTGATAGGATTTTCAATATCATCAACTTCTTCCCTAACATGGTTATTCAGCACTCTTCCTGATCTTAACGTTGTGATGGCATTTACATTGTAATGCCCAGGATTCGGTAGGGGTTGAGACGAAAGTTTCCCTTTTTCTCTCGCACTCATTTCGGCTTTAAGTCGTGCAATTTCAGCTTCCATCGATCTGATACTCTCAGCTTAGGACGCTGAGTTTTTCTTTATCTCACTGACGGAAGATCTAACCTCAGCCGACACCTCTATGAAACTTGACAAGAGTGATTTCATGGTTTGAGTGAATTGAGAGAACTCGTCAGAATAGGTCGACTGCATAAGACTAAACGGTGCATGAGTGTTGACCTGGTTTTAGAAATTTTGTGACTGGTAGGGGTGCTGAGTGAGTTGAAGTGGTTGCTGTTGTGGAGAAAGAGCCTTTTGGAATTGATTCGGGTTTGGAACCGTGTTTTGGTTGTGCTGTTGGTTCCAAGCAAAATTAGGGTGATTCCTCCAACCCTGATTGTATGTGGAAGAATATGGATCGTTTCTAGGTCTTTGAAATGCGGCATTGGTATGCTCGTGACCTTGAAACGGAGAGTTTAATGGACATTCTTCCGTTAAGTGAGAAGGATCAGAACAACACCCACATACAGTTTTGGGGAGCGACATTGGGTTTAGGGAGGCTGCTAAAAATTTTTGTTCCATAGCCTCGAGCTTCTTTTGCATTGCTGCCATTTCAGCTCGAACACCTATGGACACATTAATTTGGTGTACGCCACCCCTAAACGATGACTGGGTTCCACTCTCCCACTGTAAGGATTTTTTAGCGAACTCTTCTAAAAATTTCCAAGCTTCACCATCATCCTTGGTCATAAAGGTGCCTTGACACATGTTTTCAAGGTTCTGTTTAGTGTTTGGGTTAATGCCCTCATATATGATTCGGCAAAGATCCTATCTCGAGATGCCGTGATGTGGACATTGAACCAAAAGATCCTTGAAACGTTCAAAGCATTTCGAGAATGGTTCAGTCGGAAGTTGGGTGAATTGATTTAGTTCGCTATGGATTCGAGCTGTCTTTTGCATAGGGTAAAATTTCTTAAGGAATGCCACGACGAATTCTTCCCAATTCGTAATGGAATGTGCGGTAGTGTTATATAGCCACTTCTCGGCTATATCGCATAAGGTAAATGGAAGAAGTCGTAGACGCATAGCATCCACAGAAAGTTGTGACGTATCCATCATTGCGCATACATTTTCAAATTTCGTGATAAACACGTATGCGTCCTCAGACTCGAGACCGTGGAATTTGGGTAGAAGATTGATCTACTGGGGTTTAATCTCAAAATTATCCCCGTTGGCTAGTGGTGTGGATAAGCAGGTCGAAAGAGGACCTCATAAAGGATAGCACCTCTCTTGGAGAGAGATGCGGGGTGGATTCTGCGCACCAACGGACGGCGGCAGAGTAGTGGTAAAGAAATTTGATGGAGTAGGATCCATCGGTGTGGGTGTGGTGGTGGGTAAAAGAGAGGTAAATGTAGAAATACCGACTTCGGAGTCGATCGGGGGGACGCGGACTAAACGGGCACTAGAATCCCATGTCCAGCCTATCTTGCACTAAAAAGGGTTAGTACAAGTGGCAGCGTGACTTATAATTAGGGGAAATGAATGAATGCGGTGTTTGCTTTGAAAAATGGTACGGATTTTTGAAAAAAAAATGATGCGAGCACAACAAATGCAACAAGCAATACCCTAAAATCTAGTGGTCACCTAGGTCAGGCTCTAGACCGCTCCTAACTGCCAAAAGACAAGTCACAGGATCAATCCTCCACTGCCTCTTTGTCTCCCTGTAGCCAGGTAAGTGCCAGGTAAGTGGGAAGGTACTCTACTACGTAAGTAGTGGGCCTAATTAATAACCACTAGCCTTAGACACACTTGCCTTAGACACCACAAAGAAACGCAGATAAGCAATGAATTACCTGTTAGTGTATATGCCCTAGAGGCCATTACTGTATCATACTAGTTTGTATATTACTTAATGGAAGCTTGGGATATTCACCTTGTATATACAATCTTGCTCAAAATAGTAGTATGCTACTTGGTTTGTTTCTACTTCAATGTGTACATGTGTTTATTTTAGTATATCGCCTATACACATTAGTGGAGCCCTTAGGATCTTTGCTTGATTACCAGCGTTGTGATGGCAGTCACAATAGTGGGGCTGGGTAATCTATAAGCACATCCTTATGCAGGTCCCTGGTCGCAGGACTATCGAGACAGGGCATCGATACTCCGGAGTAGATTAGCGCATGCGCTTCTCATCCCAGTGTGGGAGACGGTCTGTCCCACAGCCGTCGGTACGTCGTACTTGAGATAGTATGCGGGTGCTCGTTGGGTTACGAGTACACTGGACAGGACTCGTCAGGAACTGACTAGTTGGTATTATGCCTATCGTCAGTTATCAGTTTCCAGGTGACATGAGTATAGCTTAGTCCGCTGACTTGACATTGTCACTTCGCCTCGAGTGTGTTCCCACTGTACTTTGATTACTACCCTACCACGGCTCAAAGGAGTCGTGCAAACAGGTGGTAGTTGGGTGCAGTCCCGAAGCACTTGGAGGCAGTGACGGTTAGACAGGATTCGTCTCTCCCGGTATTGAGGGTTGACATCGCGCTTTGTCTAGGAGAGCCATTACACGAGTAGTCCCTGGCCAGGGCAAACGAGATATACTGGTAGGCTTCCAGTGTTATCTCAGGGTGTTTTGGGCTTCACTCCGACACGACTTGTACCGCTATTGGGGGACTGACGTTTACCGCCCCCTAGGCCCGCCATGCGATGTATCAGACGAACAGACCGGACTTTACGGAGAATGTCACATTCAGGCTCAGTAGGAGTTCAGATGGGTTTCGCCTCGTCAGTCTTCTTGTCGGCATTACCTGGGGACCGTTACGCACAGCTAGTGCCGCTTGCGGTCTGTGGTTAAACCCACTACCAGCGTAGTGTCGAGTCTTTAGAGTCCCACACATAAAGCTTTTCGCCTTTAGGCAAAAGAGTAGAGGTCGCATGGTTTTGCGACAGGTCGCATGGTTTTGCGACAGGGTTCGGTCACATCCGTACACTTGTGCACATACAGTGTCCGGACAGTTTACACTAGCGGGCTTTGGTTTAAGCCAGATCCTAGTGTACCTTTTGGGATTGGATTTATCCAGTATGTATTCGTGTTCCTCGGAATGCGGATGCGGGTGTGTATGCACAGTTGACGGAGAGACAGAGGCAGAGGATTCTCATTAGGGTTGTTGACCGTTGACCGTTGACTATTGACTTTTTGCTCCACCGTAATGAGAATATGATATGTGATTAACAATTATATTAATTAAGTATTATGGTGACATGGTTGTTGACTTGTTGACTTTGTTGACTTGTTGACTTTTGTTGACTTGTTGACTTTGTTGACCGGTTGACTAGGCTTGACTAGTTGACCATCATGATAACCATAGCTATCATTTCATGGCAAAGACTTTTGCTTGCTTGCTCTTTTGTGCAAAATGAGTGCATGAAATGATATGGCTATGGTTGCTTAAACCATCACATAACACTTGATTGATATGACATGTTATCATTGTTTTGGATTATGAGAGGGTGAAAGAAAAAAGAGAGGCTGATTCTCACTTGCTCACACTCTCTCTTGTTCTTGAGCTCTCGTACTCTTGCTTTCACCCTCTTCCTCTTGCTCCCTCTCTTGACTCTATGGTTCACTTGTTTCATGAGTTGAGAACCAAGAACCATAGATAAAATCCCATACAAACTCTTCTCTACTCACTCTAGTTCACAAGGTTTAGCAAACCGAGTGAACTAGTTTCTTCAAAGTTCGAAGAAGGAGCCAAAGGTTGGAGCTTTCAGGTGGATCTATCTTCGGCGCAAGGAGACGACGGGAAGAAGCCGATCCGGACCACCATCGGAGTTTGAAGACGAAGGAGTTCAAGACAAGCAAGGTATAAACCCCCTAACCGAGTAGTTAACGACTCCTAGTTAGGTTGTTAGTTAGATATTTAACAAAGATCCGGGTTTTTAAGTCCATGTTACCACCTCTATAAAAATCATTTTTTATCAAATTCCGCATGCCCGAAAGTACTGGGAGAGGTAGCATGGACTTACAGTGGTATCATAGCCTAGTTAAACTCTATCTAACATGTTAGCAAAGTAGCTAGAAGATCGATCAAAGAAAAGTCGCAAAACGAACCCAAAACTGTCAAGTTTCTGCCGATTTTTATTCTGTTCAAAAGTTGATAATTTTCATCTTAAAAATCGGCTCAGGCTTTTGTTAGAATAACCACCAAATTTGGTCCAACGATCGAGTCAAAGCGCCGCGGAAACGCGGCGGGAGCACGCTCCCGCCGCGGTTCCGCGGCCGAGTTGACTCGGCCGAGGTCCATCTTTGGTGCAGTGTGTTTCTGGGGTTGTTTTGGGATTTTTGGAATATGTGTTTTCTGCCCAGATTTTCCAGAACGAAAATTTTATTTTTGGGGTCCCGAAAATCCGTATTTTTTATCGAACTTCTAAAAGACTTAAGCTGATGGGTTTTTCTGTAATGTGATATTTGTATTGAACGTCTGCTAATCGCTATATGTCGATTAGTGGGGGTTATACAAATCTATGATCTGTAATGTTGCTGGAATGTGTATATGAATATGTTGGATTGTCGCGGGTGAATAGCCGGGGGTTGTGAGACGAGAGTTTTTCTTTTCTTTCAAATCATGTAAATTTGTAAATTGATGTAATAATTATTTGTATGGCCGCACAACCGGGTCGGGGTTGTAGCCGTCATTGTATAATTTCTTTTTACTGTTTTTGCTCCTAGGATACACCCATGGAGGGGGTGCATAAACTACCGGGTATGCCGAAGTGCCGAGTGGCCTACTCACGGCGTTGAGGGAGGTTGCTTCTCTTCCAGTACTTGGCGGGTAGTTTGCCGCACCCGTAGGGGTCTTGGGTAGGGTTTTGGCTATTCACCGCGACCGTGTATCTGCTTTTCGTTACAGGCTCGTACGAATTGCGGATTCCTAGTATATCCAATGTATTCATCTGTGATCTGAAATGGCTATCATTGCAATATATCTATATATGATATTATTTAGGCGTTGCTTATGTTTTACAGCCGCGCTAGCCCAGCCCCCGCTCTGTCGTTAGTTAAGTAACCTAACGGGTAATGACGGGGCCCCGTGGCGAATGCGAATGGCATAAGCGTACGTCATATTTTGGTTTTTTTCTGCAATGGTAGGATTAAATGATGGGACGCATTAAAAAAACTAATGCAAGAATATCACGCATTAAAAGAACTGATGCAAGAAAATAAACCAAGTTAAAATCGTTGGAACACTTTCGAAAAACCACTCGGTTCTTTTCAAAACTAACTTTTAAATGCGGAGCTTGAGCCACTCCTTTTAAAAGCTATCTCGTTCCATCGATTATATCAAGTTCACTACGTTCACGGTTTTGCCAAAACCATTCGTAGCCCTCCGTCGTTTCACATGAATAGTCAATAGTATTCAAGCTGTGTATGTTGGCCAAAGTCAAGACATAGTGATTGGTAGCTATTGGGTATTCATGTGTAGCATAGATAGATGCGTTAGTTTGGGACAGTCGTACTGCCATTTTGGCCAAAGTCAAGAGTAGGTACGGATGGATCCAAATTAACCTGGACAATGACGGGTAGAACTTGACATGTGACTTATGATATTTTGGCCAAAGTCAAGGTCATAAGAGCATGGGGCAAAAATCCACATCGGGAGTTTCATAAGTACTGAAACTTTCTAGATTTGCATACCACTTGGAGTGTGATGATTCTGGTAGGATTCCTTCAGTTTCGTCACGCGATGATATTTGGATCCCGATCCTACTGTGAGTATATGCTACTCCTCGGGAAATTTCTCACTAAACGATCAATGCTATAAACCTAGTAGGTGCCTAGAAAGGTGTTAGCGGGGCTACGCCCCCAGGGAAAAGAGGTTCTTGAATTAAGGAACTTCGCGAAAGCGTTGGAAAATCTCCCTCGAAGTACCGACACTGGCCTGGCTGAACGGTTAAGCAAGTATTGTGTGATGGGATTGATCCCGACTAATTCTTCCTTTTTGGTTTGAGGAGGGATTCGATAAACAGTGGGAGCCATCCTGTTTAGACAAACTAAAAACCATTCTAAACTTGCAAGAGCATCAAGCTGAGTGTTTCTTCTCTCTCCTAATTGCAGTGACCAATCGACATGACTGGACTTAAGTTACTTCTAGATAAAAACATACTGACAGGGCCAAACTACAAAGATTGGCTCAGGAATGTCAAGATAGCAATCACTTACGACAAGCTGGGGTATCTTCTTACCACCAAAGCTCCCCTTGTCCCTGGTCCCACTTCCAGCGTCGCAGATAAGGAAATCCGTAAGACTTGGGAGATTGATAGCGCGATGGACAAATGCCTCGTACTTGCCTCTATGGACAATGAACATCAGAGGAGGCACGAGAATATGGACTTGGAATCCATATTTCTTCATAAAAAAGAACTGTATGGAGAGCAATCTCGTATCGCAAGATACGAAGCGTCGAAAAAGTTATTTTCGGCAAGAATGGCCGTCGGATCATCAGTAGCAGAGCACGTGCTAAAGATGATCGGCTACATTGAGGAGCTCGCGGACCTAGGGACCACATTGGAGAGTGAGCTCTATACGGACTTAGTTCTCCAGTCCCTTCCTTCCACTTACGCCCAGTTTATACTGAACTTCAACCTACAAGAAAAAGAGGTTGAACTTTCAGAGCTCCTCAACATGCTGAGGAGCGCAGAGGGCACCCTACAGAAAAGTAGGGAAACATCCACTTTGTTTGTAGGAGCATCATCTTCTTCTAGGTCCAAGGCGAAAGCCAAGGGAAAGAAGAAGAAAGCCCCTGCCAAACCAAGAGGCAGTGTTAGTAAAGTGGATACGAAGGGAAAAGCAAAAGCAACAAAGATAGCGGGGAAGCTTGTGGATAAGGAAGAATGCTTCTATTGTCATAAGAAAGGACACTGGAAGAATGATTGCA
The DNA here is from genome assembly GCA_030015575.1 of Agapanthus africanus. Classification (NCBI taxonomy): domain Eukaryota; kingdom Viridiplantae; phylum Streptophyta; class Magnoliopsida; order Asparagales; family Amaryllidaceae; genus Agapanthus; species Agapanthus africanus. The sequence continues at coordinate 546,591,095 of JASDDO010000024.1, read as the reverse complement.
GGGCTTGGAAAGCCAGGACATAGGGATTGAAACAGGTTGCAGCTTCAGCTTCAGGTGTGTATGTTATTGAAAACTGTCTTTCAATAAACTCTACTTCCTGGGTATTGGATACCGGATCAGGATCTCATATCTGTAATTCTTTGCAGGCGTTGAGAAACCGTAGGGTTTTGAAGGCAGGTGACATGACCCTCAGAGTTGCGAACGGAGCTAGCATGGATGCTAAAGCCGTGGGGGACTATCACCTGGGAATGTCAGATGGACATGTTTTGGTTTTGCGTAATTGCTTTTTTGTACCCAACGCAACTTGTAATATCATTTCTGTATCTTTAGTTTCTAAAGAAGGTTATGAATTTGCGTTTGTAAGTAATGTTGTAAACATTCACCTTAATCAAGTTTTGATTGGGTCAGGTACATTGAGTAATGGTATATACGTATTAAACAAACCACAGATTTTCAACGTCCAGAATACACACAAAAGAAAGTCCCCGGAAATAAATCATACTTTCTTATGGCATTGTAGACTGGGTCACATCAATGAGAGAAGATTGACTAAGTTACATACTGAAGGATATTTGGATTCGTTCGAATATCAATCGTATGCCACTTGTCAATCCTGTCTCAAAGGAAAGATGACAAAGACTCCGTTCACTGGACACGGAGTAAGAGCGAGCGAGCTCTTGGGACTCGTACACAGCGACGTGTGCGGTCCAATGTCTACGCATGCGCGAAGCGGTTATTCTTACTTCATCACTTTTACGGATGACTTCTCAAGGTACGGTTATGTCTTCTTAATGAAACATAAGTCCGAAGCCTTTGGAAAGTTCCAGGAATTTAAGGGTGAAGTAGAAAAACAGACCGGCAAAAGTATCAAGATTCTAAGATCGGATCGAGGTGGAGAATACTTAAGTGCCGAATTCCTGAATTATTTAAAAGAGAACGGAATTCTCTCTCAGCTTACTCCTCCATACACTCCGCAACATAACGGTGTATCGGAAAGACGGAACCGAACCCTATTGGATATGGTACGGTCCATGATGAGTAACGCTGAGTTACCACGATCATTCTGGGGGTATGCACTAGAATCAGCTGCATACCATTTGAACCGAGTTCCTACTAAGACTGTGCCTACTACACCATATGAGATGTGGTGTGGGAAGAGACCCCATCTTAATCACATTAAGACATGGGGAAGTCCAGCTTTTGTCAAAAAGCAGCATGCGGACAAGCTCGAGGCACACTCAGTACTGTGTAAGTTTGTGGGATATCCAAAGAATTCCAAGGGATATTTCTTCTACTGCGAAGAGGAACAAAAAGTCCTTGTTTCTCGTCATGCCCACTTTCTAGAACACCAGTTCTTAGAAAAGGAAATTAGTGGGAGCGCAGTAGAACTGGAAGAAATTCCAGAACCACAGACTATTACTGAAAGTTTAGTGGAACCAGAGGGTTCAAAAGAACAGGACATTCCTACGCCGCTCCGCAGGAGTAGTAGGCAGTCTCATCCGCCCGAGAGATACTACGGTTTTCTCATAGACGGGGATAGAGAGGATTGCATCATAGATTATGATGAGCCTACTAGCTTCCAGCAGGCCGTTCAGAGCGTTGACTCAGTGAAATGGCTGGATGCAATGCGGACCGAAATGGAGTCCATGTACACCAACAAAGTATGGACGTTGGACATTGCTCCAGACGGGGTAAAACCCGTAGAATGCAAGTGGATTTTCAAAAGGAAGATTGGTGTAGATGGACAGGTTGAGACCTATAAAGCTAGACTTGTAGCAAAGGGTTTCCGTCAAAGACCTGGCTTGGACTATGACGAAACCTTTTCTCCAGTGGCTATGCTGAAATCCATTCGGATCCTTCTTGCCATTGCTGCCTTCCACGATTATGAGATCTGGCAAATGGTCGTAAAGACCGCTTTTCTAAATGGAAATTTAGAGGAGTGTGTCTATATGGACCAACCAGAGGGTTCCATTCAGAGTGGGAGCAGCGGAAAGGTGTGCAAGTTGCTTAAGTCCATCTATGGACTAAAGCAGGCATCGCGGAGTTGGAACATCTGTTTTGATGAGACGGTCAAGGAATTTGGCTTTATCAAAAATCCAGATGAACCATGAATCTATTGTAGATTTGTAGCGAGAACTTTAGTATTCCTCGTTTTGTACGTGGATGACATTCTCTTAATAGGAAATGACATTCCTATGCTACAATCTGTCAAGGGGTTCTTGTCACAAAGGTTCTCCATGAAAGACCTGGGTGATGCCTCATACATCCTGGGGATCCGGATCCATCGTGATAGGTCCAAGAGGATATTAGGACTTTCACAGTCCAGGTACATCGACACCATACTGAAGAGGTTCAGTATGGAAGATTCTAAGCGCGGTAACCTACCAGCTTGTCACGGGATCACCCTCTCTAAAGAGATGTCTCCCAAGACTGATTTGGAGAGGGATCGCATGTCTATTATACCCTACGCTTCTACGGTAGGCTCTATAATGTATGCGATGTTGTGTACCAGACCAGATGTAGCTTATGCACTGAGTGTGGTAAGCCGGTATCAGTCAAACCCTGGGGAGAAACACTGGATAGCGGTAAAGAACATTCTCAAGTACCTAAGAAGGACTAAGGAGATGTTCTTGGTGTATGGCGGAAAAGACCTCCAGATCGAGGCCTTTGCTGACTCCAGCTTCCAGAGTGACAAGGATGATTCCAAGTCCATGTCGGGGTTTGTCTTTACCCTCAATGGAGGGGCGGTGTGTTGGAAGAGTTCCAAACAGGAAACCGTTGCAGACTCGACGATGGAAGCGGAATACATCGCTGCATCTGATGCCGCAAAAGAAGCCGTCTGGATGAGGAAGTTCTTGAAAGAACTTCAGGTGGTTCCGTCCATTGTTGATCCAATACCTCTGTATTGCGACAACAACGGGGCTATAGCTTTAGCGAAGGAACCCAGGTCCCATCAGAGATCCAGACACATCTTAAGGCGGTATCACCTGATCAGGGAGATCGTGAATCGCCAGGAGATCGAGGTTCGGAGAGTCGCTTAAGAAGATAACACTGCAGATCCATTCACCAAGGCCTTGCCCCAGACTCAGTTCGAGCGGCTGATCGAGATGATAGGTCTTCGATACGCCAGTACATGGCCTTAGTGCAAGTGGGAGATTGTTAGTGTATATGCCCTAGAGGCCATTACTGTATCATACTAGTTTGTATATTACTTAATGAAAGCTTGGGATATTCACCTTGTATATACAATCTTGCTCAAAATAGTAGTATGCTACTTGGTTTGTTTCTACTTCAATGTGTACATGTGTTTATTTTAGTATATCGCCTATATACATTAGTGGAGCCCTTAGGATCTTTGCTTGATTACCAGCGTTGTGATGGCAGTCACAATAGTGGGGCTGGGTAATCTATAAGCACATCCTTATGCAGGTCCCTGGTCGCAGGTCTATCGAGACAGGGCATCGATACTCCGGAGTAGACTAGCGCATGCGCTTCTCATCCCAGTGTGGGAGACGGTCTGTCCCACAGCCGTCGGTACGTCGTACTTGAGATAGTATGCGGGTGCTCGTTGGGTTACGAGTACACTGGACAGGACTCGTCGGGAACTGACTAGTTGGTATTATGCCTATCGTCAGTTATCAGTTCCCAGGTGACATGAGTACAGCTTAGTCCGCTGACTTGACACTGTCACTTCGTCTCGAGTGTGTTCCCACTATACTTTGATTACTATCCTACCACGGCTCAAAGGAGTCGTGCAAACAGGTGGTAGTTGGGTGCAGTCCCGAAGCACTTGGAGGCAGTGACAGTTAGACAGGATTCGTCTCTCCCGGTTGTCACGACCCGAAAGTACGGAACGTGACCGGCACTTAGATTACGAAGCGTCTAGAGGCGCCACGTGACCTAAGTAAGCCGAAACCCAGAAATCTAAACCATAGAAGAAGAAAAAGAAGAAAATAAAAGAAAACAAGTATAAAAACATCAGCAAATTTTACCAAAAATTTCAGCAGAATCTCCTCTGTAAAAACTGGCCCCCAAACGGGTACAACAAGTATAATATACATAAACAATAAAAAGCATCCCCAACGGGAGCTAGCTCAACGCCAACAGGCGGAGACAACCACAACAATCACAATAATATACAACGCCAAAGGGCGAGGCTCAAAACTCAAAAGAAAACAAAAACCACCAGATCAGAATAACACATGCGCGACTCTAAGGTCGAAATAAAAGACTGGTCCAATAAACTTATCAATTAATACAAGTGTGGTTGATGGAGCTTACTAGATACAAATAAATGAATAAAAGTACAATGGTGGTTCGGATACAAGTGAACCAACCTACCGTGCAAATCACCCTGAAAGAATAGATGTGCCAGCAAGCTGCCAGGGAAACCTGTACACCGAACCTGTAATAAAATTTGGCACAACGGGGGTGAGTTTCCAACTCGTGAGTAGAAGACATCTACAAAAAGAAATCGAATGCACGATGCTATCCTAGGTCATAATAATAATACACTACTAAGTCTCAAACCTCAAGTAATAGCAGGGTAATAATACGTGTAAGTGCCGATACTCCGTGCTCGTGTCAGTGCCTCATATAGTACTATGTCATATAAATGGATATGCATGCACCATGAATGTAAAATAAGCAATCCTGAAATCCAGGTATATCTGTATAAGAAATCTTTGGCTGTTATCATAGTAAAATGTGTATAAGAATCTGAAATCTCAACAATGAAATCCATGGAAATCCGAGTCAAGCATCGACACAAATATGTAAATCTCAAGTCTCAATATGTCGGGCTCCGTCAGTCCGGATCGGCCCATATCATCAAATCCCACGACAACGGTCGGTATCCTCCGGATATCCGCCGCGCCAGACATCACCGGTAGGTAGTCTTCCCCTGCCAGGCTCATCGTCTACAACTCGATCTTCTTGCCCCGGGGTACCATACCGGGCCCACCATGTACCCGAGACGGTTCATCCACTCCTCGAATCGGGTCTCGAAATCCAACAGAAAACATGAAATACTCATGGTGGACGACGCATACATCACGAGAAAACCGCATCTTATTTTAAAAAAGAGAAGAGGAGAGAGAGAAGTTTTTATATATTTTTGCGGTTTTCCCCAAAAATCCAGAAATCTCATAGAAATCCAAATCTCAAAATCATGAGTAAGTATATGATAAGTGTCGGCATATGCCCATACTACTATGCGATAACATGAAAATATGAATGCATGAATGTCTAAGTAATAAATATCATGTCTATACTAACGTCAGAGAATAATCACAATAATATATTGGTCAAGTTGTTAACTGATTCTATCAATGAAAGATAATATAATCTAAACTGTACGTGACATAGCAATTACCGGTGATGATGTGTGTGAGCCGGCAAATAAGTGTGCGTGGAATATGCGCATCATCGGTAATAGTGCTGGTGTCCTAACAGGTAAAGTTTATACTGATTATAGCAACATATAAAAGAACATGCACCATGATGATTACAGTATGAATGTAAATACAAGTGTGCATTATCCACTCCTCTGCGAGATACGAGTAAAACTACCACTATGTGAGTCGAACCTAAACTAGTGTCCATCTAGCATCCTAAGGAACTAAACCTAATAGACTAGTCAGTAAGAAACTAGAGTCTACCTAGGGTCTAAATCAATATCTCTAATAGTCGGTGATCCTGCCTCAATAGCGTCACGTACGTAGTACGGCTTCCTCGAATCAAGAGTGCGGATCAATCATCAAATCTAAACCTCGTACGGTAAAATCCATCGTACGGCATCCCAATATCGGGGTACGGTCAAGTATCTCCTAGGTGTCTCATTATTCGTATAATATCATCACCAACACATCTCATGATCAAGGTGTTAAACTGTAATCGCCTACATCGATCATATATCATTGCCATCATAATATGCATCATTAGTTTATCCTCAGAAGTATCATGTCATATGTATCATATTGTGATTAACTTATACCGATATCTTATCGTCATCAAGTCATAAGCTACAGCCCAGGTACTATTTTAGCGTCCCATGTACCTCAATATCACCACCACCCTTCATAATTTATATATTCATGTTCATTATCTCATTCTCTAATGATCCACTAACACTTTAATACGACTGTATAGTCAAGAATCACGGCATCAAGCCCAGTTATACTGTTTCATCATACCACAGATATCATATCACATCAATGAATCCCATATACGTGTTGTGTATATATATACACCTATACCTAGTTTTATATATATACACACATATACGTATACGCCATGTCAAGTTTCAGTGTGTGCGTGTGCGTTTCTACCTGAAACCTAAGAACTTTTCCAAGGTACTCATCCCCTGATAAGGTTTTCCTAAATCAGTCTAGTTCAGCCTAGGGTTATTACTAGGGTCCTACGCGTTAAGTATCTAGGGTCACATCTGGTTTCCTACTGACAATAAATACTATTCCTATTCTACGTTGCGGGGGTGCTAAACGCCATCCACCCGACTTCCCCCTGTAGATATGCATCTACTCACCTGGTCCATGTCTGCCGAAGACAGTGTCGCCATCATCCTCTTCATCGCCCGCAATCCACGTGGGGGGTACCTAGACGCAAACATATAAATAGCATCATAAACTGAATCACATACGAAAGTCAAACGATCTAAAGGAACAAGCATAGGTTAAAACCTATGTCCCGCCCACGTAAAAGAACCAAATACCGCTCGATATCGGCGTACGAACTCCGATGGATCGAGATAACATCATCAAACAACTTGTAGTTTTAAAACACATTACTTATACCATAAAACACGATTAAATCCATCGAAACCCTAAAATCCATCAAACCGTCCAATTTCGTAAAACCCGAAAATGCCAGTATACCGTTTTTCATCAAAACTTGACATTTAAAAGAAACTAATGGTCATAAAACTCATTAAATAGCATTACTAGACTATACAACCATTAGTATATTTTTATTACACAATTTTGCGTTTATTTGAAATTTCTAGTTTGCAACTTTCAACAATTTTAAAATTTTTCAAGCAAAATACCACAATTCCACCACAAAACATGATTTTGCATGAATTAATGTATTAAACCACAATTCATGATGATAATGATTTAATGAAACCATAAATTATATTTTTAATCTCATTTATTTAGAAATTTTCAAAATCTAGTTTATAAAATAATAGCATTTTATTAGTATTTTCCAATTCTCAAAGTAATCTAGTGATCAAATTAAGTTTTTCTTTCCATTTACATGCTAATATTCTCACTAAAACTATAATCTAATGATAGCAACTTTATTTGGAATTTTATATTACCCACAACACATTTTAGAAAAATCTAGTTAGCTAATTTCCTTATTTAAAACAATTTTAAATGAAAATTTTACAATTTAACAACCATGCAATATTTTCCAATTCTAAAAGTGTTAAACTAACTATTATAACCCTAATTAATTATTAAAAACCCTAACTTGAATTTACAAACCCTAACTTGCATTTTTAAAAAAAACATAGAATTAATTCATTAAATCTAATTAAGCTTAAATGAACATCTAAAACAATAAATCAAAAGAAAAAAATTATACCTCCCAAAATATGAAATCCAAACAAGAAATGAGCCTCCAAAATGCATGGTTTCCATCTCCAAATTTCATAAAAAAAATGAGCAAGGAATAAAGAGTATGGAATAAATAGGATTTTGTGGAATTTTAATTGAATTTTTGATGTGTTTTTAATGAATTTTGGATAAAAATGCGGTGGGAAAAGGGGAGGGGCAGCCATGGGGGATTGTGGCCGGCCTTGGTGAGGTGAGGGAGAGAAAGAAGTGAGTGTGAAAGTGTGTAGAAGTTTCAAGAGGAGAAATATCACTTAAAGGTCTTTTCATGGTTTATTTAATTATTTATTTATTTGTTTACTATAGCAACTCAAGAAAGCTCTAGAAAATAGGAAAAATTTGTAAATAAATTTTCCATGATACACACTAATTTCTAATATGCCATGGTTCATTTTTACAAATTAAAACCATTTAAATTTTTAATTTACACTAATTTAGTGTAAAAATAAAGCTTATGTTAATATTTAAAATAATTAATTTAGGAAAAATATTTTATTAAACTAAAATTTTATAAGTGGCTAAATAAACACCATTTACTAGTAATTTCATAATTAAAATAGATATTTTAAAATTTATAATGAAAACAATCACGGTTTGGTTTTACGAAAAATACATTTTACTTTACCGAAAATCCTAAAATTCACTTAAACACTTTTATTCATTTAATTATTTATTTAATCATTTTTAAAACGTTACAATCTTCCCCCCTTTAAGAAATTCGGTCCCCGAATTTAAATTAAAACCCCCCCTCCAAATACTAAAACGTTTAGCAAAACATCCAAATCGACGGGGCTCCGAAATCATCAATACATAACAAAAATCAACTCCGTCAAGCATAACGCAATCATCGGAGTTATGGCGAGAATAAAATATGAAAACTCAATATGAAAACAATCATAATATACATCAATCTGTAACTTATATATAGTGCGCATCATAGTAAAACCGTACAAATATCTGGATAAGGCAACATGCAAACACCCCTTTTTGAAAATTGTCGTGTGATGCACGTGTCACGGCATAAGTAGCGGACGTTTAAATAAAAAAAAAAAAATAGCTATATATATATATATATCTTTTATTTAACATACACGTCCCGCCTGGTTACTAAATCAAATAATAATGATTATGAAAACATACTGCTCAAACTGAAATCAATCCCAATCACATCATAAAAATATCATGTGCGTCCAGTGCGCACTGAAATCGAAACCAACTAAAGATACCATGAATACACACAAAAACAAAACTAAGTGCAACAGGTGTGCACCAAAAACATCTGTCAAGTGCAACGGGCGTGCACGACTCAATATCAGGTGCATCTAATCTGCACAAAACCCTGATTTAGTGCATCTGGTATGCACAAAATCGCATCAAGTGCGCCAAGTATGCGCAAGAATCCTAATCAGGTGCACATGGTGCACGAAAACTAACCTCGAATATCAAAATCAAAATCACAGTACAAAAATGCATGAAAACTAAGTCAAAACATATGTCAAAATCATGTGTGACCCCTATGCACGAAATCAATCAAAAATCTCAAAATATATAAAACCAAATCAAGTGTACTGGGTGCGTACTAAACCACATCAATACAACTGATATATGAAACACAGATAGAATGAAGGTACACACAGGAAATACCAATCGTAGAACAAAGTCCTCAAAATACAAAAATCCAATCAACGAAAATATGAAATTCAAATCACTAAATCACAATCGTAAACACTATCGTCAATGTGCGCCTCTTTCCTCTGATGTCGATTGCTTCGAACTCGTCTCTTCGTAGCTGTGCTGACTGCGCTACCAACGGCAATACTCATATCTAGAGTCTCCCACGTAGTCGATCCCTTCACATGATATCCGGACTACATTAAACTTTTCGATCGATCCATCAAATCCCATAATTCCCCGAGAGCTCAACACTCAAGTACAGTTTTAAAATATCCGGTACATACCCCAGCATCGATGATCCAGCTGTAGAAGGGCAAACCCAAGCCTCACTAATGGCACTGCGGAACTGCCGTAAACCCTAAGGTTCAAGGGCGTTCTCGTGGTCATTATGTCGAGTTAGGGTTTCACTCTTCTAGAGGGTCCATCGAAATACCTGCATGTTCTTCCGAATACTTTAAACTTAGGAAAATGGTTTTCTGATAATCGTTCAAACCCTTTAACTTCATCCGGACGGCATGTGAGTACCCTTCGTCCGCACGCTAAGCAATTCTTCAATCCTCAAGAATAACCAATACTCTAATGGTTATCGCATTCGAGCCGCGGCTCCCTCTGCCCGTGCGCCCGTGGTAACAGAACCACCCTCCGACATCGACGAAGATAGATCAAAGGAACGAATGAAATACGGTGCAAACAAATGTACATCCTAAGGCTCCTTAAGCAGAGTAGCGTATCGTAAGTATGCCACGGACCATACCCACGGTACGTTACTCTACCTAAATCGCCTACTCCATCAACCAAGGGTCACCTAGACTTATACAAGGTTAAACCTAGCGCTCTGATACCAACTTTGTCACGACCCGAAAGTACGGAACGTGACCGGCACTTAGATTACGAAGCGTCTAGAGGCGCCACGTGACCTAAGTAAGCCGAAGCCCAGAAATCTAAACCATAAAAGAAGAAAAAGAAGAAAAGAAAAGAAAACAAGTATAAAAACATCAGCAAATTTTACCAAAAATTTCGGCAGAGTCTCCTCTGTAAAAACTGGCCTCCAAACGGGTACAACAAGTATAATATACATAAACAATAAAAAGCATCCCCAACGGGAGCTAGCTCAACGCCAACAGGAGGAGACAACCACAACAATCACAATAATATACAACGCCAAAGGGCGAGGCTCAAAACTCAAAAGAAAACAAAAACCACCAGATCAGAATAACACATGCGCGACTCTAAGGTCGAAATAAAAGACTGGTCCAATAAACTTATCAATTAATACAAGTATGGTTGATGGAGCTTACTAGATACAAATAAATGAATAAAAGTACAATGGTAGTTCGGATACAAGTGAACCAACCTACCGTGCAAATCACCCTGAAAGAATAGATGTGCCAGCAAGCTGCCAGGGAAACCTGTACACCGAACCTATAATAAAATTTGGCACAACGGGGATGAGTTGCCAACTCGTGAGTAGAAGACATCTACGAAAAGAAATCGAATGCACGACGCTATCCTAGGTCATAATAATAATGCACTACTAAGTCTCAAACCTCAAGTAATAGCAGGGTAATAATACATGTAAGTGCCGATACTCCGTGCTCGTGTCAGTGCCTCATATAGTACTATATCATATAAATGGATATGCATGCACCATGAATGTAAAATAAGCAATCCTGAAATCCAGGTATATCTGTATAAGAAATCTTTGGCTGTTATCATAGTAAAATGTGTATAAGAATCTGAAATCTCAACAATGAAATCCAAGGAAATCCGAGTCAAGCATCGACACAAATATGTAAATCTCAAGTCTCAATATGTTGGGCTCCGTCAGTCCGGATCGGCCCATATCATCAAATCCCACGACAACGGTCGGTATCCTCCGGATATCCGCCACGCCAGACATCACCGGTAGGTAGTCTTCCCCTGCCAGGCTCATCGTCTACAACTCGATCTTCTTGCCTCGGGGTACCATACCGGGCCTACCATGTACCCGAGACGGTTCATCCACTCCTCGAATCGGGTCTCGAAATCCAACAGAAAACATGAAATACTTATGGTGGACGACGCATACATCACGAGAAAACCGCATCTTATTTTAAAAAAGAGAAGAGGAGAGAGAGAAGTTTTTATATATTTTTGCGGTTTTCCCCAAAAATCCAGAAATCTCATTGAAATCCAAATCTCAAAATCATGAGTAAGTATATGATAAGTGTCGGCATATGCCCATACTACTATGCGATAACATGAAAATATGAATGCATGAATGTCTAAGTAATAAATATCATATCTATACTAACGTCAGAGAATAATCACAATAATATATTGGTCAAGTTGTTAACTGATTCTATCAATGAAAGATAATATAATCTAAACTGTACGTGACATAGCAATTACCGATGATGATGTGTGTGAGCCGGCAAATAAGTGTGCGTGGAATATGCGCATCATCGGTAATAGTGCTGGTGTCCTAACAGGTAAAGTTTATACTGATTATAGCAACATATAAAAGAACATGCACCATGATGATTACAGTATGAATGTAAATACAAGTGTGCATTATCCACTCCTCTGCGAGATACGAGTAAAACTACCACTATGTGAGTCGAACCTAAACTAGTGTCCATCTAACATCCTAAGGAACTAAACCTAATAGACTAGTCAGAAAGAAACTAGAGTCTACCTAGGGTCTAAATCAATATCTCTAATAGTCGGCGATCCTGCCTCAATAGCGCCACGTACGTAGTACGGCTTCCTCGAATCAAGAGTGCGGATCAATCATCAAATCTAAACCTCGTACGGTAAAATCCATCGTACGGCATCCCAATATCGGGGTACGGTCAAGTATCTCCTAGGTGTCTCATTATTCGTATAATATCATCACCAACACATCTCATGATCAAGGTGTTAAACTGTAATCGCCTACATCGATCATATATCATTGCCATCATAATATGCATCATTAGTTTATCCTCAGAAGTATCATGTCATATGTATCATATTGTGATTAAGTCATACCGATATCTTATCGTCATCAAGTCACAAGCTACAGCCAAGGTACTATTTTAGCGTCCCATGTACCTCAATATCACCACCACCCTTCATAATTTATATATTCATGTTCATTATCTCATTCTCTAAAGATCCACTAACACTTTAATACGACTGTATAGTCAAGAATCACGACATCAAGCCCAGTTATACTGTTTCATCATACCACAGATATCATATCACATCAATGAATCCCATATACGTGTTGTGCATATATATATACACCTATACCTAGTTTTATATATATACACACATATACGTATACGCCATGTCAAGTTTCAGTGTGTGCGTGTGTGTTTCTACCTGAAACCTAAGAACTTTTCCAAGGTATTCATCCCCTGATAAGGTTTTCCTAAATCAGTCTAGTTCAGCCTAGGGTTATTACTAGGGTCCTACGCGTTAAGTATCTAGGGTCACATCTGGTTTCCTACTGACAATAAATACTATTCCTATTCTACGTTGCGGGGGTGCTAAACGCCATCCACCCGACTTCCCCCTGTAGATATGCATCTACTCACCTGGTCCATGTCTGCCGAAGACATTGTCGCCATCATCCTCTTCATCGCCCGCGGTCCACGTGGGGGGTACCTAGACGCAAACATATAAATAGCATCGTAAACTGAATCACATACGAAAGTCAAACGATCTAAAGGAACAAGCATAGGTTAAAACCTATGTCCCGCCCACGCAAAAGAACCAAATACCGCTCGATATCGACGTACGAACTCCGATGGATCGAGATAACATCATCAAACAACTTGTAGTTTTAAAACACATTACTTATACCATAAAACACGATTAAATCCATCGAAACCCTAAAATCCATCAAACCGTCCAATTTCGTAAAACCCGAAAATGCCAGTATACCGTTTTTCATCAAAACTTGACATTTAAATGAAACTAATGGTCATAAAACTCATTAAATAGTATTACTAGACTATACAAACCATTACTATATTTTTATTACACAATTTTGCATTTGTTTGAAATTTCTAGTTTGCAACTTTCAACAATTTTAATATTTTTCAAGCAAAATACCACAATTCCACCACAAAACATGATTTTGCATGAATTAATGTATTAAACCACAATTCATGATGATAATGATTTAATGAAACCATAAATTATATTTTTAATCTCATTTATTTAGGAATTTTCAAAATCTAGTTTACAAAATAATAGCATTTTATTAGTATTTTCCAATTCTCAAAGTAATCTAGTGATCAAATTAAGTTTTTCTTTCCATTTACATGCTAATATTCTCACTAAAACTATAATATAATGATAGCAATTTTAATTGAAATTTTATATTACCCACAACACATTTTAGAAAAATCTAGTTAGCTAATTTCCTTATTTAAAACAATTTTAAATGAAAATTTTACAATTTAACAACCATGCAATATTTTCCAATTCTAAAAGTGTTAAACTAACTATTATAACCCTAATTAATTATTAAAAACCCTAACTTGAATTTACAACCCTAACTTGCATTTTTAAAAAAAACATAGAATTAATTCATTAAATCTAATTAAGCTTAAATGAACATCTAAAACAATAAATCAAAAGAAAGAAATTATACCTCCCAAAATATGAAATCCAAACAGGAAATGAGCCTCCAAAATGCATGCTTTCCATCTCCAAATTTCATAAAAAAATGAGCAAGGAATAAAGAGTATGGAATAAATAGGATTTTGTGGAATTTTAATTGAATTTTTGATGTGTTTTTAATGAATTTTGGATAAAAATGCGGTGGGAAAAGGGGAGGGGCAGCCATGGGGGGTTGTGGCCGGCCTTGGTGAGGTGAGGGAGAGAAAGAAGTGAGTGTGAAAGTGTGTAGAAGTTTCAAGAGGAGAAATATCACTTAAAGGTCTTTTCATGGTTTATTTAATTATTTATTTATTTGTTTACTATAGCAACTCAAGAAAGCTCTAGAAAATAGGAAAAATTTGCAAATAAATTTTGCATGATACACACTAATTTCTAATATGCCATGGTTCATTTTTACAAATTAAAACCATTTAAATTTGTAATTTACACTAATTTAGTGTAAAAATAAAGCTTATGTTAATATTTAAAATAATTAATTTAGGAAAAATATTTTATTAAACTAAAATTTTATAAGTGGCTAAATAAACACCATTTACTAGTAATTTCATAATTAAAATAGATATTTTAAAATTTATAATGAAAACAATCACGGTTTGGTTTTACGAAAAATACATTTTACTTTACCGAAAATCCTAAAATTCACTTAAACACTTTTGTTCATTTAATTATTTATTTAATCATTTTTAAAACGTTACACCGGTATTGGGGGTTGACATCGCGCTGTGTCTAGGAGAGCCATTACACGAGTAGTCCCTGGCCAGGGCAAACGAGATATACTGGTAGGCTTCTAGTGTTATCTCAGGGTGTTTTGGGCTTCACTCCGACACGACTTGTACCGCTATTGGGGGACTGACGTTTACCGCCCCCTAGGCCCACCATGCGATGTATCAGACGAACAGACCGGACTGTACGGAGAATGTCACATTCAGGCTCAGTATGAGTTCAGATGGGTTTCGCCTCGTCAGTCTTCTTGTCGGCATTACCTGGGGACCGTTACACACAGCTAGTGCCGCTTGCGGTCTGTGGTTAAACCCACTGCCAGCGTAGTGTCGAGTCTTTAGAGTCCCACACAGAAAGCTTTTCTCCTTTAGGAAAAAGAGTAGAGGTCGCATGGTTTTGCGACAGGTCGCATGGTTTTGCGACAGGGTTCGGTCACATCCGTGCACTTGTGCACGTACAGTGTCCGGACAGTTTACACTAGCGGGCTTTGGTTTAAGCCAGATCCTAGTGTACCTTTTGGGATTGGATTTATCCAGTATGTATTCGTGTTCCTCGGAACGCGGATGCGGGTGTGTATGCACAGTTGACGGAGAGACAGAGGCAGAGGATTCTCATTAGGGTTGTTGACCGTTGACCGTTGACTATTGACTTTTTGCTCAACCCTAATGAGAATATGATATGTGATTAACAATTATATTAATTAATTATTATGGTGACATGGTTGTTGACTTGTTGACTTTGTTGACTTGTTGACTTTTGTTGACTTGTTGACTTTGTTGACTGGTTGACTAGGCTTGACTAGTTGACTATCATGATAACCATAGCTATCATTTCATGGCAAAGACTTTTGCTTGCTTGCTCTTTTGTGCAAAATGAGTGCATGAAATGATATGGCTATGGTTGCTTAAACGATCACATAACACTTGATTGATATGATATGTTATCATTGTTTTGGATTATGAAAGGGTGAAAGAAAAAAGAGAGGCTGATTCTCACTTGCTCACTCTATCTCTTGTTCTTGAGCTCTCATACTCTTGCTTTCACCCTCTTCCTCTTGCTCCCTCTCTTGACTCTATGGTTCACTTGTCTCATGAGTTGAGTACCAAGAACCATAGATAAAATCCCATACAAACTCTTCTCTACTCACTCTAATTCACAAGGTTTAGCAAACCGAGTGAACTAGTTTCTTCAAAGTTCGAAGAAGGAGCCAAAGGTTGGAGCTTTCAGGTGGATCTATCTTCGGCGCAAGGAGACGACGGGAAGAAGACGATCCGGACCACCATCGGAGTTTGAAGACGAAGGAGTTCAAGACAAGCAAGGTATAAACCCCCTAACCGAGTAGTTAACGACTCCTAGTTAGGTTGTTAGTTAGATGTTTAACAAAGATCCGAGTTTTTAAGTCCATGTTACCACCTCTATAAAAATCGTTTTTTATCAAATTCCGCATGCCCGAAAGTACCGGGAGAGGTAGCATGGACTTACATTACCCACGGCCTTCTTCTGTCCTAAGTGAGTGCGACGGTCCTTAGAGTCATCTCTACATCTTTTTTAGTTAATGAGGGTAAATGCGGATGCAAGTTTGTGAGTTTTGGGGCTTAGGAAGGGTAATGAACTCCCCACCTAATCTGGATTTGGCCGTGCCCCTTAATATCCGTATTAATATGCAAACAACCACAAAACCAAAAACACGCATAATTTATTTTGCTTTTTGCGGCGCTGCGATTTTTGCAAAGAAGCCTACAGAAATTTGTTAATTGGAGCAGACAGAGGAGGAGATAAGAAAGTTAGAGATTACCTGAGAAAAAATTGCACAGAGAACCCTTCACCAAGCCGCGGAACCGCCGCAACAAGTCCCTTACACCGCGGAATCGCGGTCGTATGTACTGCTCACTGCACAAATTTTTTACAGAGAGCTTATCTTGACTCCCTCAGTCCTCTAGAAAATTATGAAAAAAATTCAATTGCTCCACAGCTTCCAGATTCCTCGCAATCAAATCACAACAACACGTTTAGATTTTTGCGCGAATTTTGATCTAAAAATTGTAATGGAATAAATCTTTCAATTCAAATTTCAATAAAGAACGAATTAGCGCACGATCCCCGGCAAGGACGCCATTTGATTGATCGTTTCTTTGTGTGTCGGTTTAGAAAATGAATAGAAATCACAATCAAAGAATTATTTGACCGCAATCAATAACGGTGTCGAAATGTAGCGCGTTAGTAAGTGCGGATCGTCCACAGGGATTGTGCGATTCGTTCGTATTTGTTTTGTTTTGAATTGAAAATTTAATAGAAAAGAAAAGAAAATGATTATATGATTTATATCAATGATTTTCAAGAATTAACTAGATCTAATAAAAAATCAATAAAACATTTACAATCAAGAATCAAGAAGTGATAGAATTCCAATCGATTAAAGTTTCAAGAATTGAAATGTAGCCCGTAGGAGTCGATTAGATCGTAGATGTGAAGAAGACTAGAAATTACTTTTTCTTATCCATTAGCGAATTGATGCTAAATCGATGTCGATTTATCGAGGATTAAGGATCTTGCGAAGAATTAAGGTTTCCTCATCCTATCCTTTGTCCTTTCGATGAATCACATTCACTAGATAGCTTCTAGGAAATCGAATGATCGATCGTTGATCTCTAGATCCGTGCGAAAATAATCAAGAATGCATTTCGCATCGATCTAGATCATCGATCATTCAATTTTCAAGAATTTACAATCGTTATAGGACTTAAGAAAATGTTTAAAGTTTCATCAACATCATCATTCTACCGATCGTCTCGACTCCTCTATGAGCGGAGTTTTATTCACGCATCATCACAAAGAATACATTCAAGAATCGAAATTGAATCATAATGCTTGAATTGAAAGATAAGCAAGTAGAAAGAATCATCACCTTTATTTATTGAACAATTTGTTACACATTGTTCAAGACTACAAGAATTTGAGAAGGAACAAGATTGCTGAATCTAGCGTTGCATCGGCTCCTTGAGTTGCGGATCGGCTTGGATCTCATGCTCCGTTGAAGTCCGGCTTCGCTTCTAACGGATGGTTGAAGGCTTGCTTTGCTTGAACTCAAAGATCTTGAACTTTTGGTTTCTTGATTGGATTAGGGTTAGGGTTTGGAGGTGGCAAGTGTTGGGGTGATAGAGTGATAGAATTTTCCACAACAATCAACAACCTTTTAAGTGAGGCCTAGGGTCCTTTTTATAGGCTTAGGAATGATTAGCTTCCTTAAGAAGCTTGGATTAGGTTAGCTTCCCTAGTAAGCTAGTTAGTTAGGTAGAAGCCTCTAGAACTAGTTAGTTAGGGTTTAGCTTCTAGCCTAAGCTAGGAGGTTAGGGAGAAGGTTCTAGGCTCTTAATGTAGTTTAGGTGAAGCTTGTTTAGGAAGCTTGGACATCATTAGTTTAGATCAAAGGGCCTTTGCTGATCTGGCAGAAAGTTCAGGTATGTTCTGGAAATTGCAGTGGCTTAATGAAGTGTAGGACCAGAGAGAAGAGTTCTGAGCTGAAGAAATGCTGCTGACGTGTCATTCCTGCCGCGGATCCGCGGCGCAAGGCAGCTCCGGCCGCGGTTCCGCGGCCATGTGGCTTCCTTAGGGCTTCATTCCTTGGCTGAGGATTTCTGATAACATGTTGGTCTTTTGTTGATATATTGAATCCCTGAATTCCTTATAGGTCATTTCCAGATTTCAAATCCTTGAGTTGGCGTATTTTTTAGCAGCACTGTTATGTAAATTTGACCATTCTTCTGTAATTTCCTGCACAGACTTCGAAACACAAGTTATGCAATATAGGAATGATGCCATGCTATGAAAAATAGTCAATTTCCCTTAAAGTGCCGGTTTTAAAGTCTAACACATGCAATCTGGTATTTTACGACTGTTTTGCTAATATGTGCTATATGAATGCCGAACACTTCTAGATGAGTGCAAAAGATAGGGAAATTGCCGGTTTGAAGATGCAGTATTTTCGACTGATCAATATGTAACATATCAGACGAAGAGACCGGACTGTACGAGAGTGTTACTGATTGGATTCACAGGAGAATGTACAGGCTTGCTTGTTGATCTTCTGATCACTCAATACCTGGGTGGCTGTTACGTTTAGCTGACCGCTTGCAGCTTGTGGGTGTTTGATATGATTATCATATGCTACCGGCGTATTGACGATTCTTTAGAGTCCTACACAGAGGTTTCTTGACTCAAGCAAAACGGAGTAGGAGCACATATGTGATATGTGCAGACCGAGGATAATGCGATATGAGATACCGTATTATATTCTCGCGATATTTTGATATGAGCCGGGTCATCGGATCAAGTGTTGATTCGATGAATCGGTACATGATATATTAGTCGGTTATATTTGATATAGCCGGATTTTCGGATCAAGTGTTGATTCAATAATTTAATGTATAATAATATATATGATATATTGCATTACATTATCTAATATTGGCTCGCTTTATTATTTCATTTTCTCACCGGGTAATACATTGATATATATGTGATATATGTTAATTGTATTATTTTCTTTTGTTACAAAATATATTATATATGGGATATATAATATTGCAACATGATATGATTACTAATACAACATGTTAAGTGGAGATTAAATAAGGTTAGGGTTTGAATTGGGTTAGTTCTTTCATGAACCTTCTGGAAGGTTTTCTTTTGTCATGAGCTAAGATATTGTGGTTGATATTTTCTAGTGACTCATTCTTAACCCAACACAAACCCTTAGCCTTAGTTAATTCTCTACATGGGTTATCCTTGTCATAGTTGACCATGGTTACATTATTAATCATATATCATTTCATTATTCATCACAAAAGGAATTAATTCATTATTCTTCTTCTTCTTCAACCTTGAGCTCTGAGAAAGCTTTCTAGGTTTTCTTTATGTGATGATTTTGTGTGAGAATTTGATATAAAAAGAAAGCATAAATACTACTCCATCATCCTCATCTAATCTCGCCAATTAGATTAGGGTGTTCACCTCATTAGAGAGAGATAGCTTGAGTTATAGAAACTTTGAGGTAGATCATCAGAGGAAAGGAAGACTACAAGCTAACATGGATCGTTCGAGTTGTGGAGCCTTTCATGAGTCCGGGAGATTGTGGATCGTGGCGAAGAGACTTCTACTCGGAGCTTATGAAGCGAAAGAGTGGACTACAAAGGTTGTAATCCCTCACTTTTAGTTGTAAAGATGTTTACTTGCATGCGTAACCCTAATATTCTAGCAAAGATCCCGGCTTTGGGTTGTTCGGCACATTTAAATTTTTATTCGGGCATGGTTGATGCCTTATTAACCCTTGTATGAGTGCCTAGGAACCCTACAGAATCATATTTTTTTTCAAAACTAACGAATCGTGAGTATTTTTAAAAGACAGGCCGAGGGATACAACGGATTTTCTAAAGGACGTATCTTTTCTTAAAAACACCATAGCCCCTATTTTCTAAAAACTATGATTCTTGCTATTTCAAATGCCATGACTGTATGACTCGTATATATAAATGTGCATTCTTATATGTTGCGGTTACTACATCATTTTCCGTATATTCATGTTGTTCTCATCGCATTGCATGCTTATAAATGTGTTTCTTTAGTTATTATGAACCCCTGTTGTCAGGACACCAGCACCATTACCGATGATGTGTATGCTCCACGTACACTTGCTTGTCGGCTCACACACATCATCATCGGTAATTTTCATGTCACGTACACATTAGAAAACATTACTTCGTAAGTATAAATTGCTAGCTGGTAATTGCAACAAAGTACTAGTACGATTGCTTTCATATGCTAGTTTAGTTATTGCATTCCTTACTTGATACCCGGTGCATTCATATATTCATTCGGTTATGTACCATTCTGGGGCTTTATGCCGATATTCACAGTTCTCTGACTCGTGATTTTGATATTTCGGATCTTTCATGAGATTTCTGGATTTGGGAAACCGCATGTGTATGTTTATAAGCTTATGATTATTTTAAAAGAGAAAGATGTGGTTTTCCTTGATATGATAAGTAGCGTCCACCATGATGTTTTCTCGGTTCTGAGTAGGTTTTCGAGACCCAATTCGAGGAGGAGTATGAACTGTCTGTGGGTACATGGTGGACCCGGTGAGGTAACTCGTGGCGAGAGTGATTTCATGGCGGATTATGAGCCTGGCAGAGGAGCACTACCTACCGGTGATTTTATAGAAACTCGACGGATATACGGAGGATACCGTTCGGATTTATGAGAGAGATGGATATATGGGCCGATCCGGACTGACGGAGCCCATGGGACGATCCGGACTGACGAAGCCCGAGATTTGAGTATTATGTGTCGCTGTCAGACACGGATTTCGAGATGTTTTGAGTGCCGATGCTGGGCACTCGGGTTTTATCATGATTTGTGTGTCGTTGCTGGACACACGTTGAATGATGCATTAGTACATGTCATGCATCGATATATTATTACTCATGACACTGACACGAGTACTTTGATATCACACTTATGATATAATATCACCCTTATTGTAGTATTGTATATTTTTGGTATGACCTAAGAGAGAGTCATACATGTGATTTCTTCTCGGTGATGTTTTCTACTCACGAGTTGGCAACTCACCCCCGTTGTGCCACAGTTTCTTGCAGGTTTGGCCGTAAAGGTTTCATTGCGGCTTGTTGGCACACTGCTTCTTCCGGGTGATTGCTTTGGTAGGTGGGTTCACTTGCATCATGCCCACCGTTGCACTTATTTATTTCAGTTGTATCTAGTAAACTCCATCAACCAGACTTGTATTATTTGAGAGACTTAGAAAACCAGTAGTTATTCTTTCTACCTTAGAGTCGCGTGCTTGTATTATTACGATTCTTCTTTGGTTTTCTTGAGAATGTTAGATTCTTTTCTGAGTTTTGATCATCGGCCTTCGGCGTTGTATATTATATTGCTTGCGTGGTTGTTTCCTCCAATTGGCGAAGAGCTAGCTTCCGCTTGGAGATGCCTTTATTCATTACTTATGTATATGCATATTTGTATCCGTTTGGGGCCAGTGTTTACAAAGGAGACTCTTCCGAAATTTTCGGAAAAATATGATGTTGCTTTTAAAAATGTTTACGACGACTTCAAGTGATTTATATGTTAACTTTTAAACGAGTGTTTCTTCACTCCTTCTTTTAAATGGTTTAGATTTCTGGGGTTTTGGCTTGCTTGAATTAGGTGGGGTCCTATAGACTTCACATGATTCAAGTGCCAGTCACCGCCATTTCGGATCGTGACAAATTTGGTATCAGAGTATTAGGTTTAACCTTGGTTCGAGTCTAGGTTTGACTATGAGGAGTCTAAGGCGTATATTTATATTCAGAACCTAGGCTTAACCTTACGGAACTTAGACTTGGTCTAGGGGGTATTAGACCCGAACTTTTGTCTCATAGGTTGACCTTGGTTGATGGAGTAGGTGACTTAAGAAGAGTGACGTACTGTTTGTATGTTCCACGGCATACTTACGATACGCTACTTCGCTTAAGAAGCCTTAGGATGTACATTTCTCATGCATTGTATTTCTATTCATTCTTATGATCTATCATCATCGATGTCGGATTATGGTTTCTGTTACCACGGTTACACGAGCAGAGAGAGCTGCGGCTAGAGTTGCGGTCAGCATGAGCTCGTCTTGGACGAGGACTGACCAGGATGTATTCCTGTAAACGATTGCATAGATATGTCGTTTTATTGTGTTTTTCATGACATGAGCATTGTGATTGATTGTTTTTACTAAGATTTCTCGAACGTTCAGATCATCACCAGAGGATTGGGCCAGCGCTAGAGGCCAGCCAGAATGTGATGACCGTTAATGTAACGTCTATCCTTGAGGATTGAGGTATTGTTTAGCATGCGGACAAAGGGTATTCACATGTTGTCTAGGCGAAGTTAAAAAGTTCGAACGAATGTCAGAAACCCATTTTTCCAAGTTTAAGATATTCGGAAAAATATGCAAGTAATTCTGTGAACCCTCTAGAAGAATGAAACCCTAACTCGACATAATGACCATGGAACCGCTTTTGAACCGTAGGGTTTGTGGCAGTTCCGCGGTGCCATTAATGAGGCTTGGGTCTACCCTTCTACGGCTGGTCTATAGGTACTGTGGCATGTACTGGGTATTATTAAACTATGCTCAAGTGTTAAGCTCTCGGGGAATTATGGGACTTTGATGAATCGATCGAAAAGATTAACGTCTTCCGGATATCATGTGATGGGATACAATACTTGGAATCCACAAGAAAACTAATTTGATTTTTTCAATCCAGCAATTTAGTCTCAGTTGATCGGTTGCCATGGGATTTTGATGAGATGATGTTCTACTCCGTTGACATCAAAGATGTGATACGCATACATAGGCATTGAATATAGATATATCTTTCAGAATGAGTCGTGATGAGTATACAGTTGTTCCGGAACAAGAAATGGATTTAGTAAAGGGTGATAACTTCCAGGCAGTTCGGCAGAAAAGAGAATTTGGAGAGACCCCGACAGAATCTTTCTGGAATACTATACGAGAAGATTTGGACCTAGGATCGGTCGTATCACGCACACCTAGTAGGCCAGAGTTCGGCATCGTCGACGAGACATGTTATGAGTGACCATAATATTTGGCCAGAGATCTTTAAAGGATGTGCCAGAGCGGAATTGTTCCATCATCATTCCATACTGGGTCGCTGAGCCGAGGAGCTATGTAACTGGCATTCCGCAGTGAGAGACGAGAGCCTAAGGGCATAAGGCACCAGACCATGAACAGGAGGCAAGTAGATACATTGGTCTGCTAGCTTTAGATGCACCGACACCTTCTCGACTTTGATGAAAGGTATATCGTCGACAGTGTTTACGATTTGCGATTTGGTGATTCGAATATCACGTATCCGTCATTTTGGATTTCGATGTTTTGGGCGATTTATTTGCATGATTTAGATTTTGTGCACCACAGTTGCCCTCGACTTCAATTTGATGTGATTCGAGATGTTTGATTTTGATTTCATGTTTATGGTATGTATGTGATTTGACTTCTGACTTTGGTATAGTTTTCATGCACTTTTAGTACTTTGATTCGATTTTGTGCATGCTGATGCACGTAGTTGTGAGATTATATACCACGGTATATCTGATTTGGATTGAGATATGTTGTATACTGTCGATTTCGATTGGGATATTTGATATTTGTTTCCGTGCACCTTGTGCACTTGATTTGAATTCTTGCGCATGCTTGGCGCGCTTGATGCTATTTTGGTGCACATCAGATGTACTAAATCGAGATTCTTCGTGCATATCAGATACACCAGATATTGTTGTCAGGAACACACGTTGCTCTTGACAGGTGTTTTTGTGCACACCCGTTGCGCTTAGCTTTTGTTTCTGTGCATATGTATGGCACATTCATTGATTTCGATTTCTGTACGCACGAGACGCACGTGGCATGATTACATATACTATTGAGTATGATTTCTTTGAGCAGTATGTTTTTATGATATTTACTATTTGGTATAGTAACTGAGCAGGACTAGTCCGAGGATAGTACCTGAATATGATTTTGCATGCATCGATAGTTACCGAAGGGATTTCCAAAAAAAAGGAGCTATAGTCTCAGTATTTACCTACGTGTCCGAGATGACATAAAACACTATACAAAGGAAACCCTTCTAAATTATTTTAAAACAGTGGGACGTGTGTGATAAAAAAAGGATATATATATATATATATTTTCTACAATAAACGTCTGCTACTTGTGTTGTGATACGCGCATCGCACAGCGACTTGAAAAGCTTTGGCATGCATTTCTTTCAGATGTTTTGATGAGTTTACAACGATGCGTACTATGTACATATTATAGTTTTGATGTATATCATGTTGGTTTTTGTATTGGACCTTGACATGTTGGTTTTCGTATTGGACCTTGACATTAGAATTTTCACCCTGACTCTGATGATTACGTGATGCTTGACGGAGTTTTGATTTTGAGTTATATACTCGTTTTTCATGCGTATGCATTGCGCTAAGATGTGTCTTAAGTATTTAAGATTTCAGAGCTCCGCCGATTTGAGTGCTTTGCTGAAATGTTTTAGTATTTGGGGGAGTTTTAATTTAAATTCGGGGACCGAATTTCTTTAAGGGGGGAAGATTGTAACGTTTTGAAAATCGTTTAGGTGAACTTTCCGACATTCGGTAATATAATTGGTGATTTTCGTAAAAATCTAGATATAATTATTTTTTTTCATAGACTTAAATATACCTATTCTAGCTATGTAATTGCTAGTATTTGGTATTTAATGGGTCACTCATAAAATTTCTATTTTACTAAAATATTTTCCGTAATTAATTATTTTAAATATTATTTTATGCCTTCACTAATACATTTAATTAGTGATATTTACAAATTGGAATGGATTAATACAAGTTTTGTGCATCATAACACATTAAACCAAAGTGTAACATATGGTTTTTGAAATGAAAAGAAGTTGTCAAGACGGGTTTAGAAAATACAAAGAAAAAGTCTTAATTTGTGAAAATAAATTAAGTAGAAATGACTTGAGGAATAGGGATTTTCTTGACTTGGGAAATGTTACACCCACCCACCATTCTCCATTGCTGGCCGAGCCATTGGCTGCCCCCTCCCCAAAATTCCCCACTTGAAAAGTTTAGAAAGAAAAGAAAAGGAAAAGGAAAAAGAATAAAGAAAGATGAGGTATGGTGTTGACTTGAAGTATGGGTTCTTGACTTGGCCAATTACATTCACCTCACTCTCTCTCTATATATATATAAATTTTCTGGCCGGGCTTTCCGTTGGTGCTTCCCCAAATTTTCTCATCTCATTTCAACTCCAAAATCCTAAAAAAATTCACTCAAAAATCAATACAAATCCCATAAACTCCAAATCCAATCTTTACCCATTATTCCTTGGTCTACCTAGCATGGATCTTGGAGCAAAGTTAGCATTGTAGAGGCTAAGTTTTGCAAGTGTGGATCTCATTCCAAATGATTTTGAGGTATAATCTTGACCCAATGTTTACTTGATATTTAATCACTTCAATTTAGCTAATTTTGATGTTTAATTGTAGTTCTAAGTGCTAACTTGAAATTTCAAGAATAGGGTTGAGCTCAAGTTAGGGTTTTCATAAATTGACCATGGTTTGAATATGTAGTTTAACACTTTAAGACATGTAAAAACCTAGTCTAGTTGCTAATTTGTTAATTGTTTCATTTAATTTGTCCTAATTATATAACTTTGCGAACTAGGTTTTTTTAATTAATGTGTAATTAGGGTTTGAGTGGCTTAATTAAGATGTCTAGTGAGTATTGTGGCCACTAGTTTGTTAAAACATCTAGATTTGCACGAAAACGGTAAATGGATGCTTACTAGGTTTTCGGAATTAAATCGATTTTAATTATGTTGCGGTTTTGTTGATTTCTAACCTATTAACTAAGATATTTAATGCGTTGTGAATGCACGATTGGGTTTTAGACATGGTTGTAGTCACGTATAGCGACCCTAGTTGTAGTTTGTGGCGTTGTCGCGAGCGCGTTTGTACACCAAGTGTGTGCGAGTTTAATTAGTACGCATTGATTGACTTGCGTCGTTTGTGTCCGTGAGTAATCGTATATTTATTCTCCTATTTACTTATGTACGTTTCTAGGATCGGGTGCAGAGGCGTCGGATGTGGCGCGGAAATGACAGAGCTGAAATCGGATCAGATTAACCGAGGCGTCTAGGTGAGTAGATATATATCTACGGGGGAAATCGGGTGGATGGCGTATAGCACCCCCGCAGTTTCGTAGTATAGCATGTGAATATATATATATCTGTGTGTGTGTGTGTGTGTGTGTGTGTCTGTGTGTGTGTTGTCAGACGCACATAATTAGCAAGGAAAGCTTTAGGAGATCATTGGTTAGTGTCAGCGAAATTTGAAAAAAAGTGATTTAGTTAGTTTCTTTGTCGCGAACCCTAGAGTAATGTTGAGACACACACACTTGCACACACGTGATATGGTATTGGGTATATATGTTTATATATATATATATATATTTGTGTGTGTGTATGGATGTGTTGGTGCATACACACACACACACACACACACACACACACACACACACACACGGGTGATGGGGATAGTATATGATACTTGGAGATGAGCCGATATGATCGGGCATGATGCTGTCAGATTGTGATATGCGTTTGGGTCATGATATGAGATATGACAGGGATTTATAACAGATCGTTGGGCTATGTGATTTTATTCACACGCGGATATATATTTGATGGTATTGATAAGTACTAGACTATAGAACGGTACTCCTGATTCAGGATATTATGATGATGATACCATATGAATAATATGAGATATATGTGATAATTGACCCGTACCCCGATTTGGGATGCCGTACGATGAATTTTACCGTACGAGGCATAGATATGATAATTGATCCGCACTCTTGATTTGAGGATGTCGTATTATATATTTTATCGTACGTGACGCTATTGAGGCGGGATCACCGACTACGAGATATATCGACTCGGACTTAGATAGATTTCCTTACCCGTTCGATTAGTCTCTTAGTTTCGTCCTGTAGCTAATTTGCTAAATGTTAGACTAGCTCGAGTCATACTTCTTTCCAAAACTAACGAATCGTGAGTATTTTTAAAAGATAGGTAGAGGGATACTACGGATTTTCAAAAGGACGTATCTTTTCTCAAAAACACGTAGCCCCTATTTTCTAAAAACCAAGATTCGTGCTATTTCAAATGACATGACTGTATGACTCATATATATAAATGTACATTCTTATATGTTGCAGTTACTACATCATTTTCCGTATATTCATGCTGTTCTCATCGCATTGCATGCTTATAAATGTGTTTCTTTAGTTATTATGAACCCCTGTTGTCAAGAAACCGGCACCATTACCGATGATGTGTATGCTCCACATACACATGCTTGCCGGCTCACCCACATCATCATTGGTAATTTTCATGTCACGTACACATTAGAAAACATTACTTCGGAAGTATAAATTGCTAGCTGGTAGTTGCAACAAAGTACTAGTACGATTGCTTTCATATGCTAGTTTAGTTATTGCATTCCTTTCTTGATACCCGGTGCATTCATATATTCATTCGGTTATGTACCATTCTGGGGCTTTATGCCGATATTCACTGTTCACTGACTCGTGATTTTGAGATTTCGGATCTTTCATGAGATTTCTGGATTTGGGAAACCGTATGTGTATGTTTATAAGCTTATGTTTATTTTAAAAGAGAAAGATGCGGTTTTCCTTGATATGATGAGTAGCGTCCACCATGATGTCTTCTCGGTTCTGAGTTGGTTTTCAAGACCCGATTCGAGGAGGAGTATGAACCGTCTGCGGGTACATGGTGGACCCGGTGGGGTATCCGGGGCGAGAGTGATTTCATGGAGGATGATGAGCCTAGCAGGGGAGCACTACCTACCGGTGATTTTATTGAAACTCGACGCATATCCGGAGGATACTGTTCAGAGTTATGAGAAAGATGGATATATGGGCTGATCCGGACTGACGGAGCCCATAGGCCGATCTGGACTGACGGAGCCTGAGATTTGAGTATTATGTGTCGCTGTCGGACACGGATTTCGATATGTTTTGAGTGCCAATGCTGGGCACTCGGGTTTTATCTTGATTTATGTGTCGTTGCTGGACACACGTTGGATGATGCATTAGTAAATGTCATGCATCAATATATTATTACTCATGACATTGACACGAGTACTTTGATATCACACTTATGATATACTGTCACCCTTATTGTAGTATTGTATATTTTTGGTATGACCTAGGAGAGTGTCATACATGCGATTTCTTCTCGGTGATGTTTTCTACTCACGAGTTGGCAACTCACCCTCGTTGTGACACAATTTCTTGCAGGTTTGGCCGTACAGGTTTCATTACAGCTTGCTGGCACACTGCTTCTTCCGGGTGATTGCTTTGGTGGGTGGGTTCACTTGCATCGTGCCAACCGTTGCACTTATTTATTTCAGTTGTATCTAGTAAACTCCATCATCCAAACTTGTATTATTTGAGAGACTTAGAAAACCATTTGTTATTCTTTCGAGCTTAGAGTCGCGTGCTTGTATTATTATGATTCTTCTTTAGTTTTCTTGAGAATGTTGGATTCTTTTCTGAGCTTTGATTCTCGCCCTTCGGCGTTGTATATTATATTGCTTGCGTGGTTGTTTCCTCCAATTGGCGAAGAGCTATCTCCCGCTTGGGGATGCCTTTATTCATTACTTATGTATATGCATGTTTGTACCCGTTTGGAGCCAGTATTTACAAAGGAGACTCTGCCGAAATTTTCGGGAAAATATGATGTTGCTTTTAAAAATGTTTCGTACGACTTCAAGTGATTTATATGTTAACTTTTAAACGAGTATTTCTTCACTCCTTCTTTTAAATGGTTTAGATTTCTGGACTTTTGGCTTACTTGAATTAGGTGGGGTCCTATAGACTTCACATGATTCAAGTACCAGTCACACACCATTTCGGGTCGTGACATTTCAAATACGTCGTACCGTAAACAAGAATCCAATGCAAAAATGAGAACGACACACGAAACACACATAGGTTAGAACCTATGATCTACGCATGCAAGAAAAACCAAACAATTCCCGATATCGACGTACGAATGTCAAGTGACCGAGATAAAACACAATACAAAAAATAAAGTCATTAAAAAGGCGTGAAACAAAATCAGCAACTCAAGAAAACACCTATACATTTTGCCTCAGGTCAAATTGGGACAAGTTGCATATAGAATAGGTCTAATTAACATACAACGGAGCCATGGACCATGCACGAAACGAACCTGAAGTGCCCAGGCCGCAAATTGCGGCCATAAGGAGTTTATTTGCGGCCAAGTTTAGGAGATGGGGCCTCGGGTCTCTAGGGTATACTAAAAATCACCTGCACACCTCACTGTAATCGCTAAATATTTTTCAGGGTTCCCGGGTTAAAGAAGATCCTAGAATATCATCACTAATTTTCACAAAACCCGATATCGGAGATTTCCAAGTTCATGGTTTGGGGTCTTGTCTCTGGTTTGGTCCATAATATTAACACTACAGGGATTTGAGATCACTACTAATCATCAATTATACCTTTTCAATTCAAAAATTCCCTAATCCTCATCTTGGAAATTTCAAAGATCACTAAAATATACTTCTTGAGTTCTAAGCTACAATAGGAAGTAAGAAAACACAATTACTTAACTAAGGATGTAGGATATACCTCATGGAAGCAACTAAGGGAAATTCTAGGGTTGCCCAAAGTCTTCAAAGTGATAGTTTGATATCACCATGGCCATTGTAGTGGGGTTGTGATTAATTTTTGTAAAGGGGTATAAGGTTTTTGGCTTGGTTTTGGAGGTGGCCATGAGGTAAAGGTGGAGGATGAAAAGAAGATGGAGGAATGAAGAAGAAGAGGGAAGGAAGAAATGAAGAGATGGAGGCATGGGAATTGTGTAGAAGCCTCACCCCCCTCTCTCTCTCACCCTCACATGACACAAGTCACCTCACTCTCTCTCTCTCATCTATTTTTCTTTTCCCTTTTCTTTTTCTCTTTTTCATTTTAAAACACCCCTATTTGGAAAAGAAAAGTCATGGTTCATAACTAAAAATGTAGCAAGTCATTTGCAACATGATTTGTTGCATGTCTCATGCATAACAAGATTAATGCAAAAT
Organism: Agapanthus africanus; assembly: GCA_030015575.1. NCBI lineage: Eukaryota > Viridiplantae > Streptophyta > Magnoliopsida > Asparagales > Amaryllidaceae > Agapanthus > Agapanthus africanus. The sequence goes on along the minus strand of JASDDO010000024.1, from coordinate 546,560,650 downwards.
TAGTGAAATACTAATCAAGTTTAGTAAATAGCCCATTTACAAATAATTGTACAATAATTCATAAAATGCCTAAATCACAAAAATACCTTCAAATCAGTAATTGTTATTAATTTTCCAATCACTTTATAAATTATCGGTATATAATTATACCTATTCATTAAAACTAATCTCCATACTTTTAAAATATCCTTAATATTTATTATTTAATTACCTGAATTCCTAAAATAATATTTTATTTTCTGAAATATTACAAATTGACATGCCACGCACACTATAGAAACTGCCGTGGATAAATATATGTTGATCCGCATTCATTATTGATAGTTAGATAACGATTCTGGTACTAGTACGCATCATGATTTGCATTATGCATACATTGCTATAGTGATTTATCTCATATGATGCTTTCATGAGATTTTTGTTTCGTGGATTTTGGAAATCGCAAAGTACATTTTGAAAACTTGAAATATTTAGAAAGTGCGGTTTTCCCTTGATATGATAATTGTGTCCACTATGAGTTTTCTCGGTTCTGATCTTTTCGAGTACTCGATTCGGGGAGGTGGACGAACCGTCTGCGGGTACATGGTGGACCCGGTGAGGTACCCCGGAGCAAGAAGTTTGTGAGGATGACAATGAGTCTGGTAGGGGGAGCACTACCTACTGGTGATAGTTTGACCCAGCGGTTATCCGGAGGATACCAACTGAAGTCGTAAGATGGATATAAGGGCCGATCTGAGAATGCGGCGTCCGAAAATATGAGGATTACGTATCAATGATGGACACGGGTTTCATGATGTTTTCGAGTGTCGATATTGGACACTCAGTGTCAAGACCCGAAAAGTACGGAACATGACCGGAACTTAAACTACGCAATGTCTCGAGGCGTACGTAATCTAAGTAAGCCAAAACCCAGAAATCCAAACCAAATAAAGCAGTAGAGTGAAGGGAAACAAATTTTAAAGCAAGAAGTTTAGCAACATGAGCCGAAATATGCATTTTTTACAATCACAAGTCTTTTCTGAAAAATTCGGCTGAGTTTCCTTTGTAAATACTGGCCCCGAACGGGGTACAACATGATAAATATATACATGAATAATAAAAGGCATCCCCAAGCGGGAGCTAGCTCTTCGTCAATCGACGGTCACAACCACGCAAGTAATATAATATACAACGCCGAAGGGCGAGGATCAAAACTGAAAAGGAAACTCAAAACAGCATGAAATCCATAATAATACAACGCGCGACTCTAAGGTCGAAAGAATAAACAACTCTAGTTTCTAAGTCTGAAATAAATATACATGTCTGGTTGATGGAGTTTCTAGATACAACTGAATAAAATAAGTATAATGGTGGTCACGATGCAAGTGAACCCACCTACCAAAGCAATCATCCAGAAAGGAAGCAGTATGCCAGCAAAGCCGTAACGAAACCTGTACGGCAAAACCTGCAAGAAACTGTGGCACAACGGGGGTGAGTTGCCAACTCTTGAGTAGAAAACATCACCGAGCAGAAATCGTATGTATGACACAATCCTAGGTCAATACGATCAAGTATATATACAACATCAAAATGATAAGTCTGAAGCATGAAAAGGTGGCAAGGGTAAACATCTATACATAAGTGTAATCCCATGTGCTCGTGTCAGTACCTCAGGTAGCAACATATCATATGAATGAGGTATGAATGCATGAAAACAGAATACATGTAAATGAAGAAACTGCTTTCATAATTTAGTGAGATTTCTGTATATTTAAAACGAGATATCATCAATGAAATCAACATAATCAGTGTCTAGCATCGATACAAAACATAAATCCCAATATCTCAATATCTCAGGCTCCGGCTATCCGGACTGGCCTGTATCATCAAATCTCAATACCTCAATATCTCAAATCTCAAAATCTCAGTGTCTCAAATCTCAATATCTAGGGCTCCGTCAGTCCGGATCGTCCCATATCATCAATCACACAACCACGAACGGTATCCTCCGGATATCCGACAAGCCAGGTAAAATCACCGGTAGGCAGTCTGCCCCTACCAGGTTCATCATCCTCCATGAAATCACTCTCGCCCCGGAGTACCATACCGGGTCCACCATGTACCCGAGACGGTTCATACGACTCCTCGAATCGGGTCTCAAAATCCATCTCATAACCGAGAAAACATCATGGTGGACGACTCATACATCATGAGAAAACCGCACTTTTTATTTTTTAGAGAGAGAGAGAGAGAGAGAGAAAGAAGTTTATATATATTCTTGCGGTTTTCCCCTAAATCCAGGAAATCTCATGAAAATCCGAAATCCAATCATCAATAGCAAGTAAACAGTGAATATCGGTATAAAACTCCATAATACTGCATAACGGTGGATAATAATATTCATGAAGTAGCAAGTAATAACTGCAATGTCTAAATTAGCATATAAAGACGAGTACGCTATTACCATGTCAAACTATCAGTTAACAAGCTATGTCAATGAGTAATATTTTCTAAAGTGTACGTGACATGGCAATTACCGATGATGATGTGTGTGAGCCGGCAAGTAAGTGTATGTGGAACATACGCATCATCGGTAATGGTGCTGGTGTCCTGGCAGCATGATCTCAATAGTGGCATATGAAAACACAATATAAGCATGCGATGCGATGCGAACAACAATAATTTGCGGGAGCTGAATAATAAACACAATGATAACTAATCTGCATATGTCCAGATATAAGTCGTACATTTTTTTTGCCATTTGAAATAATACGAATCGTGTGTTTAGAAAATAGGGAGTATGGTATTTTTAAGAAAATGTACGTCCATTGAAATATCCGTAGAATCCCTTGGCCTGTCTTTAAAATACTCACAATTCGTTAGTTTTGAAATAGGTATGACTCGAGTCTAATCTACCATTTACAAGTAAACTACCGGACTAAACTAAACAGCCTGATCGAAAGGTAAGGAAACCGCCTAACATCTGAGTCGATACATATATATATATATATATATATATATATATATATATATATATAATAGTCGGTGATCCCGCCTCAACAGTATCCCATACGATACCCTAATATAATATGACATTCTCGAGTCAAGAGTGCAGATCTATTATCAATATATAGCTCTTACGGTAAATCCGTCGTACGGCCTCCCAAATCTGGGTACGGGTCAAATGTCACATCTATCACAGTATTCATCTGGTATTCTCTTTATCAAATATCATGATCCGGGGTACTGATCTACGTCTAGTACAATACTGATACCATATATGTATATGCATGCGTGTGTCTGAAAACACCATGCCGAAAGGACCCGCTAAAACATCATGTCGTATCTCAAATACGAACCATGTCACATCACCGATCTCACAGCCTCAAGCCCAATCTCATCGACTCATCTCTAATCCCATGTACTATCCTCATCATCCGCTATATGTATACTTATACACACACACACACACACACACACACAGTCCCATATACGCACAAGTAAAATAAATGTATGCATGTGTGTTCGTGCGTGTGGGTGTAATCTCAAATCTAGGGTTCGCAACTACAATTTACTAATGACGCTATCAGTAAGTCATCTAAAGCATTTCTAGCTACAAAGCACATCTCCATATACATAGGTATATAAATATATAATATATAACATCACGCATATGCGTTATATACTACGAAACTTCGGGGGTGCTATACGCCATCCACCTGACTTCCCCGTAGATATATATCTACTCACTTCGATTCTTGCTTGCCGATGTCGATGTCGCCATCTTCTTCTTCATCGTATGAAATCCAAGTGAAGGTACCTATATAGATAACACAATCACAAATGCGTATTAAAATCAGATCGAAAAACCCAAACGACACGCTAAAGGCCTATAGGTTAGAACCTATGGACCATACCTTCAAAACCACCACCAACCCTCGATATCGTCGTACAAACGTCAAGTGATTGAGGTAAAACACAGATACTAAAATCCAGAATTCAAAATACGAGAAACGAAACCCCGAATCAAAACAGCAACTCTGGAAAATGGTCCCAGATTTTACCCTTGGTCAAATTAGTCAATTTTGCATACAGGAGGGGTCTAGTTTACTGCTAAAGGAGCCATGGAGCAAGAATGAGGAACAACAACACCACCCTGGCCGCAAATTGCGGCCAGGAAGGATTTATTTGCGGCCATAGCATAGTGGATGGGGCTCGGGTCTTGGGGTTAGCTTCCTCGGTGCCTGCATGTATCACTGTCTTCGCTAAATATTTTTCAGGTCATCCGGATGTTAGCAGATTCAGTTTTCCTATCACAATTCTCACAATTTCAAAGTCGGCAGAATTTCAAAGTTTGCGTTCCGGGGTTTGTCTCTAGTTTAATCCAATATAACATCACTACAGGGGTTGTATGACCTCCACTAACCTCAATTACACTTTACTACACAAGATTTCATCAAACCCTAGCTAGGAATTTCCTACCATCACAAAACATCACTAAAACACCTCTAATCAAACATGGAAGCTAAAGAGAATGAAATACAATGCAAATAGTATAGGAGTTACCTCATTTGGAAATTCAAGAATTTTCTTGAGTTGCCCCAAGTGTCCAAAATCAAAACTTGCTTGGTCCAAAGTATTTGCCATGAGCTTGTGCACATATTTAATGAAGTGGGGATGGAGTTTTGATGAAGATTGGATGATGTGATGAGGGTTTGAAGTGGAGGGGAAAGAGGGTGCTGCCATGAGAGAGGAGGAGGCAAAGATGATGAAGGAAATGAGAAGAGAAGGAATGGCCAAAACCTAGGTTTGACCCCTCACCCTCTCTCTCTCATGCCCATGCTTCATATAATATTGTTTTCCTTTTTCTTTTCTTTTCTTTTCCCCTCTCAGATAAAACAACAACCATGATATAAAACATGAAGAAAAGCCATGATAAAAATGTAACAAGTGTAAAAAGGCTTGTGCATGTCATGTGCACAAAACACGTTTAGTGCCCGATTAGCGATATTTAATCGCGATTAACACAAAATTAAAGTATAATAAATCATAAAATTTCATAATTTGCTTAAATCACATAAAGCACCCTCTTTTTAGTAATTTCCATAATTTTCAAAAATTTCCCAATTTATCGGTATTTAATTATACCGCCCTATTAAAATATTCATATTTTATTATTTAATTATAAAAATTCCCAAAAATAATATTTTATTTTTCTGAAATGTTACAATCTTCCCCCCTTAAAGAAATTCGGTCCCCGAATTTAAATTTAAACCCGTCACTACTAAAACATTTCAGTAAAAGACTAAGCTGTCGGGGTCCCGAAACCATCAATACATAAAACACGTCGTAGCGCAATGCGTGTGCATAAACAATGAGAAAACAACTCAAAATCAAAACTCCGTCAAGCATCCCGCAATCATCGGAGTTATGGGGAAGACATCAATGTCTAAATCCAATACGAAAACCAATATGATATATATCAACACTATACATATAAACACCTGAAGGAAATGCATGCCAAACCGTTTTAAATCGCTGTGCGATGAGCATCATACTGCACAGTGGCGGACGTCTCTAGTAATAAAATAACTCTCTATATATATCCTTTGTTTACATGCACGTACCGCCGTTTTGAAAACAATTTAGAAGGGTTACCTTGTTTTAAACGTTTCGTGTCATCTCCGACACGTAGGTAAATACTGAGACTATAGCTCCCTTTTTGGAAATCCCCTCGATAACTATCAATGCATGCAAAATATATCCAGCTACTGTCCTCTGACTAGTCCTGCTCAGTACGAAAACAAATAGTAAACATCATAAAAACGTACTGCTCCATAAGAACTCAATCCCAAAATGTGCATAAGAATGTCGCGTGCGTCTGGTGCGCACAGAAATCAAAATCCATGAATGTGCCATACATGTGCACAGAACAAAATCTAAGTGCAACGGGTGCGCACGAAACACCTGTCAGAGGCAACGGTGTGCCTGACAGCAAAATCAGGTGCATCTGATATGCACAAAGAATCCCGATTTAGTGCATCTTGTGTGCACCAAAATCGCATCTCCTATCATGTGCCCAACATGCGCGAAAATCCAAATCAGGTGCATCCATCATGCACGAATAAAATCTAAATCATGTGCATTCAACCTGCACGAAATCATGAAATCCAATATCAAGCGCCGAACATGCGCAAAATCCAATCCAAGCGCGTCAAATATGCGCAAGAATCCAATTAGGTGCACAAGGTGCACAAAACTAATATCGAGTATCACAATCGAAATCGACGGTATACGGCATATCTCAAACTAAATCCAAATCAGGTATACCGTGGTATCTAATCTCACAATCATGTGCATCGGCGTAAACAAAATCAAATCAAACACTAAAAGTGCATGAAAACTATGCCGTAATCATAAGTCAAATCATATGCATGCCCTAGGCATGGAATCAAAATCAATATCTCAAATAACATCAAATCGAAGTCCTGTGCAACTGTAGTGCACAAAATACGTATCAATGCACTGCAAGCATATGTAAACTATACTGAGTGCAACAACCAAATCGTGTGCGTACCATAAGCACAGAATCAACTCAACTGTATGAAATCCATAAAATCATAAACATGTGCAGCCAAGGCACAAATCGATACTAAGGGCAATAACTGTGCACAAACAATAAATCAACACTACGGTGTATAAAGCATATCCCAATATAAAAACTATGCACAAAATATAAATACCCAGTAGGTGCAACCATGGTGCACGAAAACAAATATCATGAAACTCGGTCATCAAAACTCAATCATGCGAATAGATCGCCCAAAATACCGAAATCAGGTATGGCGGAATAGTCCCGCTCAAGCACATCCTCCAAGAATCTTTGGCCAACAGTCGTGGTCACTCATAACATGTCTTGCCGACGATGCCGAATTCTGGCCTACTAGGTGTGCACAATATGATCGCTCCTGGGTCTAAGTCTTTTCATGCAATATTCCAGAAGGTCCTGTCGAGGTCTTTCCCAAATCTTCTGCCAAACTGTCCGGAAGTTATCACCCTTTTCCATATCCGTTTCCTGTTCCGGAATGGCTGCATACTCATCACGACTCCTTCTGGAAGATAAATCCATAAACAACACCTCTGCATGCGTGTCACATCTCTGATGTCGGCGGAGGGGAACGTCATCTTATCAAGATCTCGTATGAACCTCTTACTCCACTTTTCTCTAATGTCGACTGCTTGGGACTCGTCTCTTCGTGGCTGCATGGATTGCGCTCCAACGGCTATACTCGTATCTAGAGTCTCCCAAGAAATGCATCCCATCACATGATATCCGAAAGATGTCGAACCATTCGATCGATTCGTCAAAACCTCATAATCCCCCATGAGCTTAACATCTCGGGTACAGTTTAATTGTATCGAGTACATACCACAGCAACGGTGGACCAGCCGTAGAAAGGCAAACCCAAGCCTCACTAATGGCACCGCGGAACTGCCGCAAACCCTAAGGTTCAAAGGCTTTCACATGGTCATTATGTCGAGTTAGGGTTTCATTCTTCTAGAAGGTCCATAGAATTTCTTGTATGTATTTACGAATAATTTAAACATGGAATATGGGTTTCTGACATTCGATCGTCTCTATCGACTCCCAACGTATCCGTGTGAAGTCTCCTCAAGCTGGAATCAATCAATCTGATGACCTCGCATCGGGGTAAGTGAACAAACCACATGTCCTAGTCATTCATCCTCTGGTGACTAGCGACCTTCCATCATATCTCTAAGTATATACTCATGCTGCAGTAGCTCCAAGATCTGGGGCGATATCTCGTCATTCGCAGTAACAACTGGCTCATTCGTCTGCACACTGAACGGTGCCTCAATCATCATGAATAAGCGATACATCAATGGTCATCACATTCTGGCTGGCCTCTATCAGTGGCTCAATCCTCAGGTGCTGATCTGCACATCCGAGTAATCTCATAAAAGCGATCCATCAAACGCTCACGACGCGAAAATACAATAAAACAACGCCTCTATGCAATTGTACGTCCCTGGAATCATGCCCTGGTCAGCCCTCGTCCGTGACGAGCTCGTGCTGACCGCAACTCTAGCCCTAGCTCTCTGTGCCCGTACAACCGTGGTAACAAAACTATAACTGGTACTGATGAGACTAGATCATAGGAATGAATATAATACTGTGCAAGGAAATATACATCCTAAGGCTTCTTAAGCGGAGTATCGTATCGTAAGTATGCCGCAGAACATACACACGGTATGTCACTCTACTTGAGTCACCTACTCCATCAACCAAGGGTCATCCTACACTCAGGAGGTAAAACCTAACGCTCTGATACCAACTTTGTCATGACCCGAAAAGTACGGAACATGACCGACACTTAAACTATGCAACGTCTCGAGGCGTACGCAATCTAAGTAAGCCAAAACCCAGAAATCCAAACCAAGTAAAGCAGTAGAGTGAAGGAAAACCAATTTTAAAGCAAGAAGTTTAACAACATGAGCTGAAATATGCATTTTTTTACAATCACAAGTCTTTTCTGAAAATTTCGGCTGAGTTTCCTTTGTAAATACTGGCCCCGAACGCGGTACAACATGATAAATATATACATGAATGATAAAAGGCATCCCCAAGCAGGAGCTAGCTCTTCGTCAATCGACGGTCACAACTACACAAGCAATATAATATACAATGCCGAAGGGCGAGGATCAAAACTGAAAAGGAAACTCAAAACAGCATGAAATCCATAATAATACAACGCGCGACTCTAAGGTCGAAAGAATAAACAACTCTAGTCTCTAAGTCAGAAATAAATATACATGTCTGGTTGATGGAGTTTATATATACAACTGAATAAAATAAGTACAATGGTGGTCACGATGCAAGTGAACCCACCTACCAAAGCAATCACCCAGAAGGGAAGCAGTGTGCCAGCAAAGCCATAACGAAACCTGTACGGCAAAACCTGCAAGAAACTGTGGCACAACGGGGGTGAGTTGCCAACTCGTGAGTAGAAAACATCACCGAGCAGAAATCGTATGCATGACACAATCCTAGGTCAATACGATCAAGTATATATATAACCTCAAAATGATAAGTCTGAAGCATGAAAAGGTGGCAAGGGTAAACATCTATACATAAGTGTAATCCTATGTGCTCGTGTCAGTGTCTCAGGTAGCAACATATCATATAAATGAGGTATGAATGCATGAAAACAGAATACATGTAAATGAAGAAACTGCTTTCATAATTTAGTGAGATTTCTGTATATTTAAAACGAGGTATCATCAATGAAATCAACATAATCAGTGTCTAGCATCGACACAAAACATAAATCCCAATATCTTAATATCTCAGGCTCCGGCTATCCGGACTGGCCTGTATCATCAAATCTCAATACCTCAATATCTCAAATCTCAAAATCTCAGTGTCTCAAATCTCAATATCTAGGGCTCCGTCAGTCCGGATTGGCCCATATCATCAATCACACGACCACGAACGGTATCCTCCGGATATCCGACACGCCAGGTAAAATCACCGGTAGGCAGTCTACCCCTACTAGGCTCATCATCCTCTATGAAATCACTCTCGCTCCGGGATACCATACCGGGTCCACCATGTACCCGAGAAGGTTCATACGACTCCTCGAATCGGGTCTCGAAATCCATCTCATAACCGAGAAAACATCATGGTGGACGACTCATACATCACGAGAAAACCGCACTTTTCATTTTAAAAAGAGAGTGTGTGTGAGAAGTTTATATATATTCTTGTGGTTTTCCCCCAAATCCAGGAAATCTCATGAAAATCCGAAATGCAATCATCAACAGTAAGTAAACAGTGAATATCGGCATAAAACTCCATAATACTGCATAACAGTGGATAATAATATGCATGAAGTAGCAAGTAATAACTGCAATGTCTAAACTAGCATATAAAAACGAGTACGCTAATACCATGTCGAACTATCAGTTAACAAGCTATGTCAATGAGTAATATTCTCTAAAGTGTACGTGATATGGCAATTACCGATGATGTGTGTGTGAGCCGGCAAGTAATTGTATGTGGAACATACGCATCATCGGTAATGGTGCTGGTGTCCTAACAGCATGATCTCAATAGTGGCATATGAAAACACAATATAAGCATGCGATGCGATGCGAACAGCAATAATATGCAGGAGCTGAATAATAAACACAATGATAACTAATCTGCATATGTCTAAATATGAGTCGTACAGTTTTTTTGCCATTTGAAATAATACGAATCGTGTGTTTAGAAAATAGGGAGTACGTTATTTTTAAGAAAATGTATGTCCTTTGAAATATCCGTAGAATCCCTTGGCCTGTCTTTAAAATACTCACGATTCGTTAGTTTTGAAATAGGTATGACTCGAGTCAAATCTACCATTTACAAGTAAACTACCGGACTAAACTAAACAGCCTGATCGAAAGGTAAGGAAACCGCCTAACATCTGAGTCGATACATACATATATATATATATATAATAGTCAGTTGTCCCGCCTCAATAGTATCCCATACGATACCCTTATATAATATGAAATCCTCGAGTCAAGAGTGAGGATCTATCATCAATATATAACTCGTACGGTAAATCCGTCGTACGACCTCCCAAATCTGGGTACGGGTCAAATGTCACATCTATCACAGTATTCATCTGGTATCCTCTTTATCAAATATCATGATCCGGGGTACTGATCTACGTCTAGTACAATACTGATACCATATATGTATATGCATGCGTGTGTCTGAAAACACCACGTCGAAAAGTCCCGCTAAAAAAGCATGTCGTATCCCAAATACGAACCATATCACATCACCGATCTCATGGCCTCAAGCCCAATCTCATCGACTCATCTCCAATCCTAAGTACTATCCTCATCATCCGTGTATATGTATACTTATATATATATACATAGTCTCATATAAGCATAAGTAAAATAAATGTATGCATGTGTGTGCATGCGTGTGGGTATAATCTCAAATCTAGGGTTCGCAACTACAATTTACTAATGACGCTATCAGTAAGTCATCTAAAGCATTTCTAGCTACAAAGCACATTTATTCATATACATAGGTATATAAATAAATAATATATAACATCACGCATATGCGTTATATACTACGAAACTGTAGGGGTGTTATACGCCATCCACCCGACTTCTCCCGTAGATATATATATACTCACGTCGATTCTTGCTTGCCGATGTCGATGTCGCCATCTTCTTTTTCATCGTATGAAATCCAAGGGAAGGTACCTACATAGATAACACAATCGGAAATGCGTATTAAAATCACATCGGAAAAGCAAAACGACACGCTAAAGGCCTATAGGTTAGAACCTTTGGACCACACCTTCAAAACAACCAACAACCCTCGATATCGTCGTACAAACATCAAGTGATCGAGGTAAAACACAGATACTAAAATCCAAAATCCAAAATACGAGAAACGAAACCCCGAATCAAAGCAGCAACTCTAGAAAATGGTCCCAGATTTCACCCTAGGTCAAATAAGTCAATTTTGCATACATGAGAGGTCTAGTTTACTGCTAAAGGAGCCATGGAGCAAGAATGAGGGACAACAACAATACCCTGGCCGGAAATTGCGGCCAGGAAGGATTTATTTGTGGCCATAGCATAGTGGATAGGGATCGGGTCTTGGAGTTAGCTTCCTGGGTGCCTTCATGTATCACTGTCTTCGCTAAATATTTTTCAGGTCATCCGGGTGTTGGCAGATTCAGTTTTCCTATCACAATTCTCACAATTTCAATATCGGCCGAATTTCAAAGTTTGCGTTCCGGGGTTTGTCTCTGGTTTAATCCAATGTAACATCACTACAGGGGTTGTATGATCTCCACTAACCTCAATTACACTTTACTACATAAGATATCATCAAACCCTAGCTAGGAATTTCCTACCATCACAAAACATCACTAAAACACCTCTAATCAAACATGGAAGCTAAAGAGAATCAAATACAATGCAAATGGTATAGGAGTTACCTCATTTGGCAACTCAAGAATTTTCTTGAGTTGCCCCAAGTGTCCAAAATCAAAACTTGCTTGGTCCAAAGTGTTTGCCATGAGCTTGTGCACATATTTAATGAAGTGGGGATGGAGTTTTGATGAAGATTGGATGATGAAGTGAGGGTTTGAAGTGGAGGGGAAAGGGGGTGCTGCCATGAGAGAGGAGGATGAAAAGATGATGAAGGAAATGAGAAGAGAAGGAATGGCCAAGAGCTAGGTTTGACCCCTCACCCCCTCTCTCTTTCTCTTTCTCTCTCTCTCATGCCCATGCTTCACATAATATTGTTTTCCTTTTCCTTTTCTTTTTCCCTCTCAAATAAAACAACAACCATGATATAAAACATGAAGAAAAGCCATGATAAAAATGTAACAAGTGTAAAAAGACTTGTGCATGTCATGTGCACAAAACACGTTTAGTTCCCGATTAGTGATATTTAATCGCGATTAGCACAAAATTAATGTATAATAAATCATAAAATTTCATACTTTGCTTAAATTACATAAAGCACCCACTTTTTAGTAATTTCCATAATTTTCAAAAAATTTCTCAATTTATCAGTATTTAATTATACCGCCCTATTAAAATATTCATATTTTATTATTTAATTATAAAAATTCCTAAAAATAATATTTTATTTTTCTGAAATGTTACACTCAGTTTCCGTGATGTTGATGTGTCATTGATGGACACACGTGGATGGTATCCACATGCATATAGGCATATGATTTCAGATGTTTGTTTGTACATGTCATTGGCATTGACTCTATTGTTGACATATATGTATACATGGTCACCATAAATATCATAGTATTACCTTCATGATATTGTATGACCTAGGAATCGCTGTTTATTCGATTTCTATCTGTTGATGTTTTCAACTCACGAGTTGGCAACTCACCCCCGTTGTGCCACAGTTTTCTTACAGGTTCGACCGCTTGGATCAGTAGCGTTATCGCTGGCATACAGTTTACCTCAGGGTGTTTTACTTCGGTAGGTGGGACATACATTGGATCATGACCACCCTTGTAGTTTTATATTCTATTGTATCTACATAAATTCCATCAAATCAGAAACTAGATTTTTTTGTTTATTGGTAGACCTAGACAGACTTGTGTTGCGAGACTTAGAGCGATGGGTGTATATTCGTTATTTGAGGTTTTTGATGTCTTGTTTTAATTATTGTTCTTTTTGTGTTTGATCTTCACCGTAGTGCATCATATATTTATTGCTTATTTCGTGGTTATGATTCTGCCGATTGGAGAAGAGCTAGCTCCCACTTGGGGATGCCTATATATTGTATATATGCGGTTTTGGATCAAAATATTCAAGGGAGGTGCTGCCCAAATTTTAAAGGACGAAAAATATTTTCAACTTTAGTATATAATTCACTTGCATTTTCATATATCATTATCTATGAATATAAAGAAAAACTTGATTTCATTATACCTTTATTTCAAAACTGCACCTCCACTATTTTCCGCAAAAAGGTTTAGATTTCTAGGCTTCGGCTTATTTGAATTACGTTATGCCTTTAGACGTTGAGTAATTCTCATGCCGGTCATATGCCGAATTTCCGGGTCGTGACAATATGAAATAACCGGATTATTGAATCAAGTGTTGATTTAATAATTTGATATATATTTATAGTTGATATATTTATATATTAACTAATATTAATGCTCACTAATGATTTTCTTCTCTCGAAATATGATGATATATATTATTGATATATGTATTTATATATATAAATGGGAATTGTATCATGGTTGATGATACATAGAATATGGGTGTATGAGACTCACACATAGGGCTAAAGATTATTGGAATGAATTAATTTAAAAGGAAAATAGAAAAGAGTGGAAAATGGGTCATGGATTGGATGCTTGGAGAAGCATTGAGAAGCCATGACTCATCCTCTCCTTTTTTCTTCCTCTTAGATATTTATTCATCTCATTCTTATGTTGAGCTAATGGTTCATTCTCTCATTCGCATTCACTCACTCGCATTCACTCACACACCCAAGTACATCTTCTTCCTCAAGGGCTCTTGATTTAGAATTATGGAAGTTGTGATCAAAAATATTTGTTAACCGCAATTAAGAACGGCGTCGCTTGGTAGCTAGCCGGTGAATACGGGTCGGTCTACAGGGATGTTGTGTATTTCCTAATTGTTCTAACGAGTTAATTCCAAATGGTGTTTGGATCTTTATCACTAAAAACTAAATTGACTTAGATTAGGATTAGAAATCTTGATAGGGTTAGGTTTAGGTTAAGTTTGGAAAGTAAAGATTTCCCACCGCTTTCAATGCCCTAATTTAGATCTTCTTTAGGTGTTATGGTAATTATTAATAAAGGGGATTAGGACGATCGGGAAGAAACGATGTTTCTTCCTCTAGGTCCTTGTCCGTCCTTTCTTAATCCTTACCCCAATCTCCATGGAAAACATGCACATCCGGTCTTTTATACTACAGTATCACCGTTACCTCGAGGGTAGGGTGCCGTAGGGAGTGGTATGTGTATGTATGCATGAAGTCCTAATTATTAATATGGGATGGGCAAGAAAGGGGTGAGAGATTTGCATCTCTCAAACCTTCCTTATTCCTAACCCTAACTAGCGAAGAACTATTCGCTCATTAGGGGATCTATGAAAAACATGATTTTTATGAGTTTTTGATTTAAGAGATTAATTATCTAACTACTGCAGATTAATAAAAAGTTCTATTCTAAATTAAACTAGGGCAGATAATAGATTTAAATTAGGGCAGAAAGAAGAATTAAGAACTAGGGCAAAAATTAAAAGAAACTACTTACAAAATTGATGCTCTCCAAACATGAAGGAATTCTGAATTTTTATTCAATGAAAAGAGGCATAACCTAAAACAAGTTTTAGGGCTTCTATTTATAGAGGATAGAAAACCCTAAGATTACAATCGACGCACATCTGCTTTTACAAAAATACCCCTAGGAAGACTATTCAACGCGCCGCCCACCGCCACACATTTTTCCATCAATACGGGTTATACACGGCCGCGGAACCGCGGCCATAGGCCAGGTTTGGCCGCGGTTCCACGACCAAGTGAGGGGGTTGTAGGCTCATTTTTCTGTTCTTCTGTCTGGTTGAATTTGTATTCCTGTTTCTTCAGTTGGTTCTTCAGAATGTCTTTTAGTTCTCTTCCAGATCTCCACAGTGAATAACTGTAGTGGACTTTTAGCGTTACTTCGTGATGAAGTTTTGAACATTGCGCTGCCTTTGTTCTTTGTGAAATTGTCCACTGATCTTCGTTTAGTCTTCAAATTGTAGGCATGATCAAGATCTTTCCATTTGTTGGTCGTATTCTTACTTTTGTATCGTCTTTTCGTCAATTTCACTGTTTTTGTTCCGAGAACCTGTAACTTGCAACTATGTAGCAGACATGGGTCAAAAGTACATGTTTACTTGTAAAATGAATAAGAATGGGGTCTAAAAGAATGCAAAATTATGGTATGAACAAATACCCCCAAACTTATCTTTTGCTCGTCCTCGAGCAAATCTAGTTTTATTCTCGAAAAAGACCTAGCCTCACTTTCGTAGGGAAACGTGATTGCACTGAGCTCGTGCAATAAGCCGTTAAACCTCTAGGTATTCCTAGTAAGAGGAGTGTTGTCTCCTGAGGGTTTTCAGCGGATACCACCCACAAAATCCTATCAATTTGACCTATCGACTTTTATTCTCCAATTAGGTCTTCTAACAAGGAATTCTATTATCTTTGGCTCATAAATCATCCATCCGTATTTTTCACGCTTCCTTATTATTTAACTTAAGATTATATATGTTCTTGTAAATTTACTTAGCTTTTAGCATCTTTTAAGTTTTCCTTCTAGGGTTCCATCTCAACTTAGGAATTTTTATCATCTTTATTAAAAATATAAGTCCTATTCTTCATTCCTATCTCTCATCTGAACCCCAATCACATACCCCTACGTGTGTGTATATATCACCCCTACACTTAGAAATTCAAATCAATCTATCATACTCTTGTCCGTCGTCCAAAGCACTTCTTAATTGGTGAATTTTTTAGATGAATTTTCGCTCACACATCCTTCATGCGACCGTTAATACTTCTTGAGGTACCAACAACCGATTACAAGATGTGTTTGCACAATAAAGCGTAATTCCTAGTCTTGTAACACCTAAGGCTTTAGCAGTGACTCACAAACCAGTTGGTCTAAGGCACTAGGTGATGAAGCACCCTCGCTATATATTTATTTTTCTATTTTTTTGTAGCCTTAAGTAATTACAAAAACCAGTGTTCATTTTTTTCTTTATTCACACATGTATTTTTTTTATTTTTCTTCGTACTAAGGACTTTAGACAAGAGCATTTCAAGGTCTCTCCTACTATTCCAAGTTTCAAGGTTCGTGTTTGTGCAATTTTGTAGGGTATATATTTTCAGATTTCAGAGTTAAGCTAGGAATTATTTTTCAAAGTTATACTTTAATAAAGATATCAATACTTTTCCCTTGTTTTAACTTAGCCCAAGAAGTCAACTCGAAATCTGCCTATTTCTAAATAAACTACAAAGACATATACTTTCTACCGTTAAATTTTAAGAAAGGTTATTTTTAGGGTTTTTAATTTACTAAGTTTAAGATCTAGTTGTTCCTAGCCAGTTAACCGTCTTGTCAAACTCAAGTCGATTAAGGCCAAAATTGAATGTTTTAATTTTTATAATTTTTTCCAATTTTTCAGTTTTTATTTGATTTTTCTTTTCGTATTTTTTTTCTATTTTTTTCAATTTTTATGATATTTATATAACGATGCAATGCAGAATTTAAATATGCAAAAGAAAAAGAAAAATATATAAAAAAACAAAAATATGCAATGCAAAAGGATAACTATATACAACCACCATCTCCCCCAAACTTAACCAAAGCAGTGCCCTCACTGCTCGGGCCGACGCCACGCTCGCGAGCGTGAACGTGAACGCTCCTCCCTAGCTAACAAGGTTTGAATACCCCGCTCATCCTCCGTCAATCGACGGTCGTGCTCCCTAGCTGTCGCCCTAAATTCCTCCCTCAACGCATCAATACCCCTAACTGCTCTCCTCATCAATTGTGCATGCTCAAGAGGGGTCAATTCGCCTTCGCTCGCGGTCGAGCTCGAGCTAGGCGTGCTGGCAAATACATGTTCTGCCGGTTCGGATCGAGACCACACATCAGTTAGTCGTGAGTAGGACGTAGAAACGCCCTCGATAAGAGGTCTGACCGGAATGCCTCCTTGCAAATAAAATTCGAACTCCTCCGCGGGGAGGAAATATCGACATAATTGTGTAACCAGCATGGGGCAAGGGTAATTAGCGGCCCGTTTACCCACACCTATGGAATTTAACAATACTGTGCACATGTCAAAACGTGGGTTCTTGGTCATAAGAGTGTGCACAATATGTAAGGAGGGTGTGAAAAAAGTTGTATTATGGGAGCTACCGAAAATATTATTTTGTGCCCACCGGCACACAGTCAAAACATTCACGAAAAGGGTTCGTGCTTGGATACCCTTTCCCGACTCCCTCGAGCAATTGTTTCCCATCAGGGGCATGTAATCCTCGAATTGAAGGGGTTGGTCATGTGCAGGTATGCGAGGTATTAGTGTGACCTCGTGTAATATATCCCTATCAATTATAATTTCGCGATCGCCCCATTGCAATTTAATAAAACCCGGTAGGGTGAGACACCCCTCCTCCATAGACTCGTAAAATTGGTTTACTAATTCCGGCAATGCAAATGCATAAGGGTGATTGTATATTAAATAATTCCATCCCCTAGGCACAATTTCGTTCGCGAAATAGATACCATATATCTCATGTGAGAAAACTTATGAAAAATCTCTTTCTAACTGCATGCTATGTGTCATGAGTGTTCTACAGATCTAAAAATTGAAGAACAGAGAGTGTTTTGGTCAAATAGTACCTCCTCTGAAAATTTCAGGGGGTGAAGCAGCTAGGTGGCGGTGGATCAGCGGCGGGAGCAGGCAATTCCAGCGGTTCCGCGGCGGATGAGCGGCGGCGGATCGAGATCTCTCTGCAGAAAACTGCTTGCGGCGGCTAGGGTTTTTAGAGATGTAGAAATTAGGGTTAGAGAAAACAGGGGGCTCGGTTCTTTATATAGGGGGAAATGATAGACATTTGTAGATAAACGCCTCCAAAAAGTGGAATTTATCTGCAAATAAAATTTAATTTTATTTATTTATTCTGCAATTTTACAAAAATGCCCAAATTTTTTTTTCGAAATTTTTATTTTTTATGTTATGTTGTATTTTTATATATTTACAAATGATACACACCCCCAAATTTGTTTGAAATAAAGTGTTGGCGAGAAGATCAAAAAATTTGGGGGTAAAATGGAGGAAGATCAATCGGTGTAGATCGGCTCCTGCAAAAACAGGAGCTCCTCCGACGGGTACGCAGTGAGGAACGGTTTCAATCGATGTCCGTTTACTTTAAATAAAGTACCGTCCCCCAGATTTTCAAGATCTACCGCACCGTGCGGATATACGGTGCGTACTAAAAACGACCCTTTCCACCTAAATCGGAGCTTGCTGGGGTGAAAGTGTAACCGAGTGTCGTAAAGCAAAACCTGTTGACCAGGTTTAAACGTTTTGCGCATAAGGTGTTTGTCATGGAACACCATAGTTCGGTTTTTAACAATGACAGCATTATCATATGCCTTATCCCGCAGCTCTTCTAGTTCATTTAGTTGCAGCTTTCGATTGCTGCTCGCATCTCCCATTGAGAAATTCAACTCCTTGATCGCCTAAAATGCCTTGTGCTCAATCTCAACTGGGAGGTGGCAAGCCTTCCCATAAACAAGCTGGTATGGAGACATACCAAGATCGGTTTTGTATGCAGTACGGAATGCCCATAGTGCATCAATCAATTTGTGTGACCAATCTTTACGGTTTTTAGAAACCGTTTTCTCCAAGATTTGCTTAATTTGCCGATTCGAAATCTCGGCTTGCCCACATGTTTGGGGATGGTATGGTGTTGACAGCTTGTGTGTAATGGAATATTTGCGCATTAAGGACTCAAAAGACCTATTGCATAAGTGAGATCCATTGTCACTTATAATTGCTCGAGGGTGCCCAAACAAGGAAAAGATATGTTCTTTAAGAAATCGAACGACAACCTTGTTATTGTTCGTTCGGCTAGGCACAGCCTCGACCCATTTTGACACATAGTCAATAGCCAAAAGAATATACACATTCCCAAATGAATTGGGAAATGGTCCCATGAAGTCGACTCCCTAAACATCAAAAATATCCACAACCAAAATTGGTTGGAGCGGCATTTCGTTTCTCCGCGATATCCGGCCCAAGTGTTGGCACCGGGAGCATGTCTTGCAGTATTCATATGCATCCTTAAAGAGTCGTGGCCAATAGAAACCACACTGCAAGATTTTCTCGGCTGTCTTCTTAGGGCCAAAATGCCCACCACACGCTTGATCGTGGCTAAAAGACAGCACACTCTTAAACTCATTTTCGGGTACACACCGACGAATGATTTGGTCGGAACAGTATTTAAAAAGATACGGTTCATCCCAGTAAAAATGTTTTACTTGGGACAAGAATCGGAGTTTATCCTGTTTCGACCAATCTTTAGGTATCAAGCCGATAGCAAAGTAGTTTACTATATCAGCGACCAAGGTTCGCAAGACACAGTTAAAAGTTACTCATCAGGAAAAACATCTTTTATTGGAATTTCAAGTGTAGGCGAAGAAGGAAGTCGTGAAAGGTGATCGGCCACTACATTTTCACATCCTCTTTTGTCTCTTATGACAAGGTCAAACTCTTGCAGCAAGAGGATCCAATGTATTAACCTTGATTTAGCATCCTTCTTCGCAAAAAGGTGGCGAAGAGCTGAATGATCCGTATACACAATAACTGGAGAGCCGATTAAATAAGGCCGGAATTTTTCAAGTGCAAACACAACGGCTAAAAATTCTTTTTCTATTGTTGTGTAGTTCAGTTGGGCCTCATTTAATGTTCGGCTAGCGTAATAAATCATGTGCGGTATCTTATTAATGTGCTGTCGAAGAACAGCACCAATGGCGAAATCTGATGCATCACACATAATTTCGAATGGATGCGTTCAGTCTGGAGATGAAAGAATGGGCGCAGAAATGAGAGAGTGTTTCAATGACTCGAACGCTTCCATGCAAGTTGAGTCCAAATCAAATATTGTGTCCTTGACCAATAAGAGAGTCAAGGGTCTAGCAATCTTGCTAAAATCCTTGATGAACCGTCTATAAAAACCGGCATGGCCAAGGAAGGCTCGGATGTCTTTGACGCATTTAGGGGGAGGAAGATTGGAAATGACCTCAATCTTGGCTTTATCAACCTCTATGTCGTTTTGCGATATGACATGTCCTAAGGCAATGCCTTATCGTACCATAAAGTGGCACTTCTCCCAATTTAAAGTGAGGTTCTTATCCCTACAGCGGGTAAGAACTGCGTCAAGTTGTAGCAAACACTCATCGAAGGAGTCACCAAAAATGGGAAATCATACATAAAGATCTCCAAAAACTTTTCAACCATGTCTAAAAAGATCCCCATCATACACTGCTGAAATGTAGCGGGTGCATTGCATAACCCAAAGGGCATGCGACGATAAGCGAAAGTGCCGAAATGACAAGTAAATATGGTCTTGTCTTGATCCTCTTTGGCGATGGGGACTTGGTTATAACCGGAGTAGCCATCCAAAAAGCAGTAAAACTCGTGCCCAGCCAATCTTTCTAGCATTTGGTCAATGAAAGGTAAAGGAAAGTGGTCTTTCCTTGTCGCGGCATTGAGTTTTCTATAGTCGATGCAAACTCGCCACCCAGTTTGGGTGCGAGTAGGTATTAACTCATTTGCCTCATTGGTTATGACCGTAATGCCTGATTTCTTTGGGACAACATGAATGGGGCTAACCCACTGGCTATCCGAGATAGGGTAAATGATACCACTATCAAGACATTTAACAATCTCCTTCTTGACAGCCTCTTTCATTATGGGGTTGAGGCATCTTTGTGGATCCCTTACTGGCTTGGTATCATCCATCAAGTGTATATGATGTTCAACTATGAGGGGACTAATTTCCTTGATGTCCGCCATAGACGAGCCAAAAGCTTGCCGATTAAGACCAATAAAAGGGCCTTCTCTTGCTCGAGAGCTAGAGAGGCCGATATGATAACGGGAAGGGTCTCATTCTCACCTAGGTAAGCATATTTAAGGTGCGACGGCAAAAGCTTTAGTTTGATTTTAGGAGGTGAAACAATTGAAGGTAGCATTGGTGAAACTGTTTCAAACTCGAAAGATTCCATCAACGGTTCAAATTGAGTGTACGCAACCGAGTCGGATGGTTTAACTGACTCATCCGAAAAATCAAAATACTCAAACTCGGGTGGTGAGTCTTCAAAATCGTCGAAAAGGGTGAAACACTCATAATCGTTGTCCGGCGTGAAAGCTGTGTCGGATTCTAGGAGGAACGCACTAGAGGCGTCAATACTGCTGTGATTGAACAGAAAGTTTTTGAGCTCACAGTCCTCCTCCGTGATCTCATGGATTGAGCAAACATCAAGCATACTGGCATTAGGCTCAGAGGGTTGATTCCCCAACTTAAAGATGTTGAGTTCATTCTTCATATTTCCAAAAGATAGGTTCATGGAACCATTACGACAATTGATCACCGCATTGGAAGTCGCAAGGAATGGTCGACTAAGTATCACTGGAATTTGACTCCGGGGGTTACCTACAGGTTGTGTATCCATCACAATGAAGTCAACGGGGAAAATGACGTCCCCTACTCTAATTAAGACATCCTCTAACTCACCCCTCGGATGGGTGATGGATCGGTCGGCCATTTGGAGAGTACAATGACTGGGTTTAAGCTCTCCAACGCCTAATTGCTCGTACACAGAATAGGGTAACAAATTGACACTAGCACCAAGATCTAATAGTGCTCTATTGATGTTCTTGTCCCCTATTGTTATCGAAATAGTAGGACAGCCGGGGTCCTTATGCTTTTAGGATAAAGATTGGACAAGAGCATCACTAACAGCACTAGCCACGAAAACTTTCTTTGGTACTTATGATTTCCTCTTCTTGGTGCATAAGTCCATTAAGATTTTCGCGTAGGAACTTGTTGGATTGCATCCAAGAGAGGTATATTTATGCTAACCTGTTTGAACAACTCTACAATCTTCTCCATTTGTGGAGTTGGTTTATTGGATCTCAACCTATTTGGAAAAGGAACATTTTGAAAATTTGTTGAGTCCAATTTTTGTGGATCAGATTGTGGAGTTGGAATGGATCCCCGTGTAGATGTGTTCGTGAGGTGAGAAGTGGGTCCGTTCGAATGAGAAGAAGTAGAACCTTGTGAAGAATGAAGAATAGGCTCTAACGAAGAAGAAGAAGAAGAAGAAGAAGATGAAGAAGAACCACCGGCAGGGGTGTCATTATTAATACCCACGTTATTTTGCAACACTTTTCCGGATCTCAACATGGTCACAGCATTTACGTTATGATTTTGCTGTTCATATGCAACATGTGCGTGACCGGGATTTGGCAATGGTTGAGATGAAAGCTTTCCCTTTTCTCGCTCGCTCAACGCAGCATTGAGTTGTGCAATTTGTGCCTCAATAGATTTGATGCTTTGATCGTGTGAAGCACTGTTTTGCACCAAAGATTGAATGGAAGTCTCCAACCTTGCTGAGGATTGTGTAGATTGCTTTAGGAATACATCTAGACTTCTTTCTAACGAGGTAACCTTATCATTATTTGGTTGAACAAAATTGTTTTGAGGGTAAGAGTTGTTGGGCACAAAATTGTTCATTTGGTTCAGGTAAGGTTGTTGGTGGAAAGGTTGCTGGTATTGAGTTTGTGGAGGTGCTTGTTGTTGTGGAGGAGGAGGCCTTTGAAATTTGTTGTTTCCTTGGAATTGATGGTTTTGATTCCAAGCAAAATTTGGATGACTCCTCCAACCCGGATTATAAGTCGAAGAGTATGGATCATTTCTTTGTCGTTGCTGAAAGGCAGCATTGACTTGATCTTGTCCTTGAATAGGTGGATTGTAAGGACACTCTTCGGTGAGATGTGATGGATCCGAACAACAAGTGCAAACAGTTCGTGGGGGTAAAGCAGGGGCAGGAGAAGGCGATGAGATTTTGGTCTCAATTGCTTCTAGCTTTTTCGTAAGTGCGGCCATCTCGGCCTTCATAGCAATCGACATATCTAATTGATGTATGCCTGCCCTAGACTGACCAATTGAAGAAGATAAGGTGGTCTTGGTGCTTTCCCACTGAAGTGTTTGTTCAGCAATATTCTTGAGAAACTGCCACGCTTCCTCACTAGATTTGGTTAGAAAGTGACCTTGACAAATGGTTTCTAGCAACTGCTTCGTTGCTGGGTTCAATCCCTCGTATAAAGTTTGGCAAAGTTGCCAATTTTCGATCCCATGGTGAGGGCATTGAACAAGTAGGTCTTTGAATCTTTCAAACCACTTCCAAAAGGGTTCGGAAGGAAGCTGGGAAAATTGTATAATCTCATTGCGAATTCTCGCTGTCTTGTGATGAGGATAAAACTTTTTAAGAAAAGCTTTAACTAACTCTTCCCAATTCTTAATTGAATGTGATGCTGTGCTGTATAACCACTTCTCGGCTAAGTCACATAAGGTGAAAGGAATGACCCTTAGCCTTATAGCATCATCTGATAATTAGGTTGTTTTCATCATTGCGCAAACGTTTTGGAATTTGTTTATGAAGATGTAGGCATCTTCGGATTCCAGTCCGTGAAATTTTGGCAACATATTGATGAATTGGTGTTTGATCTCAAAATTGTCCCCATTTGCCGGTGGGAGTGAAAGACAAGTAGGTAAGGTGGTACGGATTGGGTAGAAAAGATCCCGGAGCGTGATTCGTTGGGGCGCTTCAACAGGCGGGTGTTGCGGGTTATTCGCACCTAACGGAGGTGGAATCAGTCCCGTGGGTAAAGTGTTGTTAGGATTATATCCCGACATCCCTTCGGAGGAAGAATGTGAAGGTGAAGGTAAGGAACTGGAAAGAATTTCGACTTCGGAGTCGAAAGCTTCGTCGGTCGGTACCAACGAGACACGGACTAATCGGGCGCTAATGTCTCTAGTCCAACCGGACATACACTAAAGAGGTAGTGTAGTCAAAGAGACGAAGAACAGAATGTGGAGGTAAGAAAACGTTAATGAGAAGAAAGTGGGTGTAAGTGGGGTGCACGGATTTCTTAGCGACAAGTTGCAAGTTTTTGTAAATTTTTTTTTCTTTTTTTCCTTTTTTTATGCGGTGCTTTTTGCAAAAAGATTTTCGATAAAAGGCTTAGACACCGTTCAATCAACCACAAATGCACAATCAGGCCTAGATCTAGGGTCACCTAGGTCAGCTAGACAGCTCCTAACTGTTCCAAAGGGCAAGAAATAGGACCTCAAACCGCTTCTTCACCGCCAATTGTGGCCAGGTAAGTGCCAGGTAAGTGGGAGGCTCTCCACCACGTAAGTAGTGGACCTAATTAAGTAACCACTTGCCTTAGACACACTTGCCTAGACACCACAAAGTCAGGTTAGGATCAACGGTCGATGCCTACACCTAGTCCTTTGTCCTATTGAGCTCGAAGTCCTTAGGGCCGAGTCTAATCTTTTTTAATTAAATGATGGTCAATGCAATATGCCTTATGTGATTTTTGGGGTCCTGGGAAGGATGATGAAATCCCCATCCAATCTGGATTGGTTTAAAGCCCCTTAAAGTCCGATTAAATATGCAAAGCAGTAAACAATCACTTGCAACAAATTTTATTTTTTAGCGCGGCGCAAAGAATCCTGCACAAGATCAATTATTGGAAGGGGGAAAGATTTTTTAGCGCAAAGAATCCTGCAGGAGATTTTACAGAGGAGATATCAGGGGTTCAGAGGAAAGAGAAAGGGAGCTTACAGTGCAGATTACACGTGCTGACGTCACCAGATGGCGGCGGAACTGCGGTCGGAATAGGCTATGCGCGGCGGTTCCGCGGTGAAGGTGGCGGCTCGGTTCCCGAGAAAATTCTGCTCCTCTGCTCTGACTTTTCTCTGTTGTTCAGATCTAGGGTTTTCTGTTTTGATCTCTGGATTTTTCCAGGTCCGAACTCGTTCGTCAATCCTGCAAAAATTCACACGAAAAACCCTTCAAACGATAAAAAGATGATAAAATTTATATATATATAAATATTCAGTTTTTATGATTTTTCAATTTATATTAACCTGAAATTGCAAAAAGAAAATACTACGCCATCCCCGGCAACGGCGCCATTTGATTTAGAATGATGGAAGTTGTGATCAAAAATATTTGTTAACCGCAATCAAGAACGGCGTCGCTTGGTAGCTAGCTGGTGAATACGGGTCGGTCCACAGGGATGTTGTGTATTTCCTAATTGTTCTAACGAGTTAATTCCAAACGGTGTTTGGATCTTTATCACTAAAAACTAAATTGACTTAGATTAGGATTAGAAATCTTGCTAGGGTTAGGTTTAGGTTAAGTTTGGAAAGTAAAGACTTCCCACCGCTTTCAATGCCCTAATTTAGATCTTCTTTAGGTGTTATGGTAATTATTAATAAAGGGGATTAGGACGATCGGGAAGAAATGATATTTCTTCCTCTAGGTCCTTGTCCGTCCTTTCTTAATCCTTACCCTAACCTCCATGGACATGCACATCCGGTCTTTTATACTACGGTATCACCGTTACCTCGAGGGTAGGGTGCCGTAAGGAGCGGTATGTGTATGTATGCATGGAGTCTTAATTATGAATATGGGATGGACAAGAAAGGGGTGAGAGATTTGCATCTCTCAAACCTTCCCTATTCCTAACCCTAACAAGTGAAGAACTACTCGCTCATTAGGGGATCTATGAAAAACATGATTTTTATGAGTTTTTTATTTAAGAGATTAATTATCTAACTACTGCAGATTAATAAAAAGTTTTATTCTAAATTAAACTAGGGAAGATAATAGATTTAAACAAGGGCAGAAAGAAGAATTAAGAACTAGGGCAAAAATTAAAAGAAACTACTTACAAAATTGATGCTCTCAAAACATGAAGGAATTCTGAATTTTTATTCAATGAAAAGAGGCATAACCTAAAATAAGTTTTAGGGCTTCTATTTATAGAGGATAGAAAACCCTAGGGTTACAATCGACGCACATCTGCTTTTACAAAAATACCCCTAGGAAGACTATTCAACGCGCCGCTCACCGCCACACATTTTTCCATCAATACGGGTTATACACGGCCGCGGAATCACGGCAATAGGCCAGGTTGGCCGCGGTTCCGCAGCTAAGTGAGGGGCTTGTGGGCTAATTTTTCTGTTCTTCTTTCTGGTTGAATTTGTATTCCTGTTTCTTCAGTTGGTTCTTCAGAATGTCTTCTAGTTCTCTTCCAGATCTCCATAGTGAATAACTGTAGTGGACTTTTACCGTTGCTTCGTAACGAAGTTTTGAACCTTGCGCTGTCTTTGTTCTTTGTGAAATTGTCCATTGATCTTCGTTTAGTCTTCAAATTGTAGACATGATCAAGATCTTTCCATTTGTTGGTCGTAGTCTCACTTTTGTATCGTCTTTTCATCAATTTCACTGTTTTTGTTCCGAAAACCTGTAACCTGCAACTATGTAGCAGACATGGGTCAAAAGCACCTGTTTACTTGTAAAATGAATAAGAATGGGGTCTAAAATAATGCAAAATTATGGTATGAACAGCTCTCTAGGGTTTTTCTTGAGTTGGAAAAAGAAAGAGAAAAAGATTTCTAAAGTGAGTAAAATTCCTACTTCATCAACCTACACTATCATAGCCCTTTAGTATATGTTGTTTTCTTCACTAATACTTTAATTAGTGAAGAGTGGGCTTGAGTTAGAGAGACTTCAAGGTGGATCATCTTCGGCTTTGAAGACTACAAAGCAAGCTCGATCCTTTCTTCAAGTAAAGCCAAGGAGAGTTCTAGGTACTACTACTTGGAGCTTTAAAAGTGAAGGACATGGTCTTCAAAGATTATAACCCTCTTCACTTAGTTTAGGAATTTTTTTCTTACTACTAAACCCTAATTCTCTAGTTCCATTCTAGGTTAGTATAGCTTAGACTTCTAGATTTTTTAAAATTGCATACTTGAGGCTTGTATAAACCTAGTAGAGGTGCTAAGATATACTTTCAGTATCTACCTAATCCCAACATGGAAACAAGCTTATATAAGTCACGTCTATCAAGACAACAGGTCAGGTTAAGTGATATCATGTAATCGTTGGCATCTAGGTAAACATTATATTTCAAGTACGATTGACATGATATTAATAACAAGGCAAGATAGCAATGATGCATGGCATCCATCATGAATGCATGTGTATAATCAATAACTGGAATGTCAGGAGTATCATAGTTGTGTAAATCATCAAGGTACTAGTGTTAATAGTATTAGCATAATCAAATCCAATCATATAATAATTCGTCATACAAGTCAGGTAACATGTCAAGTCCATATCAAATTTAAATTGTTGGATTACACTAACGCCCTGGTCATCATCCGTGGTTGGTTTGCGGAACAAAAATTTTTCAACGATTCAAAACTGACGCTAGAATAACCTAATACCCATATCTACCATAAACCTAACTAGAAACTAGAGAAGCTATCTACTATGATCGAAATTTATACCAAGAGGTTCAAGTCCTTCAAGTCTTCACTCCTCTCCTATGGTATGCTCCTAGTGGCCTCCATGGTCGAGATTGATCGTCTGTCTCCTCGCCTCAAAGATGATCCACCCGAGAGTGTCTACTTTGAGCTCCTACCTCTAAACCGAGGTAACTAGGTTACTTATTATGCTAATCTAAGTAGCCTAAAGGATGTAGAGAGTGATGATGGATTGATTTGTCTCACTAACCCTATGTTTCTCAACACAGGAAACTTTTAGGGTTTTGAGGTAGAAAAAGATGAAGCTTAAGGAGATGAGAGAGTGTTTTTTGTGATAAGCATAGAATGAAGATGGCTAAGTGTTGTGAATAATAATGCAAACTAAAAATGTCTCCACAACCCAAAATATCAAGCATGAATCAATAGTAAACCATGAGTCACCCCATGAGTCACCAAGTAGCCATGCTTTATTTAATGTAAAAACAACACCTCATACCTCCACCTCATTAACTATTTAACCTAAATGGTTAAAACAATAATGAGGTGTCTTCTTCTAGAAGCATCTTGCACAATTACAAGAATACCCCTCACCGTATATACATACCCGTATCCATATTCTGAAAAATAAGAATACAAAGAGACAAAATAATCCAAGAAAATAATACTAGGATCCGGTTTAAACCAAAGCCCGCTAGTTTTATCCGCCCGAGTCTCATACGTGCACAAGCACACGTATGTGATCGAACCCAGCCGTAAAAACTATACGGCATCTACATCGTTTCGCCCGAAGCAGAGATACCCTCTGTGTGGGACTCTAAAGACTCGACAGTACACCGGCAGTGAGTTACTGGATAAATCCACAACCACAAGCACGTTAGCGGCACTAGCTGTACGTAACGGCTACCCGGTTACCTGTCAAAAAGGAAGGCCAACGAGCAAACTCATCTGGATCCCTATTGAGCCTATCCGTGACAATATCCATACAGTCCGGTCTCTTCGTCTAAGATTATCGCATACCGGATCTAGGGGGTGGTAAATGTCAGACCCTAATAACCCGATAATTCGTGCTGATGCAGCTCAGGACCAATTCGAGAAACTACTGATCAACCTATCAGTAAATCCCAACTGCCTTGGCCAAGGTCTTATGGTCCTCACCAATCAAACACAGTGCGATATCGACTCCCAATACCGAGAGAGACGAATCCCCAACAATTGCTCACTGCCTCCATGTGGCTCGGGACTGTACCTAACCAAAACCTATTTGCACGACACAGTAGAGCCGTGGTAGGGTAGTGATCAAAGCACAGTAGGAACTTACACGAGACAAATGACGATCTCATGTCCTAAGACTAACCTGTACACATGTCACAAGAGTGTTCCCTCATAAAATATCAGGAAAAACCCTAATGGGGCATCACGTTCCCACACGTGATGGGCCTTTAAACCCCCTGAAAGGGATTAAAAGATATAATGAAACAGCAAGGAATACCCCAATGGGGCATCACGTGTCCACACGTGACCAGAGGTCACGTGCAGACAAGTGATGGGTTCCTAAGCTCTCTAATTAATAGAATTAAATTCTAATCAAACAATCAATCAGTGGAGTCGCGTGTCCACACGTGGCGGGTCTTTAAACCTACTGAAAAAGGTATAATAAAACAACAGGGGAAAACCACAATGGGGCAACACATGCCCACACGTGACCAAGGGTCACGTGTTGACACGTGATAATTCCTGAGCTCTTTAAAACAACAGAATTAAATTCTGGTTAAAATGCTTAATCAGGGGCTCACGTGTCAACACGTGATGGGATTCTAAGATCTCTGAAATAATAGAATTAAATTCTAATTAAATGGTCAATCAGAAGGTCACGTGCCAACACGTGACAGACTCTTAAGCCTTCTGAACTAATAGAATTAAATTCTAAATTAAGAGAAATCAAAAACCCTAATATTTTCTTAGATCTTTCCAAACAAAAAGATTGCGCTCTGTAAAGTTGAGCACCATTGGATTAAAAATCCAATGGTGATTAAAAATATCCAATCCATAGAAAGATTCTATACAAGGAAAGATTTCACTAAAATTTGCCAGGAATAACAGATAGGATATCTTTTAGATTAAAAATCCAATGGTGAATAAAATTCACTGAGCGATCTAAAAGATCATATAGGTTACAAAATTAATTAAAATCTTTCAATGAAAGATTGACTAAACAAACTGATTCTTTTCTTTCTCCTATAAATATGAGCCAAGAAGAGAAGAAAAAGGATCCTTTTTTTTAGAGATACAACAACAGAGAAAAAAAAAGAAAATTTAATTCTCCAGAGAGAAAAGAAGATTTCCTCAGAAGAGAAAGGGAAAGAGACCTAAGCTCCATAAAACAAAAGAGAATTTAATTCTCAAATTAAGAGTTTAACTTTTCTGAATAAGAACTTAGTTCTTCCTTTGGTTGAAGATCTGCAGAAGCAGATCTCCCCATAAGTTGAGAATTTAATTCTCATCGGGGAGATTCTGCCATGCAGATCCAAGACTTAGAGGGAGAATTGAGTTTAGGGAATTTAATTCCTCTAAATACTTCGGAATTTAATTCCTCCAACAGAAGCAGGGTTTAACCCTTAAAACAAGAACTTAGTTCTTCTTCATGGTTGAAGATCTGCAGAAGCAGATCTCCCCATAAGTTGAGAATTTAATTCTCATCGGGGAGATTCTGCCATGCAGATCCAAAACTTAGAGGGAGAACTAGGGTTTAAAGAATTTAATTCTTCCATATACATAGGATTTTAATTCCTCTAAACAAAATTAGAGTTTAACCCTAGCAAAGAATTTAATTCTTAAACAAGAGACTTAGACTTTTCATGCACATAAAAGAAGTCAGTGCCTAACTTGATCACGTGGCAACACGTGACCTCCCCCTGAATGGTCAGAATAGAATGAATGAGACGGGGTCACATGTTCCCACGTGACCCTTGGATAAATTCCTGAAAATAAAAGAGCAAAGAAAGGGCAGATTCAATTTTGGGCGCCCTCACGTGTCCCCACGTGACCCCTAATAAACACTTTAATAATCAATGCATGGGTACCCATCATGTGCCCACACTTGATGGCCATTAAGATTAAGTGTTTAACACTTCTGTGAATACTTTGAGAACAAATAACAGAGGCAAGGCCCAATCATCAGGCGCCTCATGTGACCCCAGGTGAGCGCTTCAGTCTTAGTGTTTAACACTACTTTAAGTGCTTCGTCCCTAGTGTTTAACATTATTTTAAGCGCATCAAGTGGGAACACGTGATCGCTAAATATCCTCTAGTGTTTAACAATATTTTAAAACCAAGCATAGCCCAAATTGGCTAAATTTTCCAGAGGCAAATCTCCCCTTCAACTGAACCTCAAAATTGATCAGTTCATATGATATGGAAAGTAAAGTCCAGAGCTATAATGAACGGTTAGTGCTCAGCCAAAGACAAAATGTTGTCAGAACCCAGACTCATGTTTAGCATTGCTAAATAATGGGGGGCTGAACCCAGACAAATGTTCAACAGACTCAACAAAGTCCAACATTTCAAACCTAATTGGACTTAGCCCAAGTTGGCCATAAGTCCTCAATTCAGATTTAACCGAGCCCATGTGCTCATAATCTAATTAATTGATCTTAATCCCAAATTGGATTACAGATGTCCCAATCAACTTTGGTTCAAGGGTACATCTCTTCACTCCTTTGATACTTGTCGTTGTAATCCTTCAACGTCTTCAGAGAGGTGACGGGTCCCGATAACCAATCATTCTATGGACTATGATGTCCTTAACCTCGGACTGTGGGGTCCTTTAAACCCATGGACTATGATGTCCTTAACCTCGGACTATGGGGTCCTTTAAACCAATGGAATATGATGTCCTTAACCTTGGACCATAATGTCCTTAAACTAATCGACCGCAATGTCCCTAAACTAAACAATATATCCCCAATGCTCTCTTGTTGGATCTAAATGATCCCGTTAAGTTGATTTTAGTCTAAAAATTAGATTAACGTATCCTTAACAAACGTTTAAGTTGATCTTAGTCTCAAATGAGACTAACGTATCCTTAAACCCAACCCCAAACCCAAATCTAAGAAGATACGGATTTGGAGTAATCTACGCCCTACGGGCGACAACATAAGTTAGTCTCCGTATACAATCCACGGGCAACCAAAAACAAAACAAACACCCACGACGCGAAGTGACCATCTGGAGAAGGAGAAAGTAGTTACCGCGATGCGGTAGCAAAATTAACTGTAGGGGCTTGCGCCTACAGGGAAGAGTGTCCCCACAATCAAAAACCCCTCAAATGAGAAGGAATCTGGTGAAGTCTGCTACAACGGCCGCATCCGTCTAAACCTTCGATATACGGCGCCTTAAATCAACTTGGCATCTTCGGAGAGGTGGACGGATAGCACCAATTAGCATCTGCCCTCGAAATTCAGGCAAGACGAACCTACGCAGTCGCGTCTCTGTGTTCGAAGGAGAACAAATTCTGGCACTCCTGGTGGGACCTTTTCCTCTTTCCACTCTACACTTCGTGTGTCGTGTTCGCGAACGAATCGCGGTTTAATATGGTTGCCCTTGGGTTTGAGGTACTAAGATTTGGTTTTGCTCTCGTGCAGAAAAAAGAACATCAATGGCCTCTAACTGCTCCAGCTGCAACTGCAACTCCTTTTCCGCCTCATCTGGAGGTGTAACCTATGGGCCCCAAGAGGCCTCTCTTTTCACAATGCCAGTGGAGCAAGTAACTCAAGCCACCACTGGGCTATTCTTTGGGACCATGCTCCCACCGATGAACTTCAACGCCCCTGTACCATTGCAAGAAGCTCCGAAGAGCTCGGTCTTTAATCGGCTCACAACTACTGCGGACCCTCTCAACGAGTCGTCCAGCTCCAACGCCTCAGTCTTTGATAGACTGGGCCAAAGTTCATTTTGGCCCATGAAGAAGCCTGCGATGCCAGAAAGGGTTATCCCTAAGCGGATAGCCAATCCTGCTCATGAAGTCGTCAATGCGGCTTCTCCTGCTAAAGGGTCGGTCTTCACAAGACTGACTGTTTCAGCTCCTGTTCCAGGCGAAATCGTCAAGGCTGCTTCCCTTGCTCGGAAGTCTGCCTTCGATAGGTTGGTTATCCCCACTCAGCGGACATCTGTCTTCAATAGGCTGACAACGATAACTTCTGACCAACACAGGGGGCATGAGGAAGTCACCCCTACAGCTGAGACAATCCCAACAGCTCGACACGCTCGACGTCGCCACTGGCACCGAGTAAGGAAGGCTGGGGGCAACTCTCCTTCTGGACTGACTCCGCCGGCTCCAACGGTGGAAATCGATGCTGCTGTTCCAACTAGGAACAGCTTTGAACCGCTTAGAAGAGTGCGCAAAAACTCTCCGACTGCCGTGCGGAAGAGATCTCCTCCACCCGTGGAGCACGCTACTAAAGTGAAGCTAGAGCAGCCCCCTCAGCGGCTGTCCTATAAAATTTATAAAGTTTGGCGACAGGTTCAGGCTCGGTGATTGATCAAGATTACTCTCGCCAACAGAAAAAGGTGAATGTTCAGTGAGAAGAGGACCATCCTGTCAAGCCACAAAAGGCGACAGTTACTTGGGTGCCCACTGCAACAGCCCCCTCAACCTCGACCGCTCACAAGAGGAGAAAGCCGGAGAAAATCCCTGAGTCTGCGACGAATCGCAAGACCACTGAACCGAAACGCCCCAAGTCTGGGGGCATGGTGGTGCACACCATTTATATGGCATCCGGAAAAGAGGATAGCCGTATCTCCACAGGTCATCGACCGCTTACGCGATCAGTGACTAAAGCTCAGGAGCAACAACAACAAAAGCTCCAAGAAATGCTAACAGCTATAGCTGCACTTACGGGACCGAAAGCTAGCCCGGAGACATCCTCAGGGCAGCGCCGTGAGCAGGAAACTGATGCCGAATTCCTTCGGAGAATGCTTGAAAAGAAGGACAAAGAGGCCGCGGAACAAGCGGCCAATATAAAACAAATGGCCCTTCTGTTCCAAGATATGGTGGGCATGATGATCCAGCCGGACCCCCCAGCCGAAGATCCTCCAGTAATAATTGAAGATGATAGAGGAGAAACATCAAATCTTCTGCCGGCTCTGTCAGCAGCCAAGGAGGAGACCATCTCAAAAGCCGCCCTGGATGATTACATCGCTCAGCAAATACGAGTTCATCAGGAGAATGAAGCTGCCGGGCAAATTGTTAAAACTGGACGACCCTATCCGGGTTGGTATGACCAAATAAAATACCCGCCGGGATACACGATCCCCAAATTCCACGTATATAAGGGGACGGGAAATCCGCATCAGCATGTCGCTCAATTCAGAGCCTTGTGCGGTAACACTGGAGGTGACAATAAACTATTGCTTCGCCAATTCGTTGGCAACTTGTCGGAGACGGCATTTGAGTGGTATTCAGAACTCCCGAATGATTCTATCAAGACATTTGCAGAGATAGAGCTGCTGTTTACCCAGAGATTCGCAAGAGCTAGCGAGCGCACCTAGATCACCGCACTGATTAATGCCAGGGTAAAGCCAGGCGAAACGTGGGTGCAATACGCAATACGGTGGCGGAATCTATGGTCGAAGTGCGAACAACGCATCGAAGAAGCGCCTGCGGTAGGCATGTTCGTGGGTACTCTTAACCCTTAAGCGACCATTTCGCAATTCATAATGTTCTTCAAGCCGACCACTTTCCAGGCCTTGATTGACAAACTGGCCCAAATGGACCAAATGGGTCATATACCGTCTTCTTCAAAGCTGGAATCTTGAAATGAAAAAGAGAAAGGGAAAGCGACCTTCGTTGCTAATGCTCAACAGCAGCCCAGTGGCCCGAAGCTAACAGATCGCCAAGACGAGAAACGGCGATTCTTTAATGAGAGAATGAAGTGCCCTTATTCGTTTCCCCGGGATAAAACGAGGAGATTTTTATAACTAGCGGTGCGCAACAGGCTCATCAATCTGCCGAATCCAAAACGCCCATCACAACCCGGTGAGGCTAATAATCCCAATTATTTCCCCTATTACAAAGTGATAGGTCATCCAATTGAAGATTGCTTCGTCTTTAAAGGCTGGATTGAAGATCAATACCAACAAGGCAAATTCGCCCTGTCCGAAAATTGGAAAGTAAACCCGTCTCAACCGCACGCTCTTAAAAGAGGAGACACACCGAGGGCATCGTCCTCTTTTGTCAAAGAAGCTCCATAGGAGATCGCTCTTTCAGCCAAAACAAAAAGAATGCTGAAGGATCTCCAAACATGCCCGGCGATCAGATGGAAAAATCAGCTAGAACCCGAGATCATCGAGGGAATGCTGAAGCCGCGCCCAACTCCAAAAATTGGTGGCGATAGTCAAAGTGCCCACACCCAGACGTCAAAATCTTCGAAGAAGAAGAAGAAGATCAAAAAGCCCATGAAGCATGGTGACAAGCGCATGGACCTGCAAAAACATATTGACGTACTGGAAGAATATAATCAGAAGGCGCGGACCCCAGTCACACTCCAAGAATTTCTCAGCCACGTCCTTTAGGACGGAGATGATGACAATGAAGAAGACTCGTATGATGAACCTGAGAATTATGTGGCAAGTTGCCATGTGATCTCTCACTCATTAATAAATGATGGAGAAGCTCTGGATGCAGAGAAACCGGGGGTAGATCCTGAGCCGGAACTTCTAGGACCATCAGACGAGATGATTGATGCATTCCTAAATGAAGCTCTTCTAAAAAGTAAGGCTGATCGAGAGCGCGAAATGGCCATATTTGAAAAGGCCAAACGCCAACGACTGGATGAAAGGGTTGAAGCACCCCAACCAGACCGAGGCATGCCCGCGACAGACAAGAGCAGGCTTAAAACTATGAAAACGTTCGCTAAAGCCATATCGATGGGAATGAAGCTGCCACCCTCGAAAGGAAACACTTCTGATGAAATACATCTTAATAAAGAGGATGTGCATCCTAAACACTTCCAATGCGTGCCGACTCTCCTTTGAACTGCGAATTGCCTGACGAATATGCGTTTGACACGATCGACTGGGAGAGAAGAGCGAATGATACCCAGTGGGAACTCTACTTCGATGGAGTATCTTCCATGAAGAAGTGCAAACAAAGCACCCCCATAATCAAATCTGGGGTATGCCACATCTTCATAACTCCACAAAGAGGGATAATGTGCTTTGCCTTCTCCTTGACAGAGTCAGGGACAAACAACGAAGCCGAATAAGAAGCTTTGATAGCAGGTCTTGAGATCGCTGTCGACATGGGAATTGAAAACCTTCTTATATACGGAGATTCCCAGCTAATCGTTGGTCAAGTAAACGGAGACTATCAAACGTGCAAACCAGAGTTGGTGAAGTACGACGAGAGAGTGCGACAACTGCTGACTCAAATTCCTTCCTACACCCTGGAAAGCATACCGCGTGCGGAAAATAACAAGGTGGATGCACTAGCCAAGCTCGCTAAAGAATTGGCTGACGAGAACCTCGATGACGTGAGGATCGTTGTGCAAAGCCGTCGGGTTCTCGCACCGGCAGAAATATCTCCGGAGTCGTCCGAAGAAAGGGAGCGATCGAGTAGACAATCCTACAAGTAGAGGACCAGGAAAAGGCCAAGGATTGGAGAGAAGTCTATATAGACTACTTCAAATCCCGTCGGACACCTGAAGATGCATCCTCAAGACATCAACTCATGAAAAGAGCTCTGTCTTTCGCCTTCGTCAATGATACGCTGTATAAGAGATCATTTGATTCTCTTGTCTAAGATGCCTGGGACCAAAAGAGGTAAGGAGAGTCGTTCAAGAAACTCATGATGGACTCTGCGGTTCTCACCAAGCCGGGCCGAAGATGAAGCTAAAGATCAAAAGGATGGGCTACTATTGGCCCACGATGATCCAAGACTGCCTAGAATACGTGAAGCTGTGCCACTCATGCCAGATTCACGGGGACTTTATCCACCAGCATCCAAATGCAGTACACCCAACGGTGGCTAGCTGGCCATTCGAAATGTAGGGAACCGACATAATCGGGCCCATCGAACCAGTATCGTCCAGAGGACATCGGTTCATACTGGCAACAACCGATTACTTCTCTAAGTGGGCAGAAGCAGAACCACTAAGAGAAGTGAAGACGGAGAATATCCTCCATTTCTTTAAGACACACGTCATTTACCGGTTCGGCACTCCGCGACGGATTATCTCCGATAACGGGCCAGCCTATATAAGCGACAAGATCATCCGCTTAGCACAACAACATAACATAGACTGGAGATACTCTTCGGTCAATAATCCCCGAGCTAACGGTCTAGCTGAGGCTTTCAACAAGACCTTGACGAAGATCGTGAAAAAGACGGTGTCTCGAAATAAGAAGGACTGGTACGAAAGAGTGCATGAAGCTCTTTGGGCGTATGGAACTACGTTCAAAACAGCCATGAACACAACGCCGTATGCATTGGTATTCGGCACAGAAGCGGTACTCCCTCTCGAGATAGAGTTACCCTCTCTACGAGTGGCGGTTCACTAGGAGCTAACAAACGAAGAAAATGCTCTCCTTCGGCTTAAGGAGCTCGATACCCTTGATGAAACTCGGCTCATGGGTTAACAAAATCTGGAGGCTTATAAAGCAAAGATGACACGCTCATATGAGAGATTGACTAGGCCGAGAACATTCTGCCAAGGCAAACACGTGCTAGTGGTCAAAAGACCTATAATCCCCAATCGTGCCAAGCGGGGGAAATTTGAGCCGAACTATAAAGGCCCGTATATCATAGACAAAGTTTACCAGCGTAGAGCCTATCTACTCATGGACATGCATAGTGAAAGACCTTTCAGGCTCATAAACGGTCGCTTCCTAAAAAAATACTACGCCTAATGAGTCACGGCCTAGGTCAACGATAGATGACGATGCCTATATCCGCTCGCTATCTTCCTAAGCCCAAACTCTATAAGTAGTAGCCGGCTTTTGGACCTAAACGTCCCTAAACTAACGATGGACCAGTATGTCCTAAAACTGGCTGCTGACCGGGACGTCGATAAACTACTACGTACCACAACATCCCAAGGCTAACGCAAAAAAAAGGTATGTCCATAAGCAAAATGGGCATGGATGAAAACCCGAAAAGGCTCCATGAGTAAAAACAGCAGGGCTACCGGCAAGTTTTGTGAAAACCCGAAAAGGCACAATCTTGATAAGAAACACTTGCAAGGCCCTCTCGACCATGTAAGGAGAAACCACCCGCGTGAGATCCTTACGACTCACAAAGGAGAAACACACTTAGGGATCCCCACGATTCCTAAGGAGAAATTACACTTACGAAATTCACACGACTCGTAAGGAGAATTCCCCTTTGAGACCCTTACGGCTCATAGGATTCAAAAGACTTAAGCTACAGGGATCTGAACCAGTTCTTAAGCCATCACAACCTCCAGTGTTGCCCTACAAGTGGTTCAGTATTGACCCTTGTATACAATCCACGGGCGTGAATAAACATTTCCCTAACAAAGTCTCATCAGAGACCGGGGATATGCTCATATGGCGAATGACACTTGTAAGTCCTCTCGACTTATAAGGAGAAAATACTCATGTAAGATCCTTACGACTTATAAGAGACCATACACTTAAGACTCCTCACGATTCTTAAGGAGAAAACGCACCTATGAGATCCTCACGACTTGTAGGGAGAAATACTTTTATGAGACACTTACGGCTCATGAAATCAAAAGCCTTAGTCGACAGGATCCTAATCCTATTCACTAAGCCACCTTTTGTTCGACATCGACAAAGGAAAATGATGATTCGCTCCTGGAAATATCCCAGTCGTTGCGATGCCGATGCCTAAATTGGTATCAAATTCCAAACTCGAGGCGAAAAGTCAGCGAGCCACAAATGCATATGAAATAGCCGAAATGATGGGGCAACTTGCAACAAAATCAGCAAGTAAAAATGTATGCATACAAAATAGCCGAAATGGTTGGGAAACTCGTAATAAAAAGCAGCGAGTAAATAAAAAAAATAGTCGAAATAATTGGGCACCGTAAAAAATAGCCAAAATGATTAGGAAATCGCGACTTTCGCGATATAAAAGATGAAATGATAGAGCATCGCAAAAAGAAAACTATATAAAGTGAAACTCTTTGCCCTACAGGTGAGATCACATCGATCCCTGTATACAATCCAGGGGCACAAACAAAGAGGGAACCATACCTTTCCACCAGGCTCCATCAGAAAAAGAAGCCAAATCTCAACGGTTTACAGACAGCCTGGAGATCATCTCAACATTTGTCTCATTACAACAGACGCAACATCAGCAAATCGGACTTGCGGCAAAGTTCTCAGTTTCATGACTTGACGATGCACAGAAAACCGAGAGTCAACCAATCCTTGTCCTGTGGAACACGGCTAATATCAATCCTGACCACGTGGGAAGCATCCAGAGAAAATCTTGGTCTCGTGGAACACGGCTTATGTCAATCCTGACCCTGTGGGAAGCGTCCAGAGCGGATCCTGGTCCTGTGGAAAACGGCTAATGTCAATCCTGACCCCGTGGGAAGCATCTAGAGCAAATCCTGGTCCTGTGGAACACGGCTAATGTCAATCCTGACCCGTGGGAAGCATCCAGAGCAAATCCTGGTCTCGTGGAATACGGCTTATGTCAATCCTGACCTCGTGGGAAGCGTCTAGAGCGGATCCTGGTCCTGTGGAATACGGCTTATGTCAATCCTGACCCCTTGGGAAGTATCCAGAGCGGATCCTGGTCCTGTGGAACACGGCTTATGTCAATCCTGCCCCCGTGGGAAGCGTCCAGAGCGGATCCTGGTCCTGTGGAACACGGCTAATGTCAATCCAGACCCCGTGGGAAGCATACAGAGCAAATCCTGGTCTCGTGGAACACGGCTTATATCAATCCGGACCCCGTAGGAAACATCCAGAGCAAATCCCAGTTTCGTGGAACACGACTTATATCAATCCTGGCCCCGTGGGAAGCGTCCAGAGCGGATCCTAGTCCTATGGAACACGGCTAATGTCAATCCTGAGCCCGTGGGAAGCATCCAGAGCAAATCCTGGTCTCGTGGAACACGACATATATCAATCCTGACCACGTGGAAAGTGTCTAGAGCGGATCCTGGTCCTGTGGAACACAGCTTATGTCAATCCGGACCTCGTTGGGAAGCATCCAGAGCGGATCCTGGTCCTGTGGAACACGGCTTATGTCAATCTTGACCCCGTGGGAAGCATCCAGAGCAAATCCTGGTCCCTTGGAACACGACTTATGTCAATCCTGACCCCGTGGGTAGCATCCAGAGCAAATTCTGGTTCCGTAGAACATGGCTTATGTCAATCCGGACCCCGTGGGAAGCGCCCAGAGCAAATTTTGGTATCGTGGAACACGGCTTATGTCAATCCTGACCTTGTGGGAAGCATCCAGAGCGGATCCTGGTCCTGTTGAACATGGCTAATGTCAATCCTGACCTCGTGGGTAGCGTCCAGAGCGGATCCTGGTCCTGTGGAACACGGATAATGCCAATCCTGACCCCGTGGGAAGCATCCAGAGCAAATCCTGGTCTCGTGGAACACGGCTTATGTCTATCCAGACCCCGTAAGAAGCGTCCAGAGCGGATCCTGGTCCTGTGGAACAAAGCTTTTGTCAATCCTGACCCCGTGGGAAGCATCCAGAGCGGATCCTGGTCCTGTGGAACACGGCTTATGTCAATCCTGACCCCGTGGGAAGCGTCCAGAGCGGATCCTGGTCCTGTGGTACATGCCTAATGTCAATCCTGATCCTGTGGGAAGCATCCATAGCAAATCCTGGTCTCGTGGAACACGGATTATGTCAATCCTGACCCCATGGGAAACGCCCATAGCAAATCCTGGTCTCGTGGAACACGGCTTATGTTAATCCTGGCCCCGTGGGAAGCGTCCAGAGCGGTTCCTGGTCCTGTGGAACACGGCTAATGTCAATCCTGACCCCATGGGAAGCATCCAGAGCAAATCCTGGTCTCATGGTACACGGCTTATGTCAATCCTGACCCCATGGGATGCGTCCAGAGCGGATCCTGGTCCTGTGGAACACGACTTATGTCAATCCTGACCCCATAGGAAGCATCCAGAGCGGATCCTGTTCCTGTGGAACATGGCTTATGTCAATCCTGACCCCGTGGGAAGCATCCAGAGCAAATTCTGGTCCTGTGGAACACGACTTATGTTAATCCTGACCCAGTGGGAAGCATCTAGAGCAAATACTAGTTCCGTGGAACATGTCTTATGTCAATCCTGACCCCGTGGGAAGCGCCCAGAGAAAATCCTGGTCTCGTGGAACACGGTTTATGTGTCACGACCCGAAAATTACCGAGCGTGACTGCACTTAAATTAAGAAACGTCTCAAGACGTAAGTAATCTAAGTAAGCTAAAACCCAGAAATCAAAACCAAATAAAGCAGTAGAGGGAAGGAAAAACCAATTTTAAAGCAAGAAGTTTAACAACATAAGCCGAAATATGCATTTTTAAAATGTCAAGTCTTTTCTGAAAATTTCGGCAGAGTTTCCTTTGTAAATTCAGACCCCAAACGGGTAAAAAACCTGATAAAGCATGTATAATGAATAAAGGCATCCCCAAGCGGGAGCTAGCTCTTCGCCAACCGGCGGAAAAAACCACACAATGTAATAGAATATACAACGCCGAAAGGCGAGGATCAAACTCAGGATAAGAATCCAACATCATCAAGAAAACCAGGGGAAAACCATAATAATACAGCGCGCAACTCTAAGGTCGAAAGAATATACACTGGTCATCTATTTCTATCAAATATACAAGTCTGGTTGATGGAGTTTTATTAGATACAATTGAAATAACAAATATACAATGGTGGTCACGATGCAGGTGAACCCACCTACCAAAGCAATCACCCGGAAGGAACAGTGTGCCTGCAAAGCCGCAATGAAACCTGTACGGCAAAACCTGTAAGGAACTGCGGCACAACGGGGGTGAGTTGCCAACTCGTGAGTAGAAAACATCACAGAGCAGAAATCGCATGTATGATGCATCCTAGGTCATATCAAGTAATATCCTCAAATAATATCCTGATCCATCTACATATAAGTGTAATACTACGTGCTCGTGTCAGTTCCTCAGATAGAAACATATCAGATATATGATGTATGAATGCATTATGAATGGAAACAGAATACATCATGAGTGAGATAATTGTTTTCTGTATTTAATGAGATTCCTGTATGTATATAAATTGAATACAATCAATGAAATCAACAGGGAAATCAGTGTCAAGCATTGACACAAAACATGAATCTCAATATCTCAATATCTAAGGATCCGGCTATCCGGACTGGCCTGTATCATCAAATTTCAATATCTCAGTGTCTCAAATCTCAATATCTCAATATCCCAATACCTCGGGCTCCGTCAGTCCGGATCGGCCCATATCATCAATCACACGACCACGAACGGTATCCTCCGGATATCCGCCGCTCCAAACAATCATCGGTAGGTAGTCTTCCCCTGCCAGGCTCATCGTCTACAACTCGAGCTTAATGCCCCAGGGTACCCTACCGGGCCCACCATGTACCCGACACGGTTCATCCTACTCCTCGAATTGGGTCTCGAAAACCAACTCAGAACCGAGAAAACATCATTGTGGACAATACTCATCATATCAAGGAAAACCGCATCTTTCTCTTTAAAATAATTCATCAGTTTATAAAATGTCACATGCGGTTACCAAATCCAGAAAATCTCAAGAAGGGTCCGAAATCATCAAAATCACGATATCAACAAACAATAAATACCGGCATAAATCTCCATAATACTGCATGGCCAATGAATATATGAATGCATCTGATATCATGCAATAAATGCAATAGTTAAACCAGCATATGAAAGCTATAACATATTGCAACTATCAACTAGAAAGTTATGTCAATGAATAGTTTTTTCTAAAGTGTACGTGACATGGCAATTACCGATGATGATGTGTATGAGCCGGCAAGCAGGTGTATGTAGAACATATGCATCATCGATAATGGTGCTGGTGTCCTGACAACAGGGTTTCATAATAATTACTGATAACATATGTATAAGCATGGAATGCAATGAAACATCATGAATAAACAGAAAGTGCTATAGTAATAGCAACACTGAAGAATAAACCTACCCAATATACGATTCATACAATTTGGTATTTAAATTACTCACAATTCTCTACTTTTGAAAATGAGTATGACTCGAGCCCAGTCTAAAGGGTAAGGGAATCCACCTAAGTCTGAGTCGATATATATATATATATAGTAGTCGGTGATCTCGCCTCAATAGTATTGCGTACGATACAATAAATAATATGACATCCTCAAGTCAAGAGTGCTGATCTATCCTCATAACTAGATCTCGTACGGTAAATCTATCGTACGGCATCTCAAATCTGGGTATGGGTCAAATAGCATATTTATCTCATTACTCATCTGGTATCCTTATCATCATATATCATGAACTGGGGTACAGATCTAAGTCTAGTACAATTGATACCATCAACAAATATATGTGCGTGTGTCTGAAACACATCGCCTAAAGATCCGCTAAATCTCCTGTCGTATCTC
This sequence comes from Agapanthus africanus, assembly GCA_030015575.1. Classification (NCBI taxonomy): domain Eukaryota; kingdom Viridiplantae; phylum Streptophyta; class Magnoliopsida; order Asparagales; family Amaryllidaceae; genus Agapanthus; species Agapanthus africanus. The sequence goes on along the minus strand of JASDDO010000024.1, from coordinate 546,517,291 downwards.
ATAGTAGAACCAAATCACATCACTGATCTCACGGCATCATGCCCAATCACATCGACTCATCTCCATGTACCATATACTATCCTCGACCTCCGTATATACGTGTATATATATATATAAGCACCAATATAACCACATATACATATATATGTATATATATACATATGACGTATCCACCCAAAACCATATCCCGCGTGTGTATATGTGTGTGTACAACCTTACTCTAGGGTTCACGACTAAGAAACCAACTAAATCCTTTCTTCACTTCTCGCTAACACTAACCCAGGATCTCCTAATGCGTTTCTTTCTAAGGTTCATATCTCCCAATAACCCATATATGTATCTCTATACCACGTCACATCACAATCTCATGAATTTGCGGGGGTGCTATACGCCATCCACCCGACTTCCCCCGTAGATATATATCTACTCACCTTGATTTTCGCTTGCCGATGCCGACGTCGCCACACGCTTGCTTGTCGTCTTGAAGTCCAGATGGGGTACCTACATGTCACAACGTATCGTATTGCATTAAAATTCAAATCAAAACCAAAACGACACGCTAAAAGCCTATAGGTTAAAACCTACGGACTGCGCCTTTCAAACCACCAAACAACCTTCGATATCGTCGTACAAACGTCAAGTGATCGAGGTAAAACAAAATTACTAAAATCCAGAATCCAAAATATGAAAAATATAACCCCGAATCAAAACAGCAACACATGAATTTAGTCCCAGATTTTACCCTAGGTCAAATCAGCCAATTTTGCATATGTAAAGGGTCTAGTTTACTGGAGATGGAGCTACAGACGAAGCACGAAGCAAAATGCCCCAGGTCTGGCCGCAAATTGCGGCCAGAAGGATTATTTCTGCTGCCAAGTAGGGGAAGTAGGGGCTATGGTTTCAGTGGGGGGTCCTAGGTTGCCTGCACACTCCTCTGTGTTTGCTAAAAAAATTTTAGGTCACCCGGGTGTTAGCAGATTTCATTATACCCTGAAAGAAACCACAATTCTCCGATATCGGGTTCTTTAAGTTCGTATTCCGGGGTTTAAGTCTCAGGTTCAGTCTACTAAATCATCACAACAGGGGTTGTAGTCCCTAATTACACCTCAATTTCACCTTTGGAATCAATTCAAACCCTAATCCCTAACTTGGAATTTTCAAAGTTCGCTAAACTACACAATATCGATTCTAAACTTGTATGGACACTTAAGGAATCTAAATACTATCATGATGGTGCAGAAATTACCTCACTTGGCAACTCAAGAATTTTCTTGAGTTGCCCCATGTGTCCAAAATCCTTGCTTTTGGGTCCAAAGTGTAGCTAGAGGACTTGTGCACATTTATAATGAAGTGGGGATGGAGTTTTGATGAAGATTTGATGGTGTTTTGAGTGTTTAGAGGTGGAGGGAGAGGGAGTGCTGCCATGGGAGAGGAAGGAGAAAGAAAGATGAAGAAAATAATGATGAGGGAAGAGAATGGCCCAAGTCAACCAAGACCCCTCACCCTCTCTTTCTCTCTCATGCCCATACCTCTTTGACTTTTCTTTTCTTGTTTTCTTTATCTTTTCTTTTCTTATCTTTATCTTTTCTTTTCTAACACAAAACCATGCATGAAAGAAGAAGAACGATGGTAGAAAATGTAACAAGTATTTGTAAATGTGACATGGTGCACAAAACAAGCTTAATGCACGATTAGCGATATTTAATCGCGATTAGCATTAAAATAGTGTATAATTAATTATAAGAGTTTGTAATTTGCATAAATCACATAAAACACCCTCATTTCAGTAATTCCAACAATTTTCCAAATTTTCCCCAAATCTATCGGTATTTAATTTTACCACCTTATTAAAATATTCAATATAATTATTATTTAATTATAAAAATTCCCAAAAATAATATTTTATTTTTCTGAAATGTTATATTATGTCAATCCTGACCCCGTGGGAAGCGTCCAGAGGGGATCCTGGTCCTGTGGAACACGGCTAATGTCAATCCTGACCCCGTGGGAAGCGTCCAGAGCGGATCCTGGTCCTGTGGAACACGGCTAATGTCAATCTTGACCCCGTGGGAAGCATCCAGAGCAAATTCTGGTCCTGTAGAACACGGCTTATGTCAATCCTGACCCCGTAGGAAACGTCCAGAGCAACCTCCTAACTCCGTGAAATGCGGATAAGCCAACCCCTAACTCCATGAAATACGGATAAAGTCAACCCTCGACTTCCCCGTCAAAGCAATTCTTTGATTCGGGAGCAAGTCAACTCATCAATCACTTACAGGTCTTCTCGACTTGTAAGGAAGAAAATTCTCTTCTGAGATCCTTACGACTCTCAAGAGAAAACACACTTAGGAATCCTCACAATTCCTAAGGAGAAGATACACCTACGGGATCCTCTCGACCTGTAGGAGGAAAATTCTTTATGAGACCCTCACGGCTCATAAATTTGAAAAGTCTTAGGTGGAAGATCTTAACCCTGTCTCCTAAGCCATCGTTGTTTTGCAGATCCACTCAAACAAGAAAGGAAACAATCACTTACGAGTCCTCTCGCCTCGTAAGCAAGAAAAACTCTCTTGTGAGATTCTTACAACTCACTTAAGACTCCTCACGATTCTTAAGGAGAAATTATACTTACGAGATCCTCACGACTCGTAAGGAGAAATACCTTTATGGGACCTTCACGGCTCATAAAGTTGGAAAGCCTTAGAAGGCAGATCTTAACCTGACTCCTAAGCCATCGTTGTCCTATAAGGAGATCAAAATAGATTATCCACAAAATGCATTTACTAAAAGGGATACACCACCATGAAGCAAAATATGTCTTTTATTCATGAATACAAAGTACAATTTATGACAGAATCAAAAAAATACTCTCATTCAGGAGTATGTACAAAAGAAGAATAAAAAATATATACAATTCTTCAATCCAGTGGACGATTCAATAGATTTGCCAGTTCATCCTTTTTCCGCTGGGCCTCGGCTTCATGATTCATTATCGCTAAGAGACGGGCCTTCGCTTGAGCCTGTTGGGCATGGTATAAGGAAAGCCGACTTTCAAGCTCCTTTTCGGTAACCTTATGAGCTTCGACCATTTCGTGAGTGAAAATGACGGCTTTATCAATGGCTACCACCTCTCGGATAGCTTCTTGAAGCACCCGCCAAAGTTGGAAATCCTTAGGAGGCAGATCTTAACCTGACTCCTAAGCCATCGTTGTCCTATAAGGAGATCAAAATAGATTATCCACAAAATGCATTTACTAAAAGGGATACACCACCATGATGCAAAATATGTCTTTTATTCATGAATACAAAGTACAATTTATGAAAGAATAAAAAAATACCCTCATTCAGGAGTATGTACAAAAGAAGAATAAAAAATATATACAATTCTTCAAGCCAGTGGACGATTCAATTGATTTGCCAGTTCATCCTTTTTCCGCTGGGCCTCGGCTTCATGATTCATTATCGCTAAGAGACGGGCCTTCGCTTGAGCCTGTTGGGCATGGTATAAGGCAAGCCGAATTTCAAGCTCCTTTTCGGTAACCTTATGAGCTTCGACCATTTCGTGAGTGAAAATGACGGCTTTATCAATGGCTACCACCTCTCGAATAGCTTCTTGAAGCACCCGCCAAAGTTCATACGCCCGAGTGGTCTTGGCCGTAAGTTTAGCTTGAAGTTCTCCCAGCGCAGTTGAAGCCAGCTTCCTCTCTGAAAATTTTTGGCTAAGCCCCTTCTCGCATGACAGCATATTTATGGCGCATAGTTCGATTAGCCCTCGCAAGCTCGCCTTTGAAGCCACAACCTCTGAAGGATGACGCGAGCACTCAAGGCTATGTAAGCAAGCCTCCACCCGACGACAAAACTCAACCCATACTTGCACCAATGTTTCGCTATGGCAAACAGCAAGAAAGGGGAAAGAACTATTGGCTTCAGCGGCAAACTCTTCAGCCGTGATCAAACTACTAGCATGAAGGTCTTCCATCAGAGCTAACAAAGAGTGAAGGCTTAGCTTTGCCATCCGTTCCGAGGCACGTAGAGCGTAGGGGCCGGGCGGCATAACGATGCGAGATTCCAGCGTGGTAAGAACTGGAAAAGCTGCAAAGATTCATAAAAAAATCAGTGAGACTTGCAAGCAAAGAGCAGGTGGAACAACGTCGAAACTTTACTTACCCACAGTCATACAAGAAGGGTCTGAAGGATCCCAGGCCCGTCAAGAATCTCAACTTCGTCATCGGCTTCCAGAACTGCAGAAGACATTAGTATTGTTATATGAAATAATAATAATGCCATGAGGAGAAGGCAAATAATACTAACCTTGCCCGGAAGAGAGGATAATGCGTTGAGGGGATATCGCCTGCGGAGCGGCCATCTCTAGCAAACGATGAAAGGATTTTCTGGGAGACAGATCAGCGATAGACGCCGCCAACCCACGAAATTCTGAAAAGACAGAAAGGTTCAGATAATGGAGAGATTATTAAAATAAAATATAAAAGGCTACCTTCGATGCTCCTCCCGCTCTAGACTGGAGGGATAGCAGCTTCGGCGGCCTCTTCCATGCCCCCAGGCACATCATCGGGGACATGGGCCGGTATAAAAACTTCCAATTGAGGAGCAATGGCCACCGATGTAGGCTCCAATGAAAGGACCGTAGCCTCGACTACATGTCCTATAGTCTCCGGGCTGTCCCCAGAAAGATCCATTAATTCCGCGGCCAATATTTTAGGCCACGGTAACGCCCCGGCCGTCTATCCGAGGCCAAAATGCGGAAACGAAAATTTTTCTTGACTTGAAAACCGGCAATACCGCATCCTAAAAACCCGGATCGAACCATTAACCTATACCTAGCTAACAAGAGAAAGGGTAGAATGCTATACCAAGCGATCCGTGTCCTTCGGTCTTCGGCCTCCACTCCGATCTCCTCGTGGAATCTCCGATCTTCATCTCCTCGTCGGAACAGGCACCACATCGCCGGGTTCTTTTACGGGCTCCCACCTCTGGACCGAGGCAACTCGAGCACGAAGTTGGCGAGTCGACGTTCCCAAGGATGCTGTAGGCTAAGTGTAGTAATGTTTGTCTCATGGGGTTGTGAAGTTGCCTTTTAATGGAGGTGAAGAAATCAACTTTGGAGATGTGTTAGGAATTTTATAGCAAGCAAGGAAAAATGAGATGAAGTAAAATTCCCACACCAAATGAATTCACCCTCTCCCCCTCAAAGATGTGGCCGACCCCTTGCTCATGGTGGAGGGAAAAATGATGGATTAAAAAACAACTAAGGAAAAATGTGTAATAACAAGAAATATATGTCACACTCAAATCCAAATCAACTCCTTTCAAAGTCCATCACGATTAATGCAAGCTATGATCACTAGAAAAAGCAAAGATGCTTAAACCATCATAATCCCCATTTACAAGAAACCCCCTCCACAATGCTAATTTGCACTTTTGCAAATTAGCCCCTCTCACATAAAAATCCGGCCGTGAAGGAACAAAGGAAAACTGGCCGAAACGGAATACAAACTGGCAATTTCAGAAAACTGATCCCGTAATAAATTACAGGAAAACCCCGCGACTGTATATACATACCCGTATTTGTATTCCAACCGAATACAAATGCAATGAGACAAAATCTACACTGTACAATACTAGGATCCGGTTTAAACCAAAGCCCGCTAGTATTATCCGTCCGATCTTGATCCGTGCAATACCGCACGTATAAGATCGAACCCTGCCATATCTCCATACGGCCTTTTCAGCGTTTCGCCCGAAACTTGAGAAAACGGTCTGTGGGGGACTCTAAAGACTCGTAAATACTTTGGTTGTGGATTTAACCACTAGCACGTCAGAGGTATTAGCCATACGTAACGGGCTACCAGGTATTGACCAAAAGGGACGTTGATGAGCGAACTCATCCTGACACCCTACTGAGCCTGTCAGTGACAATATCCGTACAGTCCGGTCCGTTCGTCTATGAGTATCGCATGGCGGGCCTAGGGGGTTGGTAAAAGGCAGACCCCCAAAAGCGGTACAAGTCATGTCGGAGTGTAGCCCAGAACACTCTGAGATACTACTGGAATACCTACCAGTAAATCTCCTGCCTCGGCCGAGGGCTTTGTGTAATGGCTCTCCTAGACACAGCGCGAACTCACCCCCAATACCGGGAGAGACGAACCCCTGCAGATCTGCTCACTGCCTCCATGTGGCTCGGGACTGTACCCAACTAAAACCTGTTTGCACGACTCCTTTGAGCCGTGGTAGGGTAGTAATCAAAGTACAGTAAGAACTCACACGAGACAAATGCCGATCTTAGGTCGATGAACTAACCTGTACACATGTCACCAGGGAACTGCTATCTGACGTCAGGTGTAAGACCAACTAGCATGTTCCCGGCGAGTCCTGTCCGGTGTACTCATAACCCAATGAGCACCTGTATACATCTTAGGTGATCCAACTAACACCAGTGGCTTGTGAGACTGGCCACCACCCCTCGTCGGGGTCTCGAGTGCATACACTAGTCTACTCTGGGGTATCGATGCCTTGTTTCGAAAACTCCCACGATAAGGGACCTTTTAAGGATGTGCTTATAGACCCCATCTCCCACGTATATGATCGCCATCATACTGCTGGACGTCAAGCAAGAATCCTAAGGGCTCTATCAACGTGAAATAGTAACATGCAAGGTCACCTGAAACAGTACACGATGATAAAGATAAACCAGATAGCATACTATCATCTTGAGTAAGACTGTTCTAACGGTATAGGTCCTCTCTCAATCATTGCAATCACGTGCCTGTGATCCAATAATTGACTCTGAGGGCACTATCTCCAACAATCTCCCACTTGCACTCAAGGCTAATTATTGCGATGTCGCATACTCACAGCACGTGTGATACCGAACACCCAACTCCTCTAGTAATCGGTCTCACAAAAAACCCGCTTGCGAAACTAATGCGTTCGAGGAATAGCCTCAGTGAGTGGATCCGCTCTAATGTTTCTTTCTATATCTCTCTTTATCTCAAGTTCGTGGAGAAAGCCATCTCCCGAAATGAGCAATACCTGTCTTAGTGTATGTCTGGATATCTGATGGGACCAAGTTCATAAATGAACTCCAAATCCAAACTTCTCAGACTGTATCGTCAACTGAACTTAATCAGTATCCTGCGCCATGCCTCCCTCAGTATCCGCCTGGACCACCTGTCCAAAATACTGCCCCTCGTCAGAGGGAAAACTATAACTCTGACAGTCACTCTGTCATCCAGGTCACCTTGGAAGCCTGGAATGATAACTGTCTCCCGAAGGAGGATGCCGTCATCATATCCCTAGAACATCAACTTATGTTCTAAAACTGCTTCCAAACGTTTCTCCAGGATTGGATCAATATCACCTTATTGCATCTAGTGCAAAAACAACATCTATATCCTATGTGGAGAAACCACTGTGTGACAATCAAAGTATAACCGATCGTAGTATAGGAATTTCACTTCCTATTCTGTGTATGTCATCCTAATACCAGGACATCACGCCCTACTACCTTCTTAACAGATCCATCACCTATTCTGATGAACTCAAACCTATGACTGTCACATCAGAAATAGATGATCTATCTCCGCTATATCTGCTTTTAGTCTATTAATAGACATAAGCTACTTGTCCACTATGCTTCCGCTGCTCCCACTGACTACGATAACCCTCTGGCAGAGTCATATAGACGTACACTTCTAAAGCTAGTTTAGAACGACGCTATACTCATCCTCTTACCGGGTCTCACAGTCTGGAACAACAGCAATGGCAAGTCTGGGTAAACAAGAACCTCCCTGTCACCATCCTTGAGACTACCAAAGTGCCTCTCGGGTGCTTGAGGTTACCCACCATATCGGCGGAGTGGCCAATGGAATGTTAAACCAGATTGAATCTTTAGGTCCTATTAAATTTTCAGTAATCATTTGCGGTTCTGGAATCACTTCCAGTTCTACCATACTCCCACTACTGTTTTCTGAAAAAATCCATTTTTATTAAAACTGTGGCGAGTCAAGAACAATATCACTATTGATCTTCCAGATGGTAAAAAATCAACCCTCGTCATAGCCCGGGTCAACCCACAAACAGCCATTACAGAAACGTGCCTTGAGTCATCCAGAGTCTGGTTTTAGGCATAAGCTGGACAACTCCCCGTACCTTAACATCGTTAAGATATGAACTGTTCTATATCCAATATAGAAACAGAGGCACTGATTTAATTGAACCAGATTCAAATCATGCAGCAATCTCCAGTGCATGTTAACTAAATGGAGAGAGGCCGATCAGCGTTACTCAACTTATGAGTACTTCCAATTATGAGTAACCTGAAGAGAAGCAAGTTCTCTTAAACCATTACTATCAACTGAATACCACATACAAGTATCTACATCTTCGATCACCTTGAAGAATCCCGATACTTGCAACATCTGGTTCTCTACTTTACTCTTATACCTATAACTTCTCAAAACTTGGACCTTGCATTTCTACGAAACACATGTCTAAGAACTAGAGAAATTACAAGTAAACAGAATATAGTACAAGTACCAACCCCTCTGTCCTAATGGACACTGGACAACATACAATACTCTGTATAAGTCCCTTGAGTCTAATAACTCATTCCCTGTGTGTCGTAGGTTGAAACTGAGAAGAATTACACCGCTGTTTAATACTCCTTACCTAACCATCCACTGATATAGGTAAATGTTATAGACATAATTTCAAAAAGTCATATCTCACTTTATAAAAATAAACGTACAGATATATCAATTTAAAATTGGTGCATAACAACGGATATTCAAAACCAAATATCTGCCGTCTGGCAAATAGCCCAGGTGATTTCTTCAAATATCACCAATTACAACGAATTCCGATATAATGAGGATGATCACCTAATTCCCAATAACTTACTCCTACTCATCATCTGTAAAACCATACAGATGTGAGAATCAACCTGGTAAATACATACCCTAGAGCAAGGACTAATTAGGAACTCAGTTTTCTTTTAACAATACACAGTGAAATTGAAACATTGAAATGTTTCGATGGGGTATCCGGGTATTCCTAGTAACGCCTCTTCCATTATCAGATTCACAACTATAACCGTATATTTCTTTGCCATCTCTCCAAATCCCTTTATATGTCTTTAGTCATTACCTTATGTACACCCTCTTAGGCTAAATGGTTTTCTTCCTTCTCTACCGTTCGGCACCAGCCTATGGTTTGGAAGAAGACTATCCAATAAGCATAATGGGTGTACTGTCCTAATCCTAGGAGCACCCGCAATGCGAGAGAAGGTAAACATAAAAGACAACTGAATAAAACCTTATTCCTATTTCTCCTGAACCAGAATGCATCCCCGAACTGGAACAAGTTCCTTTCGAGTTCGTATATAACCATACGATGGAGTATCCAAATAACTGTGGATCTTCGTAGTGATACGGAGTGTCCCGGAGAAATACAACGGTGATATAGGATTGGCGAAGAAATACTTAGTTTGGTCGTGAACAGCAGTCGCAATTTACTTTGCCCTCTTACTAATCCCTTTATCTGTCTATGCTTAATACCTTCTGCACACCATCGTTAGGCTAATTGGTTTTCTTCATTCCCCACCGTTCGGCACCAGCCGATGGTCTGGAAGAAGACTATCCAATAAGCGTAATAGGTGTGCTGTCCTAATCTAAGGAGCACTCGCAACCTGAGAGAAGGTAAAAGAAAAAGACAACTGAATAGTCCTATTCGTTTTCTCCAGAACCGGAAACCATCCTCGAATAAATTCCTTCGAGTTCGTATATAACCATACGATGGTTTTATCCAATGGAAGTGGATGTTCGTAGTAATACGGGGTGTTCTGGAGAAAAGGGTAAAAGTAGGAGTGGCAATGAGGTATGCAACTCTGGCAATCCAAAAACCAGTATTATAAGAAGGTTCGGTCAACTTGGTCACTGAGTCATAGTCAAGGGCCGGGTCATGGTCGCTGCCAAAGAGAGAGAGAAAAGAAACACTCAGCGTGCAGTCTAACCTAAATCAGAATGGTTATCAATTTATCTAATCAGGAAGCCTCCCACTGTAACGTCAAATTCCTTTCCAAACCTGAAAGAAGAATTAGTCGGGATCACCCGAGGAGTAAACCAACTCATCAGTGGGAATTGGGATCCAACTATCATCGCATGATAATATGACGGAATCCACTCACGTTATCACACTCCAGAAGGTATGCGCATATCTGGAAAGTTTCAGTTTCTTTAGAAACTCCCGATGTGTGTTTTTACCCCAAGCGGCTTATGACCTTGACTAGGTCAACAAACAATAAACCGCCAATCAAGTTCAACCCGTCATTATTCTGGATTGCATTAAACCCACCCGTACGTGCCCTTAACTAGGTCAACAAGGCCACACGACTGTCTTAACCAATCCCATTTATACAACAAACAAGCACCATTTAGCTACCGAACACTACGTCTTGACTAGGTCAACAAACGCAGCACGAATACTAAATAATACCCGTAAGAAATGACGGAGGGCTACGGCTGGTTTTTGGCGAAAAACTTTTAACGTAATGAACTTGATATCGTTGAAGGAACTGCATAACTTTTTATAAAAATATAGTGGCGAAAACCTTTGCTAAAGAGGTCACTCCCGGTGAAAGGATCTTGGCTCTTTCCCCGTAGAATGAGGTGCAGGATATTCCAACTGAATACCATGATGCAAAGCAAAAGTAATCGACTATAGTGAAGTTATTGCCCTGACGCAAACTTTTGTCCAAGGGGTCACTCCCGGTGAAGGGATCTCGGCCCTTGCCTCGTCGACTGAGGTGCTGGATATTCATAACCGAATACCACTGTGCAAAACAAAAGAGAACGTCCTTGCAATAACAGCTTTTTGAAAAATCGTTCCAACAACATCAGAATAGGTTTGTTTAGCATGCGTTGATCCGAATCAACGCAGTCCCATCAATTGATCATACCACAAAAGAACAAAAATACGATATACGTATATGCCATCCACATTCGCCACTGGGTCCCGTCATCACCCGTTAGGTTACTTAACTAACGACAGAGCGGGGACTGGACTAGCGCGGATGCAAAACATATACAACATCTACTAGTATATATAACAATATATAATATTCGCTCAAGGCATGATAAAATGCAACAACACAGAAATGTAATAAGCATCACAGAACAATACAGATATCTGGGATCCCCGGGTTTCATAGAGCCGCTACTGAAACCCGACGTTCCCCTGGTCGTGTGGATAGCCTGTGCAATGAAATCCTAGACCCCTACGGGCGCGGCAAATTACCTGCCAAAACCTGAAGCGATGCAGCCCCCTTCAACAACGTGAATGGACCACCCAGCACTTCACGGAATCCGGTAACTCCGGCACCCCTTCTGGGTCAACCTGTACCCCCTACGAGTGCGGCGAATAACCCACCAATTCTAGAGTGAAGCCCCCTCCATCTCAACGCCATGAGATGCGGGCCCGTTGCCCTCTAGAACCCGGCTATCCGTGCACCCCTCCGTGGGGCAATCCTAGTACAGAAAGTAAAATATACAACGGGTACATCGACCTCAGCCCGGTCGTGCCCCAAAAGAATAATATACAAACAGGCAGTGATGGCAGTCCACATGTCGGATGCTCGCCCCGCACTATCAAATGTACATATAAAACAAAACTGTACTAACATTGCATCCAGGCTATCCACCACGACAATCCGCAACATCACAGCACAACACAGAACATCAACGTGAATGTCACGTTCGTAAATCCGTCTAAAAGGGCTATAGCAGTTAGACAGGACTTACCGATCAAGTGACATTCACGGTCGCAGATATAATGTAAATACTGTGAAGTAACATGTTTAAAATTTTCGATCGACTAAATTTACCGAAGTGGGCCCCAAGCACAACTGTAGCACTCAAAGAAAATCTGGGCCCAAACAGTATATACCAAAAACCGTATTTCCAACACAGAAGCCCACTGTAAAAATTTGGTGCTGTGAAGAGTTAAAGTGGCGGCGGAACCGCGGCCAATGTGTGGGTTAGGCCGCGGTTCCGCGGTGGAACAGTGACGTCACGCTACCAAATTTTCACAGAATGCTTAAAAAACCCTGCACGATTTTTTGACATGTACCAAATAATTTTTTGAGCACTGCAAAAATTCGACAGAAACTGATCAAATTGAAATGCGGCCAATGTTTGTCTCATGGGGTTGTGAAGTTGCCTTTTGATGGAGGTGAAGAAATCAACTTTGGAGATGTGTTTGGAATTTTGTAGCAAGCAAGGAAAAATGAGATGAAGTAAAATTCCCACACCAAATGAATTCACCCTCTCCCCCTCAAAGATGTGGCCGGCCCTTTGCTCATGGTGGAGGGAAAAATGATGGATTAAAAAACAACTAAGGAAAAATGTGTGCTAACAAGAAATATATGTCACACTCAAATCCAAATCAACTCCTTTCAAAGTCCATCACCATTAATGAAAGCTATGATCACTAGAAAAAGCAAAGATGCTTAAACCAACATAAACCCTATTTACAAGAAACCCCCTCCACAATGCTAATTTGCACTTTTGCAAATTAGCCCCTCTCACATAAAAATCCGGCCGTGAAGGAATAAAGGAAAACTGGCCGAAACGGAATATAAACTGGCAACTTCAGAAAACTGATCCCGTAATAAATTACAGGAAAACCCCGCGACTGTATATACATACCCGCATTTGTATTCCGACTGAATACAAATGCAATGAGACAAAATCTACACTGTACAATACTAGGATCCGGCATAAACCAAAGCCCGCTAGTATTATCCGTCCGATCTTGATCCGTGCAATACCGCACGTATAAGATCGAACCCTGCCATATCTCCATACGGCCTTTTCAGCGTTTCGCCCGAAACTTGAGAAAAACGGTCTGTGGGGGACTCTAAAGACTCGTAAATACTTTGGTTGTGGATTTAACCACTAGCGCGTCAGAGGTATTAGCAATACGTAACGGGCTACCTGGTATTGACCAAAAAGGACGTCGATGAGCGAACTCATCCTGACACCCTACTGAGCCTGTCAGTGACAATATCCGTACAGTCCGGTTCGTTTGTCTATGAGTATCTCATAGCGGCCCTAGGGGGTTGATAAAAGTCAGACCCCCAAAAGCGGTACAAGTCGTGTCGGAGTGTAGCCCAGAACATCCTGAGATACTACTGGAATACCTACCAGTAAATCTCCTGCCTCGGCCGAGGGCTTTGTGTAATGGCTTTCCTAGACACAGCGCGACCTCACCCCCAATACCGGGAGAGACGAACCCCTGCAGATCTTCTCACTGCCTCCATGTGGCTCGGGACTGTACCCAACTAAAACCTGTTTGCACGACTCTTTTGAGCCGTGGTAGGGTAGTAATCAAAGTACAGTGGGAACTCACACGAGACAAATGACGATCTCAGGTCGATGAACTAACCTGTACGCATGTCACCAGGGAACTGCTATCTGACGTCAAGTATAAGACCAACTAGCATGTTCCCGGCGAGTCCTGTCCGGTGTACTCATAACCCAATGAGCACCTGTATACATCTTAGGTGATCCAACTGACACCAGTGGCTTATGAGACCGGCCACCGCCCCTCGTCGGGGTCTCGACTGCATACACTAGTCTACTCTGGAGTATCGATGCCCTGTCTCGAAAACTCCCACGACTAGGGACCTTTTAAGGATGTGCTTATAGACCCCAGCTCCCATATATATGATCGCCATCATACTGCTGGACGTCAAGCAAGAATCCTAAGGGCTCTATCAACGTACAATAGTAACCTGCAAGGTCACCTGAAACAGTACACGATGATAAAGATAAACCAGATAGCATACTATCATCTTGAGTAAGACTATGATCAAGTGCCTGTGATCCAATAATTGACTCTGAGGGCACTATCTCCAACACAACGAAGATGCCTCTTCCGGGAGAGCAAGCACCGGAGGAACGGGAATCTCCGATGGAAGCTCCGTGGTAGGAAGAGCAGCTGTATCGACCCCCTCCACACTTACTATTGTCTCATCGGGGATATTTACAGGGTCCGTAGTCAAGGCGCGACTCGAACTCAGATCCTCCGCCATTGCCGATGTCCCTGCAAAGTTTTCACGAGGATAAGGGTATATATATAAACAGTGCAAAATACTACAAAAAGATATATGAGTCTTCCAATGCGCAATGGAGCTTCTAGTATGGCTTTTTCAAGCCGGTGTTCCTTCTCAAGAATTCGTGAGAATTCGTGCTCGCCGGGGCACGAGGGTAGACTTGTAGCCACCAGTCCACAATGAAAGCGCATCTTCGGCATCGGCCGAGATAGGCTGCTTAAGGGCTATCTCGCCTCCCTCTTCCAAAGGACCTATAAATATCCGCCGTATCGTTGGAGGATCTTCGTAGAAGATGACGGCAGGATAAGGCCTCTTCGGGACCCTTACATTTTCAGTCTCATCCTGGGAGCGTCTTATAGCCTTAGCCAATTGTGCAGCTTCCTCGGAAGATGAACTCGGAAAAAGAAGATCACCATCTGACTCTTTCATAGCTAGTGGTTCATCTTGAAAGATAGGCTTTGATTCCACTAAGAAGTCGAGCAGATTGGTGATCGTCTTCTTTCGCCTCTTTAACCCAGAACTAGCACCAGAAAACGATCGCTTCTTTCCCCTCGGTGCTTTGATGCGGCATTGACCCACTTCGCCTTCAGTATCCTCTCTCGGCGGTGCTACTGATGAGGATACTTCCATCGCTGACGCCGCAGCCGATGAAACTGTTACCGGCGCCTTATTAGAAGCCCTTACCTGAGCTCTGGTGCGCATTGGCATACCAACTGTCGGAGTCAAGTCCACATCCGCCGCCTCAGGAATGAGTACGGTACCAGTATTCCTCAAGGGAGGGCGAACCATTGTCCGCGGTCGCAGTGGGACTCCCGTAGCCTGGAGCAGGGCGGGAGCTCTAAGCCCAAAAAGTATCCTCCTCTCCTCGGAAATTATTGGACTAACCCGGTGGCGATACCAACCCGTGAAAGCCCCCACGCACCTCGGAATGTAATCGGCCTCGGGGATCATGAAATGAGAACCGGTGTTCAGTCTCATGAAATGATGGGTGGCATCACGAACAGTTGCCAAAGAAGGAATGGGCTCCACTGTGAACGCCTCGAAGGGGATACCGTGGTCATATCCCAGTTGCCGGGCAAAGTGGTGTGGATTGTACCGCATGAAAAGTGCCGCATCATTTCGACCAAACACCAGATAACCGGGTCTGATCGAGTACAGGTGCATGGCTTCCTTGGGCTTCAAAGATGGTGCTCCCTCTTTCGAAAAATCAAACAACTGTTGAACAGGTCCCAAAGGAGCAGAGAGGATTCGATCATTAAATATCATTCCACCTTCATTGGCATACGGATTGAGCAGCACACGAGGAGCCCCTAATTGAGTCGGGTCAGGAGCAGAAGCGTCCACTAACCTCATGAGCCGCTAAAATGTATAGGCATCATAAAAGCTGGGTCTATGATGCGCGGCAACCCCTAGCACGTGCATCTCAATCCATGATGTAAAATAATGAAGAGAGAAATTCACTACGTTCACGCCTGGGGTTGAGGTATTAGCTGCACTGCTTAGCCCATGGTACAGATGCGACAGACCTGCAATGCTCACGGCTGGTCGTGTCCCTTCAGCGATGCGATGAGCAGGGTAAATGACCAAGGTTCTCATGAATCGATGGTGCGTTGGAACTACAAGCCAGCTGAGCCAAACGCTGATAAAGCCAATGAACAAAGTCTCTTCATCCATGCCAGGAGCTACGATCGACTCGAAAGGTACAGCTGATAAGATTGGAATGTAGAATTGGGGTAAATCCTTTTCTTTAACCAGTAGCCTATTTAGACCAAACCCGAAGAGGTCGTTGATATTCGCGAACTTCGGAGCCGCCTTTGATAGAACGTCTCGCGAAGAAAGCAGGCAATAAAGCTTTTGAAAGTGACGCCCTGTTCTTCTGATTCCGTGAACAGCTTCTCAAAAATTCCCAGCGTCTTAATTAGACTCCGGTACTTGTGGCGGACGGCGTTTTCAGTCGACAAGCCGTCAAGTATAGCGGGCATAGTCTCGAAAACATACTGGTCAGGGGACAACAATTCTTCATAAGGCATTCCCCTGATCGGTAAACCCGAGATCTCGCCGAACTCTTCCAAAGAGATCGTAAATTCGCGGTCCCCTAACAAGAAAGTATTTGTGGGAAGATTCCATTGATTTAGAAAATCTTTAACCCACCATATATGGGGGGACTGATAGTGGAAGAGAGACGCATACACCGCTTGGTAAAGCCGACCCTCTGCAGTCGCGCACGATGAGCGGACAAGATGTAACAAGGCCAGAGAAGGTAGACCGTGGGATGGCGAGGGGTAAGCCCTATCTTGTAAACTTGTCCCCAAGGCTGGGCTTTTGGTAGATACGATGCCCCAAGATGTCTATGGCCGACACAGGCTGATTTGGTATCCCGGTTGTCAAGGGTTCGAGCCGGCCGATAGGGGTCCAATTTGCCACCTCTACAGCAAAAGCAGTCCGCGGACGGTCCATCGGCAGGAATGGGCGGATAAGCTCCGTTGGTACCTCGCAAAGAAAGCTTCGACGACCGCAGATGATATGACCGTACCAGGTCCCCCATAAAAGTAAATTGGTGCAGTCAGGGTCATGAGCTCTAATCATCACCATCACCTCTTCATCAGACGGTGACTGAGGAAAGACAGACTCCGAGCGGGTGAAAGGGAAGTATGGAACAGAAGCCATTGTGCCTGAAATAAAGAAAGGAGAAACTGTTAATGAAGCCCACACGTGTATATATATTTATAAATATATATATAAAAGGACAGTGGAAGAAAACGACAGAAAACTTATTTTATAGGACCATTGGTTATAAAACACAGGAGCCCCACAAAATCAAGATGGCGGCTCGCTAATGATGAGGCAGGGTAATCATTATGAGAACAAAAGGAAGATTCTCAATAAATGAATAGTGGATTTTAAACAACTCTAAACATTCCCCGAGGAGAAAACCCACTGCAGAACTCAATGCAAATCCTGAAGGATCTCTCTGGAAACATTTTTGCAAAGAACAACTCAGGGCAAGAAAATCCCAAGAAGTTCTCTATGAAGAACTAAGTTCTTTAGAGGAATTAAATTCCTTTTGAATAGAGGAATTAAATTCCCAGAGCTAAAGCTCTTTGGAATGGAATTAAATTCCAGAAAGAAGACAAGTATCACCATCGATCCCTGAGATCAGAGAAGCCCTAACAAAATGGGTTTATTATTTAAAGATTGGACATTTTTTTTTAAACTTGAAAAGATGGGTTTTTGTTAAAGGGAAAAACCTTTGGTGTAGATTTAAAATCCAAAGAAAATTTCTACAAGAAGTTCTTCGGCCATTCAAGATCCTTACCTGAAAAAGGAAATCTCTTGTTGACAGAGTTAAACTCTGAAAATTTTTGAAATAGAGAACTGAGCTCTAGGAAAGAGAATTAAATTCTCAGAGGAAAACGAGCAAGGAAGAAGATGGAAAAAGTGGAGGTGCTTCTGAAGAGACCCCTGCATTTATAGAATTTGATGGGAAACGGTTCATCTACCAAGGCAAATCCAACAGCCACAAAAGGTGACAGCGTTGCACTCACGTGCAAATACGTAAGAACAGCGCTGTAGGGGGATTTGTTCCCTCATAAAATATCAGGAAAAACCCCAATGGGGCATCACATGCCCACACGTGATGGGCCTTTAAACCCCCTGAAAGGGATTAAAAGATATAATAAAACAGCAAGGAATACCCCAATGGGGCATCACGTGTCCACACGTGACCAGAGGTCACATGCAGACACATGATGGGTTCCTAAGCTCTCTAATTAATATAATTAAATTCTAATCAAATAATCAATCAGTGGAGTCACATGTCCACACGTAGTGGGCCTCTAAACCCACTGAAAAAGGTATAATAAAACAACAGGGAAAAACTCCAATGGGGCATCACGTGCCCACACGTGACCAAAGGTCATGTATTGACACGTGATAATTCCTGAGCTCTTTAAAACAACAGAATTAAATTCTGGTTAAAATGCTTAATCACGGGTCACGTGTCAACACGTGATGGGATCCTAAGATCTCTGAAATAATAGAATTAAATTCTAATTAAATGGTCAATCAGAAGGTCACGTGCCAACACGTGACAGGCTCTTAAGCCTTCTGAACTAATAAAATTAAATTTTAAATTAAGGGAAATCAAAAACCCTAATATTTCCTTAGATCTTTCCAAACAAAAAGATTGCGCTCTGTAAAGTAGAGCACCGTTGGATTAAAAATCCAATGGTGATTAAAAATCACCAATCCATAAAAAGATTCTATACAAGGAAATATTTCCCTGAAATTTGCCAGGAATAACAGACAGAATATCTTTTGGATTAAAAATCCAATGGTGAATAAAATTCACTGAGTGATCTAAAAGATCATGTTGGTTACAAAATCAATTAAAATCTTTAAATAAAAGATTGACTAAACAAACTGATTCTTTTCTTTCTCCTATAAATAGGAGCCAAGAAGAGAAGAAAAATGATCTTTTTTTGGGAGAGATACAACAACAGAGAAAAAAGAAGAGAATTTAATTCTCCAGAGAGAAAAGAAGATTTCCTCAGAAGAGAAAGAAACCCTAGATGAGAAAGGGAAAGAGATCTAAGCTCCATAAAACAAAAGAGAATTTAATTCTCAAATTAAGAGTTTAACTCTTCTGAATAAGAACTTAGTTCTTCCTTTGGTTGATGATCTGCAGAAGCAGATCTCCCCATAAGTTGAGAATTTAATTCTTATCAGGAAGATTCTGCCATGTAGATCCAAAACATAGAGGGAGAATTGAGTTTAGGAAATTTAATTCCTCCAAATACTTAGGAATTTAATTCCTCCAACAGAGACAGGGTTTAACCTTTAAAACAAGAACTTAGTTCTTCTTCATGGTTGAAGATCTGCAGAAGCAGATCTCTCCATAAGTTGAGAATTTAATTCTCATTGGGGAGATTCTGCCATGCAGAGCCAAAACTTTGAGGGAGAACTAGGGTTTAAAGAATTTAATTCTTCCATATACATAGGAATTTAATTCCTTTAAACAAAATTAGGGTTTAACCCTACCAAAGAATTTAATTCTTAAACAAAGGACTTAGACTTTTCATGCACGTAAAAGAAGTCAGTGCCCAACTTGATCACATGGAAACACGTGACCTTCGCCCTGAATGGTCAAAATAGAATGAATGAGATAGGGTCACGTGTTCCCACGTGACCCTTGGATAAATTCCTCAAAATAAAAGAACAAAGCAAGGGCAGAATCAATTTTGGGCGCCCTCACGTGTCCTCACGTGACCCTTAATAAACACTTTAATAATCAATGCATGGGTACCCATCACGTGACCACATGTGATGGCCATTAAGATTAAGTGTTTAACACTTCTGTGAATATTCTGAGAACAAATAACAGAGGCAAGGCCCAATCATCAGGCGCCTCACATGACCCCATGTGAGCACTTCAATCTTAGTGTTTAACACTACTTAAGTGCTTCGTCCCTAGTGTTTAACACTATTTTAAGCGCATCACGTGGGAACACATGATCGCCAAATATCCTCTAGTGTTTAACACTATTTTAAAACCGAGTTTAGCCCAAATTGGATATGTTTTCCAGAGGCAAATCTCCCATTCAAATGAACCTCAAAATTGATCAGTTCATATGATATGCAAAGTAAAGTCCAGAGCTAAAATGAATGGTTAGTGCTCAGCCAACGACAAAATGTTGTCAAAACTCAGACTCGTGTTTAGCATTGCTAAATAATGGGGGGCTGAACCCAGACAAATTTTCAACAGTCTCAACAAAGTCAAACATTTCAAACCTAATTGGACTTAGCCCAAGTTGGCCATAAGTCCTCAATTCAGATTTAACTGAGCCCATGTGCTCATAATCTAATTAATTGATCTTAGTCCCAAATTGGACTACAGATCTCCCAGTCAACTTTGGTTCAAGGGTACATCTCTTCACTCCTTTGATACTTGTCGTTGTAATCCTTCAACGTCTTCAGAGAGGTGACGGGTCCCAATAACCAATCATTCCATGGACTATGATGTCCTTAAACTCGGACTGTGGGGTCCTTTAAACCCATGGACTATGATGTCCTTAACCTCGGACTGTGGGGTCCTTTAAACCCATGGACTCTGATGTCCTTATCCTTGGACCGTAATGTCCTTAAACTAATCGACCGCAATGTCCCTAAACTAAACAATTGAGCCTAAATGCTCTCTTGTTGGATCTAAATGATCCTGTTAAGTTGATCTTAGTCTAAAAATTAGACTAATGTATCCTTAACAAATGTTTAAGTTGATCTTGGTCTCAAATGAGACTAACATATCCTTAAACCCTACCCCAAACCCAAATCTAAGAAGATACGGATTTGGACTAATCCACTCCCTACGGGCGACAATATAAATTAGTCTCCGTCTACAATCTACGGGCAACCAAAAACAAAATAAACACCCACGACACGAGGTGACCATCTGGAGAAGGAGAAAATGGTTACCGCGATGCGGTAGCGTAATTAACTGCATGGGCTTGCGCCTGCAGAGAAGAGCGTCCCCACAATCAAAAACCCCTCAAACGAGGGGGAATCTGACGAAGTCTGCTACAACGGCCGCATCCGTCTAAACCTTCGATATATGGCGCCATAAATCAACTTGGCATCTTCGGAGAGGTGGACGGATAGCACCAATTAGCATCTACCCTCGAAATTCAGGCAAGACGAACCTATGCGTTCGCGTCTCTGTGTTCGGAGGAGAACAAAGAGAACCACTATCTGACGATAGGTATAATACCATCTAGAGGTTTTCAGCGAGTCCGTCTAGTGTTCTCAACCCCAGTGAGCACCCATATACAATCTTAGGTGATCAGACTAATGGTTGTGGGACCAACCATCGCCCCTCGTCGGGGTCTAGACACGTTTACACAAGTCTACTCTGGAGTATCGATGCCCGATCTCTATACTCCCACGACTTGGGACTTTTAAGGATGTGCTTATGGACTACCCTACTCCTACAAGTATGATCGCCATCATAACGCAGGTAGTCAAGCAAGATCCTACAGGCTTTATCAACATGTGGTCGACATATATAACATATGCACATGTTAAGATAAAGTCAAACCATAATAGTATACTACTGTATCAAGGCTTTATAAATATGTGCAAGCTGGATAAAACATCAATAGAAACAAATACATATATCCTGATAAAGACAACTCAAATAATATACTACATAACTAAGCAATATTGTCCTATACATACATATCCCCAGCATCCACATGTATACATATACAATAATGGCCTCTAGGGCATACATATCTAACATAAATATCAGGTTGAGATGGCTCAGGGATGTCTAAGACGGCTCATTTGTGTGTTGGAGATGGCTCACAAGTGTTTGAGATGTCTCAGAATTGCTTCAGAATAATATTTCATCTCTGGTTGTAAGAGACGGCTCATGATGGTCTTGAGTCGGCTTGACCTATATTTAGAACATCATATTTCTCTTTGGGTGTATAAGATGGCTCGAGTAATGTTGAGCCGGATCATAGTCTATTTTCTGATAAGATTATATATATGTTTTCTTTAAATTCAGTACATATAATCATATAAATCATGTGATGCCCTAGATTATTGTTGGGACTTTACCCGCGCGCGCAAACATGTATGTTTTGAAAATGGAATCGTTTTAAGGAAATGGATGCGCGCACGAACTCGGTCTCGTTTTAAAATTTATAAACCGCAAGTGCATGGCGCATTGTAGCAAGCCGGCAAGTACGGGTCGATCCGCAGGGAATTGTGTATTAGGTTTTGTTGTTTAAGGTTCAACAAATAATGAATTGGTTGGTTTGTCACAAAAATAAAAAACACGAAAACAAAGAAAACAAGTTAAAAAAGAAATGGCCTTGGCTTTGGCTCGGATGGTCGAATCGCAACGATTCCTTCGACGCTCCCTTGCTCATGAGTTGTCCGTCCTTGTGTCGATCCCGGCGTGAAGCATGACTTTTCAAGACGGTTGCGAAGCACAAATCATCAAAATACCGAGCTTGAGGTATCAACACTAAGCACAAGGGTTAGCAAGCATACTGCAACATCAAAAACACAAATTAGCGAGTGAGAGCAATTAGTTTTAGTGTTAAATTTGCTAAGTGTTTATGATAGTATAAGGTATATGAAAACTGAGGGTTTGTCAAGCACTTGGTCACAAAATACCGTATCTAAACTTAGCAAACTTAACACCAACTTGATTTTAACAAAAACGCAAATGGGGAAAGGGAGTGAATATGGTATATGAAGAGATTACAAAGTAACCATGGTTTGAACATACCATATCACATCATTACATAAAAACAATCTTTAAGTTAGAATAACATATATAAGCATATTAAACATGAACAAGAGGAGGAGGAAGGCAAGGCCTTTCATCTCCATCCTTACCATAATGTAACATTTCAGAAAAATAAAATATTATTTTTGGGAATTTAAATAATTAAATAATAAATTTCAGGAATATTATTAAGTTCAAGGATTGGTTTTAATGACATGGTATAATTATATACCGATAAATTGGGAAATGTTGGAAAATTAAATTGAATGTTGATTTTGAAAGGGATTATAAGAATAGAGCATTCATAGATTTTCTTATAATTAATTATATTCTATGTTAATGCTAAACTCGATTAATTTTCATTAATCTTGCATTAAGCTTGATTATGCATCATTACATGCAACAATATACATGTTACATTTCTTAATTTGTTTAAAAACCATGCTTCATTTGTTTATTGTAATACTTTAGAATGTGTTTAGAGGCTAATTATATGTTAATAAATGATTTTTTAATAAAAAGTTTACCAAATTAGTTTTCAAATATTTTGTCAAGAATTATAAATATTTTTTTTAGAATTTTCCTAGACTTGCACACACTTGTGCATGTAAACTAGGGTTAAATTAGGGTTAAACCATGTTTAACAACCATAGTAGACTAACCCTTTCTTATTAAGTTAAATTGATTTTAGTTAAGAGTATTTTTTTTAATGGAAAATGAATTATTGCTTTGGGTTTGACTTGGTGAGAGAGAGAGAGTGCATGATGGGCATCATGGCATGAGCCCATGCTTGCATTGAATGGGAGAGAGAGGGTGTTGACCTTTGTTCTCTCATTTCTTGTGTTGTGCCAACTCTTTCTCACTTCTCTCTCTCACTCTCACACTCCCTCACACACACAAGCAGCAGCAGCACAAGCAGCAGCAGCTCCAAGCAGCAGTAGCAGCAGCAGCACAGCAACTCCAAGCAGCTCCAGCATCAGCAGCAGCTCCAAGCAGCAGCAGCAGCACAAGCAGCAGCAGCTCCAAGCAGCAGCAGCTCCAAACAGCAGCATCAACAAGCAGCAGCAGCAGCACAAGCAGCAGCAGCTCCAAGCAGCAGCAGCAACAAGCAGCCACGGCAGCAGCACAGCACAGCAGCACATCACAGCAGCAGCACAGCACAGCAGCACAGCACAACACAGCAGCAGCACAGCACAGCACAGCAACAGCACACTACAGCACAGCAGCAGCAGCACAGCACAGCAGCAGCACAGCACAGCAGCAGCGCGGTACAGCTGCGCGGCATAGCAGCAACAGCGCGGTACAGCAGCAGCAGCAGCGCGGCACAGCAGCAGTACAGCACAGCAGCAGTACAGCACAGCAGCAGCGCGGCACAGGAGCGCGGCACAGCAGCAGCAGCGCGGCACAGCAGCTCCTTCCCTCTACTCCTTCTCCTTCCTCCTGCTCCCTAGGGTCGAGAGTAGGGTATACTTCTTAACCCTACATCCTAATTTGCTTAGTTGGTGTGTTATAGCTTCGATTAGTGATTAATTGTGTGTTTTAGTGCTAAATGTGGTGAGTAGTGTGAACTTTGGTTATGTGAAGTTAATATTGGTTAGACTATGTTAATTAAGTGTTGTTAAGGCCATATTAACCTAGCTTAGCCCAATTTCACCAAAATACCACCAGATTTCTGTTTGATTCAAAATTTATTTAATTCTTGCTGTATAAAAATCTGGAGCTAAATACTTTTTTCTCGTATTTTAAATCTTCGCGACACACGTGATACGTGTGGGTTTGGGATTTCTGCGTATCGTGACGCGTCGGGGTAGCTTCAGACGTGTAATCACACGTTTTAGCGTATCGCGCACACGCGCACTTGGTTTGCGACGCGGGTTTCTAGTTTGACCTTGATATCGTGTTTTTGTAGATTTGAGCTTATGTGTGATATATTGTGTAAATTCTAGATTCGCAGGCGAGTGGGACGGACGCTGCGAAGAAGGGGAAGCAAGTCGTCAGCTACACTTAGCGCGAGACTTCGGTGAGTAGATTTAACATCTACGGGGATATCGCCCGCATGGCGTTATGCGTCAGAGCTGATAGGACTTTATAGCTACATATTGCATTTATCTACATTGACTGTTCATGGATACTGTTATTGAATACTGCATCCCCTGCTATATGTATGTAAACTTAGAATTGATAGAACACCGCACTATTACTAACGGTTCATGTTGCACGAGCACTAATCTGCATGTTACACACACACCGTTAGTAATTGCCATGACACACTCACTGTAGAATTGACATGATCATTATACTCTAGTTCCTTTCACATATGATTCGATATGATTTTCATAGACATTGGGAGCCACATGAGGTCTTTGAAAAACTGAAACTATTTTAAAAAGCGGTTCCTCCCTTTTTCCTATATTATGGCTTGATGTACATAGCACATCGCATTTGATTTACTCATTGATGTCGGATTTCATGTGATTTCTGGTTTTGAGGACCGTGGGGTTATTTAAGAAATGATGCACTATTTGAAAGCCCGGTTCCTCATGATATGATATTTTGGTGCGTCCACCACGCGTTTTCTCGGTGCTGAGACGTGTGCTTGAAACCCGATTCGAGGAGTTGGATGATCCGTTTGCGGGTTCGTGGTGGACCCGGTATGGTTCTCCTCGGTAAGATGATCGATGGACTTTGCCGATTGAGTCTGGAGGTGGGCGAGTACCTACCGGTGATTGGTTGGACCTGGCGGTTATCCGGAGGATACTGACCAGAGTCGAGAGATGGACGCGGGATGATCCGTACTGCCGGGGCCGAGGGCCGATACCGCAGACGGAGCCCGTGGGCTGACCCGGACTGACGGAGCCCGATATATGAGGATTTGCGTGTCGATGCTGGACACGAGTATTTTATGATATTTTGAGTGCCGATGATGGGCACTCGTGATTCTCATGGATTTATAGGATTTTAGGGCCGATGGGAGTGCCGGCGCCTGAGTTGTTGGGATTTGGGTGCATTGGTGGGCACCGATTATTTTCCACGTTGACATTACGTGTAGATGTTATTTCATCCCATGCTCAGCATTTATTATTTGTATCTCATCCTGTAGTTATTTTACCTGACAGAGCACTTACATGATTATTGCACCTACTGCTTGTCGCATATAGATTTTACCTGCTGGCATATGATAGAGTAGCGCAGTACGTGCATACTCGCGATTACCTTTATATGTTATCTACTATTCACGAGTTGGCAACTCACTCCCGTTGTGCCACAGTGCTTGCAGGTTGCCCTTGAGAGTAGTCGCGGCTGGCTGTTTACCACATCTTTTGACATAGATACCACTGCTTTGGCGTGCTAGCCATTTTGCTATTAGGTGGGT
Source organism: Agapanthus africanus (assembly GCA_030015575.1). NCBI lineage: Eukaryota > Viridiplantae > Streptophyta > Magnoliopsida > Asparagales > Amaryllidaceae > Agapanthus > Agapanthus africanus. The sequence goes on along the minus strand of JASDDO010000024.1, from coordinate 546,491,491 downwards.
TTTGTGCGGTATCTGTTTACTTTTCAGTTGTATATTGTTGTATCTAGTATTCTTCATTTACCTTTATGTATTGACTTAGAGACAGTTGTGAGGACGATGTATATTATTTTGTACTCTGGTGTCGAGCTCGTTGTGAGCCGACTTTATTTATGCAACTTTATCTTTCATGATATTTGTTTTCACTTTTACTGCTCATTTCTTCGCTATGGTGTCGTATATTATATTTGTGGTGATTGTTCCGCCGTTGGGCGTGATTGCTCCCGTTTTGGGATGCTTTGTTCTTATTTATATGTCAGTTTCACTTATACCCTGTCTCGTACCCGACTCGGGGCAAGTTTTTACAAAGAAGATGCTGCAGAAAATTTTTAATAAAACAACTTAAACCTTAAAGATTCTTACTAAATTACTCAAGGTTTCCTAAATGTTTTAACAAATGTTTTCATAAAATGTTTTAACACTTACTACTTTTAATGGTTTTGATTTCTTGGTTTTGGCTTACTTAGCCGCGTTACGCCTGTAGACGTTACGTGGTTAAGTGCCGGTCACGGTCCGAACTTTGGGTCATGACAAAGTTGGTATAAGAGCACAGGTTTTACCTTTCGGAGTGTAGGATGACCTTAGTATGATGGAGTAGGTAGCTGAAGCAGAGTGGCGTAGCGTGTGTATGTTCCGCGGCATACTCACGACACGGTACTCCGCCAAAGCGACCTTAGGACTTATTGATTTAAATTCCTTCTTAAGTATATATATATTCTTGCGATTCGATTTCCGTATTGTTATCGAATCTTAATTTCTTTTCAGCCATTATGCCGCCAAAGACTACAAGGGCGCAGAGAGCGGCCGCGAGGGCTGAGATTAGAGTTGATTCGTCTGAGACAAGGACTGATCCGGACAGTACATCGGTTGTACCCGAGCAGGCTGTTCCTCCCGTGACAGATCAGATCGCCGCGCTAGGGGCTGGTATGCAGGAGATGCACCAGACGGTGGGATCCAGCATGCAGGAGATGCGCCAGATGATAGGATCGCTAGTTGAGACGCTTCGAGCGCAGCGACCAGAAGTAGCTCCACCCATTACAGAGACCGCGATGGTACCTACTGTACAGCCAGTTGCCCCTACAGTTACAGAGGTCATCTCAGTATCGCTATCAGAGTTTATGAGGCTGAAGCCTCTGGTCTTCACAGGCACCGATGCAGCCGAGGACCCACAGTCTTTCATTGATAGGATGGCTCGGATATGCCGTTCCCTCAGATGCGCAGATGCGAGATGGGTTGAGTTCACGAGCTTTCGCCTGGAAGGTCTTGCGCAGAAGTGGTGCGAATCAGTCGAGAAGGGTAGAGCAGCAGGTCTTCCTCCTATGACCTGGACAGAGTTCGTGGCACTATTCCTTGCCCGCTTTCTCCCACTGAGTGTCGGAGATGCTAGAGCACGCAGGTTCGAGTCCTTACGCCAGACTCCGGAGATGCCAGTGGCAGAGTATGCCGTGCTGTTTACAGAGCTATCAGTTTATGCCCCGTATTTAGTAGCTACAAAGGAGTTGCGAGTCAAGAGATTTGTTCGAGGCTTGCTTACACCACTATTCCTTGCGATCAGCGCGCAGCATTACGAGACATATGCAGCAGCGGTAGACGCAGCCCTATTAGTCGAGGAGCGCCTTGCTGAGACTTCGGTAGTTCCAGAGCCGAAGAGAGTTCGTACTGGTATATCAGCACGGAGACAGACATTCAGACGCCGTGACAGGTATCGTTCAGATACGAGGAGTGGCAGAGATTCGGGATGAGGCCAGATGATTAGTTCGTATCCACGGGAGAGTCAGCAGTCGTCACGGGATTGCTATAGATGCGGCAGTCTACTTCACCTCGTCAGAGATTGTCCTGAGATACACCGGAGGGAGACAGAAGCACCGCATGTTACCTTACCACCTTCCCCACCCCACAGGGCGTTGCCTATTGTACCCACAGTTGCTCCGCGTCAGACCCACACACAGAGAGGCCATGGTCGCGAAGGGTTTGTTCCTAGAGGACGAGGTGGCCGAGGCAGAGGATAGCCAGCTGCCGGCAGAGTACAACCAATCACAGGTGGAGGACAGGCACGGGTTTTCACGTTGACGCATCAGGACACGCAGGCGTCCAATGCGGTGGTCTCAGGTACCTTATCAGTATGTTCTATTGATGCACATGTATTGTTCGATCCCGGATCCATGCACTCGTACGTATCCACACACTTCGTGCCGAGTTTGGGTAGAGAGTCCGGTCTGCTTGATCAGCCGCTTGTTGTGACCACTCCCGTGGGAGAGTCGTTTATTGCTAGGCACGTGTTCCGATCCTGTACCGTCTGTATTGGCGGGAGAGAGTTGCCTGTCGACTTGATCCTTTTTGAGATGTTGGACTTCGACGTTCTTTTGGGCATGGATTGGTTAGCCACGTGCTATTCTTCTGTGGACTGCTGTGAGAAGACAGTTAGATTTTGTTTTCCCGGCGAGTCGGTTTTTGTTGTGTTGGGCGACCGTGGTGCCGCCCTTCACAGTGTGATTTCTTCTTTTCGCGTTGGACAGCTTTTGAGGAAGGGATGTCATGGATTTCTCGCCTATGTTTGCGATGCTAGCGCTATAGAGGTTCCGTTGGATCAGGTTCCGGTTGTTAGCGAGTTTCCTGATGTGTTCCATGACGAGCTTCCTGGGCTACCGCCCGAGCGCGACATTTCTTTCTGTATTGATTTGGTTCCTGGCATGGGGCCTATTTCCATACCGCCTTATCGGATGGCCCCAGCGGAACTTCGAGAATTGAAGGGTCGGTTGCAAGATTTGCTGGATAAGGGACTTATTCGACCCAGTGTTTCTCCTTGGGGTGCTCCAGTCCTGTTCGTCAAGAAGAAGGACGGCAGTTTGCGTCTGTGTATCGACTACCGCCAGCTGAACAAGATTACACGGGATGGTATATGTGTTGACCCGAGAAAGATCGAGGCCGTTCAGAGTTGGCCCAGGCCTACATTCGTTACTGAGATACGCAGCTTTTTAGGGTTGGCCGGTTACTACAGGCGATTTGTGCAGGATTTCTCCCGCATTGCAGCACCCTTGACTGGATTGACCCGGAAGGGAGTTCCATTCGATTGGACGGAGGAGTGTGAGCACAGTTTCCAGCAGCTACGGACTTGTTTGACTACGGCGCCAGTGTTATCATTGCCTTCAGGATCAGGCGGATTTGCAGTCTATTGTGACGCTTCACGAGTGGAGCTAGGGTGCGTATTGATGCAGCATGACAGGGTGATCGCGTATGCTTCGCGGCAGTTGAAGAGACATGAACAGAACTACTCTACTCACAATTTGGAGACGGCCACAGTGGTCTTTGTACTTAAGATCTGGCGACATAACCTCTATGGAGAGCGTGCCAGGTATTCACTGATCACAAGAGCTTAAAGTATATATTTCAGTAGCGGGACCTCAATCTCCGACAGCGCCGTTGGATGGAACTAGTGAAGAACTACGATTGCGAGATCTTGTATCACCCGGGCAAGGCTAATGTAGTAGCAGATGCGTTGAGCAGGAGGCCCGGGGGTAGTCTATCTTGTTTGAGCGCAGTGCAGAGGCAGTCGTTGGCAGATTGGCAGATATTATATGATAGCCGAGTGCAGTTCGAGTTCACGCCGATCGGGGGACAGCTTGCGCATGTTCGTGCACGCCCACAGTTACTTGACCGTATACATGAGGCACAGCACAGTGATGATCGATGTTCAGAAATCATGGCACAGATTGGACAGGGCAGATTTTCCGAGTTCGTGATCGATGATCAGGGGATACTACGATTTGGGACTAGACTGTGCGTACCAGATGCTGAGGGACTGCGGCGTGAGATTCTTGAGGAGGCACATCGATCGGTGTACAGCGTCAATCCCGGTTCTACCAAGATGTACCACGATATGAGAGATGTTTACTGGTGGGACGAGATGAAGAGGGACATCGCAGATTTCGTGTTGAGGTGCCTGACTTGTCAGCAAGTCAAGGCCGAGCACCAGAGGCCGGCGGGAGAGCTACAGCCGTTACCCATTCCGGAGTGGAAATGGGAGCAGATTTCGATAGATTTCGGTGTGGGTCTACCCAGGACTAGGCGAGGGTATGACTCCATTTGGGTGATCATGGATTGTTTGACGAAAGCGGCTCACTTCCTGCCAGTGAAGACGACTTTCGGATTTGCTCAGTATGCACAGATTTATATCGACGAGATAGTACGACTGCATGGAGTCCCGACGTGTATCGTGTCCGACAGAGGCACCCAGTTTACCAGCCGACTATGACAGAGGCTTCAGGAGGCTTTGGGCACCCGCTTGAGTTTCAGCACAGCATTTCATCCGCAGACCGACGGCCAGTCAGAGCGGACTATTCAGACTCTCGAGGACATGCTCCGAGCGTGTGTTTTAGACTTTGGTGGTAGCTGGGATCACCATTTACCCTTGATAGAGTTCTCCTACAACAATAATTTCTAGGATACTTTTCAGATGGCACCTTTCGAGGATTTGTATGGGAGGAGATGTAGATCGCCCGTCTGCTGGACAGAGCTCAGTGAGAGCAGTATTTTGTGGCCCCAGATCGTACAGGAGATGACCGAGAAGATACAGCTGATTCGAGACAGGATGAGGACAGCTCAGAGCAGGCAAAAATCGTACGCTGATAGACGCCGCCATAGATTAGAGTTCGCAGTTGGCGATCACGTTTTTCTGAGGGTCTCTCCAATGAAGGGAGTGATGAGGTTTGGACGGAAGGGGAAGCTTAGCCCCAGATTCATAGGTCCCTTCGAGATCCTCGAGCGTGTGGGCGCAGTAGCTTATCGTTTGGATCTTCCACCCGACTTCCCAGATGTTCACCCCATGTTTCACGTGTCGATACTTCGCAGATACCTATATGACCCTTCGTACATGATTCAGCATCAGATCGTTCAACTTGAGCGCGACCTTTCGTTCACCGAGCAGCCAGTCGTGATATTGGAACGGCAGGTGAAGAAACATAGATCGAAGGCCTTGCCATCAGTGAAGGTGCTTTGGCGCAGCCCGAATGGTGAAGAGATCACTTAGGAGGCCGAAGGCGAGATGCGGAAGAAGTTCCCTCATCTCTTTGAAGGTATGCGTAGCCTATAATTTAAATTCGGGGACGAATTTCTTTAAGGGGGGAAGATTGTAACACTTTAGAATGTGTTTAGAGGCTAATTATATGTTAATAAATATTTTTTAATAAAAAGTTTACCAAATTAGTTTTCAAATATTTTGTCAAGAATTATAAATATTTTTTTAGAATTTTCCTAGACTTGCACACACTTGTGCATGTAAACTAGGGTTAAATTAGGGTTAAACCATGTTTAGCAACCATGGTAGACTAACCCTTTCTTATTAAGTTAAATTGATTTTAATTAAGGGTATTTTTTTTAATGGAAAATGAATTATTGCTTTGGGTTTGACTTGGTGAGAGAGAGAGAGTGCATGATGGGCATCATGGCATGAGCCCATGCTTGCATTGAATGGGAGAGAGAGGGTGTTGACCTTTGTTCTTTCATTTCTTGTGTTGTGCCAACTCTTTCTCACTTCTCTCTCTCACTCTCACACTCCCTCACACACACAAGCAGCAGCAGCAGCAGCAGCGCAAGCAGCAGCAGCTCCAGCATCAGCAGCAGCAGCAACAAGCAGCAGTAGCAGCAGCAGCAGCACAAGCACAGCAGCTCCAACCAACTCCAGCAGCAGCAGTAGCTCCCAGCAGCAGCAGCAACAAGCTGCAGCAGCAGCACAAGCAGCTGCAGCTGCAACAAGCAGCAGTAGCAGCAGCAGCAGCAGCACAAGCACAAGCAACAGCAGCAGTAGCAGCAGTAGCAGCAGCAGCAGCAACAAGCAGCCACAGCAGCAGCACAGCACAGCAGAACATCATAGCAGCAGCGTAGCACAGCACAACACAGCAGCAGCACAGCACAGCAGCAGCAGCATAGCACAGCAGCAGCGCGGCACAGCAGCGCGGTACAGCAGCAACAGCGCGGTACAGCAGCAGCAGCAGCGCGGCACAGCAACAGCAGCACGGCACAGCAGCAGCAGCAGCAGCAGCGCGGCACAGCAACAGCAGCGCGGCACAGCAGCAGCAGCGCGGCACAGCAACTCCTTCCCTCTACTCCTTCTCCTTCCTCCTGCTCCCTAGGGTCGAGAGTGGGGTATACTTCTTAACCCTACATCCTAATTTGCTTGGTTGGTGTGTTATAGCTTCGATTAGTGATTAATTGTGTGTTTTAGTGCTAAATGTGGTGAGTAGTGTGAACTTTGGTTATGTGAGGTTAATATTGGCTAGTCTAAGTTAATTAAGTGTTGTTAAGGCCATGTTAACCTAGCTTAGCCCAATTTCACCAAAATACCACCAGATTTCTGTTTGATGCAAAATTTATTTAATTCTTACTCTATAAAAATCTGGAGCTAAATACTTGTTTCTCGTATTTTAAATCTTCACGACACACGTGATACGTGTGTGGGTTTGGGGTTCCTGCGTATCGCGACACGTCGGGGTAGCTTCAGGCGCGTAATCACACGTTTTAGCGTATCGCGCACACGCGCGCTTGGTTTGCGATGCGGGTTTCTAGTTTGACCTTGATATCGTGTTTTTGTAGATTTGAGCTTATGTGTGATATATTGTGTAAATTCTAGTTTCGCAGGCGAGTGGGACGGACGCTGCGAAGAAGGGGAAGCAAGTCGTCAGCTACACTTAGCGCGAGACTTCGGTGAGTAGATTTAACATCTACGGGGATATCGCCCGCATGACGTTATGCTTCAGAGCTGATAGGACCTTATAGCTACATATTGCATTTACCTACATTGACTGTTCATGGATACTGTTGTTGCATACTGCATCCCCTGCTATATGTATGTAAACTTAGAATTGATAGAACACCGCACTATTACTAACGGTTCATGTTGCACGAGCACTAATCTGCATGTTACACACACACCGTTAGTAATTGCCATGACACACTCACTGTAGAATTGCCATGATCATTATATTGTAGTTCCTTTCACATATGATTCGATATGATTTTCATAGACATTGGGAGCCGCATGAGGTCTTTGAAAAACTGAAACTATTTTAAAAAGTGGTTCCTCCCATTTTCCTATATTATGGCTTGATGTACATAGCACATCGCATTTGATTTACTCATTGATGTCTGATTTCATGTGATTTCTTGTTTTGAGGACCGTGGGGTTATTTAAGAAATGATGCACTATTTGAAAACCCGGTTCCTCGTGATATGATATTTTGGTGCGTCCACCACGCGTTGTCTCGGTGCTGAGACGTGTGCTTGAAACCCGATTCGAGGAGTTGGATGATCCGTTTGCGGGTTCGTGGTGGACCCGGTATGGTTCCCCTCGGTAAGATGATCGATGGACTTTGCCGATTGAGTCTGGAGGTGGGCGAGTACCTACCGGTGATTGGTTGGACCTGGCGGTTATCCGGAGGATACTGACCATAGTCGAGAGATGGACGCGGGATGATCTGTACTGCCGGGGCCGAGGGCCGATACCGCAGACGGAGCCCGTGGGCTGATCCGGACTGACGGAGCCCGATATATGAGGATTTGCGTGTCGATACTGGACACGAGTATTTTATGATATTTTGAGTGCCGATGATGGGCACTCGTGATTCTCATGGATTTACAGGATTTGAGGGCCGATGGGAGTGCCGGCGCCTGAGTTGTTAGGATTTGGGTGCATTGGTGAGCACCGATTATTTTCCACGTTGACATTCCGTGTAGATGTTATTTCATCCCATGCTCACCATTTATTATTTGCATCTCATCCTGTAGTTATTTTACCTGACAGAGCACTTGCATGATTATTGCACCTACTGCTTGTCGCATATAGATTTTACCTGCTGGCATATGATAGAGTAGCGCAGTACGTGCATGCTCACGATTACCTTTATATATTATCTACTATTCACGAGTTGGCAACTCACCCCCGTTGTGCCACAGTGGTTGCAGGTTGCCCTTGGGAGTAGTCGCGGTTGGCTGTTTACCACATCTTTTGACACAGATACCACTGCTTTGGCGTGCTAGCCATTTTGCTATTAGGTGGGTTTTGTATGGTATCTGTTTACTTTTCAGTTGTATATTGTTGTATCTAGTATTCTCCATCTACCTTTATGTATTGACTTAGAGATAGTTGTGAGGACGATGTATATTATTTTGAACTCTGGTGTCGAGCTCGTTGTGAGCCGACTTTATTTATGCAACTTTATCTTTCATGATATTTGTTTTCACTTTTACTGCTCATTTCTTCGCTATGGCGTCGTATATTATATTTGTGGTGATTGTTCCGCCGTTGGGCGTGATTGCTCCCGTTTTGGGATGCTTTGTTCTTATTTACATGTCAGTTTCACTTATACCTTGTCTCGTACCCGACTCGGGGCTAGTTTTTACAAAGAAGATGCTGCAGAAAATTTTTAATAAAACAACTTAAACCTTAAAGATTTTTACTAAATTACTCAAGGTTTCCTAAATGTTTTAACAAATGTTTTCATCAAATGTTTTAACACTCACTACTTTTAATGGTTTTGATTTCTGGGTTTCGGCTTACTTAGCCGCATTACGCCTGTAGACGTTACGTGGTTAAGTGCCGGTCACGGTCCGAACTTTGGGTCGTGACATTTATGTTACTTGGTTTTTATTTGTTTTTGTATTTGAAAAGAAAAGATAAGAATTGGTGGCATGGTGGAAGCATGGGCTTAGGAGAGAGAGAGAGAGAGAGGGTGAGGGGTCTCTTGACTTGGCTTCATTTTCTCCACTTCATTTCCTTCTCCTTCCTCTCTCATGGCTGCCTTATCTCCTCCACCTCCTCTACCACCTCATAACACCCCTATTTCCACATCAAAACCATACATCCCCTTCACAAAAACCAAGCACAAGCTCACTACAAGCATGGAGAACTAAACAAGATAAGATTTTGAGCACTTGGGGCAACTCAAGAAAACTCTTGAGTTGCCAAATGAGGTAATTCATCCACCATTAGTGTAGTATTTGTGTTCGATTAGCTTCTATTCTAGTTTAGAGTTGTTTAAGAATCATTTGGTGACCTTTGAAAATTCCAAGTGAGGTTAGGGTTGATTTGAATTGGGATGGTGCAATTAAGATGTAATTAGTTAACTGCAGCCTCTTTAGTGTTAAGATCCTACACCAAGTGAAATATAGAACCCAAGACTTGAAATATGAAACATTCCGTATCGGTTTTGTGAGAATGTGATGCCTACAGGGAATCTGGAATAACCTGAGATCCTTACTAGAAAAACAAGCAACCCCAGAGACCTATATGGACCACTAGGAGACCACCCTGAGAATACGAGACCCCAACTCTTTCCTTTGGCCGAGCAGGCCGGTTTTGGTGGGCATGTGGCCGGCCTTATGGTGGGTAATTGTGTCTAGGTTGGTTATGTTGCTCAGTTACTTCATATATAAACCCACTGTACTGCTAGTTTAGCCCAATTTTACCTGAACCAAAATCTGGGACCATTTTCTTGAGTTGCTGTTTTGGTTTTATGACTTTTGATGGCTTGAACTTTGGATTTGGTGTGTTGTCTCGGTCACTTGATGTTTGTACGTCGATATCGGGAGTTTGGTTAATTTGCATGAGTAGACCATAGGTTTTAACCTATCTCTGATACATATGCCATTTTGGTTCTCATGCACGATTTCGGTTTACGATACTATGTGTTTATATATGTAAGCACTTTCACGTAGACTTCGGATGATAAGGAGGAGGATGGCGACAATGACTTTAGCAAGCAAGGATCAAGGTGAGTAGATGTATATCGAGGGGGAAGTCGGGTGGATGGCGTATAGCACCCCGCAATTTCGTAGGATATACCACGTTATGATATTGATATATATATATATATCTGTGTGTGTATGTTTGTGAGATGTGTATACTTAGCAAGAGTGGCTTAAGGTGACATGGGTTGGATTTAGTGTAGTTGGAAGAATGTGTTTTAGTTTAGCTTCTTAGTCGCGAAACCCTAGAGTATAGGTTGATACACACACACACATGGACACACGTGATATGTTTTTGGTGTATATGGTTATATGTGTATATATATGTGTGTGTGTTTGTGGATGTGTTAATATATATATATACATACATACATACATACATATACGTATACACGGGTGATGAGGATAGTATATGATACTCGGAGGAGAGTCGATATGATCGGGCATGATGCCGTGAGATCGGTTATGTGATTTGGGTCGTGTTATGATATACGACATGATATTATAGTGGATCGATGGGCGATGTGTTTTCATACACACGCGGGTATATGTTGATGGTATTGGAATGTACTAGAATTTAGATCAGTACCCCTAGTTCTTGATATTATGATAACAATACCATATGAATAATGAGATATATGTGATATTTGACCCGTACCCCGATTTGGGATGCTGTACGATGGATTTTACCGCATGAAGTATAGATATGATGATTGATCCGCACTCTTGACTCGAGGATGTCGTATTATATATTTACTGTACGTGCCGCTATTGAGGCGGGATCGCCGACTACTAGATATATCGACTCGGATTTTAGGTGGATTTTCTTACCTTTTCGACTAGTCTTTTAGTTTAGTCATGTACTTTATTTGGTAGATGTTAGACTGGGCTCGAGTCATACTATTTTCAAAACTAACGAATCGTGAGTATATTTTAAAGACAGGCCAATAGATACTACGGATTTTTCAAAGGACGTATCTTTTCTCAAAAACACCGTAGCCCCTATTTTCTAAAACCACTATTCGTGCTATTCCAAACGCCAAAATTTTATGACTCGTATATATAAACGTATATGCTTATATGTTTCGTTTACTATTCATTCTCCATTATATTCATGTTGTTCTTATTGCATTGTATGCTTATACATGTGTTGTCTTTTGTTATTATGAACCCATGTTATGAGGACACCAGCACCATTACCGATGATGCGTATGTCCACGAACACTTGCTTGCCGGCTCACCCACATCATCATCGGTAATTGCCATGTCAAGTACACTTAGAGAATATTACTTCATCGATATAAATTGCTAGCTGGTAGTTCGACATAGTACTAGTACGCTTGCTTTCATATGCTGAATTTGATATTGCATTTATTACTGAGATACTTCATGCATTTATACGTTCTTTTTTCATGAAATATTATGGGGCTTTATACCGGTAATTCACTGTTTATTTACTCTCGAGTTTTGGATTTGGATTTTTCATGAGATTTCTGGATTTGGAGAAACCGCAAGGATTTTATAAACTCATTTTGATTTCCAAAAGATAGAAAATTGCGTCTTTCTCATGATATGATGTGAGAGGTGTCCACCATGAGTTTTCTCGGCTCTTGGGCAGTATCATACACACGATTCGAGGAGGAAGATGAACCGTCTGCGGATGCATGGTGGACCCGGTGCGGTACCCGGGGGCAAGATGGTCGCAGATGATGGCGTTGAGCCCGGCAAGGGAGCACTACCGACCGATTATTTGTGATGCGGCACATATCCGGAGGATACCGACATAGTCGTGAGATTTGATGATTTGGGCCAGTCCGGATTGCCGGACCCCCAGGCCAGTCCGGATTGCCGGAGCCCGGAGCCCGAGATATTGAGATATTGAGATTTTATGATATGGGCCAGTTCGGATTGCCGGAGCTCGAGATATTGAAATATTGGGATATATGTTTTGTGTCGATGATTGACACGGATTCTCTGTTGATTTCATTGATGATACTTCGGTTTTTATATAGAAATCTCACTTAGATAAGAGAACTGTTTTCTCGTACATGATGTATTCTGCAATCATTCCTGATGCATTCGCACATCATATTTGTGACATGTTGCTACCTGAGGCACTGACACTAGCACTGAGTACTATACTTATGTTTAGATGTTTACCCTTACAATTATTAGATGTTTTCAAGTTATATTTTATGAGGATTTTATTATATGACCTAGGATAGAGTCATACATGCGATTTCTGCTCGGTGATGTCTTCTACTCACGAGTTGGCAACTCACCCCGTTGTGCCACAGTTTCTTGTAGGTTTTGCCGTACAGGTTTCGTTGCGGCTTGCTGGCACACTACTTCCTTCCCGGTGATTGCTTTGGTATGTGGGTTCACTTGTATCGTGACCACCGTAGTATTTGTGTTTATTTCAGTTATATCTAGTAACTTCATCAACCAGACTTGTATTATTTGATAGACTTAAAAGACCAGTATGTATATTCTTTCGACCTTAGAGTCGCGCGCTTGTATTATTATGGTTCTTTTCTGGTTTTCTTGGGAATGTTGGTTTTCTTTCTGAGTTTAGATCCTCGCCCTTTAGCGTTGTATATTATATTGGTTGCGTGGTTGTTTCCGCCATTTGGCGAAGAGCTAGCTCCCGCTTGGGTATGCCTTTATTCACTGCTTACGATTATTCATGTTTGTACTCGTTTGGGGCCAGTATTTACAAAGGAAACTCTGCCGAAATTTTTGGAAAGTATTTGATGTTTTAAAAATGCTTACTATGACTTTCAAATGAACTTATATGTTAACTTTTAAATAAATATTCCTTCACTCTCTTTTTAAATAGTTTAGATTTCTGGGCTTTTGGCTTACTTGAATTAGGCGCTATCCTATAGACTTCACATGATTCAAGTGCCATTTCGGGTCGTGACACATAACCACAAGCAAAGAAAATTTAGTTATACATAATAATAGCAAAAGAAAGCAAGCAAGAAAAAGAATAAAAGAATAAAGCAAAAGCAATATTATTAACACTTGATAAAGTATTGGTACAAGATATTGGTAACTTGTTCAACCTCCATAATGAAGCTCTCAAAAGAAAACTTCAAGAGGGAAGAAGAAGAAACCAAGTTAAAGCCCACTCACTCTCAAGCTAAACCAAAAACTAAAAAAGAAAAAAGAATATCATATGGCATATATATATGGTCCCATCGGCACTAATCTGTTATGGTATTTATAGGCATCAAAATAGAATAAACAAACAATATAGAATGGATGGTGTGATGCCTATAAAGTGCCAGAAGAAAAATGGGGATATTTGGAGCAAGGGGACAGGCGGCGCCGGATATTGTGGGGGTCTCACTGGTCAGGAACCGAGCACTGGGGCTCGTCTTGGTATGGTGGAATTGTGTGCTCTCCACTATTTTTCTTGTGTTGTTTGATTTCTCTAAATAACCCTGGTTTGCACTCAGTAGAATTGGAGGGAAATTTGATGCTTTATTTCACATCATACCTTTTTGCATTTAACACACATCAACTCACATGTGCCCACTAGTGCCATGGGCAGCCCCACCATGGTCTAAGTCATCAAAGAGTTATGTGCACATTTGTGTTGTGTTGGACCAAAATTGTGTGCACACATGTTTATTGCAAAAGAGCTCTTTGAATATCAGTCGGTTCTCTGTTCTGATTGCAGTGTCGACTCCCAAATGCTATATCCGTGATATTGAGCGTGTTTCCAGTATTTTATCACGAATACCTGTAATCTTTAATTACTAAGCAGACACTGATTATGTAGGGTTACGTAGCGCGGTAGCAAGGTTTCGGGAGGCATCGTCCATGCCTTTTTCAAAAATTTGCCGTTCTAAAGAACCCTAACCCTAGAATCTTAACTAGAGATTTAAACAAAACACCTTGCAAACAACTTTGCAACTAAGTGAATGAGGAATACAACATTTGTAGACCGGTCCTTCACTTCAAATGCTCCGTGTAGAAGTCCCTTCGCTGCCGGTAAGAATCTCCCGAACTCTTGAGAGTCTCCAAAAGGTGAAAGATGCAAACTTACTCGAAGTCTTCGAGGCCGAAGATGATCTACGTCGAGGAGACTCAAGCTCATGCTACCTCTTCACTAATGGTGAAATTAGTGAAGCAAACACCTTAAACTAAATGGCTAATAATAGAGGATGATGAAGTAGGAAATGGGCTCACTTTAGATTTTATTTTCTCACAATATTTTCTCACCTTGAGAAAAGCTAGTGAGCTTTCTCATTGAGGAAGAAGAAGCTCAAGTGAAGAATGAGAGAACGAATTCATGAGGTGAGAAAATAAACCATGGGTGAGTTAGTGTTATACACTAACTCATGTAGAGACATAATTAAGGCTAGGGTTAATGGTTAGGTTAATAAATATCTACAAGAGAAACAAAAAATGTGGACTTGGTCAATGTTTCCACAAGCTTCTACAACCTTGTAGCCATGACAAAAATCCAACCATTTTTGAATTACTTAGATAAATATAAATCCTACATTATCCTAAGTATAGTGTAAGTCTCATACACCCATGAAGCACGTGGCATCAAGAATGACGCAATAAAATGTACATTAATATATATCACATATATACTATATGCACACAAGTGAGAAAAAAATACTTAGTGAGCAAATATTAGTTATTGTAAGTTATTATATCAAATATATAATTATACATTAAATTATTAAATCAACACTTGATTTAATAATCCGGCTATATCACATACAACCGACTAATATCATATGAATCAACTTATCGAATCAACACTTGATCCGATAACCCGGCTATATCACATATAACCGGCCGATATCATATATCACGAGAATAAAAAGCGGTATCACATACGCGCATTAATCTCGGTCCGGTACATATCACATATGCGCTCCTACTTCATTTCGCATGAACCAGGAAAGCTCTGTGTAGGACTCTAAAGACTCGTCAATACGCCGGCAGTAGGTGATGATCATATCAAACACCCACAAGCCGCAAGCGGTCTGCTAAACATAACGGCCACCCGGGTATTGACCAATTAGAAGATCAACAAGCAAGCCTGCTCATACTCCTGCGAATCCAATCAGTAACACTACCGTACAGTCCGGTCTCTTCGTCTGATATGTCGCATATCGTAGCCTGGGGGTGGTAAACGTCAGACCCCAATAGTCTGATAAGTCATGCCGATGCAAGGTCCATAATGGTTCGAGAAACTACTAATAACTTTTACCAGTAAATCTCAGCAACCCTGGCAAGGGATTTCCTGTTATGGCCAATCGAGCATAGCGCAACATCAACTCCCAATACCGGGAGAGACGAATCCCCTCCTATCGCTCATTACCTCCATGTGACTCGGGACTGTACCCAAAAACCACCTTTTTGCATGATCTCTTAACCGTGGTATGGTGGAAATCAAAGCACAGAGGGAATCACATAAGACTCTATGACGATCTCGGATCAAAAGACTAACCTGTACTAATGTTACCAGAGAACTGCTATCTGACGATTGGTATAATACCATCTAGGAGTTCTCGGCGAGTCCATTCAGTATACCCAGTCTCCATTGAGCACCCGTATACCTTCTCTGATGTCAAACACCAATGGATGTGGGATCATCAATCGCCCATCATATGGGTCAAGAAGCGCATATGCTAGTCTACTCTGGACTATCGATGCCCTGTCTCGATACTCCCACGGCTAGGAACAATTATAGGGTGTACTAGTGGACTACACTTGGCCCCACTAGTATGATCTCCATCATAGTCCTGGTATTCAAGTACACGCCCTAAGGGCTTTATCAACATGTGAGAGCAAGACAGCATCACTTATACAAGTCAACATGTTAAGACAAAGTGCAACCAGATAGCATACTATCATGTCGAGCAAGAAAGTCCTCCCTATATATGTCCAAGCATCTACTACAATATATATCACATGTACAGCAATGGCCTCTAGGGCATACATATAACTAACAATCTCCCACTTGCACTAAGGCCATTTGTTACAGTATCTCATACTTAACAATTTAGCGATGGTTGTAGTATCCCATACTCAACCATCCTAAAATCTCTCAAATAGTATTCGGGAAAGCAAGCCTTGGTGAGTGGATCCGCCGTGTTAACCTCAAAATCTACTCTCCATGCCTCGATCCCTTGGAGATCAACCATCTCCCTGATCAGGTGATACTTACCTCAGAATATGTCTCGATCGCTGATGGGACCGGCGTTCCTAGGCCAAAACCATAACTCTATTGAAGTCACAATAACAGTTATTGGACACTCAATGGTAGGAACAATGTTCATCTCATGAACAAGAAATGCCAAGACAGCCACTTTGGTAGTATCTTTGGTAGCAATGTACTCAGCCTTTATCGTCTAGTATGCCACGGTTCTAGCATGGAACTCTTCCAACATACCGTCCCTCTACTGAGGGTAAAGACAATGCCTATGACTGACTTTCAGTCGAACTTATCATTCTGGAAGCTCGAACCAAGAACATTCTTTTACTGCTTCTCAAGTACTTAAGAATGTCCTCCATAGCTGTCCAGTGATTCTTCCAAGATCCGATTGATTCCTGATCACTACACCTAGTGAGTCATCTACATCTGGTCTGGTATATAACATCGCATACTCTATAGACCCTACTGCTGAAGCAGAGGGTACCCCTTAGACGTGAGCTCTCTCCAAATCAGTCTTAGGAGACATCTTTTTGGAGAGAGTGATCCATGAGTAAGTGGGTGAACCACCACGCTGAGAATCGTACATACTAAACCCCTTTTGTATGGTGTTAATGTACCTGGATTTGGGACACTCCCAAAATCCACTTAGATCTATCATCATAGATCGTAATCCACAAGATATAGTAGGTATCATCCTGATCTTCTATTGAGAATCCTTATGATAAGAGGAGCTTGACCGAGTGTAGCATAGGAAACCATTTCCTATCAAGTATGTCATCTACGTACAATACGTGGAAGACAACGTTACTCTCTACAAGCTTCTTGTATATTAAAGGTTCATCTACCATTTTGATGAAGTCAAACTCTTTGACTGTCACTTCAAAACAGATGTTCCAACTCCGCGATGCTTGCATTGATCCTGATGGACTTAAGCATAGCTTTGAAAGTCTCAACTTTTCCATTTAAACCAATAATCCTCTCAAGATCCGTTTGCTCCCAATGGGTTTTACCCCTTCAGGTGCAACATGCAAAGTCATACTTTGTTGGTGTACATGGATTCCATCTTTGATCACATAGCATCTAGCCATTTCACAGAGTCCCCACTCGTGATGGCCTGCCTGAAGCTGGTTGGGCCATCATCTACCATGATGCAATCCTTGCTCCCACTGTCATCGAGAAGACCATAGTATCTCTCAAGTGGATGAGGAACCCTACCGGATTCGCGGAGAGGCTAAGGTTCATTGGAGACTATAGAATCCTTTGGTTTCACCAAATCATCAGCTGTTAGTTTGTCCAGCTGGAACTCCTTCCAGTTCTACCTCATGACCATAAATTTATTCACAAGAAATTCCTTTTCTAAAAAAAGTGGCATGTTGAGAAACAAAACACCTTTTGCTCCTCAGTGTGGTAGAAGATATTCCCTCGCAAATGTTTGGGATATCCAATAAACTTATACAAATATGACCTTACCTCAAGCTTGTCCGGATTCTGCTTTTCAACATAAGCCGGACAACCCCATATCTTAACTCGTTTAAGACATGGTCTCTTCCCATTCCATATCTCATATGTAGTGGTAGGCATTGATTTGGACGGATCCCCATTCAATAGGTATGCAGCTTCTCAAGTGCATAGCACCCAAAAGAAAACAGGTAACTCAGCAGTACTCATCATAGAGCGCACCATATCTCATAGGGTGCGATACCTCCGCCCCGATACACCGTTGTGATGTGGTGTATACAAAGGAGTAAGCTGAGAGAGAATCTCATTCTCCTTTTGGAAACTCTAGGAACTCCATGCGCAAGTATTCGCCTCCTCGATCACATCGTAGGACCGTAATACTTCTACCCATCTGGTTCTCAACTTCAAGCTTATATTCCTTGAATTTCTCAAAAGTTTCAGGCTTGTGTTTCAACAGGAATATATGTCTGAATCTTGAGAGATCGTCGATGAATGTAATGAAGTACAAAGAACTAACTCTGGAATTCGTAGACATAGGACCGTATACATCATCATGTATCTATCCCAAGAGTTCACTAACTCTTTCTTTGCTTCGAGTAAACGGAGTATTGGTCATTTTATCTTTGAGACAAGACTGGCAAGTATGATAAGATGAAAAAATCGAACAGATTCAAATATTCATCTTTATGTAACTTAGCTGGTCGTGTCGCATTAATATGACCTAGTCTACAATTCCACAAGAAGGATTCATTCATTTCTGAATTACTCCCCTTGTGTGTGTTCTATATATTTTGAACTGTGGTTTGATTTAGAACGTATATGCTATTATATAACGTGCCTGATCCAATCAACTCTTGATTCAGGAAAATGTTCACAACATTATCCTCCAATACAAAATTATATCCTTCTTTAACTGAATAAAGAAACAGATGTAATGTTGTATATCGGGTTCGGTATTTAGTAACATTTGTTCCGAATCAATGTATTTACCATTTGGTAATACAGGGTGATATCTGCCAACTGACTTGGCTGCAACAATTGCACTATTCTCTAACACTTAGAGATATATCACACATTCTCAGTTCTCTAACTGTCAATAGCCCATGTAACAGATTACATATGTGGGATCCTAATCCGGTATCTCATCCCTAGGACGTAGAGAATACTGAGAAACAGTTCTTGGTATTGAACACACCCAAAGAATATGCATCAATATTCTTATTCCTCGAATGGGTGGCATAGGAATCCGGATATTCCCCTATTTCCTGCTCGGACTTATAACAATTATAAGATTGAGCGGAACCAACGTTCCCCAGCTCAGTATAATAAGCAGGTTCGGTCAATACATCCATATTATTATCTTGATTAAGGCGTGACATGGTCACTACTAGGAGAGAGAGAAAGAGAAGAAAACACTCTGCGTGCGCTCTTATAAGATTAGATTGGTTATGATTTTATCTAATCAGGATGGCTCCTACTGTTTTTATCAAATCTTCCTTCAAACCCTAAAAGGTAAGACTAGCCGGGATTAATTACACCCTACAAGTTCGCTAATCTTTCGGCCAGGCCAGTACTTTGAGGGAGGTTCCCCATGCTTTCGCACGGACCTAATTAAAATAAACCTCGTTTTCCCACGGACGTAACCCCGTTAACACCTTTCTAGACACATACTTGATCGGCTAATTGTAATGTGTAAAACTCTCCCAGGAGTAGCTCTTACTCGCAGTGGGTATCGGGATCCAACTATCTCATAGAAGGTATGCAATCTCATTGCAAATTTCAACACTTGAAATTCCCGATAATGGTTTTTACCCTAGCATCCCATGACCTTGACGCAGGCCAAACTACCCATAGGACGCTAGTCAAGTTCAACCCGTACATTTCATGATTGAATTAAACCCACCCACACGACCCTTGACGCAGGCCAAACAACGCTTTACGAATACCCTAATCCAATCGCATCGTATGCTAGCAGATAAGCACTAGTTAGCTACTGCACACTACGCCTTGACGCAGGCCAAACTACCGTAGCACGAATACTATGTAGTACTTATCTGAAATGACGGAGGGCTACGCAGGTTTTAAAGAAAACCATGAGCGTAATGAACTTGATATCGTTGTAGAATCGAGTGATTTTGAAAATGAGTGTTTTTTAGGCTTTTACTAGTTTTGCTAAAGAGGTCACTCCCAGTGAAGGGATCTCGGCTCTTTCCTTATCGAATAAGGTGCAGGATATTTCATAAATACCACTATGCAAAGCAAAAACTATAGAAGCAATCAAAAGAAAAACCGAGTGGGTTGTAGCATCTGCTAGTTTTGCTAAAGCGGTCACTCCCGGTGAAGGGATCTCGGCTCTTTCCTTATCGAATAAGGTGCTGGATATTCTACAAGGAATACCACTATGCAAAGCAAAAACTAGAGCTACTAGTTTTTAAAACAAGTTTCTACAACATCTTTAGGTTTCTTTTATTTCATTAAGCTCATTAATGAAGTCCCATCAAATTATGCTTTCCAAGTATCACATATGAAACGAAAGCAGCAATATTAATTATATCTCATATATATAATATAGGCATTCGTCTCATAACATATCAAGTGATCACATCACAAAATATCAGCAGCATAAGAACACATATGAAATATTGGATATATTAGGAATTCCGTGTTTTAATTTAAGCCTGTAAAAAACACGGATTCTATGGTCGCGATGAATAGCCAAACCCACATCCCTAGACCCCTACGAGAGCGGCAAGCAACCATTCCAATTCTAGAGTTAGGAGACCCGGTGTCGACTCCTCGAGATGGTCTCCCACTGGACTCTAGAACCCGGTTACTTGTCCTCTCCTCCTTGGGTCTATCCTAATGCGGAAAAGTAAATAATATATATCAATAGTGACAGCATCCTCAACCCGGAAGTGCCCCAATAAAAGAATATTACATACAAGCTTTTACATGAATGAAAATGAAAAACTCTCATCTCATATAAAAAAAACCCCGGCTATCAAAACATGACGATCCAATATAACATATCACAGCAACACATAATATCACATGTCATCAACGTAAGTAAATATGCGTATCCCAATTGTCGTTGACGTATAGCAACGAAACTGGTGATACACCACATATTAAACTTACGGTCACAGAAAAAAAAGTGAAAAACTACAACAATTGGAATCCGCAACCACCTTAGACATCATAAACCAAATGTATCACATACTTTGGATTTCATGCCCAACCAAATGAATTCATTAGACATCACATGCCTAACAATTATAAACCCCGCATTTTAGTCTCGATATTAAAAAAACATTTCAATAACCTGTTGGGTAATTCAACAAGATTCCCGATAACCTGATCGAATGCTCGTCAGAAACTTTAGTAGATGGCCACACCCCTGATACAGTCGACAAAGTGCAGTAAGGCGGAACACCGCGGCCGTGAACACCCGAACGGATGCTTTTGGTGACGGGGTTCTCCTACAGTCACTTGGTCGGGGCTGTGGGCATGGCTATCTAGTAAGGTTACCCAGCGAGTATCCGCATACACTACGTAATTGCGATGGACTTTTGATCAACATCAAAATTCCGTGGCATCTGATCAAATGAGACTAAACCGCTAGATTTATAAAATTCAAACTAGTTATCTCATAACTAATTACGTGGATTCTAAATATTGTATCACAATCATAGATAGCTAGACGAAGTTAAACTTTTCGATCGAATAAGCAAGCACCCAAAATTTCCAAACAAGCTCAACGCTTGAGCGGAGTTCAAAAAGTACCCAGAAACTGCCACAGCTCCTATGAACCATTCGTAGAAGGGCCGACCCATGCCTCACTCATGTCTCCACGGAACTGCGGCAAATCCTAGGGTATGACCACGGTTCCGCGATCCAAAAAGTCGAGTTTGGGTATCGTTCTTCTAGAGGGTCCACAGAATCGCTTGCATGATTTTCTGAAAATTTTAAACTCGGGAAAATCCAACTCTTGGAAAATTTCAGTGAGGGAAAAATTGGGTTATTGATATCCGTTCGAACTTTTTAACGTCGTCTAAATAACCCGAATACATGTTAGAATTACGACTACGAAATACTCTAAGTAGACTTTGCAGAAAGTTAACATCACATGAAAATTTAGCAAAAACAAACAACACCTGAAACACTAAAACCCAGAGACAGGAACACACTACAAGATTGAACCCTGAACTCCCAAAATGGGCTGAGCACACCGGTTTTTCATGCACTCTGGCCGGCCAAAATCCGAAGAATGGGGTTCAGTTTTCTACTGTGTTCATATTGCATCTCATACAATATTCTGCAGTTGTTTAAAAAAAATTTAAAGGCCTTTTTAAATTCGACAGAAACTGGGTTGCAATGTTTAAAGTTTCGGAGTAGTTTCGGTTTCATAATCTAACAAATATCATTTAAATCTCTAGCCTGGCTTTGATACCACTGTAGGGTTATGTAGCGCGGCAGCAAGGTTTCGGGAGGCATCGTCCATGCCTTTTTCAAAAATTTGTCGTTCTAAAGAAGCCGGACCTAGAATCTTAACTAGAGATTTAAACAAAACATCTTGCAAACAACTCTGCAACTAAGTGAATGAGGAATACAACGTTTGTAGACCGGTCCTTCACTTCAAATGCTCCGTGTAGAAGTCCCTTCGCTGCCAATAAGAATCTCCCGAACTCTTGAGAGGATCCACAAGGTGAAAGATGCAAACTTGCTCGAAATCTTCGAGGCCGAAGATGATCTACGTCGAGGTGACTCAAGCTCATGCTACCTTTTCACTAATGGTGAAATTAGTGAAGCAAACACCCTAAACTAAATGGCTACTAGTAGAGGATGATGAAGTAGAAAATGGGCTCACTTTAGATTTTATTTTCTCACAATATTTTCTCACTTTGAGAATAGCTAGTAGCTTTCTCATTGAGGAAGAATAAGCTCGAGTGAAGAATTAGAGAATGAACTCATGAGGTGAGAAATTAAACCATGGGTGAGTTAGTGTCATACACTAACTCATGTAGAGACTTAACTAGGTCTAGGGTTAATGGTTAGGTTAATAAATATCTACAAGTGAAACAAAAAGAGTGGACTTATTCAATGTTTCCACAAGCTTCTACAAGCTTGTAGCCATGACAAAAATCCAACTATTTTGGATTACTTAGATAAATATAAACCCTACATTATCCTAAGTATAGTGTAAGTCTCATACACCCATGAAGCATATGGCATCAAGCATGACACAATAAAATGTACATTAAAATATATCACATATATACTATATGCACACAAGTGAGAAAAAGAATACTTAGTGAGCAAATATTAGTTAATGTAAATTAATATATCAAATATATAATTATATATTAAATTATCAAATCAACACTTGATTTAATAATCTAGCTATATCATATACAACCGACTAATATCATATGAATCAACTTATCGAATCAACACTTGATCCGATAACCTGGCTATATCACATATAACCGGCCGATGTGATATCGCGAGAATAAAATGCGGTATCACATACGCGCATTATTCTCGGTCCCTCACATATCACATATGCGCTCCTACTTCATTTCGCATGAACCAGGAAACCTCTATATAGGACTCTAAAGACTCGTCAATACGCCGGCAGTAGGTGATGATCATATCAAACACCCACAAGCCGCAAGCGGTCTGCTAAACGTAACGGCCATCCGGTATTGAGAGATTAGAAGATCAACAAGCAAGCCTGCTCATACTCCTGTGAATCCAATCATTAACACTACCGTACAGTCCGGTCTCTTCGTCTGATATGTCGCATATCATAGCCTGGGGGTGGTAAAACGTCAGACCCCAATAGCCTGATAAGTTATGCCGATGCAAGGTCTATAACGGTTCGAGAAACTACTGATAACTCTTACCAGTAAATCTTAGCAACCCTGGTTAGGGATTACCTGTTATGGCCAATCGAGCATAGCGCGACATCAACTCCCAATACCGGGAGAGACGAATCCCCTCCTATCGCTCATTGCCTCCATGTGACTCGGGACTGTACCCAAAAACCACCTTTTTGCACGATCTCTTTACCGTGGTATGGTGGAAATTAAAGCACAGTGGGAATCACATAAGACTCTATGACGATCTCGGGTCAGCAGACTAACCTGTACTAGTATCACCAGAGAACTGCTATCTGACGATAGGTATAATACCATCTAGGAGTTCTCGGCGAGTCCGTTCAGTGTACCCAGTCTCTACTGAGCACCCGTATACCTTCTCTGATGTCAAACACCAATGGATGTGGGATCATCCATCGCCCATCATATGGGTCAAGAAGCGCATACGCTAGTCTACTCTGGAGTATCGATACCCTGTCTCGATACTCCCACGACTAGGAACAATTATAGGGTGTACTTGTGGACTACGCTTAGCCCCACTAGTATGATCTCCATCATAGTCCTGGTACTCAAGTATACATCCTAAGGGCTTTATCAACATGTGAGAGCCAGACAGCATCACTTATACAAGTCAACATGTTAAGGCAAAGTGCAACCAGATAGCATACTATCATGTCGAGCAAGAAAGTCCTCCCTATATATGTCCAAGCATCCACTACAATATACATCACATATGCAGCAATGGCCTTTAGGGCATACATATAACTAACAGATTAATAGTACCGATAATGAACAAATAGATAATGAATGAGCGGTATTAAATTGCAGTTTTCTAAGATGAACAAATACCCCCAAACTTATCTTTTGCTCGTCCCGAGCAAAACAAAAAATCCTAGCCTCACTTTCGCAGGGAACGTAATTGCACTGAGCACGTCCAACAAGCCGTTAAACCTTTAGGTGTCCCTAGTAGGAGGAGTGTTGTCTCCTGAGGGTTTTCAATGGATTACACCTGCAAAATCCAGTCAAGTTAGCGTCATGGAGAAACTGTTGATTCTAATCTTAAGTTAGAGATTAAAGTTAGAAATTCTATCAGCTAAGTCAGAAACGTTAAACCCTATTTTTCACTCCTCACAATTTGTTTAACATAAGCTTATACGTGTCTTTACGTGATTGTACGGATAGTGTCCATAAGTTTTTATGAATTTGATTAGGGTCATCATGTCATAAGTATGGACCAGGATAAATTTCTAAAGGATAACACGAGTTTGAAAGGAGTTAAGATTTTCTCAAGTTTTTGTTCTCAAGTTAGGTTTCAAGTCAGGATTTCTATTGTTTTTAACAGAGAACCTAAGTCTCAATCTTCACTCCTACCTTTCACCTGTTCTAGTTTATACACACCTTTCGTTATCGTGCAAAACGTCTTAATAAATATACCATCATATCTCCGCGAAAATACTGTTTTAATAGAAAATTTGTCTCCGCCAAGATTATTCTCCCACAAAGAACCATGAGGAATTTTAACTCGGAGAGAACACTTGCTTAACTTGTTTTATGGGGCGGTTGGAAACCTAGCGAGCTTTGGGTCAATGACTCCCAAACCAGATGGTTTTAAGACATTAGGTGTGGAGACACCCCAAGGACTTAATTACCCAATTACCAAGGCCACAAAATAAAAGACTCATTTTATTTAAAATATTTTGAACTCAGTGAAAACGGAGATTAAGCCAACTTTTCTTTTAAATCATAAGACGTTACATGTGGATAAGGTGTGTAATTACTCCAACAAAGTCCCAGATGGGTTATTTTTCAGACTTACAGCTTCTATTAAAACCTCAATAATATCCTTCATATCCACTTCACCTTATGAACTATTCTTGATATTACTTATCTCAGAACAAACCTGGTTGATCCTAAAGATGTTTATCAATTTTTAAAAGTTTTACAAACATGTCAGACCTTCATCTAATTCTATAAAAAAACATATGACACGTATAAAGTGTTATAAAAGTCGTATATCAGCTATGGTTAAACACAAGGGAGAGTTATCTTTCGGATTTTTAATCTCACGAAAAGGATTTAGTTGCTTTAATCTTATCACCCAATCCGTCAGACTTTGAATCCAAGTTCCCCCGCTGGCTAACATGACGAACAAGTTTTTATGTTTTCTGAATTTTTTCAATTTTTATAAGTTTTTCAATACAATGCAATACAAAAGCAGATATGAAATGCGACTACATGCAAAGAAAAGAAAAATACATAATATAAAGTGCTGAAATGCAGGAAATATGCACATGCAAACTATATGCTGATACAAAATGCACCCAAAACAAATCCACCCCCAAACTGAAGATGACGATGTCCTTATCGTCACTTGGCCTTACCCTTGGTCTTACTGCTCCCGCTTGCTTCATCCCGGTTTGCTAAGATCTGTCTCAGTTGTTCTTTTATCTCCTTGTTTTTCCGGATCAAAGTTTTGATGCCACGGACCTCCATCCTGTATAGCTCGTAAGGATCAGTCGAAACATCCTCTCCTAAGTAAATTTCAGAGGAAGTCTGTGGTGCCGCATGCTCGCTGGGGTCAATGGGTGACCAGATATGCTGCTCACTCCTGCTATCAGTATAACCTGGTGAGATCCTCTCAATCTCGACCGGGACGGTGTCATACATAGTGATGCAGGCTGCAAAACCTTCCTCCTCCATGTAGTAGTGACAAATCAAGGTGACGAGGACGGGAAGTAATGATTTGTGCGCTGCGACACTTTCCTTGATTGTGGTAAATAGCATGCTCGCCATGCAAAACTGATAATCCTTTGTCATTAAACAATGACCAATATGTCCCACAATCGCCCGAAATGAGGAAACTCGAATGATCCCCCTGACATTATGGTAAGCCCAGCGGTAAGCCGTATAGACATTTCGGTAAACCTGCTGGGCATTTAGCTGTCACGATCCAAAATTGGGCACATGACCGGCACTTAAACTACGTAACGCCAACAGGCGTAACGCAATAACGCAATTAAGTACGCCAAAAAACCCAGCAATCTAAACCATTACAAGAAAGAAAGATAGATCACTTTTAAAAATCTCGATGCAAAACTTTAAACTTAATGTTCGTTTTTTCATAAAAATTTCGGCAGCACCTCCTGTGTAAAAGCTAGCCCCGAAATGGGTACAAACATAAGATAAAAGTAAAACATCCCCAAACGGAAGCAAATCTCGCCCAACGGTGGAAACAACCACCACAACAGATATACAACGCCGTAGAGAAGAAATGAGATAATCCACATATATAAAGGCCGACTCACACAAGCACGACAACCAGAGTCATAAGATTAAACAACATCGATCCTCACAACTCGTCTCTAAGTCAATACATGAAGGTGGTAGATAGAGAGTACTAGATACAAGAAATATACAACGTACATCATCGGATAACCGCAACCCACCTATAGCAAACGGCTTCACAGCCAACCGTAGCGGTATCCGCAAAAATAGAGATAATAAGGCGCCCTGCCGCGACCACTCGGATGATCAGACCTGAAAAACCCTACGGCACAACGGGGGTGAGTTGCTAACTCATGAATAGTAAATAACATCATACTGTAATTGCAAGTATGTACTAACAGCGATAATCTAACACATGTAATCTGATAGCATAAGTATGACAATAGATATATGCAAATGTCATGAAAGGTACTCTATCTGGTACTATTAATAGATAAAGCAAATGCATATCAAATAAATGCGGAGTATGGGATAAAACATTCCATCCTCACGGAATCCTCATCGTGGCGGACCAGTGTCCATCAAGACAATCCCCAAATTCCCACAAATCGGCCCTCATATCGGGCACATCGGCCCCTCACATCGGGCACATCGGCCCCTCATATCGGAATGAATAAGAATACATGCATAGATCGTTATGATGATATATATTATATAGGTGTACATATATATAACAGCGTCTCATACCACTGATATATATACATGTATATATATCAGCGTCCCATACCACTGATATAAATACCCGGGAGTAAAACATCCAGAAAACATCATATGAAAACCATATATCAATTCGAAATCCGTGAAATATAATATATGTAATATGAAACAGTAATATGAGCATATAAAGGAAAAACCGCTATTTAGCTGCAACAAGTTATTTAAATATATCATGCGGTTCCTAATTTCTCCGAAACCAAATGTAACATCATATAAAGGTGAACATGTAGCTATAGCCAGGAATGCGTAACCATGTCGGTATAGCAAGATATGTGTATCTATCTATCAGTATTGATGTAAAACCCTCCAGGTATATGTGTAGATATATCAAGGTACACGGGTGTACATGTAACTATGTATGCAAGATGTACATATAGCTATGTCTCAAAAGTGGATATACCTATCTCTAATGGTACAATACCATGTGGGTAGCTAACATGTAGGCATGGCAAGGCATATGTGTAAGTATGTAGGTATACAGGTATGCTATATGTCATATGCACTATAAAAATAAAGATCATGTCTTAAGCCCCTAGCCAATACAATCTCACGTGTGTATAAGTGTTTTTCGTGTCATGGCAATTATCGGCGGTGTGAATGGCATACAATCAGTGCTAGTAAAACATGAACCGTCAATAATAGTGCAGTGTCCAAAGGGTACAAGTCCAAGCGCAACAGGTAATAATATGCAATGAAGTTTATGCGCACACTCTATATGTGCAATATAAACATGCGACTAATATCATATCATATCTAGCCCAGACGCATAACGCCACGCGGGCGATTCCCCTGTAGATGCTAAATCTACTCACCGACAATCGCGGGCTAGGTAAATCCAACCACCTGCTTCCCTTTCTTCGCAGCGTCCGAAGTCCCCGCTTGCGATCCTATTAACACAAAACATAGCCAGTGCAAAAATCTCAGAAATCGATCAATATCACGTACACAAGACGTTTGACCAACGCATTAACTCCAATCCGACCCATAAGTATTCGTCTAACAGCTAACGTGTGTGGCGACACGCCAACACCAGCCTAAGTATAGCAACACACCAGATCACGAACCGTGTCGGATAACGTAACACGCATACTCAAAACACTAGAATATAGCAAAGTGGTCCGAGATTTTGATACACTAACAATTAGTGAAAGTTGCAAGTGCCACGAGGCTACATACAATCCTATAGACCCCACAACAAAGACTCAACACCCCAACCCCCACTCTGGCCGCAATTTACGGCCAGAATAATTAAATTTGAGGCCGAAAAATGAAGGGGTGGTCTCAGGTTTTTAAGGTGGGTTCTATACCTCAACACTATGTCACTGTGATGGGAACTTTTCCAACAAACACCTGGTTCTACAGCAGATCACAGAGACACAAAGTTGACACTAAAAATACGATATTTTGCACAAAATGCTACCTTTAGTGTTCCAATCCATAACAACAAGGCAACACAACAATATAACTCCTAATTATCAGTTTTAGGTCATTACCTAGCCACTCTTGCTCAAAAATCCTAGCTTTCCAAGCTCTAAGGCAACCTAGTGGCTAATCAAGACATTTGAAGTGTTTTCCATGGATGTTTGTGAAGTTTTTGCAAGGATTTGTGAAGAGGGAGTGAGGGTTCAGTTTGGGAGTTGAGAGAATGAACAACAATGAAAATGAGAGAAGAATGAGAGAGTGAGAGATCAATATAGTGAGAGGTGAGTGTAGGGTGAGTCAAAGGCTTACACTCACTCTCTCCCTCACCTCATTAAATGCACACATTAATGCTTCATGACTCATTAGCCACCTCTCTCTCTCAATCCAAACAAGATATTTCTTTCACACAAAATATCTTTGGCAAGGTTAAAGCAAGGTTAAATTAGGACATGGGTTAATTAAGGTGTCTTGGTCACTTAACAAGATTAACACTAACTAACCCTCACATTAACATGC
The DNA here is from genome assembly GCA_030015575.1 of Agapanthus africanus. Classification (NCBI taxonomy): domain Eukaryota; kingdom Viridiplantae; phylum Streptophyta; class Magnoliopsida; order Asparagales; family Amaryllidaceae; genus Agapanthus; species Agapanthus africanus. Next base: position 546,462,250 of record JASDDO010000024.1, on the reverse strand, counting down.
ACGTGTGTGTGCAAGCCATATCAAATAATAATAAAATATTAATTAATTGATATAAAATGTGAGGAACCCGATTTGGTAAACTTTTCCTTAAAAACCCGCATTAACGTTTAATTAACACTAATCGCATTCCAAGGTGTTACAATCTCCCCCCTTAAAGGAAATTCGTTCCCGAATAAAAATTCTTACAAGCGTACCTTCAAAGAGATGAGAGAATTTCTTCCGCATCTCACTCTCGGCCTCCCAAGTGATCTCATCACTAGTCGGGGTACGCCAAAGAATCATCACAGATGGTAAGACCTTTGACCGAAATTTCTTCACCTACCGATCCAATATAACTACCGGCTGCTCGGTGAACGAAAGATCACGCTCAAGCTAAACGGTTTCGTGCTGAATCATGTGAGAAGGGTCATGAAGGAATCTATGAAGCATCGACACATGGAACACAGGGTGAACATCCGGAAAACTGGACGGGAGCGCCAAATGGTAAGCAACGGTACCAACTCGCTCAAGGATCTCGAAGGGACCTACAAATCTGGGACTGAGCTTCCCCTTCCTCCCAAATTTCATAACGCCCTTCATCAGAGAAATCCGCAGGAATACATGATCTCCCACTGCGAACTCAAGTCTGCGACAACGACGGTCGACATAAGACTTCTGTCTGCACTGGGCTACTCTCATCCAGTCCTGAATCAGCTGGATCATCTCCGTAGTCTCCTGAACTAGCTGGGGTCCCAAAACCCTACTCTTATAGAGTTCGGTCCAACAGACCGGCGATCGACACTTCCTACCATACAAGGCCCCAAAAGGTGCCATCTGAATAGTCTCCTGAAAGCTGTTGTTGTAGGAGAACTCAATCAACGGCAAGTGACGAACCCAACTGCCACCAAAATCAAGCACGCACGCTCAAAGCATATCCTCTAAAGTTTGTATCGTCCACTCTGACTGACCATCGTTCTGTGGATGGAAAGCGGTGCTAAAACTCAACCGGGTACCCAAAGCTTCCTTAAGCTTCTGCCAAAGACAGCTAGTAAACTGGGTGCCCTTGTCGGATACAATGCATATGGGAACGCCGTGCAAACGCACAATCTCATCTATATACAACTAAGCATACTGAGCATAACCGAAAGTGGTCTTCACTGGAAGGAAGTGAGCCGCTTTCGTCAACCGTTCAACAATCACCCAAATGCAGGCATACCCCCGACTGGTCCTGGGGAGACCCACAACAAAGTCCATGGAAATCTGCTCCCATTTCCACTCAGGAACGGGTAAAGGCTGCAACTCTCCAGCCGGTCTTTGATGCTCAGCCTTGACTTGCTGACAAGTCAGGCACCTCGACACGAAACATCACGCTTCATCCCTTCCCACCAGTAAATGTCTCTCAAGTCATGGTACATCTTGGTGGAACCTGGATAAATGCTAAAGGTTGACTGATGTGCCTGTTCTAGGATCTCACATCTCAACCCATCAATATCTGGTACACACAAGCGAGTCCCGCAACGTAGCACACCCTGGTCATTAATCATGAACTCCAAAACTATACCCTGTCGAACAAGCTCAAGAATCTCAACCAAACGGGAATCACTGGGCTATGCCTCACGGATACGATCAAGTAGAAGCGGATGGGCGCGGACATGAGCAAGCTTCCCCCAGTAGAAGTGAACTCAAACTGTACTCTACCATCGCACAAAGTCTGCCAATCCGTAGAAGATTGCCTCTGAACTGCGCTCAACTAAAACAAGCTACCCTCGGGCCTACAACTCAAAGCGTCAGCTACCACATTCGTCTTGCCTGGGTGATAAAGGATCTCACAATCATAATCCTTCACAGGTTCCATCCACCAGCGCTGTCTCAGATTCAGATCCCGCTGCTAGAAGATTGTTACGACGGGAAAAGTACGGAACATGACCGGCACTTAAACTATGAAACGTCTCGAGGCGTACGTAATCTAAGTAAGCCAAAACCCAGAAATCCAAACCAAGTAAAGCAGCAGAGTGAAGGAAAAACCAATTTTTTTAAAGCAAGAAGTTTAACAACATAGGCCGAAGTGTGCATTTTTAAAATCTCAAGTCTTTTCTGAAAATTTCGGCAGAGTTTCCTTTGTAAAAACTGACCCCAAACGGGTACAAACCTGATAAAGCATATATAATGAATAAAGGCATCCCCAAGCGGGAGCTAGCTCTTCGTCAATTGACGGTCACAACCACGCAAGCAATATAATATACAACGCCGAAGGGCGAGGATCAAACTCAAGATAAAAATCCAACATCATCGAGAAAACCATAGGAAAACCATATAATACACGCAACAATCTAAGGTAGAAAGAATATACACTGGTCGTCTATGTCTATCAAATAATACAAGTCTGGTTGATGGAGTTTTACTAGATACAACTGAAATAAAAAATATACAATGGTGGTCCTGATGCAAAAGATACCACCTACCAAAGCAATCACCCGGAAGGAACAGTATGCCAGCAAAGCCGCCACGAAACCTGTATAGAAAACCTGCAAGGAGCTGTGGCACAACGGGGGTGAGTTGCCAACTCATGAATAGAAAACATCTACGAGTAGAAATCGCATGCAAGACGCTATCCAAGGTCATATCAAGTAATATCCTCAAATAAATATTCTGGTCCATCTATGTATAAGTGTAATACTACATGCTCGTGTCAGTAACTCAGATAGCAACATATCATATATATGATGTATGAATGCATTAAAAATGAAACAGAATACATCGTGAATGAGATAACCGTTTTCTTTATTTAATGAGATTTATGTATGTATATAAATCGCGTGTCATCAATGAAATCGACAGATAAAACAGTGTCCAGCATCGACACAAAACATAAATCTCAGTATCTCAATATCTCAGGCTCCGGCTATCCGGACTGGCCTGTATCATCAAATCTCAAAACCTCAGTGTCTCAAGTTTCAATATCTCAATACCTCGGTCTCCGTCTGTCCGGATCGGCCCATATTATCAATCACACGACCACGAACGGTATCCTCCGGATATCCACCGCGCCAGGTAAATCACCGGTAGGCAGTCTGCCCCTGCCGGGCTCATCGTCTACAACTCGAGCTTCTTCCCCCGGAGTACCTTACCGGGCCCACCATGTACCCAAGACGGTTCATCCAACTCCTCGAATCAAGTCTCGAAAACATCTCAGAACCGAGAAAACATCATGGTGGACAATGCTCATCATATCAAGGAAAACCGTATTTTTCTCTTTAAAATAAATCATCAGTTTATAAAACTTTCACATACGGTTTCCTAATCTAGAAAATCTCAAGAAGGAATCCGAAATCATAAAAATCATGATATCAATAAACAGTGAATACCAGTATAAATCTACATAATTCTGCATGACCAATGAATATATGAATGCATATGATATCATGCAATAAATGCAATAGTTAAACTAGCATAGGAAAGCTATAACATGTTGCAACTATTAACCAGCAAGTTATGTCAATGAATAGTATTTTCTAAAGTGTACGTGACATGGCAATTACCGATGATGATGTGTGTGAGCCGGCAAGTAGGTGTACGTGGAACATACGCAACATCGGTAATGGTGCTAGTTTCCTGACAGCAGGGTTTCATGATAATTACAGATAACATATGCACAAGCATGCAAAACGATGAAACATCATAAATATACAGAAAGCGATGTAGTAACAGCAACACTGAAACTATACATACCCAATATACGAGTCATATATTTTGGTATTTAAATACACACGATTCTCCACTTCTGAAAAAGCGTATGACTCGAGCCTAGTCAAAAGGGTAAGGAAATCCACCTGAGTCTGAGTCGATATATATATATATATCTAGTAGTCAGTGATCTCGCCTCAACAGTTTCACGTAGGATACAGTAAATAATATGACATCCTCAAGTCAAGAGTGCGAATCTATCCTCATAACTATATCTCGTACGGTAAATCAATCGTACGGCATCCCAAATCTGGGAACGGGTAAAATATCACATTTATCTCATTATTCATCTGGTATCCACATCATCACATATCGTGAGCAGGGGTACTGATCTAAATCTAGTACACTACTAATATCATCAACAATAATCATGATCTGGCTACTGATCTACAGCCTCATACAATCCGATGTCATCAACCCTAACATCATATAGAAGTATACAGCGCCCAAGCAATTCATTATAGCTATCTTAACATATCTTATCTCATATCTCGATCATATGTCAACTATCATATATATATCATCATCCACATAGTATCGTCGTCCAACGATCCGCTATAACATCATGACATATCTCGGTCACATATTAAATACCTCAAAGCATCATGCCCGATCAGATCGACTCATTCCCAAGTATTATATTACATTCTCATCATCCAAGCATATGAATACCAAAATATATATATCCCCAATACGCACAAGGATGTAAATGTATGCGAGTATGTGTACTTGCGTGCATGCAAATCTTTCACGACTAAGAAATCGACTAAAGTCCTTTCTTCAATTCTCGCTAACACTAACCCCTAATCTCCTAAAGCCTTCCTTGCTAAGGTTCATATCACACACTAACATATAAAAGTATAAATATCATATCCCATCATTTCTCACAACTTTGCGGGGGTGCTATACACCATCCACCCGACTTCCCCTATAGATATAAATCTACTCACCTCTATCCTGCTTGCTGGAGTCGATGAGGCTACGCTCATCCTCGTCGTCTCGAAGTCCACGTGGAGGTACCTACAGATTATATATATGGCATCTTAAACGGAAATCACGCACGGAAACCAAAATGTCACACGAATCACACATAGGTCAAAACATATAGTTTACGCATGCAAAACACAACTAATTAACCCTCGTCGTTGTCGTTCACCTCACGACGGAATTAAAACCAAATACAGAAACTAAAGTCTCAGAATCGCAAAATGCGGAAACAGCAACTAGGGAAAACCACCTCCAGATTTCGTCTCAGGTAAAATTAGCAAATTTTGCATATGGGGTTGCCCTAGATATCAGATAACAATGTCACAGACCAAAAATCACAAGTTTTCGTCCCAACATGGCCGCAGTTTGCGGCCAATATGAATAAATCTGTGGCCATGGTAATGAATTAGGGGCTAGGGTTTCAGGGGTAGTCTTCTGGTCACCTACACAACTCTCAGTCTTCGCTAAATAATTTTCCAGGTCCCCGAGTCACTCCAAATTCCAAAATACCGATTTCCAGTTCATTAAAAGCCGTAAAACAATTTCAGCAACTAACTAAAACACTCCCAGATTTTCCTTAGGTGACAATTGGGATATTTTGCATACAGGAGGGGTCTAATTTACTGGAGATGGAGCTACAGAACAAATACGAACCAAAATGGACCAAGTCTGGCCGCAAATTGCAGCCAGAGGGGATTTATTTGCGGCCAGGGTGAAGGTATAGGGGGTGGGGTCTTGGGTGATGCTTACTAGGTGCCTGCACACTCCTCTGTGTTTGCTAAATAATTTTATAAGTCTCCGGGTGTTAGCAGATTCAGTTTTCCTATCACAATTCTCATAATTTCAATGTCGGCAGAAATTCAAAGTTCGCATTCCGGAGTTAAGTCTCATGTTTGGGTCTGAATTCTAACACTAAGGGGTTTGTGTGGCCTCTAATAAGCTCAATTACAAATCACTACTCAAGAATTCCACAAAACCCTAACTAGGAATTTTCAAAGTTCACTAAACCGCACCAAAACACTTCTAATATTGTATGGGTGCTAAGATAGTGGAAATATAATGCTAATGGTGCAGAAATTATTTCAATTGGCAACTCAAGAATTTTCTTGAGTTGCCCGAAGTCCTCAAAATTCGATTTTTCTTGGTCCAATGTGCTTCCCTTGAACTTGTGCATGCTTTTTGTGAAAAGGAGATGTGCTTTTGGGTTTGTTTTGGGGGTGTTTTGAGGCTTGAAGTGGAGGAAGGAGATGGGGGTTGCCATGGGAGAAGGGAGAAGAAATGGTGAAGAGATGAAGAGAGAAACAATGGACCATGACTAGATTTGACCCCTCACCCTCTCTCTCTCATGCCCATCCCTCTTGTCATCATGATACCTCTTTGACTTTTCCTTTTTCTTTTCTTTTCTTTTCTTTTCTTTTAAAAAGCTATGCATGATAAAAATAAGGAAAAAGCCATGATAGAAAAATGTAACAAGTGTGAAAATGATATGGTGCATGTCATGTGCACAAAACACGCTTAATTTGCGATTAGCGATATTTAATCGCGATTAGCGCTAAAATGGTGCAAAATAAATCATAGAATTTCGTAATTTGCATAAATTACACAAAGCACCATCTTTTTAGTAATTTCTATAATTTTCCAAATTTTCCCTAAATTTATTGATATTTAATTTTACCGCCTTATTAAAATATTCAATATAATTATTATTTAATTATAAAAATTCCCAAAAACAATATTTTATTTTCCTGAAATGTTAAAATCTTCCCCCCTTAAAGAAATTCTGTCCCCGAATTTTAAATTTAAACCCCTCAAATACTAAAACATTTCAGTAAAAAGTGCAAGTCGTCGGGGCTCCGAAATTATCAATACATAAAACACATCGCAGCGCAATGTATGCGCGTGAAAAACGAGTATATAATCAAAATCAAAACTCTGTCAAGCATCCCGCAATCATCGGAGTCATGGTGTAGACGTCAATGTCAAAGCCCAAAACGAAATCCATCAGGATATACATCAAAACCATACTTGTAAACATCAGAAAGAAATGCATGCCAAACCTTTCATGTTGCTGTGCTATGCGCGTATTGCGGCACAGTGGCGGACGTCTATTGTAAGAAAATAACTATATATATACTTATCCTTTGTTTAATATGTACGTCCCGCCGTTTGAAATGATTTAGAAGGGTTTCCTTTATAAAATGTTTCGTGTCATCTCAGGCACGTAGGTGAATACGAAGACTATAGCTCTCCTTTTTTTTGGAAATCCCTTCGATAGCTATCAATGGATGCAAAACATATCCAGGTACTATCCTCTGACTAGTCCTGCCCAGTATGAAAACAAATAGTAAATATCATAAAAACGTACTGCTCCATAAGAATCAATCCCGAAATATGCATATGAATGTTACGTGCGTCTAGTGCGCACGGAAATCAAAATCCATGAATGTGCCATACATGTGCACAGAATCAACATCTAAGTGCAACGGGTGTGCACGAAAGCATCTGTGCACGACAACAATATCAGGTGCATCTGATATGCACAAAGAAGACTGATTTAGTGCATCTGGTGTGCACCAAAATCGTATCTCATATCATGCGCCCAACATGCACGAAAATCCAAATCAGGTGCATCCATCATGCACAAATAAAATCTAAATCATGTGCATCCAACATGCACGAAATCATGAAATCCAGTATCAAGCGCCGAACATGCGCAAAATCCAACCCAAGCGCGTCAGTCCGTGAAAAGTATCTAGTGCAGTAACATGCATGAAAACGAACATCAAGTGCAGTAAATACGCATAAATCATAAATCAATACGACGGTGTATGAAAACATATCTCTAGGGCAATAACTATGCACAAAAACGTAAATACCCAGTAGGTGCAACCATGGTGCACAAAAGCAAATATTATGAATCTCGGTCATTAAAACTCAATCATGCAATAAATCACCCAAAATATTGAAATCCATAGTGACTGATACGTGATAGTCAACTCACGAAATCACAAATCGTAAAAACTATCGTCGATATGTCCTTCCTTCAAGATCGAGAAGGTGTCGGTGCATCCAATGCTAGCAGAGCAAGATATATACTTGTCTCCTGGTCAAGACATGTCGTCTGGTGCCCTTAGGCTCTCGTCTCTCACTACGAATTCCTAAGTACATAGCTCCCCGGCTCAACGGTCCAATATAGAAACGGTAATGGAAGTAGTCCGCTCTGGCACGTCCTCTAAAGATCTCTGGCCTGCTGAGCGTGTGCAGTATGACTGATCCTGGGTCCAAGTCTTCTCGTGTAGTATTTCCAGAAAGGTCCTGTCAAGGTCTCTCCCCGATCTCGTTTCTGCCGAACTGCCTGGAAGTTATCATCTTTACTATATCTATTTCTTGTTCCGAAATGGCTGCATACTCATCACGACTCCTCCTGCAAGATATACTCACAGTCAACGCTTTTGCTTGTGTATATATCTCTGATGTCAGCGGAGTGGAAAGTCCTTTCATCACGATCTCGTATGAACCTCTTACTCCACTTTCCTCCAAAGTCAACTGATTCGGACTCGTCTCCTCGTGTCTGCATGGACTGCGCTCCAGCGGCTATACTCGTATCTGGAGTCTCCCAAGCAATATATCTCATCACATGATATCCGAATGATGTCGAACTTTTCGATCGATTCGTCAAGGCTCCATAATCTGCCAAGAGCTCAACATCTTGGGTACAGTTTAATAGTATCGAATACATGCCACAACACCTATAGACCAACCGTAGAAGGGCAAACCCAGACCTCACTAATGGCACCGTTGAACTGCCGCAAACCCTAAGGTTCACCGGCGTTCTATGGTCATTATGTCGAGTTAGGGTTTCATTCTTCTAGAGGGTCCGTAGAATTACTTGTATTGTCTTCCGAACACTTTAAACTTGGAAAATGGGTTCCTGACATTCGATCGTCTATATCGACTCTCAACGTATCAGCATGAAGTCATCTCTAGCTGTAATCAATCAATCTGATGACCTCTCATCGGGATAAGCGAACGAACCACATATCCTAGTCATTCATCCTCGGGTGACTAGCGATCTTCTATCATATCTCTAAGTACAACTTGTACTGCAATAGCTCCAAGCATCTGGGGTGATATCTCATCCTTCGCTGCAACAACTGGCTCATTCGTCCGCACGCTGAACAGTGCCTCAATCATCAAATAATCTGTGCATGTACGGTCATCACGTTTTGGCTGGCCTCTAGTAGTGGCCCAATCCTCTGGTGCTGATCTGCAAGTCTGAGAAATCTCGTAACAGTGATCCATCAACGCTAATGGCGCAAATACGCAAATAAACGATACTTTTATGCAATCGTATGTCCCTGGAATCACGCCCTGGTCAGTCCTCGTCCGTGATGAGCTCGTGCTAACCGCAACTCTAGCCGTAGCGCTCTGTGCCCGTAAAACCGTGGTAACAAAACCATAACTGGTACTGATGAGGCTAGATCATAGGAATGAATATAATACTGTGCAAGGAAATGTACACCCTAAGGCTTCTTAAGCAGAGTATCGTATCGTAACTATGCCGCGGAACATACACACTGTACGTCACTCTACTTGGGTCACCTACTCCATCAACCAAGGGTCATCCTACACTCAGAAGGTAAAACCTAACGCTCTTATACCAACTTTGTCACGGCCCGAAAAGTACGGAACATGACCGGCACTTAAACTACGAAACGTCTCGAGGCGTACGTAATCTAAGTAAGCCAAAACCTAGAAATCAAAACCAAGTAAAGCAGCAGAGTGAAGGAAAAACCAATTTTTTTAAAGTAAGAAGTTAAACAACATAAGCCGAAGTGTGCATTTTTAAAATCACAAGTCTTTTCAGAAAATTTCGGCAAAGTTTCCTTTGTAAAAACTGACCCCAAACGGCTACAAACCTGATAAAGCATATATAATGAATAAAGGCATCCCCAAGCGGGAGCTAGCTCTTCGTCAATTGACGGTCACAACCACTCAAGCAATATAATATACAACGCCGAAGGGCGAGGATCAAACTCAGGATAAAAATCCAACATCATCAAGAAAACCAGAGGAAAACCATAAAATACAGCGCAACAATCTAAGGTCGAAAGAATATACACTGGTCTTCTATGTCTATCAAATAATATAAGTCTGGTTGATGGAGTTTTGCTAGATACAACTGAAATAACAAATATACAATAGTGGTCCTGATGCAAAAGATCCCACCTACCAAAGCAATCACCCGGAAAGAACAGTGTGCCAGCAAAGCCGCCACGAAACCTGTACGGGAAAACCTGCAAGGAGCTGTGGCATAACGGGGGTGAGTTGCCAACTCGTGAGTAGAAAACATCTACGAGTAGAAATCGAATGCATGACGCTATCCTAGGTCATATCAAGTAATATCCTCAAATAAATATCCTAGTCCATCTATGTATAAGTGTAATACTACATGCTCGTGTCAGTACCTCAGATAGCAACATATCAGATATATGATGTATGAATGCATTACAAATGAAACAGAATATATCGTGAATGAGACAACTGTTTTCTTTATTTAATGAGATTTCTGTATGTATATAAATAGCGTATCATCAATGAAATCGACAGATAAAACAAAGTCCAGCATCGACACAAACATAAATCTCAGTATCTCAATACCTCAGGCTTGTTGGCTATAGTGCCCTCAAATTCAATTATTGGATCGCGGGCACGTGATTGCAATGATTGCGGAGGATCTATACCGGTAAGACAGTCTTACTTGAGATGATAGTATGCTATCTAGTTTGCCTTTATCAGTCGTTTACAGGTTCAGGTGACTGAACACTGTTACACTTTGATAGAGCTCTTAGGATCTTGCTTTACTACCAACAATATGATGGTGATCATATACGTGAGAGTTGGGTGGTTTATAAGCATATCCTTAATTGTGGTCCCTAATCGTGGGAGTTTTGAGACAGGGCATCGATACTCCGGAGTAGACTAGTGTATACAGTCGAGACCCCAACGAGGGGCGGTGGCCGGTCTCACAAGCCACTGGTGTCAGTTGGATCAACTAAGATGTATACAGGTGCTCATTGGGTTATGAGTTCACCGGACAGGACTCGCCGGGAATATGCTAGTTGGTATTATACCTATCATCAGATAGCAGTTCCCTGGTGACATGTGTACAGGTTAGTTCATCGACCTGAAGTCGTCATTTGTCTCGTGTGAGTTCCCAATGTGCTTTGATTTCTACCCTACCACGGCTCAAAAGGGTCACGCAAACAGGTATTTTTTGGGTACAGTCCCGAGCAACATGGAGGCAAGTGAGCGGATCGGCAGGGGATTCGTCTCTCCCGGTATTGGGGGTGAGATCGTGCTGTGTCTAGGAGAGCCATTACATAAAGCCCACGGCCGTGGCAGGAGATTTACTGGTAGGTAGTCCAGTAGTATCTCAGGGTGTTTTTGGGCTACACTCCAACACGACTTATACAACTATTGGGGGTCTGACGTTACCAGCCCCTTAGGCCGATATGCGATACTCATAGACGAACGGACCGGACTGTCTATACATTGTCACTGTTAGGCTCAGTAGGGTTTCCGGATGACTTCGCTCATCGGCCTCCCTTGAGGTCAGTACATGGGCAGCCGTTACGCATAGCTAGTGCCGCTGACGACTTGTGGTTAAACCCACTGCCAGGGTATTGACGAGTCATTAGAGTCCCCCACAGATAGTTTCCCAAGTTCGGGCGAAACGTTGTAGAGGCCGTATGGTTTTATGGTAGGGTTCGGAAAATGCACGTGCGTTTACGCACGTGTCATATTTCGGGCAGATAATAGTGGTGGGCTTTGGTTTAAGCCGGATCCGAGTATTATACTGTGTAGATATAATATCTTTGTCTCAGTTGCATTTGTATTCGGTAGTAATACAAATGCGGGTATGTTAATACTGTTACGGGGTTATCCTGAAATTCGTTTCGGGATCACTTTTGAAAGTTGCCCGTTTCCAGTTTTCTATCGCCCGTCTTTAACATTCGGTTAAATGCGGATTTATCTTTTCTTGAGGGTGAGTCATGAATGTGGAAGGTTGTAGAAGTTTCTAGATGGTGACTAGGCTTCATGACTCATTAGTGCATTGATTGTGCATTTAATGAAATGGATGACTAGGGTTTATGATTCAATGTATGCAATTAATGATATGCAAGGTGTTTACATGACTCATTCTTTTCATGATTGATCTTTATCTTATGGTTACCCTTCTCTTGTTCCTACACTCACCTCCCTCCTCCTTTAAAGTGGCCGGCCCTTGCTTGTGAGGGATAATGGTTGTTGTTTTAAAAAGATTATAGTTTTGGTGTATGGAAATTTCATAGCTCATTTCATTCCATCACCCGATTCAAATGGCAACTTCATTATGCAGGGTTCCTAGGCACTCTAGTGAGGTCTCCAAATCCATCAACCATGGCAATTTCAAAAATTATGGTGCCTACAAACCCTAAACAACGGATCGTATACTAGAAGTCTAGGCGAACAAGAACTAGTTAACAGTTAACTAATGAGAATACGGAAATACAACCTTTGTAGATCCGGTCCTCCACCTCCACGGCTCCGCAACGAGGTCGTCTCCGCTGTCCAAATCAAATCCGGGCTCTAGAGTCGGCTTCGTCGGAGAATGGGCAAGCTAGGTCGTCGATGTCCATGCCGAAGATGATCTACGTCGAAGCATCGATGAATCAAGCTCCACCTTCAACAAGTCATGAAACTTGTGAAGGAAACACACTCTACTACTTGGCAAGAGGTAGAGGATGAAGAAATAGGAAGTGGGTAGACTTTAGAATTGGATTTCTCACTCATATGCATCAATCACCATTGATGGACTTCAAGCTTCTTCACTTGAAGCATGGAAGAAGAAGCAAGTTATATTATGATAAGTTCAAAGAATAAGAAAAGAAAATCAATTCTTATCATAATTATAACTAGAGTTAAGTGTAGAGAATGAATCATGGTTAGTGGGAATGGTTAGGGTTAAGGATGAGATAAGGATGGTTGACTTGAACAAAGCTTCATGAAGCTTCAACTAAAGAACAAAAGAAGCCACCATTCTTTTTCTCATTTTCTTTTATTCATTTAACAAAAATAAATGGATAACAAAATAAGATAAATGAATAACAAATAAGAAACCCTAACCATTTCATTAACCAAGGTTTAATCTTTACACTTGAACCCTAGCATTACAAGTATCATCAAACATGATACAATCAAGTGCACAAAAGTATATCGCATATACAATGCGCACATCCGAGTGAGAAAATCCGTCTAAAGTGAACCGATACTAGTTAACGCAAAGTAATATATCAAATATATAATTATACATTAAATCATTAAATCAACACTTGATTCAATGATCCGGTCATGCGCACATAACCGACTGGTATCGAATATATCGGCTTATCGAATCAACGCTTGAATCGATAACTAGGTTATATCGCATACAACCATTCGATATATTGATCGCGAGAATAGAATACGGTATCACATACACGCATTATTCTCGGTCCCGCACATATCTCATATGCGCTCGTATTTCGTTTCGCTTGAGCCAGGAAACCTCTGTGTAGGACTCTAAAGACTCGTCAATACGCCGGCAGCGGATGATGATCATATCAAACATCCGCAAGCCGCAAGCGGTCTGCTAAACGTAACGGCCACCCGGGTATTGAGCGATCTGAAGATCGACGAGCAAGCCCGCTCACACTCCAGTGAATCCGACCAGTAACACTACCGTACAGTCCGGTCTGATCGTCTGATATGTCGCATATCTCGCCTAGGGGTGGTAAACGTCAGACCCCATTAGCTCAATAAGTCGTGTCGATATGAGGTCTATAACTGTTCGAGAAACTACTGGTAACACTTACCAGTAAATCTCTGCAACCCTGGCCAGGGATTTCCTGTTATAGCCAATCGAACACAGCGCAACATCAACCCCCATATACCGGGAGAGACGAATCCCCTCCTATCGCTCATTGCCTCCATGTGACTCGGGACTGTACCCAAAAACCACCGTTTTGCACGCCCTCTTGGACGTGGTAAGATGGAAATCAAAGCACAGTGGGAACCACACAAGACTCTATGACGATCTCGGGTCAACAGACTACTCTGTACCAGTGTCACCAGAGAACTGCCATCTGACGTGAGGTATAATACCATCTGGGAGTTCTCGGCGAGTCCGTCCAGTGTACCCAGTCTCTACTGAGCACCCGTATATCATCTCTGATGTCAAACACCAATGGATATGGGATCATCCATCGCCCATCTGTATGGGTCGAGAAGTTACACGCTAGTCTACTCTGGTATATCGATGCCCTGTCTCGATACACCCACGACTAGGGACTTTGAAGGATGTACTTATGGACTACCATGTCCCCACTTAGTATGATCCGCATCATAGTCCAGGTAGTCAAGTACAGATCCTAAGGGCTTAACCAACATGTAACAGAGAGACAAACAGTATACACGTTAAGGTAAAGTTCAACCAGATAGCATACTATCATGTCGAGCAAGAAAGTCCTCCCTATATATGTCCCAGCATCCACTACAATATACATCCTATGTACAGTAATGGCCTCTAGGGCATACATATAACTAACAATCTCCCACTTGCACTAGGGCCATCTGTAGCAGTGGTTGCAGTATCTCATACTCAACCATCCCATAAAAGTCTCTCTCTGGGAACAGGCCTTTGTGAGTGGATCCGCTGTGTTGTCCTCTGAGTCTACTCTCCAAACCTCGATCACCCTGGAGATCAATCATCTCCATGATCAGGCGATGCTGTCTTAGAATATGTCTGGATCACTGATGGGACGGACGTTCCTTGGCATAAGCCATAACTCCATTGTCACACAATGGGAGGAACATAGTTCATCTCATGAACCATTATACATCCAAACAGCCTCTTTGGTAGCATCTTAAGTAGCGATGTATCCAGCCTTTATCGTCTAGTATGTCACGGTATCTAGCTTGGAACTCTTCCAACATACCGTTCCTTTACTGAGGGTAAAGACAATGCCTGTGACTGACACTCAGTCGTCATTATCACCCTGGAACACTTCCAGTGATTCTCCCTAGGATCGATTGATACCATCTCACTACAACTAGTGAGAATCCTAACATCCATTTAAATCTATCTCATAGATCCAAAATCCAGGATTTAGTAGGTATCTCATTGTTCCTATATGGAGAATCCTAGTGATAACCGGAGATTGATCGAGCGTAGCATAGGAAACTCTTTCCCTATCATGAGTATGTCATCCACGTACTCTACGAGGATCGTCACCATACTCCCTACTACCTTCTTGTTTATACAAGGTTCATCTACCATTTTGATGATGTCAACTTCTTTGACTGCTTCATCAAAACAGATGTTCCGACTCCGCGATGCCTGCTTTATCCTATAAAGCATCTTGCACACGTTTCCGCTGCTCCCACTGTCTACGAAGCCCTCTGGCTGTGTACTTATAGACACTCTCTTCTAAACATCATTTAGAAAAGCTGTCATGACACCCAACCACCAGATATCGTAGTCATGGTATGTAGCCGTGGTAAGTAGGATCCGGATGGACTTAAGCATAGCTACTTGAAAAGGTTTCATCATTATCCACGCCTGGTCAATGACGAAAACCTTTAACAAGTCTAGCTTTGAAAGTCTCAACTTTTCCATGTACACCAAGTAATCTTCTCAAGATATACTTGCTCCTGATGGGGATTTAACCCTTCAGATATAGCAACTAAAGTCCATACTTTGTTGGTGTATAAGGATTCCATCTCAGATCGCTAAGCATCCAGCCATTCTTTCAGAGTCTTACTCTCGATGGCCAGCTCGAAACTAGTTGGGTCATCATCTCATGATGCAATCCTTGCTCCCACTGTCATAGAGAAATCGAAGTATCTCTCAGGTGGGTGAGGAACCCTACTAGATCGGCGGAGAGGCTGAGGTTCGTTGGTATCTACTGAATCCTTTGGTTCTGTCAAATCATCTTCTGTAGTTTGCATAGCTGGAACCTTTCCAGTTGTACATAACAGATCTTGCCTCGAGCTTGTTCGGATTTTGCTTTTAGACATAGGCCGGGCAACCCCAAATCTTAACCAACTTAAGATATGGGCTCTTCCTTTTCCATATCACATATGAAGTGGTAGGCAACTGATTTGATTCGAATCCTATTCAATAGGTATGCAGCTTCTTGAGTGCATAACTCCCAAAAGGAAATAGGTAACTCAGTAATACTCATCATAGAGCACACCTTATCATATAGGGTGTGATTGCTCCGCCCCGATATACCATCGTGCCATGGTGTATACAGAGGAGTAATGCTGAGAGAGAATCTCATTCTCCTTTAGAATAGTCCAGTATTTCCGTGCTCAAGTATTCTCCTCCTTGATCTCATCAAAGGACATAATACTTATACCTGTTATTGGTTCTCTACTTCTAACTTATATTCTGTGAATATCTCAAAAGGTTCGGACTTATGTTTCAACAGGAACATATGTCTGAATCTAAAGAGATCATCAGAGAATGTAATGAAGTATAAAGAACCGATCTTGGCATGTGTAGACAGGGGAGCTTACATACATCAACATGTATCATCCCAAGAGTTCAGTAACTCTTTCTCTGTTTCCAATAAACGGAGCTATGGTCATCTTATCTTTGTGACATGACTGGCGAGTTTCACAAGATGTAAATTCAAACTGATTTAAATATACATCTATATGTAACTCTAGCCAGTCGGGTCGTATTGATATGACCTAGTCTACAATACCTCAAGAAGAATTCGTTCATTTCTGAACTCTTCCTCTTATGTGTGTTCCATATACTAAGAACTGTAGTTTGATTTAGAACATCAATGCTTTTAGATAACGTGCCTGAATTGATCAACTTTTGATATAGGAAATGTTCAAAAAATTATCCATCAATACAAAATTATATCCTTTCTTTACTAACAAAGAGAGTGATATGATTTGGTATATCAGGTTCGGTATCTAATAACATTCGTTCAGAATCAATGTATTGATAATACAGGGTGACAGTGACCAACAGACTTGGCTGCAACATTTGCCCCGTTTTCTGCCTCATGAAACTTATCACCCATTCTCAGTTCTCTACCTATCTGTATCCCTATGTAACAGATTACATATCTGGGATCCTGATCTGGTATCACATACCCAGGACGTAAAGGATACTGAGAAACAGTTCTGTATAATGAACACACCCGAAGATGATGCATCAGCATGCACTCTCTTCGTTTGGGCGGCACGGGAAATCTGGTATTCCCCAATTTCCTGCTCGGTCTTATAACAATTATAAGTTGGAGCGGGACCAACGTTCCCCAGCTCAGTATAACAAGCGGGTTCGGTCAATAATCCGTTTTATTATCTTGATTAAGGCGTGATATGGTCGCTACCTGGAGAGAGAGAGAAGAAAACACTCAGCGTGCGCTCTTGCAAGAATAGATTGGTTATTATTTTATTTAATCAGGATGGCTCCCACTGCTTTTTATCAAATCTTTCTTCAAACCCTAAAAGGAAAGACTAGCCGGGATTAATTACACACTACAAGTTCGCCAATCTTTCAGCCAGGCCAGTGTCGGTACTTTGAGGGAGGTCCCCCGTGCTTTCGCACGAACCTAATTAATGTAAACCTCGTTTTCCCAGAGGCGTAACCCCGTTGACACCTTTCTAGACACCTACTTGATCGGCTAATTGTAATGTATAAAACTCTCCCAGGAGTAACACTTACTCGCAGCGGGTATCGGGATCCAACTATCTCATAGAAGGTATGCAATCTCATTGCAAATTTCAACACTTGAAATTCCCGATAATATTTTGCCCCATGCGATCTATGACCTTGACTGAGTCAACAAACCATAGACCGCAAGTAAAGTTCAACCCGTCATTTCTCGATTGAATTAAACCCACCCGCACGACCCTTGACTGAGACAACAAGGCCGCACGACTACCCTAATCCAATCGCATCATATGCTTTGCAGATAAGCAATAATTAGCTACCGCACACTACGCCTTGACTGAGTCAACAAACGCAGCACGAATACTAACTATTACCTATCTGAAATGACGGAGGGCTACGACAGGTTTTTAAGAAAACCTTTTGCGTAATGAACTTTATATCGTTGTAGAATCAAATGATTTTAAAAATGGAATGCTTTTGAGGCTTTTCTAGTTTTGCTAAAGGAGTCACTCCCGGTGAAGGGATCGTCGGTCCTTTCCTCGTCGAATGAGGTGCGGGATATATCATATATATCACTGTGCAAAGCAAAAACTCTTAAAAGCAATCAAAATACAAACCGAGTGTGTAGCATCTGCCAGTTATTGCTAAAGGAGTCACTCCCGGTGAAGGGATCTCGGTCCTTTCCTCATCGAATAAGGTGCAGGATATATCACATATACCGCTGTGCAAAGCAAGAACTGTAGCTACCTGTTTTATTTTGAAATTCAATTCTACAACATCTTAGGTTTCTTTTATTTCATTAATCACATTAATGAAGTCCCATCATTTAAGTACCTAAACATCACAGATAAATACGACGTACACTTATGCCATCCGCATTCGCCTCGATGTCCCCTCGTGCACCGTTAGGTTAGGTAACTAACGGCAGAGCGGGGCAGGGCTAGCGCGGGTGTAAAACATAAGTAACGTCTATATAATATATCATATATACTATAAATGTATCTATCACAGAACATCACATGATCACATCACAGATATCGCAGCAGAAGAATCATATGAAATATTGGATATACTAGGACGTCCGTGTTTTCAATACGAGCCAGTATAAAACACGGATTCCACGGTCGTGATGAATAGCCAAACCCACACCCCTAGACCCCTACGAGAGCGGCAAGCAACCCTACTAGTTCTGGAGTTAGGAGACCCGGACTCGACTCCTCGAGTTGGTCTCCCACTGGACTCCAGAACCCGGTTACTTGTGCTCCCCTCCTTGGGTCTATCCTAGTGCAGAAAAGTAAATAATATACAAGAGGTGACAACTTCCGCAACCTGGAAGCGCCCCAATAAAAGAATATTACATACAAGTTTTTACATGAATGAAAATGAAAAACACTCATCTCACATAAAAACCCCCGGCTATTCAAACACGACGATCCAATATAACATATCCAGCAACACATAACATCACATGTCATCAACGTAAGTAAATATGCGCATCCCAATTGTCGTTGACATATAGCAACGAAACCGGCGATATCACATATTACACTTACGGTCACAGAAAAGAAAGTGTAAAACTACAACAGTTGGAATCCGCAATCTGCATAGACATCGCATGCCTAATCAAATGAATACCTTAGACATCACATGCCTAACAATTATAAACCCCGCATTTTAGTCTCAAAATCGAAAACTCTTTTCAATATCAAGTCGGGCAATTCAACAAGATTCCCGACATCTTGATCGAATGCTCGTCGCAAACTTCAATAGACGGCCGCACCCCCGATACCGTCGACGAAGTGCACCAAGGCGGAACACCGCTACCGCGAGCACCCGAACGGATGCTTTCGGCGACGGGGTTCTCCTACAGTCACTTGGTCGGGGCTATGGAGCGAGGCTGTCTATTAAGTTTACCCGGCGAGTATCCGCGTACGCTACGTGATTGCGACGGACTTTTGATCACATCAAAATTCCGTGGCAACCGATCAAGTGAGACTAAACTGCTATGTTTATAACATTCATTCAGTTATCTCATAACTATTTGTGAATTCCAATTATTGTATCCCATTCCGGATAAACAGAAAATGTTAAACTTTTCGATCGAACAATCGAACACCCAAGTTTTCCCGATACAGATCAACACATGAAACAAGTCTAACAACATTCCGTTCGTGCCTCAGTACCAACGATCCAGCCGTAGAAGGGTCAAGCCAACGCCTCACATATGGCACGCCGTACTGCCCCAAACCCGAAGGTTCAAAGGGCAGTTCAAGACGGTCACATAATCGAGTTAAGGTTTGTGTCTTCTAGAGGGACCATCGCGTTACTTGCACTACTTAGAACGTCGTTAAACTACGGGAAAATCCAACACTTGGAAATTTCCCGACAGGGGAAAAGTTGGGTATTTATATCCGGTCGAACTTTCTAACATATTCTAAAATTTATCCGGAAAGCCACACAGACAAAATTTGATACCCCGATCGAAATACCGAATCCCCAAATCAACTCAGAAAAATTCAACTCTTGAAAAAATATTAAAAATACCCAGGAATACCAGCACAGAACAATATGAATTACTGTAGAAATTAGGATGCCAGAAACGACAAAATGGCCGCGCTTGCGCCGCACGAGCCAAGCTCGTGCCGCGGAAGCGCGGCGCACTGTTCGAATTAGGCATCCGAATTTTACAGTCTTTCTTAGAATTGCCTGCTGATTTTTCTGAATATTTTTAATGTTGAAAAATCCCAGATTTTAAAAATTGTACAGAGAGCAAATTTGAATCGGGGTTTCGGGTTCGTTCGGACTTCAATTTCCGTCTGGACTTCGCCTAAGGCTCTAGCTAGGCTCTGATACCACTGCAGGGTTCCTAGGCACTCTAGTGAGGTCTCCAAATCCATCAACCATGGCAATTTCAAAAATTATGGTGCCTACAAACCCTAAACAACGGATCGTATACTAGAAGTCTAGGCGAACAAGAACTAGTTAACAGTTAACTAATGAGAATACGGAAATACAACCTTTGTAGATCCGGTCCTCCACCTCCACGGCTCCGCAACGAGGTCGTCTCCGCTGTCCAAATCAAATCCGGGCTCTAGAGTCGGCTTCGTCGGAGAATGGGCAAGCTAGGTCGTCGATGTCCATGCCGAAGATGATCTACGTCGAAGCATCGATGAATCAAGCTCCACCTTCAACAAGTCATGAAACTTGTGAAGGAAACACACTCTACTGCTTGGCAAGAGGTAGAGGATGAAGAAATAGGAAGTGGGTAGACTTTAGAATTGGATTTCTCACTCATATGCATCAATCACCATTGATGGACTTCAAGCTTCTTCACTTGAAGCATGGAAGAAGAAGCAAGTTATATTATGATAAGTTCAAAGAATAAGAAAAGAAAATCAATTCTTATCATAATTCTAACTAGAGTTAAGTGTAGAGAATGAATCATGGTTAGTGGGAATGGTTAGGGTTAAGGATGAGATAAGGATGGTTGACTTGAACAAAGCTTCATGAAGCTTCAACTAAAGAACAAAAGAAGCCACCATTCTTTTTCTCATTTTCTTTTATTCATTTAACAAAAATAAATGGATAACAAAATAAGATAAATGAATAACAAATAAGAAACCCTAACCATTTCATTAACCAAGGTTTAATCTTTACACTTGAACCCTAGCATTACAAGTATCATCAAACATGATACAATCAAGTGCACAAAAGTATATCGCATATACAATGCGCACATCCGAGTGAGAAAATCCGTCTAAAGTGAACCGATACTAGTTAACGCAAAGTAATATATCAAATATATAATTATACATTAAATCATTAAATCAACACTTGATTCAATGATCCGGTCATGCGCACATAACCGACTGGTATCGAATATATCGGCTTATCGAATCAACGCTTGAATCGATAACTAGGTTATATCGCATACAACCATTCGATATATTGATCGCGAGAATAGAATACGGTATCACATACACGCATTATTCTCGGTCCCGCACATATCTCATATGCGCTCGTATTTCGTTTCGCTTGAGCCAGGAAACCTCTGTGTAGGACTCTAAAGACTCGTCAATACGCCGGCAGCGGATGATGATCATATCAAACATCCGCAAGCCGCAAGCGGTCTGCTAAACGTAACGGCCACCCGGGTATTGAGCGATCTGAAGATCGACGAGCAAGCCCGCTCACACTCCAGTGAATCCGACCAGTAACACTACCGTACAGTCCGGTCTGATCGTCTGATATGTCGCATATCTCGCCTAGGGGTGGTAAACGTCAGACCCCATTAGCTCAATAAGTCGTGTCGATATGAGGTCTATAACTGTTCGAGAAACTACTGGTAACACTTACCAGTAAATCTCTGCAACCCTGGCCAGGGATTTCCTGTTATAGCCAATCGAACACAGCGCAACATCATCCCCCATATACCGGGAGAGACGAATCCCCTCCTATCGCTCATTGCCTCCATGTGACTCGGGACTGTACCCAAAAACCACCGTTTTGCATGCCCCCTTGGACGTGGTAAGATGGAAATCAAAGCACAGTGGGAACCACACAAGACTCTATGACGATCTCGGGTCAACAGACTACTCTGTACCAGTGTCACCAGAGAACTGCCATCTGACGTGAGGTATAATACCATCTGGGAGTTCTCGGCGAGTCCGTCCAGTGTACCCAGTCTCTACTGAGCACCCGTATATCATCTCTGATGTCAAACACCAATGTATATGGGATCATCCATCGCCCATCTGTATGGGTCGAGAAGGTACACGCTAGTCTACTCTGGTATATCGATGCCCCGTCTCGATACACCCACGACTAGGGACTTTGAAGGATGTACTTATGGACTACCATGTCCCCACTTAGTATGATCCGCATCATAGTCCAGGTAGTCAAGTACAGATCCTAAGGGCTTTACCAACATGTAACAGAGAGACAAACAGTATACACGTTAAGGTAAAGTTCAACCAGATAGCATACTATCATGTCGAGCAAGAAAGTCCTCCCTATATATGTCCCAGCATCCACTACAATATACATCCTATGTACAGTAATGGCCTCTAGGGCATACATATAACTAACACATTAACCGTTCGTCCATGGCTTTGGACGAAGCGAGACAAAGTGTTCTACTCATTCTCTACATCAATCTTGGTCATCTCTTTTAGCAAACTTGATGACCGAGTTGCCTCGAGTCAGAGGCGGGAGCCCGTTTAAAGATCCGTTAACGTGGTGCCAGATGGACGAGGAGATCGGAGATCGACGAGATCGGAGCAGCCGCAACCAAGCGTGGGATGATAGTTAAAGAACGAAGGACTCGAATCGTTCGGTATAACCTTTCTACCCTCTTTGTAGTTTGTTAGTTTAGCAATAATGGCAGATCCGGGTTATAGTATACGATAGCGCTAGTTAAAAAGTTTTTGTTCCGCATTTGGCGTCTGTTAGACGGCCGGGGCGCTACCGTAGACTTACAGTGGTATCAGAGCCTCGCCATTAAGCTTTAATAACTTGTGCTAACGCGTTTATAACATCGATCGAACGGAATTTCAAAAATCGCAATTTTCTGTGAAAAGTTTCGGTCGAATTTTTAAACAGGTCTAAAAATTATTTTGAGCATCTCAGAAAATCGTGCTGGATTTTTTAAGAATATTGGTAAAATTTGGTCAACTGTTGACTCCAAAGCGCCGCGGAACCTCCGCACTAACCCTAGTTTGGCCGCGGTTCCGCAGCCGTTTTAGAGCTACCGTGAACCATTTTTCTACAGTAGGTTCTACATTGAAAATTGTGGTTTCTGGAATATTTCTTTTGGGCCCATATTTTGTTACTGTACAGCAGATGTACGTAGGGCCCACTTCGGGAAATTTAGTCGATCGAAATTTAAACGCGTTAGTAGACAGTACTTACATTATATCTCCGACCGCGAATGTCATTCGAGCGGTAAACCGCGTCTGCTTGCTATAGTTCTTTTAGACGGGTTTGCGAACGTGACATTCGCGTTGATGTTCTGTGTTGTGCTGTGATGTTGCGGATTTGTCGTGGTGGATAGCAGTGTGCAATGGTAGTGCGGTTTGAATTAATTTGTACATTTGATATTGCGGGGCGAGCGTCCAACATGTGCACTGCCGTCACTACCTGTTTGTATAATATTCTTTTGGGGCACGACCGGGCTGAGGTCGATGAACCCGTTGTACATATTTTTCATTTCTGTACTAGTTTTTACCCCGCGACGGAGTGCACGGATAGCCGGGTTCTGGAGGGCAACGGGTCCGCATCTTATGGCATTGAGAGGCAGAGGGGCCTTACTCTGGAATTGGCAGACTATTCGCCGCACTCGTAGGGGGTACAGGTTGACCCAAAGAGGGGTGCTCAAGTTACCGGATTCCTTGAAGTGCAGGGTGGTCCATTCATTATGCTGTAGGGGGCTGCTTCATTTCAAGTTTTGGCGGGTAACTTTCCGCACCCGTAGGGGTCTAGGTTTCATTGCACAGGCTATCCACACTACCAGGGTAACGTCGGGTTTCAGCAGCGGCTCTGTGAAACCCGGGGATCCCAGTTTATCTGTATTGTTCTGTGATACTTATTACTTTTCTGTAATGTTGCATATTATTACGCCTGGAGCGATTATTGTATATTGGTATATATATACTAGTAGATGTTGTATATGTTTTGTACCCGCGCTAGTTCAGTCCCCGCTCTGTCGTTAGTTAAGTAACCTAACGGGTGATGACGGGACCCAGTGATGAATGCGGATGGCATATACATACATTTTATTTTCGTTCTTTTCTTGTGTGATTAATTGATGGGACTGCGTTGATTCTGATCAATGCAAAGGAAAACAAACCTATTTGGCAGTTGTTGGAACAATTTCAAAAAGTGTTATTACAAAGACGTTTCTTTTTGTTTTGCATAGCGGTATTCGGTTGGAATATCCTGCACCTCATTCGACGAGGCAAGGGCCAATATCCCTTCACCGGGAATGACCCCTTGGGCAGAAGTTTGCGTCAGAGTAATAACTTCACTATAGTCGATTACAAGTTGCTTTGCATCGCAGTATTCAGTTGGAATATCCTGCACCTCATTCCATGAGGAAAGAGCCGAGATCCCTTCACCGGGAATGACCTCTTTAGCAAAGGTTTTCGCCACTATATTTTTATAAAATAGCTATCAGGTTCCTTCAGCGATATCAAGCTCGTTGCGTTAAAGCTTTTTCGCCAAAAACCAGCCGTAGCCCTCCGTCATTTCTTTTAGGTATTCAGTAGTATTCAAGCTATGCATTTTAGCCAAAGTTAAGGCATAGTGTATGGTAGCTGTTGGGTATTCATTTGTTGCATAGATAGATGAGTTGGTTTGGGACAGTCGTTCTGTCGATTGGCCAAAGTCAGGGGCATGTGCGGGTGGGTTCAAATTGACAAGATAGTGATGGGTAGAACTTGGCATGTGACTTATGACATTTTGACCAAAGCCAAGGTCATAAGAGCATGGGGCAAAAATCATATCGGGAGTTTCTAAAGAAACTGAAACTTGCCAGGCAGGCGCATACCTTCTGGAGTGTGATAACGTGAGTGGATTCCGTCACGTTATCTTGCGATGAGAGTTGGATCCCGATTCCCACTGATGAGTTGGTTTACTCTTCGGGTGATCCCGATTGATTCTTCTTTTAGGTTTGGAGGAGAATTTGATAGTACAGTGGGAGGTTTCCTGATTAGATAAAGTGATAACCATTCTGATCTAGGTTAGAGTGCACGCAGAGTTTTTCTTTTCTCTCTCTCTCTCTCTGGCAGCGACCATTGACCGACCCTAGACTATGACTCAGTGACCAAGTTAACCGAACCTTCTTAAAATACTGGCTTTTAGATTGTCTGAGTTGCATAAGTCATTGCCACTCCTTCTTTTACCCTTTGAATTTCTCAGAACACCCCGTATTACTACGGACATCCACTTCCATTAGATAGATCCATCGTATGGTTATATACGAACTCGAAGGGACTTCTTCGAGGATGGATCCAGGTTCAGGAGAAATAGAATTGGTTTATTCAGTTGTCTTTTATTATCACCTTCTCTCAGGTTGCGAGGGCTCCTTAGTTTAGGAGAGTACATCTATTACGCTTATTGGATAGTCTTCTTCCAAACCATAGACAGGTGCCAAAAGGTAGGGAATGAAGAAAACCAATTAGCCTAAGTAGGGTGTGCAGAAGGTAATATGTAAAGACAAAATAAAGGGATTAGAAAGAGGGCAATGTAAATTGTGACTACTATCATTCACGACCAAACCGCGTAATTCATCGCCGCTCCTATTTCACCTTTGCTTTTTTCCCCCAGTTCGGGAGAAATAGAATAAGATATTATTCAGTTGTCTTTTATCATCACCTTCTCTTAAGTTGCGAGTACTCCTTGGTTTAGGAGGGTACACCTATTATGCTTACTGGATAGTATTCTTCCAAACCATAGGCTGGTGCCGAACGGTAGGGAAGAAAGAAAACCATTTAGCCTAACGATGGTGTATAGGAGGTAATGACTAAAGACAAATAAAGGGATTTGGAAAGATGGCAATAAAATATAAGGTTGAAGTCATGAATTGGATTATGGAAGAGGCATTTCTAGGAATACCATAATACCCCTACGAAACATTTTCATGTTTCAGTGCATTGTTAAAGCAAAACTATTTTCCCGATTAGATATTTACTCCAGGGTTTGTATTTACCAGGTATGATTCTCATATCTGTATGGTTTTACAGATGATGAGTGGGTGTAAGTTATTGGGAATTAGGTAATTATCCTCATTATATCGGAATTCGTTGTAATTGGTGATATTTGAGGAAATCGCCTGGGTACAGTTTTCCACCTACGACACACAGGTTTTGAGTTGTTCAACACAGCGGACTTATACAGAGTATTGTATGTTGTCCAAGTGTCCATCAGGACAAAAGGGTAAGTCCTTATACTATGTTCTGTTTACTTATGACTTCTTTAGTTTTTAGACAGGTGTTTCGTAGAAATATAAGGTCTAAGTTTTGAGAAGTTGTGGGTATAAGAATAAAGTAGAGAACCAGGTGTCACAAGTATCGGAATTCTTCAAAGAGATCGAAGATGTAGATTCTTGTGATTGATATTCAGATGATAGTAATAGTTTTGAGAAACTTGTTTCTCTTTCAGGTTACTCATAATTGGATGGATTCCTAAGTTGAGTAATGCTGATTAGCCTCTTTCCATTAAGTTGATATGCACTGGAGACAGCTGCATGATTTGAATCTGGTTCCAATTAAATAAGTGCCAAAGTTTCTATATTGGATATAGAATGGTTCATATCTTAACGATGTTAAGCTACGGGGAGTTGTCTGACTTATGCTTGAAACCAGACTCTGGATAACTCAAGGCATGTTTCTGTAATGGCAGTTTGTGGGTTGGCCCTGGCTATGACGAGGGTGGACTTTCTACCATTTGGAAGATCAATAGTGATATTGTTCTTGACTCGCCACAGTTTTAGTAAAATGGATTTTTTTCAGAAAACAGTAGTGGGAGTATGGTAGAACTGGAAGTGATTCCAGAACCGCAAACGATTACGGAAAATTTAATAGGACCTAAACATTCAATCAGGTTTGACATTCCATTAACCACTCCGCAGACATGGTGGGTAACCTCAGACACCCGAGAGGTACTCCGGTAGCCTCAAGGACAGTGACAGGGAGGTTCTTATCTACCCAGACTTGACACTACTGTTGTTCCAGACTATGAGACCCGGCAGGAGGATAAGTATAGCGTCATTCTAAACTCTCTTTAGAAAAGCACGTATATATTATTCTGCCATAGGGTTGTTGTGGTCAGTGGGAGCAGCGGAAACATAGTAGGCAAGTAGCTTATGTCTATTTATAGACTTGAGCAGATATAGCGGAGATAGATCAGTTATTTTTGATGTGACAGTCATGGGTTTGACTTCATCAGAATAGGGGATGGATCTGTTAAGAAGGTAGTAGGGTGTGATGTCATGGTATTTGGATGACATAAAAAGAGTAGGAAGTAAAATTCCTATACTACGATCGGTTGTACTGTGGTCGTCACACAGTTGTTTCTCCAGACAGGATATGGATATAATATCTGACATTCTGGTTTCTAGATCTATGATTTTAGATCTAAATTTGGGTAGTGTCCCAATGTAGGTACTTTGACAGTATTCTAATAGTTTTTAGAATAGATGACTCCTGGCATGGTGGTGTACCTGCAGGTGATGGAGTCACCCTTTCTAAAAGTGTCTTACAGACTAAAGGAGAGAGGGATGTGCATGATTGGCAGATCACTTGCTTAGGTAATTGAGTCAATCGTGAGATGTCAAGTACTACACCAGATGTTGTTTTTGCACTAGATGCGATAAGCTTGTATTAATCCAATCCTGGAGAAACATAAGGAAGCAGTTTTAGAACATAAGTGCATGTTCTACGGATTTGATGACGGCAGCCTCCTTCGGGAGACGGTTATCATTCCAGGCTTCAAAGGTGACATGGATGACAGAGAGATTGTCAGAGTTATAGTTTTCCCTCTGACGAGGGACAGTATTATGGACAGGTGGTCCAAGAGGATACTGTGGGGGGCATGGTGCAGGATACTGATTAGGTTCAGTGATTGATACTGTCTAAGAAGTTTGGATTTGGAGTTCATTTATGAACAAGGTCCCATCAGATATTCAGACATATTCTAAGACAGGTATTACTCAATTTGGGAGATGGCTTTCTCCGCGAACTTGAGATTAAGAGAGACATAGAAAGAAACATCAGGGCGGATCCACTCACTGAGGCTATTTCTCGAACACAATAGTTTTACAAACGGGCTTTGTGAAACTGATTAGTAGAGGAGTTGGATGTTCGGTGTCACACGGGCTGTGAGTATGCGACATCGCAATAATTAGCCTTAAGTGCAAGTGGGAGATTGTTGGATATAGTGCCCTCAAAGTCAATTATTGCATCGCAGGCACGTGATTGCAATGATTGTGGAGGACCTACACCGGTAGGACAGTCTTACTCGAGATGATAGTATGCTATCTGGTTTGCCTTTATCAGTCGTGTACAGGTTCAGGTGACTGATCACTGTTACACTTTGATAGAGCCCTTAGGATCTTGCTTTACTACCAACAGTATGATGGCGATCATATACGTGAGAGTTGGGTGGTTTATAAGCATATCCTTAATTGTGGTCCCTAGTCGTAGGAGTTTCGAGACAGGGCATCGATACTCCGGAGTAAACTAGTGTATACAGTCGAGACCCCGACGAGGGGCGGTGGCCGGTCTCACAAGCTACTGGTGTCAGTTGGATCACCTAAGATGTATACAGGTGCTCATTGGGTTATGAGTACACCGGACAGGACTCGCTGGGAATCTGCTAGTTGGTATTATACCTATCGTCAGATAGCAGTTCCCTAGTGACATGTGTACAGGTTAGTTCATCGACCTGAGGTCGTCATTTGTCTCATGTGAGTTCCCACTGTTCTTTGATTTCTACCCTACCATGGCTCAAAGGAGTCGTGCAAACAGGTATTTTTTGGGTACAGCCCCGAGCTACATGGAGTCAAGTGAGCGGATCGGCAGGGGATTCGTCTCTCCCGGTATTGGGGGTGAGATCGTGCTGTATCTAGGAGAGCCATTACACAAAGCCCACGGCCGTGGCAGGAGATTTACTGGTAGGTACTCCAGTAGTATCTCAAGGTGTTTTTGGGCTACACTCCGACATGACTTATACCGCTATTGGGGGTCTGACGTTACCAGCCCCCTAGGCCGATATGTGATACTCATAGACGAACAGACCGGACTGTATATACATTGTCACTGTTAGGCTCAGTAGGGTTTCCGGATGAGTTCACTCATCGGCCTCCCTTGAGGTCAGTACATGGGCAGCCGTTACGCAAAGCTAGTGCCGCTGACGGCTTGTGGTTAAACCCACTGCCAGGGTACTAACGAGTCATTAGAGTCCCCCACAGATAGTTTTCCAAGTTCGGGTGAAACATTGTAGAGGCCGTATGGTTTTATGGCAGGGTTCGGAAAATGCACGTGCGTTTACGCACGTGTCTTATTTCGGGCAGATAATACTGGTGGGCTTTGGTTTAAGCCGGATCCGAGTATTATACTGTGTAGATATAATATCTTTGTCTTAGTTGCATTTATATTCGGTAGTAATACAAATACGGGTGTTTTAATACTGTTACGGGGTTATCTTGAAATTTGTTTCGGGATCACTTTTGGAAGTTGCCAGTTTCCATTTTTCTATCGCCCGTCCTTAACATTCGGTTAAATGCGGATTTATTTTTTCTTGAGGGTGAGTCATGAGTGTGGAAGGTTCTAGAAGTTTCTAGATGGTGACTAGGCTTCATGACTCATTAGTGCATTGATTGTGCATTTATTGAAAAGGATGACTAGGGTTTATGATTCAATGTATGCAATTAATGATATGCAAGGTGTTTAGATGACTCATTATTTTCATGATTGATCTTTATCTTATGGTTACCCTTCTCTTGTTCCTACACTCACCACCCTCCTCCTTTAAAGTGGTCGGCCCTTGCTTGTGAGGGATAATGGTTGTTGTTTTAAAAAGATTATAGTTTTGGGGTATGGAAATTTCTTAGCTCGTTTCATTCCATCACCCGATTCAAATGGCAACTTCATTAACCGTTCGTCCATGGCTTTGGACGAAGCGAGACAAAGTGTTCTACTCATTCTCTACATTAATCTTGGTCATCTCTTTTAGCAAACTTGATGACCGAGTTGCCTCGACTCAGAGGCGGGAGCCCGTTTAAAGATCCGTTGACGTTGTGCCACCTAGACGAGGAGATCGGAGATCGGAGCAGCCGCAACCAAGCGTGGGATGATGGTTAAAGAACGAAGGACTCGGATCGTTCGGTATAAACTTTCTACCCTCTTTGTAGTTTGTTAGTTTAGCAATAATGGCAGATCCGGGTTATAGTATACGATAGCGCCAGTTAAAATATTTTTGTTCCGCATTTGGCGTCTGTTAGACGGTCGGGGCGCTACCTTAGACTTACAAGGCTCCGGCTATCCGTACTAGCCTATATCATCAAATCTCAAAACCTCAGTGTCTCAAGTCTCAATATCTCAATACCTCGGGCTCCGTCAGTCCGGATCGGCCCATATCATCAATCACATGACCACGAACGGTATCCTCCGGATATCCTCCGCGCTAGGTAAAATCACCGGTAGGCAGTCTGCCCCTGCCGGGCTCATCGTCTACAACTCGAGCTTTTTGCCCCGGGGTACCTTACCGGGCCCACCATGTACCCGAGACGATTCATCCAACTCCTCGAATAGGGTCTCGAAAACATCTCAGAACCGAGAAAACATCATGGTGGACAATACTCATCATATCAAGGAAAACCGCATTTTTCTCTTTAAAATAAATCATCAGTTTATAAAACTTTCACATACGGTTTCCAAATCTAGAAAATCTCAAGAAGGAATCCGAAATCATAAAAATCATGATATCAATAAACAGTGAATACCGGTATAAATCTCCATAATACCGCATGACCAATGAATATATGAATGCATCTGATATCTTGCAATAAATGCAATAGTTAAACTAGCATAGGAAAGCTATAACATGTTGCAACTATCAACCAGCAAGCTATGTCAATGAATAGTATTTTCTAAAGTGTACGTGACATGACAATTACCGATGATAATGTATGTGAGCTGGCAAGCAGGTGTACGTTGAACATACGCATCATCGGTAATGGTGCTGGTGTCCTGACAGCAGGGTTTCATGATAATTACAGATAACATATGCACAAGCATGCAAAGCGATGAAACATCATGAATATACAGAAAGCGATGTAGTAACAGCAACACTGAAACTATACCTACCCAATATACGAGTCATACAGTTTGGTATTTAAATACACACGATTCTCCACTTTTGAAAAAGCCTATGACTTGAGCCCAGTCAAAAGGGTAAGGAAATCCACCTAAGTCTGAGTCGATCTATATATATATCTAGTAGTCAGTGATCTCGCTTCAACAGTTTCACATATGATACAATTAATAATATGACATCCTTGAGTCAAGAGTGTTGACCTATTCTCATAACTATATCTCGTACGGTAAATCTATCGTACGGCATCCCAAATCTGGGTACGGGTCAAATTTCACATTTATCTCATTATTCATCTGGAATCTACATCATCACATATCGCGAGCAGGGGTACTGATATAAATCTAGTACACTACTAATATCATCAACAATAATCATGATCTGGCTACTGATCTACAGCCTCATACAATCCGATGTCATCAACCCTAACAACATATAGAAGTATACAGCGCCCTAGCGATCCATTATAGTTATCTTAACATATCTTATCTCATATCTCGATCATATATCAACTATCATATATATATCATCATCCATATAGTATCTTTGTCCAACGATCCGCTATAACATCATGACATATCTCGGTCACATATTAAATACCTCACGGTATCATGCCCGATCAGATCGACTCATTCCCAAGTATCATATAACATTCTCATCATCCAAGCATATGAATACCAAAATATATATATATCCCCAATACGCACAAGGATGTAAATGTATGCGAGTATGTGTACGTTCGTGTATGCAAATCTTTACTCTAGGATTTCACGACTAAGAAATCGACTAAAGTCCTTTCTTCAATTCTCGCTAACACTAACCCCTAATCTCCTAAAAGTTTCCTTGCTAAGGTTCATATCACACACTAACATATAAAAGTATAAATATCATATCCCATCATTTCTCATAACTTTGCGGGGGTGCTATACGCCATCCACCCGACTTCCCCCATAGATATAAATCTACTCACCTCTATCCTGCTTGCTGGAGTCGATGACGCTACGCTCATTCTTGTCATCTCGAAATCCACGTGGGAGTACCTACATATCATATATATGGCATCTTAAACGGAAATCATGCACGGAAACCAAAATGTCGCACGAATAACTCATAGGTCAAAACCTATAGTTTACGCATGCAAAACACAACTAATTAACCCTCGTCGTTGACATTCGAACGCCTCACGACGGAATTAAAACCAAATACAAAAACTAAAGTCTCAGAATCGCAAAATGCGGAAATTGCAACTAGGGAAAACTACCTCCAGATTTCTTCTCAGGTAAAATTAGCAAATTTTGCACATGGGGTTGCCCTAGATATCAGATAACAATGTCACAGACCAAAAATCATAAGTTTTCATCCCAACATGGCCGCAGTTTGCGGCCAATATGAATAAATCTGCGGCCATGGTAATGAATTAGGGGCTAGGGTTTCAGGGGTAGTCTTCTGCTCACCTGCACAACTCTCAGTATTCGCTAAATAATTTTCCAGGTCCCCGAGTCACTCCAAATTCCTAAATACCGATTTCACGTTCATTAGAAGCCGTAAAACAATTTCAGCAACTAAGTAAAACACTCCCTGATTTTCCTCAGGTGACAATTAGGACATTTTGCATACAGGAGGGGTCTAATTTACTTGAGATGGAGCTACAGAACAAATACGAACCAAAATTGACCAAGTATGGCCGCAAATTGCGGCCAGAGGGGATTTATTTGCGGCCTGGGTGAGGGTATTGTTAGTGTATATGCCCTAGAGGCCATTACTGTATCATACTAGTTTGTATATTACTTAATGGAAGCTTGGGATATTCACAGTTGTATAGACAATCTTCCTCAAAATGGTAGTATGCTACTTGGTTTGTTTCTACTTTAATATGTGCATGTGTTTCTTTTAGCATATCGCTTATACATATTAGTGGAGCCCTTTGGATCTTTGCTTGATTACCAGCGTTGTGATGACAGTCACACTAGTGGGGGCTGGGTAATCTACAAGCACATCCTTATACAGGTCCCTAGTCGTAGGATTATCGAGACTGGACATCGATACTCCGGAGTAGACTAGCGTATGCGCTTCTCATCCCATCAGGGGAGATGGTCTGTCCCACAGCCATTAGTACGTCGTACTGGAGATAGTATGGGGGTGCTCGTTAGGTTACGAGTACACTGGACAGGACTCGCTGGGAACTGTTGGTTGGTACTATACATATCGTCAGATAACAGTTCCCAGGTGACAGGAGTACAACTTACTCCGTCGACTTGACACTGCTACTTCGCCTCGAGTGTGTTCCCACTGTACTTTGATTACTACCCTACCACGGCTCAAAGGAGTCATGCAAAACAGGTAGTAGTTCGGTGCAGTCCCGAAGCACTTGGAGGCAGTAGAGGTTAGATAGGATTCGTCTCTCCCGGTATTGGGGGTTGATATCGCGCTGTGTCTAGGAGAGCCATTACACAAAGTCCCTGGCCAAGGCAAGCGAGAATTACTGGTAGTGTTTCTAGTAGTTTCTCAGGGTGTTCTGGGCTACACTCCGGCACGACTTGTACCGCTATTAGGGGTCTGACGTTTACCGTCCCTCTAGGCCCGACATGCGATACTCTCAGACGAACAGACCGGACTGTATGGAGATTGTCACAATCAGGCTCAGTAGGAGTTCGGATTGGTTCACCTCATCGGTCTTCTTATCGGCATCTACATGGGGACCGTTACGTACAGCTAGTACCGTTTGAGGCCTGTTGTTAAACCTACTGCCAGCGTAGTGTCGAGTCTTTAGAGTCCCACACAGAGGGTTGTTCGCCTTTGGGCAAAACAAAGTAGAGGTCGCATGGTTTTGCGACGGGGTTCGTTAACATCCGCGCACTTGTGCACGTTTGGTGTCCGGGCAGTTATTACTAGCGGGCTTTGGTTTAAGCCAGATCCTAGTATTTGTTTTGAGATTGGTTTTGTCTCATTGTATTCGTGTTCATCAGAACACGGATGCGGGTGTGTATGCACAGTTGACAGAGGCAGAGGAACCTCATTAGGGTTGTTGACCGTTGACTTTTTCTAAACCCTGATGAAAATGAGGAATATGATTAATAATATTAATTAAGAATAATTGTACCATGGTTAGGTTGACTATTTGACTTTGGTTGACAATTTGACTTTTGTTGACCATTTGACCATAATCATTTCTTTTGCAAGATGCTTCTTGATTCTTGCAAATTGCATTTAATTTGAAATGATAATGGTCATTTCAACCAACCATCACAATTTTCATTAATTATTATGATTATTATCATTTTCTCTCATATGAGAGCATGGTTGCATTATTATTCTCATTCTCTCTTGCTCTTTCTCTCTCATGCTTAGCTCTTCCTCTTCCTTTCTCAAAGCTCTCATCTTTCATGCGTTGAGAACCATGAGCTTGTGAGATAAAACCATCAAGACTTCTCTCTACTCATTCTATGGTTCTTAGTTTAGCAAGCCAAGTACTCTAGTTACCTCTTGGTTGAGGTAGGAGCTCAAGGTAGAGGCCTTCGGGTGGATCTTTCTTCGGCAAAGAGAAGACGACGAGGAGGAGCCATCTACACCAGTCCAAGAAGCAAGCAAGAAGGAGGACCACAACAAGAAGAGAAGGAGTTCAAGATCTAGGTATAACCATTCAACCTAGTAGCTAGAACTTATAGTTAGTATGTTAGTTTTTGTTTAGCAAAGATCCTCCATTTTAGTCCATATTACCTTGTGTTAAAAATCCGTTTTTACCTATTCCGCCTCCCCGTAAGCACCGGGGTGGGTAACGTGGACTTACAGTGGTATCAAAGCCTAGCTAAACAACAACTAACATGTTAGCAAAGTGTTTAGAACTTCGATCCGAAAAAAATCGTAAAATACATCAAAAATCTTATACTTTCTGCCGTTTTTAAAAACAGGTCTAAAAATATTTTCACACACCTGAAAAATACGTGCAGGGTTTTTTTAGGAACAACCAAGAAAAATGAGCCCATGACTCGACCAGACCGCCGTGGAAGCGCGGCGAAACCAGGCGTTTTGCCATGGATCCGCGGCTGAGTCGACTCGGTCGCGACTCGTTTTTTCTGCAGTGTGTTCAGTATGATGTTTTGTGATTTTTAAGATACTTTGTTTCTGCCCAGATTCTTCAGAGAACAGTGTTGTGTTTGGGGTAGTTACAAATTGGTATTTTGATCAAAATTCTATAAACTTTAGCTAAATGGTTATATCTGTAATGTAATATATGTGCTGAACGTCGACTAATCGCTATACGTCGATTAGTGGGGGTTGTGCATATCTTTGATCTGTAATGTTGGATTGTGTATATGAACTTGTTGGATTGTCGCGGATGAATAGCCGGGGTTTGTGAGATGAGAGTTTATTTATCTTTCATTTGATGTAAATTGTAAATTGATGTAATATTATTTTTATGGCCGCACATCCTGGTTGAGGTTGTAGCCGTCATTGTATATTATTTCTTTTACTGTTTTTGCTCCTAAGATAGACCCAAGGTGGGGTGCACAAACTACCGGGTACTTTGAAGTACCGAGTGGCCTACTCACGTTGTTGAGGGAGGTTGCTTCACTTCGGGTACTTGGCGAGTAGTTTGCCGCACCCGTAGGAGTCTAGGGTGGGGTTTGGCTACTCATCGCGACCGTGTAATCCGTCTTTCGTTGCAGGCTCGAACGAAACGCGGATTCCTAGCTATCCAATATGTTCACCTGTGATCTGGAATGGCTATCATTGCAACTGACGAATGTATATATCTATATATGATATCTAGTAGGCGTTGCTTATATTTTGCATCCGCGCTAGTCCAGCCCCCGCTCTGTCGTTAGTTAAGTAACCTAACGGATGATGACGGGGCCCCGTGGAGAATGCGGATGGCATAAGAGTACGTCATATTTTCGTTGTTTTCTGCAATGGTAGGATTAATTGATGGGACGCATTAAATTAATGCAAAGAAAACAAACCAAAGTTAAATCGTTGGAACAATTTCAAAACCACTCGGTTTTTTCCAAAACAGAAAACTTTTAAAAACGCGGAGCTTAAACCACTCCTTTTAAAAGCTATCAAGTTCCTTCAATTATATCAAGTTCACTACGTTCACGGTTTTGCCAAAACCATTCGTAGCCCTCCGTCATTTCGTATGGATAGTCAATAGTATTCAAGCTATGTTTGTTGGCCAAAGTCGAGGCATAGTGATTGGTAGCTATTGGATATTCATATGTAGCATAGATAGATGCGTTGGTTTATGACAGTCGTACCGCTTTGTTGGCCAAAGTCAAGGGTAGGTACGGGTGGGTTCAAATTAACCTGGATAATGACGGGTAGAACTTGACATGTTACTTATGATTTGTTGGCCAAAGTCAAGGTCATAAGAGTATGGGGCAAAAATCCACATCGAGAGTTTCAAAAGAAACTGAAACTTGCTAGCGTTGCATACCATTTGGAGTGTGATGATTTTGGTAGGATTCCTTCAGCTTTATCACACGATGATATTTGGATCAAGATCCTACTGTGAGTATATGCTACTCCTCGGGAAACTTTCTCACTTAACGATCAATGCTATAAACCAAGTAGGTGTCTAGAAAGGTGTTAGCGGGGCTACGCCCACAGGGAAAAGAGGTTATTTAATTATGGAACTTCGCGAAAGCATCGTAAAACCTCCCTCGAAGTACCGACACTGGCCTGGCTGAATGGTTAAGCAAGTATTGTATGGTGAGATTGATCCCGACTAATTCTTCTTTTATGGTTTGAAGAAGGATTCGAGAAATAGTGGGAGCCATCCTATTTAGACAAACTAAAAACCACTCTAAACTTGCAAGAGCATCATGCTAAAGAGTTTCTTCTCTCTCTCCTAATTGCAGCGACCAAACATCATGACCGGCCTTAAGTTACTACTAGATAAGAATATACTGACAGGGCCAAACTACAAAGATTGGCTCAGGAATGTCAAAATGGCAATCACTTATAACAAGTTGGGGTATCTCCTTACCACTAAAGCCCCCGCTGTCCCAGGTCCAAAATCCAGTGTCGCGGATAAGGAAATCCGTAAGACCTGGGAGATTGACTGTGCGAAGGCCAAGTGCCTCATACTTGCCTCTATGGACAATGAACATCAGAGGAGGCACGAGAATATGGACCTTGAATCCATATTTCTCCATACTAAGGATCTTTATGGAGAGCAATCTCGTATCGCCAGATACGAAACCTCAAAAAAGTTGTTTTCAGCGAGGTTGGCCGTCGGATCATCTGTAGCGGAACACGTGCTTAAGATGATTGGCTATATTGAGGAGCTCGCAAACCTCGGGACCACGTTAGAGAACGAGCTCTACACTGACTTGATTCTCCAGTCCCTTCCTTCCACTTACGCCCAGTTTATCCTGAACTTCAACTTGCAAGAAAAAGAAGTTGAACTTCCGGAACTCCTTAACATGTTGAGGAGTGCAGAGGGCACCCTATAGAAAGTTAGGGAAACACCCGCTTTGTCTGTTGGAGGAGCTTCCTCTTCTAGGTCCAAGGTGAAAGCCAAAGGAAAGAAGAAGAAGGCCCCCACCAAACCAAGGGGCGGTGTTAGTAAAGTGGAACCCAAGGAAAAGGCAAAGGTAGCGGAACAGCTTATGGGAAAGTGTAGGGTTCCTAGGCACACTAATGAGGTCTCACAAGGCATCAACCATGCCAATTTAAAAATTTTCTGGTGCCTACAAACCCTAATACGGATCGTTAACTAGATATTAGGCGAAACTCCAAGTAGTAAACAACTTTACTGCTAGAAGGGAAGTAACTACAACCTTTGTAGATCCGGTTCTCCACCTCCATAGCTCCGCTTTGATGTCCCTCCGCTGCGATCATCGGATCCCGGACTCTAGCGTCGGCTTCATCGGAGAAGTGGCGGGCTAGGTCGTCGACTTCGATGCCGAAGAAGATCTACGTCGAGGCAACTCAAGATCAAGCTCCAACTTCAACAAGTCATGAAACTTGTGAAGAAAACACCCTATACTACTTGGCAAGTGGTAGAGGATGATGAAATAGGAAGTGGGTTCACTTTAGAATTGGATTTCTCACTCTTTTTCTCATGTTGCCATTGATGGTAGCAAGCTTTTCTTCATTGTTGAAGAAGAAGAAGAAGAAGAAAAGAATTATGATAAGAATAAAAAGAATTATCTTATCATATAGCAACCATAGTTAGGTGTAGAGAATAAA
This sequence comes from Agapanthus africanus, assembly GCA_030015575.1. Taxonomy (NCBI): domain Eukaryota; kingdom Viridiplantae; phylum Streptophyta; class Magnoliopsida; order Asparagales; family Amaryllidaceae; genus Agapanthus; species Agapanthus africanus. The sequence continues at coordinate 546,423,753 of JASDDO010000024.1, read as the reverse complement.
CTAAGGTTAGGTTGAATGGTTAGGGTTAAGTATGAAACAAAAATGGTGGACTTATTCAAAACTTCATGAAGCTTCCACTAGAAAACAAATCAAGCCACCATTTCTCTTTATCTTTCAAAAAAGAATAAATAAATAAATGAATAGATAAGTAAATAAAAACCCTAACCATTAACAAAACCATGGTTTAATTCTTTACACAAACCCAAGTTTGCATGTATCATCAAACATGATACAAACTAGTGCACAAAACTATATCAAATATACAATGTGCACATCAAGTGAGAAAATCCATCCAAAGTGAACAAATACTAGTTAATGCAAAGTAATATATCAAATATATTATAAATTAAATCATTAAATCAACACGTGATTTAACGATCCGGTCATATCACATATAACCGACTAGTATCCAATGTATCGACTTATCGAATCAATCTTCGATTCGATAACTAGGTTATATCGCATACGACCATTCGATACATCCATCGCGAGAATATAATACGGTATTACATACACGCATTATTCTCGGTCCCGCACATATCTCATATGCGCTCCTATTTCGTTTCGCTTGAGCCAGGAAACCTCTGTGTAGGACTCTAAAGACTCGTCAATACGCCGGCAGCAGATGATGATCATATCAAACACCCACAAGCCGCAAGCGGTCTGCTAAACGTAACGGCCACCCGGGTATTGAGCGATCAGAAGATCGACGAGCAAGCCCTCTCACACTCCTGTGAATCCAACCAGTAACACTTACCGTACAGTCCGGTCTCGTCGTCTGATATGTCGCATATCTCGCCTAGGGGTGGTAAACGTCAGACCCCAATAGCTCGATAAGTCGTGTCGATATGAGGTCTATAACAGTTCGAGAAACTACAGATAACTCTTACCAGTAAATCTCAGCAACCCTGGCCAGGGATATCTGATTATAGCCAATCGAACACAGTCCAACATCAACTCCCTATACCGGGAGAGGCGAATCCCCTCCTATCGCTCATTGCCTCCATGTGACTCAGGACTGTACCCAAAAACCACCATTTTGCACGCCCACTTGGACGTGGTAAGGTGGAAATCAAAGCACAGTAGGAACCACACAAGACTCTATGACGATCTCGGGTCAACAGACTACTCTGTACCAGTGTCACCAGAGAACTGCCATTTGACGTAAGGTATAATACCATCTGGGAGTTCTCGGCGAGTCCTTCCAGTGTACCCAGTCTCCACTGAGCACCCGTATATCATCTCTGATGTCAAACACCAATGGATATGGGATCATCCATCGCCCATCTATATGGGTCGAGAAGGTATACGCTAGTCTACTCTGGTATATTGATGCCCCGTCTCGATACACCCACGACTAGGGACCTTGAAGGATGTACTTATGGACTACCCAGGCCCCACTAGTATGATCTACATCATAGTCCTGGAAGTCGAGTACACATCCTAAGGGCTTTATCAACATGTAACAGAGAGACAGAAAGTATACATGTTAAGATAAAGAGCAACCAGATAGCGTACTATCATGTCGAGCAAGAAAGTCCTACCTATATATGCCCCAGCATCCACTACAATATACATCCAATGTACAGTAATGGCCTCTAGGGCATACATATAACTAACAATCTCCCACTTGCACTAGGGCCATCTGTAGCAGTGGTTGTAGTATCTCATACTCAACCATCACATAAAAGTCTCTCTCTGGGAAAAGGCCTTTGTGAGTGGATCCGCCGTGTTGTCCTCTGAGTCAACTCTCCTTACCTCGATCACCCTGGAGATCAACCATCTCCATGATCAGGTGACACTGCCTTAGAATATGTCTGGATCACTGATGGGACGGACGTTTCTTGGTATAAGCCACAACTCCATTGTCTCACAATGGCAGGAACGATGTTCATCTCATGAACTAATATTCACCCAGACTGCCTCTTTGGTAGCATCTTAAGTAGCGATGTATCTTGCCTTTAATCGTCTAGTATGCCACGGTATCTAGCTTGGAACTCTTCCAACATACCGTCCCTTTACTGAGGGTAAAGACAATGCCGGTGACTGACATTCAGTCGTCCTTATCACCCTGGAACCTTTCCAGTGATTCTCCCCAGGATCAACTGATACCATCTCACTACAACTAGTGAGTCTCCTAACATCCAATTAGATCTATCTCATAGATCCAAAATCCAGGATTTAGGAGGTATCACTTTGATCCTATATGGAGAATCATTGTGATAAACGGAGATTGATCGAGCGTAGCATAGGAAACTCCTTCCCTATCAAGAGTATGTCATCCACGTACTCTACGAGGATCGTCACCATACTCCCTACTACCTTTTGTTTATACAAGGTTCATCTACCATTTTGATGATGTCAAACTCTTTGACTACTTCATCAAAACAGACGTTCCAACTCCGCGATGCCTGCTTTATCCTATAAAGCATCTTGTACACGTTTCCGCTGCTCCCACTGTCTACGAAGCCCTCTGGCTGTGTACTTACAGACGCTCTCTTCTAAAACATCATTTTAGAAAAGCAGTCATGACACCCAACCGCCAGATATCGCAGTCATGGTATGTAGCCGTGGCAAGTAGGATCCGGATGGACTTAAGCATAGCCACTGGAAAAGGTTTCATCATTATCCACGCCTGGTCGATGACGAAAACCTTTAATAAGTCTAGCTTTGAAAGTCTCAACTTTTCCATCTACACAAAGTAATCTTCTCAAGATATACTTTCTCCTGATGGGTATTTAACCCTTCAGATATAGCAACCAAAGTCCATACTTTATTGGTGTATAAGGATTCCATCTCAGATCACTAAGCATCCAGCCATTCTTACAGAGCCCCTACTCTCGATGACCTGTTCGAATCTAGTCAGGTCATCATCTCATGATGCAATCCTCGCTCCCACTGTCATCGAGAAACCGAAGTATCTCTCAGGCAGGTTAGGAACCCTACCAGATCAGCGGAGAGGCTGAGGTTCATCGGGGACTATTGAATCCTTTGGTTCTGTCAAATCATCAACTGCAGTTTTGTATAGCTGGAACCTTTCCAGTTCTACAGAACTAACCTTGCCTCGATCTTGTCCGGATTTTGCTTTTGACACAGGCCGGACAATCCCAAATCTTAACTTACTTAAGAGATAGGCTCTTCCCATACCGTAACTTATATGGAGTGGTAGGCACTGATTTGAATCGAACCCTATTCAATAAGTATGCAACTTTATAAGTGCATAACTCCCAAAAAGGAAATAGGAAACTCAGTAGTACTTATCATAGAGCGCACCATATCGAATAGGGTGCAATTGCTCCGTCCCGATATACCATCGTGCTATGGTGTATACGGAAGAGTAATGCTGAGAGAGAATTTCATTCTCCTTTAGAATAGTCCAGGAATTCTATGCACAAGTATTCTCCTCCCTGATCTTATCATAGGACATAATACTTATACCCGTATTTTGGTTCTCTACTTCTAACTTATATTCTGTGAATATCTCAAAAGGTTCGGACCTATGTTTCAACAGGAACATATTGCTGAATCTTGAGAGACTATCAGAGAATGTAATGAAGTACAAAGAACCGGTCCTGGCATGTGTAGACAGGAGACCTTACATACATCATCATCTATCAGTCCCAAGAGTTCACTAACTCTTTCTCTGTTTCCAATAAACAAAGCTATGGTCATCTTATCTTTGTGACATGACTGGCAAGTTTCACAAGATGTAAATTCAAACTGATTTAAATATGCATCTAAAATGTAACTTCAGCCAGTCGGGTCGCATTGATATGACCTAGTCTACAATACCTCAAGAAGGAATCGTTCATTTCTGAACTCTTCCTCTTGTGTGTGTTCTGTATACTAGGAACTGTAGTTTGATTTAGAACATCAATGCTTTTAGATAACGTGCCTGAACCGATCAACTTTTGATATAGGAAATATTCAAAACATTATCCAACAATACAAAATTTTATCATTTCTTTACTTATAAAGAGACTGATATGATTTTGTATATCAGATTCGGTATCTAATAACATTCGTTCAGAATCAATGTACTGGTAATACAGGGTTACAGTGACCAACAGATTTGGCTGCAACACTTGCCCCGTTTTCTGTCTCATGAAACTTATCATCCGTTCTCAGTTCTCTGCCTTCATGTAGCCCTATGTAACAGATTACATATCTGGGATCCTGATCCGGTATCAGATACCCAGGATGCAGAGGATACTGAGAAACAGTTCGGTATAATGAACACACCCGAAGGAGATGCATCATATGCACTTTCTTCGTTTGGGCGGCATAGGAATTCTGGTTTTCCCCTATTTCCTGCTATATCTTATAACAATTATAAGTTGGAGCGGGACCAACGTTCCCCAGCTCAGTATAACAAGCGGGTTTGGTCAATACATCCGTATTATTATCTTGATTAAGGCGTGATATGGTCGCTACCTGGAGAGAGAGAAGAAAACACTCAGCGTATGCTCTTGCAAGATCAGATTGGTTATTTATTTTATCTAATCAGGATGGCTCCCACTGTTTTTATCAAATCTTCCTTCAAACCCTAAAAGGAAAGACTAGCCGGGATTAATTACACGCTACAAGTTCGCCAATCTTTCAGCCAGGCCAGTGTCGGTACTTTGAGGGAGGTCCCCCGTGCTTTCGCACGAACCTAATTAATGTAAACCTCGTTTTCCCAGAGGCATAACCTCGTTAACACCTTTCTAGACACCTACTTGATCGGCTAATTGTAATGTGTAAAACTCTCCCAGGAGTAACTCTTACTCGCAGCGGGTATCGGGATCCAACTATCTCATAGAAGGTATGCAATCTCATTGCAAATTTCAACACTTGAAATTCCCGATAATTTTGCCTCTAGCGTCCTATGACCTTGACGCAGGCCAACAAACCATAGTGCGCTAGTCAAGTTCAACCCGTCATTTTCTGATTGAATTTAACCCACCCGCATGACCCTTGACGCAGGCCAACAAAGTCGCACGACTACCCTAATCCAATCTGCATCATATGCATAAGCAGATAAATACTAGTTAGCTACCGCACACTACGCCTTGACGCAGGCCAACAAACGTAGCTCGAATACTAACTACCACTTATCTGAAATGACGGAGGGCTACGACAGGTTTTCCTGAAAACCTATTGCGTAATGAACTTGATATCGTTGTAGAATCAAATGATTTTAAAATGGAGTGTTTTTGAGACTTTTCTAGTTTTGCTAAAGGGGTCACTCCCGGTGAAGGGATTGTCGGCCCTTTCCTCGTCGAATGAGGTGCGCGATATATCATATATATCACTGTGCAAAGCAGAAACTATAGAATCTATCAAAAGACAAACCGAGTGTGTAGCATCTGCCAGTTATTGCTAAAGGAGTCACTCCCGATGAAGGGATCTCGGTCCTTTCCTCATCGAATAAGGTGCAGGATATATCATATATACCGCTGTGCAAAACAAGAACTGTGGCTACCTGTTTTATTTTTGAAATTCGATTCCACAACATCTTTAGGTTTCTTTTATTTCATTAATCATATTAATGAAGTCCCATCATTTAATTTACCTAAACATCACAGATAAATACGACATACACTTATGCCATCCGCATTCGCCTCGATGTCCCCTCGTGCACCGTTAGGTTAGGTAACTAACGACAGAGCGGGGCAGGGCTAGCGCGAGTGCAAAATATAAGTAACGTCTATATAATATATCATATATACTATATACAATATCTATCACAGAATATCAAATGATCACATCACAGATATCGCAGCAGAGGAAACATATATGAAATATTGGATATACTAGGACGTCCGTGTTTTCAATACGAGCCAGTATAAAATACGGATTCCACGATCGTGATGAATAGCCAAACCCACACCCCTAGACCCCTACGAGAGCGGCAAGTAACCCTACCAATTCTAGAGTTAGGAGACCCGAACTCAACTCCTCGAGTTGGTCTCCCACTGGACTCCAGAAACCGGTTACTTGTGCCCTCCTCTTTGGGTCTATCCTAGTGCGGAAAAGTAAATAATATACAAAAGGTGACATCTTCCGCAACCTAGAAGTGCCCCAATAAAATAATATTACATACAAGTTTTTACATGAATGAAAAATGAAAAACACTCATCTCACGTAAAAACCCCCGGCTATTCAAACACGACGATCCAATATAACATATCCAGCAACACATAACATCACATGTCATCAACGTAAGTAAATATGCGCATCCCAATTGCCGTTGACATATAACAACGAAACCGGCGATATCACATATTACACTTACGGTCACAGAAAAGAAAGTGTAAAACTACAACAGTTGGAATCCGCAACCTCTTTAGACATCGCATGCCTAATCAAATGAAATACTTAGACATCGCATGCCTAACAATTATAAACGCCGCATTTTAGTCTCATTATCGAAAACACTTTTCAATATCAAGTCGGGCAATTCAACAAGATTCCCGATATCCTGATCGAATGCTCGTCGCAAACTTTAGTTGGCGGCCGCACCCCCGATACCGTCGACAAAGTGCACCAAGGCGGAACACCGCTACCGCGAGCACCCAAACGGATGCTTTCGGCGACGGGGTACTCCTACAGTCACTTGGTCGGGGCTAAGGGGTGTAGCTGTCTATTAAGTTTATCGCCGAATATCCGCGTACACTACGTGATTGCGACGGACTTTTGATCGCATCAAAATTCCGTGGCAACCGATCAAGTGAGACTAAACTGCTATGTTTATAACATTCAAATCAGTTATCTCATAACTACTTGTGGATTCCAATTATTGTATCACATTCCGGGTAAATAGAAAATGTTAAACTTTCCGATCGAACAATCGAACACCCAAGTTTTCCCGAAACAGCTCAACACATGAAATAAGTTCAAAGACATTCACTTCATGCCTCAGTACCGACGTTCCAGCCGTAGAAGGGTCAAGCCAACGCCTCACATGTGGCACGCCGTACTGCCCCAAACCCTAAGGTTCAAAGGGCAGTTCATGACGGTCACATAATCAAGTTAAGGTTTGTTGTCTTCTAGAGGGTCCATCGCGTTACTTGCACTACTTAGAACGTCATTAAACTACGGAAAAATCCAACACTTGGAAATTTCCCGACAGGGAAAAAATTGGGTATTTATATCCGGTCGAACTTTTCAAGATTTTCTAAAATTATCCGGAAAAACACAGACGAAGTTAAACTTCCCGATCGAAACACCGAGTCCACCGAGTCCCCAATACAACCCAGAAAACTCAACTCTTGAGTAAAAGTTAAAATATCCCAGAAAACACAGCACTAAAATGTATGAATTACTGTGCAAATTTTATTGCAAGAACCTACCTTACTTCCGTGGAACCGCCGCATTAGGCATGCTAATGCCGTGGTTTCGCGGCAGTTTCATCGAATTACGAGCACGAATTTCACAGTAACTCCTAAAATTGCCTGCTGAATTTTTTGGGTATTTTTAATTGGGAAAAATCCACATTTCCAGAAAATGTACAGAGAAGGATTATAGATTAAGGTTTCGGGTTCAATCGGGTTTCTAACTTCGTCTACTCAACGCCTAAGGCTCTAGCTAGGCTCTGATACCACTGTAGGGTTCCTAGGCACACTAATGAGGTCTCACAAGGCATCAACCATGCCAATTTCAAAATTTTCCGGTGCCTACAAACCCTAATACGGATTGTTAACTAGATATTAGGCGAAACTACAAGTAGTAAACAACTTTACTGCTAGTAGGGAAGTAACTACAACCTTTGTAGATCCGGTTCTCCACCTCCATAGCTCCGCTTTGGCGTCCCTCCGCTGCGATCATCAGATCCCGGACTCTAGCGTCGGCTTCATCGGAGAAATGGGCGGGCTAGGTCGTCGACTTCGATGCCGAAGATGATCTACGTCGAGGCAACTCAAGATCAAGCTCCAACTTAAACAAGTCATGAAACTTGTGAAGAAAATACCCTATACTACCTGGCAAGTGGTAGAGGATGAAGAAATAGGAAGTGGGTTCACTTTAGAATTGGATTTCTCACTCTTTTTCTCATGTTGCCATTGATGGTAGCAAGCTTTTCTTCATTGTTGAAGAAGAAGAAGAAGAAGAAGAAGAAAAGAATTATGATAAGAATAAAAAGAATTATCTTATCATATAGCAACCATAGTTAGGTGTAGAGAATTAACTAAGGTTAGGTTGAATGGTTAGGGTTAAGTATGAAACAAAAATGGTGGACTTATTCAAAACTTCATGAAGCTTCAACTAGAAAACAAATCAAGCCACCATTTCTCTTTATCTTTCAAGAAAGAATAAATAAATAAATGAATAGATAAGTAAATCAAAACCCTAACCATTAACAAAACCATGGTTTAATTCTTTACACAAACCAAGTTTGCATGTATCATCAAACATGATACAAACTAGTGCACAAAACTATATCAAATATACAATGTGCACATCAAGTGAGAAAATCCATCCAAAGTGAACAAATACTAGTTAATGCAAAGTAATATATCAAATATATTATACATTAAATCATTAAATCAACACTTGATTTAACGATCCGGTCATATCGCATATAACCGACTAGTATCCAATGTAACGACTTATCGAATCAATCTTCGATTCGATAACTAGGTTATATCGCATACGACCATTCGATACATCCATCGCGAGAATATAATACGGTATCACATACACGCATTATTCTCGGTCCCGTACATATCTCATATGCGCTCCTATTTCGTTTCGCTTGAGCCAGGAAACCTCTGTGTAGGACTCTAAAGACTCGTCAATACGCCGGCAGCAGATGATGATCATATCAAACACCCACAAGCCGCAAGCGGTCTGCTAAACGTAACGGCCACCCGGGTATTGAGCGATCAAAAGATTGACGAGCAAGCCCGCTCACACTCCTGTGAATCCAACCAGTAACACTTACCGTACTGTCCGGTCTCGTCGTCTGATATGTCGCATATCTCGCCTAGGGGTGGTAAACGTCAGACCCCAATAGCTCGATAAGTCGTGTCGATATGAGGTCTATAACAGTTCGATAAACAACAGGTAACACTTACCAGTAAATCTCAGCAACCCTGGCCAGGGATTTCCGGTTATAGCCAATCGAACACAGTGCAACATCAACTCCCTATACCAGGAGAGACGAATCCCCTCCTATCGCTCATTACCTCCATGTGACTCGGGACTGTACCCAAAAACCACCGTTTTGCACGCCCTCTTGGACATGGTAAGGTGGAAATCAAAGCACAGTGGGAACCATACAAGACTCTATAACGATCTCGGGTCAACAGACTACTCTGTACCAGTGTCACCAGAGAACTGCCATCTGACGTAAGGTATAATACCATCTGGGAGTTCTCGGCGAGTCCGTCCAGTGTACCCAGTCTCCACTGAGCACCCGTATATCATCTCTGATGTCAAACACCAATGGATATGGGATCATCCATCGCCCATCTGTAGGGGTCGAGAAGGTATACGCTAGTCTACTCTGGTATATCGATGCCCCGTCTCGATACACCCACGACTAGGGACCTTGAAGGATGTACTTATGGACTACCCAGGCCCCACTAGTATGATCTACATCATAGTCCTGGAAGTCGAGTACACATCCTAAGGGCTTTATCAACATGTAACAGAGAGACAGAAAGTATACATGTTAAGATAAAGAGCAACCAGATAGCGTACTATCATGTCGAGCAAGAAACTCCTACCTATATATGTCCCAGCATCCACTACAATATACATCCAATGTACAGTAATGGCCTCTAGGGCATACATATAACTAACAGAAAGGAAGAGTGCTTTTATTGTCACAAGAAAGGACACTGAAAGATTGCAGGGCTTGGAAGGCCAAGAACCAGGACCCGAAGCAAGTTGTGGCTTCGGCTTTAGGTGTGTATGTTATTGAAAACTGTCTATTAGTCAACTCTAATTCCTGGGTATTGGATACCGGATCAGGATCTCATATCTGTAATTCTTTGCAGGCACTGAGAAGGCGTAGAGTTTTGAAGGCAGGTGATATGACCCTCAGAGTTGCAAATGGAGCAGGCATGGATGCTGAGTCCGTGGGGGACTATCACTTGGGATTGACAGATGGACATGTTTTGGTTTTACGCGACTGATATTTTGTACCCTGTGCGACTTGTAATATCATATTTGTATATTTGATGTCTAAAGAAGGTTATGATTTTGCATTTGTAAGCAATGTTGTAAACATTCACCTTAATCATGTTTTGATTGGGTCGGGTACATTAAGCAACGGTATATACATATTAAACCAACCACAGATTTTCAATATCCAGAATACACACAAAAGAAAGTCTCCAGAAATAAATCATGCTTTCTTATGGCATTGTAAACTGGGTCACATCAATGAGACAAGGTTAACTAAGTTGCATAAAGAAGGATATTTGGACCCGTTCGAATATCAATCATATGCAACTTGTCAATCATGTCTCAAAGGAAAGATGACAAAGACTCCGTTCACTGGACACGGAGTAAGAGCGAGCGAGCACTTGGGACCGTACACAGCAATGTATGTGGTCTAATGTCTACACAAGCGCGAAGTGGTTATTCTTACTTCATTACTTTTACAGATGATTTTTCAAGGTATGGACATGTCTTCTTAATGAAGCATAAATCTGAAGCCTTTGAAAAGTTCCAGGAATACAAGAATGAAGTAGAAAAACAAACAGGCAAAAGTATCAAGACACTGAGACCTGATCGAGGTGGTGAATACTTGAGTGCCGAGTTCCTGGATTACTTAAAAGAGAATGGAATTCTCTCTCAGCTTACTCCTCCATACACTCCACAACATAACGGTGTATCGGAGAGACGGAACCGAACCCTATTGTATATGGTACGATCCATGATGAGTAACGCTCAGTTACCGCGATCTTTCTGGGGATACGCACTAGAATCAGTTGCATATCTTTTGAACCGAGTTCCAACTAAGTCAGTGCCTACCACACCATATCAGATGTGGAGTGGGAAGAAACCCTATCTTAAACACATTAAGACATGGGGATGTCCAGCTTTTGTCAAAAAGCAGCATGCATGCAGACAAACTCGAGGCACGCCCAGTACAGTGCAAGTTTGTGGGATATCCAAAGAACTCCAAGGGATATTTCTTCTATTACGCAGAGGAACAAAATGTATTTGTTTCTGATCATGCCTGCTTCTTGGAAACTGAATTTTTAGAAAATAAGATAAGTGGGAGCGCAATAGAACTGAAAGAAATTCCAGAACCACAAGCTATTACTGAAAGCTTAGTAGAACCAGAAGGTTCAAAAGAACAGGACATTCCTGCGCCACTCCGCAGGAGTAGTAGGCAGTCTCATCCACCCGAAAGATACTACGGTTTTCTTATAGACGGGGATAGAAAGGATTGCATCATTGATGATGATGAGCCGACTAGCTTCCAGCAGGCCATTCAGAACACTGACTCGGTAAAATGGCTGGATGCAATGCGGACTGAGATGGAGTCCATGTACACCAACAAAGTATGGACTTTGGACGTTGCACCAGAAGGGGTAAAACCGGTAGGCTGCAAATAGATCTTCAAAAGGAAGATTGGTGTAGACGGACAGGTTGAAACCTATAAGGCTAGACTTGTTGCAAAGGGTTTTCGTCAAAGACCTGGTTTGGACTATGACGAAACCTTTTCTCCAGTGGCTATGCTCAAATCCATTTGGATCCTTCTTGCCATTGCTGCCTTCCACGATTATGAGATTTGGCAAATGGACGTAAAAACCGCTTTTCTAAATGGAAATTTAGAGGAGTGTGTCTATATGGACCAGCCAGAGGGTTTCATTCAGAGTGGGAGCAGCGGGAAAGTGTGCAAGTTGCTTAAGTCCATTTATGGACTAAAGCAGGTATCGCGGAGTTGGAACATCTGTTTTGATGAGACGGTAATAGAATTTGGCTTTATCAAAAATCCAGATGAACCATGTATTTATAGTAAAATTGTAGCACGAACTGTCGTATTCCTCGTTTTATACGTGGATGACATTCTCTTGATAGGAAATGACATTCCTATGCTACAATCTGTCAAAGGGTTCTTGTCACACAGGTTCTCCATGAAAGACCTGGGTGATGCCTCTTACATTCTGGGGATCCAGATCTATCGTGATAGGTCCAAGAGGATATTAGGACTTTCACAGTCCAGGTACATCGACACCATACTGAAAAGATTCAGTATGGAAGATTCCAAGCGCGGTAATTTACCGGCTTGTCACGGGATCACCCTCTCTTAAGAGATGTCTCCCAAGACTGATTTGGAAAGGGATCGCATGTCTATTATACCCTACGCCTCTTCAGTAGGCTCTATAATGTATGGGATGTTGTGTACCAGACCAGATGTAGCTTATGCACTGAGTGTGGTAAGCTGGTATTAGTCAAACCCTGGGGAGAAGCACTGGATAGCGGTAAAGAACATTCTGAAGTACTTGAGAAGGACTAAGGATATGTTTTTGGTTTACGGCGGAAAAGACCTCCAGATGGAGGCCTTTGCTGACTCCAGCTTCCAGAGTGACAAGGATGACTCCAAATCCATGTCAGGTTATGTCTTTACCCTCAATGGAGGAGCGGTGTGTTGGAAGAGTTCCAAACAGGAATCCGTTGCTGACTCAACGATGGAAGCGGAATATATCGCAGCATCTGATGCCGCAAAAGAAGCCATCTGGATGAGGAAGTTCTTGACAGAACTTCAGGTGGTTCCGTCCATTATTGATCCAATACCTTTGTATTGTGACAACAACGGGGCTATAGCTTTAGCAATGAAACCTAGGTCCCATCAGAAGTCCAGACACATCTTGAGGCGTTATCACCTGATCAGGGAGATCGTGGATAGCCGGGAGATCGAGGTTCGGAGGGTTGCTATAGAAGATAACACGGCAGATCCATTCACAAAGACCATACCCCAGACTTAGTTCGAGCGGCTGATCGAGATGATAGGTCTTCGATACGCCAGTACATGGCCCAAGTGCAAGTGAGAGATTGTTAGTGTATATGCCCTAGAGGCCATTACTGTATCATACTAGTTCATATATTACTTAATGGAAGCTTGGGATGTTCACAGTTGTATAGACAATCTCGCTCAAAATAGTAGTATGCTACTTGGTTTGTTTCTACTTTAATATGTGCATGTGTTTCTTTTAGCATATCGCTTATACATATTAGTGGAGCCCTTAGGATCTTTGCTTGATTACCAGCGTTGTGATGGCAGTCACACTAGTGGGGGCTGGATAATCTACAAGCATATCCTTATACAGGTCCCTAGTCGTAGGATTATTGAGACAGGGCATCGATACTCCGGAGTAGACTAGTGTATGCGCTTCTCATCCCAGCAGGGGAGATGGTCTGTCCCACAGCCATTAGTACGTCGACTGGAGATAGTATGCGGGTGCTCGTTAGGTTACGAGTACACTGGACAGGACTCGCTGGGAACTGTTGGTTGGTACTATACCGATCGTCAGATAGCAATTCCCAGGTGACAGGAGTACAGCTTAGTCCGTCGACTTGACACTGCTACATCGCCTCGAGTGTGTTCCCACTGTACTTTGATTACTGATTGATCGTAAAATTCGAGATTGTGTAAGTAAAAGAATCAACTCAAATGATCCCTGATAACAGTTTCATTTTATTGTAATGATTTCTTGTTTGTGTAAATCGAATAAAGCGAATAAGTTTCTATGTGTCGGTAATGTTGAATAAAATTCACAATCAAAGAATTATATTTGACCGCAATCAATTACGGTGTCAGTTGTAGATCGTAAGCGAGTGCGGATCGTCCACAGGGATTGTGCGATTCGTTTCTATGTTTAATTTGTTTGAATTGAAAAGTTAATCAAAAAGAAAAGAAAACATGTTTCAAGATTTTATCGATTGATTCAGGTGTCACTAATCTAATCAAGAATCTAGAAACTGATAAACAATCAAGAATCGGGTTTCGATGATATTTCCAACCAAAATGTCAAGAATCTAAATGAGGCTCGTAGGAATCGATCGGATCTATAGACGTGATGTAATCTCAAGATTTCGTGTTCTTGTCCTTCGAAGAATTGATACTAGATTGATGATGATCGACGAGAGTTAGGGCTTTCTTAATGAAACTAGGGTTTCATCATTTAACCCTTGTTCTTTCATCGATATCATCCACATTCTAGCCTCTAGCAATTTCAAGAAACCATCGTAACTCCCCAATCTCGAGCAATATCATTCAAGAAAGCAACGCAACGAATTGGGTTGTCGGTTCTTGAACTTGCTAGGGTTTACAAAACTTGTAGGATTCAAGAATCGATTTAAGATATATTACTTCATCATTCTCTTGATCGTCTCGACTCCTCGACGAGCGGAGTATTACTCAAACATCACAACAAGAATTACCACTAGAAATTTAGATTGAATCATCATGCAAAAATTTAAAGAAAACAAGATAAAAGAATATCACCTTTTATTTATATCAACAATTTGATTACAGTCGCTCAAGAACTACAAGAGGAAGAACTAAATTGTCGAATTGGCGTCACTCGGCTCCGTAAGTCGCGGATCGGCTTGGACCACTTGCTCTGTTGAAGATCGGCTCGGCTCATAAAAGGTTGCAAGGCTTCTTGCTTGATGGGTACTCGGGATCTTGGCTTTTTATTGGAATTAGGGTTAGGGTTAGGGTTAGGGTTTCACACAAGCCTTCTCACTAGACTTGTGGAAGAAGAAGATGAAGAAAGAGAGTGAATGGATCTAGATTGGCTACTAATGGAGGGATTTTTCCCTGATTCTTTACAAGTGAGCCTAGGGTCTTATTTATAGATCTCCCAAACCCTAGGTCTAGGTTTGAAATTACAATTCCTTCCAAAAGTTTGTTGAGGTTTCTAGAAGGAGTTTGTTAGGCTTAGCTTAGGGTTTAAGCTAGGGTTTAAGGAGAAGTTTCTAGAATACAAGGCTAGTTTAGTGTTGATCCCAAAGCTTGCTGATCTGGCAGAAGTCTCTGGAGTCTTCTGGAACTTGGAGTGCATTTCTGAACTGTAGCCACTGATAAACGAATTTTGATGCAAAAATGAGGTGCTAACTCCTTGGACCCACCGCGGATCAGCGGCGCAAGCAGGTTCCTGCCGCGGATCCGCGGCTCTTTATAGGGCTTGGGCTTTGGGCTTTGGGCTTTCTGGTGTGGTCTTAGGATGATATTTGGGGCTTCATCTGATATGTTGAATTGTATTTGCCCCTTTGGATTGCTACCAGAACTGAAATCATTGAGTTGGCGTAATGTTTTGATCAGCACCATGTAAATTTTGGCCTTTCTTCTGGATTTTCCTGCACATATCTGAAAACAAGTGTTGCGCAATATAGGGATGATGCGATGCCATGAAATGCAGTCAATTTCCTTTATAGTGCCGGTTTTAAGGTCTATCATATGTAATCTGATATTCTGCGACTGTTTTGCTAATATGTGAAATATGAATACCGTACAATTCTAAATGAGTGCAAATGATAGGGAAATTGCCGTGTTAAAAATACAATATTTTCGACTAATCAAATTCCCCCAAACTTAATTTCGATCGTCTCGAGCGAACTGTTTTATTAAAAAGAGAAGGAGAAAATAAAGAAAGATAAAAACTAACTAGCACACTTTCGTAGGCAACACGATTGCACTGAGCACGTGCAACAAGCCTTTAAACCTCTAGGTGTCCCTAGTAGGAGGAGTGTTGTCTCCTGAGGGTTTTCAGCGGATTACACCCACAAAATCCAATAACAAAAGAAAGATCATGAATATTACATTTAAAGACAAGAATTGTAAAAGAAAAGCTTTGAAAATTAGGGTTTCCAACTAAGCTAGCTTTTCGGTTGTCATGAACCCTATCTTAATGGTCATGAAAAAATGTCAGAAATCACGTCCTCCCTCAATAAAACATCGTCTTATTCTTCATTCCTATCTTTCTTCCAAACATCAATCATATAACCCTGCGTGTGTGTAAAGACATCCCTACACCCGGAGAATTCAATTCAAGCTATCATACTCTTGCCCATCAGCCTCAGTACTTTTTAATTAATGAATATTTAGATGAGATTGCTCACACACTTTCATGCGGCCGTTAATACTTCTTGAGGTACTAACCGACCGATTACTCCTGTGCTTGCTTACTTGGTGTATTTTCCTCGTCTTGCACCACTTCAGGCATAGCAGTGACTCCCAGACCAGTTGGCCTTAGGGCACTAGGTGAAGAAGCACCCTCTCTATACATTTTTATTGCCCTTGGTGATAACAAAACCAGTGTCCATTTTTCTCACCACTTTATATTTTTATTCACTTTTTTCTTTTTATTTCCTTCATACATCGGCTTTAAGACAAGAGCATTTCAAGGTATCCTCTACTATCCCAGGCTTCAAGACGTGTATAAGTGCGAATAGCAGGGTAGCAACGCTCAAAATGTTTGGCTTCCCAGAATAAAAACTATTTTTCAGACTTATTTTTATCCTCAGATTAGTGACGTCCTTCATCTTACTAACCCTTGGGACAACGGCTTATAACTACTTATTACTAGTTCGTATAAGAAAACTTCTAATTTTCGTGGTTTTCTTAAATTTTTCTAATCTCATGGATGTAATTGTTCATTATCTAAACTTTTATTATCTTATTTATGTACAAAAAAGAATGTAAATATTAAAATATTTTTATATTTGAAATTTTTTTAAATTTTTGTGGGTTTTGAAAATTTTTAAATTTTTATAAGTTTTTAAAAGAAATGTTTTGTGCATATGCAGATGATATGCAAATGATGTAAAAATAAGCACAAACCTCCCCCAAACTTGATTTCAACAGTGTCCTCACTGTTGCCAATCGCTATACCAACAAAAACTGTAAGCCTGGGGGGAATTATTAGTGGGGGCAAAATATATAAGTGAAGAACTTCCCCCAAACTTATTCTTTTCACTCACCTTCATTCAAAACATGATGCAGTGATCTACAGAATATGAAGGTGAGACGGAGGAAATTTAATCCAAATAAACTGGCTCTTGTAAGAACAAGAGCTCCTCCGTGGGGTTGTTCAGACCATAATATTGCATTATTATATTCCCCATTCTTATTCTTTTTATAAATAAACGGGTGCTTTTGACGCATGTCTGCTACATGTTACAGGTTACAGGTTCTTGGACAGGAAACAGTGAAAACGATGTAAAGACGATGAAAATGTGGACTTTAACCAACAAACAGAGAATCTTGATCAAGCCTACATAAGAAACAGTTCACAAAGCAAGATTCAAGACATCGACTCAAAGCGAACGGTTAAAAATCCATTGCAAATTGTTCACTGAAGATCTGGAACCAACCTAGAAGCCCAAATGGAAAAAGATATATAGAAATAAGAAGCCCAAGCCAACATAAATCAGCCCAGAAAAAATGGTGATTCAATCTTGTTAAAGGGCCGCGGAACCGCGGCCCAAGCCCACCATTGCCGCGGTTCCGCGGCCTTCTGGTGCCCTCGCTTCGTGAAATTTTTACATAATTTGGGTGCGGCTCTGAAAATATTTCCTAAGGGCTATTTTTGTAATTTCAGACATGCGAAACAAATGTAACCCTAGGGTTTCCTATTCTTAATAAATAGGAACTCTAATCATTGTAAACTTTATGCCTCCTTTTAATAAAAATTCAGAAATCCTTTTTGGAGAGCATCGGTGTTTCTTCTCCATTCAGAAATTCAGATCTGACAACCCTGCATGGATGATTGGAGGGATGCATCTGTAAGTAATTTAATTTCTTGCCCTAGTGTAGTTTTCAATTCCTTGCCCTAGGTAGAATTAATTTCATGCCCTAGGAACTTATTTAGAGTTTAGCTTTTGGGAAGGATTTTGAGAGATGAGATCTCTCATCCCTTTCTTACCCACCAAACATTTACAATAGGACTCCATGCATACATGCACATACCGTTCCCTACGGCACTCTATCCATCGAGGTAGCGGTGATACCGCAGTATAAAGGCCCGGGTGTGATATTTTCCATGGAGGTTAGGGTAACGATCTCTAAAGGAAGGACAAGAACCTAGAGGAAGGAACACCTTCCCGAACGGATCTAATCCACTTTATTGATAATTACCATAACTCCTCACAGATCTTCATTCGGGTATTGAAAGTGGTGAGATTTAATTACATTTCCAAACCATCCCTAAACCTAGCCCTAGTAAGAGTAGATCTAGATAATTGCCCTAGGATAATTTAGATTTTTAGATTTAATAATCTGTCCGAACACCTTTCGGAATTAACTGGTAAGAACGAATCGGAAAGTCACAACATCCCTATGGACCGACCCGTACTCACCGGCTAGCTTCATGCGACGCCGTTCTTGATTGCGGTTACAAATATTTTTGATCTATCTTTTAGAAAGCGCAAGCACGCTAAACCACTCAAATCAAATGGCGTCGTTGCCGGGGATGGCGTGTCATTTCCTTTTCGCAATTTCGTGTTAATCATAAAATTTAAAAAATCATAAAAATCTGAAAAATATAAAAAATATAAAAATATATATATTTTGTTATT
Source organism: Agapanthus africanus (assembly GCA_030015575.1). NCBI lineage: Eukaryota > Viridiplantae > Streptophyta > Magnoliopsida > Asparagales > Amaryllidaceae > Agapanthus > Agapanthus africanus. The sequence continues at coordinate 546,405,228 of JASDDO010000024.1, read as the reverse complement.
TTTGGAAGGGAAACTTTGTTTTTTTGTGAATCTTTGCAGGATCAAATTCGGATCTAAAAATCTACAGAGATCAAAACAGGAAAAGACAGATCGGAACAACAGAAGATCACAACAACCGAGGAATAGAAGAAATTTGGAGGACCGAGTCTACAAGTTAACCGTGGTGATCTGTTCCACAAAAAAAAAAAAAAAACTTGCCGAACCGACCAACGCACGGCGGAACCGCCGCGCCAGCCCCCTTTCGGCCGTGGAACCGCCGCGCCCTGGTCGATTCAGGGCTTGAAAAAAAGGCAGAGCGCGATAAAAAAAAAAACAGTTCTGCCACTGCATATTTCTGTGAGTTTTCTCTCTCCTCCTCTGCAAATCTTGATATATCTTCTATAAATTTGCCTGCAGCATTTCTTTACGCTCAACAATTTTTTCCTTCCAAATAACGATCTTGTGCAGGATTTTTGTGCCGTGCTTAAAATGAAATTAGATTGCAAGTAATATTTTGCTGTTGCATATCTTGTGTTAAAAATCTTTTTGCAACAAATTTTTCCTAATAAAAAGAAAAGGAATAAAAAAAAAAAAGAAAATTTTGATAGAAACTTGCAAAGTTTTTTAGCCACAAATAAATCCTTGCACTACAATAAACTTTCCTTCTTTCCCTTTTCTTACAACATGGGTACCCCACATAATAAATCATTAGCCGAATTTTGGTATCCCAAACCTAATTTTGCGTCGTATGTCAATTTGTTCGGTCAATTTAAAGATGATCCTTCCTTACCAAAAATTTCGTTGAAAGATCAAATAGAGGCGTCTAGGAGAAATAGTTTGACTTTTCAACCCACATTGTGTCAACCGAGTCAACCTTTACCACCTACATATGTTGATACCACTTCTTCAAGTCCTTCTGTCACTCCTAGGCCGATATCCATTGCTGAGCATATTGCTCAATCTCGCAGTCGATCTTTCACCCCTCTCCACTCATCCAGTTCTAGGGATCAACACGACTATTCACCTTTTTATCCATATGTTGACCCTACCCCTGTCCAATCACCCACTTCCTACCAGTCATACCCGACTTTCCCACCTTCACTAGACACTGTTTCTACACAGCCATTAGGGAGTTTCACATATCCAACCAATTTTGAATCTTTTACCAAAACCCCCTCACCACCCAAGTCTAGTTTGGAAGAGTCGTTGGAGGCTTATATTGCTGCAACAAAAAAAATGGTGAGGAATGTGGAAGTGTCCATGGCCGCCCTTATGCAACTGAGTGAACCGGTAGCTAGTGTCCCGCTAGCTCCAAATTTTTCAATATATGAGGCGGCAGTTGGACAGAGTGAGAATAAGAAAGGATTTTCAAATCAAACCTATCCTTACCTAATTGAAGCCCACAACTCCTGTTTTCCATCGATTGCCCTAAATAGTTCACCTGTTGAAAATAAAAACGAGTTATGTGATTTTGTAGTGTTTGATTTGCCAAATTGTGAGGAACCCCTTTCGAGTGAAACCGGACCTAATCCTTTCGATCTTTACACCTCCCATCTAGAACCTAAATTGATAGATATCCATGCTTTTGATGAGGTGTCTAAGAAAGTTGATTTTCACTTGATTGAGGATATAGACGTCGGGAATATTTCGGATGATGAACCTGTCGATTTAATTGATATTTTATGTTCAAATCATCATCCCGAGTTATTAAAGGTTTCTCCCGAATCTAATATGCGTCTTGAATTTGATAATAATGGCATGGATGAGTTAAATATTAAGGATAGTATTGAGGAGAGTCTTGAGGATAATATTGAGGTTGAATCATTTTTGTTTGATGTGTCTGATTTTCCAATTCATCCTCCTGAACCTTTGACTGTTATATCACCCTCCCTCCTTCCCATCGTTCCGACCCCGCTTGAAGACTGTGAGCTTGAAACCTTTTCCTTTGAATCTGACACAATTCTCACAGACGATAACACCTATGAGTGTTTCACTTTTTCGGACGATGCTGATGACTCACCGCCCGAGTTTGAGTCCTTTACATTTTTAGATGAGCCATCAAACTCGGTTGATTATAGTAGTTTCGAACAATTAATGGAATCTTTCAAGTTCGAAACAGTTTACTACGGTGAGAATGATACTATCCCTAATTCACTTCCTTTCGTCTCTCCTATAGTCCCGACCGTACAAATGACCATTACGCTTTCATCTCCTATACCAAGTTCGGCGTACCCATGTTTTCTTGCGGATCTTGAGGGATTTGACCCCATTTCTCGACGGGTTGATAGGTTAGCGCAATCGCTTTTAACACATCGGTCATCACAAATTGCGCTAATTTATTCACTCAATTTACACCCTCAAGATCGCACTCCACTTCTTTCTTCTTTTCGTCTTTCTTCTCCCCCACCGAGACCATATTCTACCATTCTTCTTTCCACACGGTCTCGCGTGCTTTTCATCTCTTTTCTTTCCATCCCATTCTTGCACCAACTCGACCTTTACCATGATAAGATTTTTGAATGGTTGGTGCTAACCTTTGGCTTGTGTAAGGCCAAGCTTAAGTTTGGGGGGACCTTTGTATATATGTACATATATTGTTGTTTTCTTTTTCTAAATAAAAAAATAAAAAAATTCAAAACATTAAATAAAAAAAATGTAAATAAATAAACAGGGGAGTGCTGACATTTTGACCCTCTTGGTTTAGTATGACAGTGAGGACACTGTCAAGTTCAAGTTTGGGGGTATGCTCGGTACGTCTTCTTCCTTCGCATTCATTTGTATATATTTTTGCATTTGCATATTTATTTGAAAACCCATAAAAATTGAAAATTTTCAAAAATTATAAAAATTATTGTATTCAATATTGGCTAATTGACTTGAGTTTGACAAATAGGTTAACTGGCTAGGGACAACTAGATCTTAGATTTAGTAAATTTAAAACCCTAAAAATAACCTTCCTTAAAGTATAACGGTAGAAAGTATATGCCTTGTAGTTTATTTAGAAATAGGCAAATTTTGGGTTCACTTCTTGGGCTAAGTCGAAACGAAAGAAAGATATTGAAGCTTTTATTAGAGTATAAGTTTGAAAAATAGTTCCTAGCTTAAGTCTACATTCTAAAAATGTATACCCTACAATTTGCACAATCACGCACCTTGAAACTTGGAATAGTAGAAAAGACCTTGAAATACTCTTGTCTAAAGTCCTTAGTACGAAGAAAATAAAAAAAAAAATGTGAATAAAGAATAAAAAAAAATGGACACTGGTTTTTGTGATTACTTAAGGCTGTAAAAATAGAAAAATATTTAGCAAGGGTGCTTCATCACCTAGTGCCTTAGACCAACTGGTTTGGGAGTCACTGCTAAAGCCTTGGGTGTTGCAAGACTAGGAATTACGCTTTAATGTGCAAACGCATCTTGTAATCGGTTGTTGGTACCTCAAGAAGTATTAACGGTCGCATGAAGGATGTGTAAGCAAAATTCAATTAAAAATTCACTTACAAATAAGTACTTTGGACAACGGACAAGGGTATGATTCCTTAATTTGAATTTCCAAGTGTAGGGGTGATTTATACACACACGTGTGGGTATGTAATTGGAGTTTAGATGAGAGAAAGGGTGAAGAATAGGACTTGTATCTTTAGTAAGAGTTGATAGAAATTCCTAAGTGGAGATAAAACCCTAGAAGGAAGACTTAAGAGATGCCGAAAGCTAAGTAGGTCTACATAACATATATAATCTTAACTTAGATGATTAGCAAGCGTGAAGAATGTGGGTGGATAATTTGCGAGTCAAAAGATAATAGAATTCCTTTTTAGAAAACCAAATTGGAGAACAAAAGTCAATGGGCCGAATTGATAGGATTTTGTGGGTAGTATCCGCTGAAAACCCTCAGGAGACAACACTCCTCCTACTAGGGACACCTAGAGGTTTAACGGCTTGTTGCACGTGCTCAGTGCAATCGCGTTTCCCTGCGAAAGTGCGGTTAGGATTTTAGTGAATAAAAATAAGTTTGCTCGAGGACGAGCAAAAGATAAGTTTGGGGGTATTTGTTCAGACCATAATATTGCATTATTATATTCCCCATTCTTATTCTTTTTATAAATAAACGGGTGCTTTTGACGCATGTCTACTACATGTTACAAGTTACAGGTTCTTGGACAGGAAACAGTGAAAACGATGTAAAGACGATGAAAATGTGGACTTTAACCAACAAACAGAGAATCTTGATCAAGCCTACATAAGAAACAGTTCACAAAGCAAGATTCAAGACATCGACTCAAAGCGAACGGTTAAAAATCCATTGCAAATTGTTCACTGAAGATCTGGAACCAACCTAGAAGCCCAAATGGAAAAAGATATATAGAAATAAGAAGCCCAAGCCAATATAAATCAGCCCAGAAAAAATGGTGATTCAATCTTGTTAAAGGGCCGCGGAACCGCGGCCCAAGCCCATCATTGCCGCGGTTCCGCGGCCTTCTGGTGCCCTCGCTTCGTGAAACTTTTACATAATTTGGGTGCGGATCTGAAAATATTTCCTAAGGGCTATTTTTGTAATTTCAGACATGCGAAACAAATGTAACCCTAGGGTTTCCTATTCTTTATAAATAGGAACTCTAATCATTGTAAACTTTATGCCTCCTTTTAATAAAAATTCAGAAATCCTTTTTGGAGAGCATCGGTGTTTCTTCTCCATTCAGAAATTCAGATCTGATAACCCTGCATGGATGATTGGAGGGATGCATCTGTAAGTAATTTAATTTCTTGCCCTAGTGTAGTTTTCAATTCCTTGCCCTAGGTAGATTTAATTTCATGCCCTAGGAACTTATTTAGAGTTTAGCTTTTGGGAAGGATTTTGAGAGATGAGATCTCTCATCCCTTTCTTACCCACCAAACATTTACAATAGGACTCCATGCATACATGCACATACCGTTCTCTACGGCACTCTATCCCTCGAGGTAGCGGTGATACCGTAGTATAAAGGCCCGGGTGTGATATTTTCCATGGAGGTTAGGGTAAGGATCTCTAAAGGAAGGACAAGAACCTAGAGAAAGGAACACCTTCCCGAACGGATCTAATCCACTTTATTGATAATTACCATAACTCCTCACAGATCTTCATTCGGGTATTGAAAGTGGTGAGATTTAATTACATTTCCAAACCATCCCTAAACCTAGCCCTAGTAAGAGTAGATCTAGATAATTGCCCTAGGATAATTTAGATTTTTAGATTTAATAATCTGTCCGAACACCTTTCGAAATTAACTCGTAAGAACGAATCGGAAAGTCACAACATCCCTGTGGACCGACCCGTACTCACCGGCTAGCTTCATGCGACGCCGTTCTTGATTGCGGTTACAAATATTTTTGATCTATCTTTTAGAAAGCGCAAGCACACTAAACCACTCAAATCAGGGGTCAGTGGAAAAATACGGCTTTAGTCTATGTCCATTTACTTTGAAAAATGTGCCGTTTTTAACATTTTCTACTTCTACTGCCCCGTGCGGGTATACAGACCGCACAACAAAAGGTCCCTTCCATCGAGATCGGAGCTTACCCGCGTGAAGGTGTAATCGTGAATCATAAAGAAGGACTTGTTGACCAGGTGAAAATGTTTTCCTCAAAATGTTTTTATCGTGAAAAACCTTAGTCCTATTCTTTATGATTACAGCGTTATCATAAGCTTCATCGCGAAGTTTGCTTAGCTCATTAAGTTGCAGCTTCCGAAAGTTGCAGGCTTGGTTTAGATCAAAATTTATTCCCTTAATAGCCCACAATGCTTTATGCTCTATCTCAACGGGTAAATGACATGCTTTCCTAAAAACTATCCTATATGGAGACATCCCTAGGTTGGTTTTATATGCGGTCCTGAATGCCCAAAGAGCATCCGTCAGTTTGGTCGACCAGTCTTTTCTATTCTTAGCAACGGTCTTCTCCAGGATAAGTTTGATCTGTCTGTTTGAGATTTCAGCCTGCCCGCTCGTTTCAGGATGATAGGGTGTAGAAAGTCGGTGGTTGATTGTATATTTTCGCATCAGAGTCTCGAAAGATCTGTTGCAGAAATGTGTCCCATTATCGCTAATAATAGCGCGTGGGTGTCCAAATCTCGAAAAGATATTCTCTTTCAAGAACTTAATGACAACTTTCTTGTCATTAGTGTGACATGGAATGGCTTCTACCCACTTGGAGACATAATCAACCGCTAGCAGTATGTACAAATTCCCAAAGGAGTTGGGAAAAGGACCCATAAAATCAATGCCCCAAACATCGAATATTTCAACAACCAGAATGGGTTGCTGAGGCATTTCATTTCTCCGGGATATTCTACCCGTATACTGACACTGTGTACAGGTTTTGCAATGCTCAAATGCGTCCTTGAATAAGGTTGGCCAATAAAAACCACATTGCAAAACCTTCTCCGCCGTCTTTTTAGGACCGAAGTGACCCCCACAGGCCTGATCATGACAAAAAGAAAGAACACTCTTGAACTCTTCTTTCGGGACACACCGGCGAATGATCTGATCAGGACAATATTTAAACAAGTATGGATCATCCCAGTAAAAGTGTTTTACTTGGGATAGAAAACGGTATTTGTCCTGTTTTGACCAATCGCTCGGTATAAGTCCCGTGACAAGATAGTTCACAATATCCCTGAACCATGGTTCAGCGGATACGTTCAAGAGTTATTCATCAGGGAACGAATCATTGATCGGCAAGGTCACAGGGGAAGAAATGATGCGTGATAGATGGTCGGCTACTACGTTTTCACATCCTTTCTTATCTTTGATAACAAGATCAAATTCTTGTAACAGAAGGATCCAACGTATTAGTCGACCTTTTGCATCTTTCTTCGCCAGAAGATGTTTTAGGGCGGAATGGTCAGTGTACACATCTATAGGAAAGCCAATTAAGTAAGGCCTGAGTTTTTCTAATGCAAATACAACCGCTAAAAGTTCTTTCTCGGTGGTTGTATAGTTGATTTGTGCATCGTTCAGGGTCTTACTTGCATAATAGATCACGTGTGGCATCTTTTCGATATGCTGTCCTAAGACTGCACCTACTGCAAAGTCGGATGCGTCACACATCAGCTCAAAGGGGTAGTCCCAATTTGGTGATGATAAAACGGGGGCTGAAGTGAGTGAGTGTTTAAGTGAGTCGAAAGCTGTCTCACAGTCCGAGTCAAAGTGGAAGGTCGTATCCTTGGCCAGGAGAAGAGTTAAAGGTCTAGCAATTTTGCTAAAGTCCTTAATGAATCTCCTATAAAAGCCCGCATGGCCAAGGAAAGATCGAATATCTTTGACGCTTTAGGGATGAAGGAGGTTTTGAATGACATCTATCTTAGCTCTGTCAACCTCAATGCCTTTCTGTGAAATAACATGTCCAAGTATAATTCCTTCTTGGACCATGAAGTGGCATTTTTCCCAGTTCAAAGTTAAATTCTTCTCTTTGCAACGAGTAAGAACAGCGTCAAGATTCGATAGGCAATCAGAAAAAGAGTCTCGAAAAATCGAGAAATCGTCCATAAAGATCTCCAGAAATTCTCTACCATATCAGAGAATATCCCTATCATACACCGCTGAAAGGTAGCGGGAGCATTGCATAACCCAAAGGGTATGCGACTGTAAGCAAAGGTACCAAAAGGACAAGTAAAAGTGGTTTTATCTTGATCCTTTTTGGCGATGGGGACCTGATTATAGCCTGAGTATCCGTCCATAAAACAATAATACTCTCGTCCAGCTAAGCGTTCCAGCATTTGATCAATGAATGGTAGAGGAAAGTGGTCTTTCCTCGTGGCAGCATTGAGTTTTCTATAATCAATACATACACGCCACCCAGTTTGGGCGCGTGTCTGAATCAACTCATTTGCCTCATTGGTTATAACAGTGATGCCGGATTTCTTAGGAACGACATGTATAGGACTCACCCATTGGCTATCGGAGATGGGGTATATAATACCATTATCTAGGCATTTGACGATCTCTTTCATCACTGCTTCCTTCATGACGGGATTTAACCATCTCTGTGGTTCTCGGGTTGGTCTGGCATCATCCATCACATGTATATGATGTTCAACAATCAAGGGGCTAATCCCTTTGATGTCCGCCATACTCCAACCGAACGCCTTTTTATTAGATCTCAATACCGATAAAAGTGCATTCTCTTGCTCTGATGCAAGAGAAGCGGATATGATAACCGGTAAGGATTCATTCTCACCTAAATATGCATATTTAAGGTGAGAAGGTAAAATTTTGAGATCTAATGTGGGCGGAGAAATAATAGAATGAGGGATCATCGAATGATTTTTGGAATTACAAAGAAGCTCATAGCCTATGAAAGATACAGACTCGGGTGGAGTAAAGTCAGGAGTGCAGGACTCAAGTGTAGGAAAAGTGTCCTCACTAAGATCATGTGTAAGATCAAGCAGAGATGTGGTAATGTCGTCGAGATCTAGAAAGCAAAGATCCTCAGCTCTACAACTATCGGGAGCGATCTCATGGACAGAGCACACATCTAAAATATGAGCAGAGGGTTCTGATGGCTGACTTCCAACTTTGTAGATGTTTAATTCAATGGTCATATTTCCAAATGATAAGTTCATTGAACCATTTCTACAGTTTATAACAGCGTTGGAAGTGGCAAGGAAAGGACGACCCAGAATCACCGGAATTTGGCCCCGGGGGTTTGCTACAGGCTGTGTATCGAGTACAATGAAGTCTACAGGGAAAACAAATTCCCCGACCTTTATCAACACATCCTCTAGTTCACCCCTTGGTTTGGTGATTGAACTGTCTGCCATTTGGAGAGTGCAGTGAGCAGGTTTCAACTCTCCAATCCCTAATTGCTCATATAAAGAATATGGAAGTAGGTTAACACTTGCGCCAAGGTCTAAAAGAGCACGATTTATGTTTTTACCCCCAATAGAAATCGATATCGTAGGACATCCTGGGTCCTTACGTTTCTTTGGTAGCTGAGGAATAAAAGCAGTGCTAATATTATTAGACATGAAGACCTTCTTCGGCACTTGAGTCTTCCTCTTCCTAGTGCACAAGTCCTTAAGAATTTTCGCATAAGCGGGGACTTGTTGAATCGCATCTAGGAGAGGGATGTTGATGTTAACCTGTTTGAACATTTCTATTATTTTCTCCATATGTGGACTCGTTTTATTACCCCTTAACAGATTCGGGTAAGGTGCTTTCGTAATGAGCGTCGGGTCCATCATAGGAGAAGGAAGCGGGGGTAGACGAGGTCCTAAAAAAGGTGTGGAGACCGTCTGTGGAGAACTAGAAGGGCTATACTGAGGTGTTGAGCCTAGTGGGAAATGGAGAATAGGCTCGCGAGAAGGTGGTGGGGTAGAAGAAGAAGGATCAGAAGGAGAAGTGTGTGTGTGTGTGGAAAGGTCTCAGCCGGGGCGTTGATATGATTATCAGTATCATCAACTTCTTCCCCAACATGGTTGTTCAGCACTCTTCCCGATCTCAACGTTGTGACGGCATTTACATTGTAATGCCCAGGATTCTGTAGGGGTTGAGAGGGAAGTTTCCCTTTTTCTCTCGCACTCATTTCGGCTTTAAGTCGTGCGATTTCAGCTTCCATCGTTCTGATACTCTCAGCTTGGGATGCTGAGTTTTTCTTTATCTCACCGACGGAAGATCTAACCTCAGCCGAAACCTCTATGAAATTTGACAAAAGTGATTTCATGGTTTGAGTGAATTGAGAGAACTCGTCAGAACAGGTCATAGGATTAGACTGTGCAGGAGTGTTGACCTGATTTTGGAAGTTTTGTGACCGGTAGGGGTGCTGAGTGAGTTGAAGGGGTTGCTGTGGTGGAGGAAGAGCCCTTTGAAATTGATTCGTGTTTGGAACCTTGTTTTGAGATTGGTTTTGGTTCCAAGCGAAATTCGGGTGATTCCTCCAACCCTGATTGTACGTGGAAGAATATGGATCGTTTCGAGGTCTTTGAAATGCAGCATTAGAATGCTCGTGACCTTGAAACACAAAGTTTAATGGACATTCTTCCGTTAAATGAGACGGATCAGAACAGCACCCACAAACAGTTTTGGGGAGCGACATTGGGTTTAGGGAGGCTGCTGCAAATTTGTGTTCCATAGCGTCGAGCTTCTTTTGCATTGCTGCCATCTCAGCTCGAACACCTATGGACACATCTATTTGGTGTATGCCACCCCTATTCAATGGTTGGGTTCCACTCTCCCACTGTAGTGATTTTTCAGCGAACTCTTCTAAATACTTCCAAGCTTCCCCATTATCTTTGGTCATAAAAGTACCTTGACACATGTTTTCAAGGCTCTGTTTAGTGTTTGGGTTAATGCCCTCATAAATGATTCGGCAAAGCTCCCATCTCGGGATGCCGTGATGAGGACACTGAACCAATAGATCCTTGAAACGTTCAAAGCATTTTGAGAATGGTTCGGTAGGGAGCTGGGCAAATTGATTCAGTTCGCTACAGATTCGAGCTGTCTTTTGTATTGGGTAAAATTTCTTAAGGAATGCAGTGACGAATTCTTCCCAATTCGTAATAGAGTGTGCGGTAGTGTTATATAGCCACTTCTCTGCTATATCGCACAAAGTAAATGGAAGAAGTCGTAGACGCATAGAATCTACTGAAAGTTGTGACGTACCCATCATTGCGCATACGTTTTCAAATTTGGTAATGAAAACGTAAGCGTCCTCAGTCTCGAGTCCGTGGAATTTGGGTAAAAGATTGATATACTGGGGCTTAATCTCAAAGTTATCCCCGTTGGCTGGTGGTGTGGATAAGCAGGTCGAAAGAGGATCTCGAATAGGGTAGCACCTCTCCTGGAGAGAGATGCGGGGTGGATTCTGCACACCAACGGATGGCGGCAGATTAGGGTTAAAGAAGTTTGATGGATTCGAATCCATCGGAGTGGGTGTGGTAGTGGGTAAAGAAAAGGTAAATGGAGAAATACCGACTTCGGAGTCGATAAAGGGTACGCGGACTAAACGGGCACTAGAATCCCGTGTCCAGCCTATCTTGCACTAAAAAGGGTTAGTACAAGTGGCAGCGTTGACTTATAATTAGGGGTATGAATGAATGCGGTGTTTGCTTTGAAAAAGGGACAGATTTTTGAAAAAATGATGCGACACAACAAATGCAGCAAGCAAAAAACCCTAGAATCTAGTGGTCACCTAGGTCCGGCTCTAGACCGCTCCTAACTGCCAAAAGACAAGTCGCAGGATAGAATCCTCCACTGTCTCTTTGTCCCCCTGTGGCCGGATAAGTGCCAGGTAAGTGGGAAGGTACTCCACTACGTAAGTAGTGGGCCTAATTAAAAACCACTAGCCTTAGACACACTCGCCTTAGACACCACAAGAAAACGCGGATAAGCAATGAATTACCTACGGCCTTCTTCTGTCCTAATTGAGCGCGACGGTCCTTAGAGTCATCTCTAGATATTTTTTTAGTTAATGTGGGTCAATGCGGATGCAAGTTTTGCGATTTTCGGGGCCTAGGAAGGGTAATGAACTCCCCACCTAATTTGGATTTGGCCGTGCCCCTTAATATCCGTATTAGAATGCAAACAACCAAGAAACAAAATCACGCACAAATTTAATTTTGCTTTTTGCGGCGCTGCGATTATTTGCAAAGAATCCTGCAGAAATTATTAGTTGGAGCTAAAAAGAGGAGAGAGGAGAAGGTAAGAAGTTACCTGAAGAAAAATTGCACAGAGAAGCCTTGAAGAGGCCGTGGTTCCGCCGCAATTGGGCTTTATTGCCGCCCTTCCGCGGTCGAACAATGTGATCTCTGCACAAAAATTTTTCAGAGAGACTCTGTAGACGCCCTCAGCTCTCTGGTATATTCCAAAAAATTTCTTCAATTGCCAAACAGCTCCAGATTTCCTTGCGATGAACCACAACAAATCGTTTAGGGTTTGCACGAATTTTGATCTCAAAAATCACAATGGAATAAATCTTTCAATTCAAACTATAATAAGAAACGAATTAGCGCGCGATCCCCGGCAACGGCGCCATTTGGTTGATCGTAAAATTCGAGATTGTGTAAGTAAAAGAATCAACTCAAATGATCCCTGATAACGGTTTCATTTGATTGTATGATTTCTTGTTTGTGTAAATCGAATAAAGCGAATAAGTTTCTATGTGTCGGTAATATTGAATAAAATTCACAATCAAAGAATTATATTTGACCGCAATCAATTACGGTGTCAGTTGTAGATCGTAAGCGAGTGCGGATCGTCCACAGGGATTGTGCGATTCGTTTCTATGTTTAATTTGTTTGAATTGAAAAGTTAATCAAAAAGAAAAGAAAACATGTTTCATGATTTTATCGATTGATTCAGGTGTCACTAATCTAATCAAGAATCTAGAAACTGATAAACAATCAAGAATCGGGTTTCGATGATATTTCCAACCAAAATGTCAAGAATCTAAATGAGCCTCTTAGGAATCGATCGGATCTATAGACGTGATGTAATCTCAAGATTTCGTGTTCTTGTCCTTCGAAGAATTGATACTAGATTGATGATGATCGACGAGAGTTAGGGCTTTCTTGATGAAACTAGGGTTTCATCATTTAACCCTTGTTCTTTCATCGATATCATCCACATTCTAGCCTCTAGCAATTTCAAGAAACGATCGTAACTCCCCAATCTCGAGCAATATCATTCAAGAAAGCATCGCAACGAATTGGGTTGTCGGTTCTTGAACTTGCTAGGGTTTACAAAACTCGTAGGATTCAAGAATCGATTTAAGATATATTACATAATCATTTTATTGATCGTCTTGACTTCTCGACGAGCGGAGTATTACTCAAACATCACAATAAGAATTACCACTAGAAATTTAGATTGAATCATCATGCAAGAATTTAAAGAAAACAAGATAAAAGAATATCACCTTTTATTTATATCAACAATTTGATTACAGTCGCTCAAGAACTACAAGAGGAAGAACTAAATTGTCGAATTGGCGTCGCTCGGCTCCGTGAGTCGCGGATCGGCTTGGACCACTTGCTCTGTTGAAGATCGGCTCGGCTCATAAAAGGTTGCAAGGCTTCTTGCTTGATGGGTACTCGGGATCTTGGCTTTTTATTGGAATTAGGGTTAGGGTTAGGGTTTCACACAAGCCTTCTCACTAGACTTGTGGAAGAAGAAAATGAAGAAAGAGAGTGAATGGATCTAGATTGGCTACTAATGGAGGGATTTTTCCATGATTCTTTACAAGTGAGCCTAGGGTCTTATTTATAGATCTCCCAAACCCTAGGTCTAGGTTTGAAATTATAATTCCCTCCAAAAGTTTGTTGAGGTTTCTAGAAGGAGTTTGTTAGGCTTAGCTTAGGGTTTAAGGAGAAGTTTCTAGAATACAAGGCTAGTTTAGTGTTGATCCCAAAGCTTGCTGATCTGGCAGAAGTCTCTGGAGTCTTCTCGAACTTGGAGTGCATTTCTGAACTGTAGCCACTGAGAAACGAATTTTGATGCAAAAATGAGGTGCTAACTCCTTGGACCCACCGCGGATCCGCAGCGCAAGCAGGTTCCTGTCGCGGATCCGCGGCTCTTTATGGGGCTTGGGCTTTGGGCTTTCTGGTGTGGTCTTAGGATGATATTTGGGGCTTCATCTGATATGTTGAATTGTATTTGGCCGTTTGGATTGCTACCAGAACTGAAATCATTGAGTTGGCGTAATATTTTGATCAGCACCATGTAAATTTTGGCCTTTCTTCTGGATTTTCCTGCACAGATCTCAAAATAAGTGTTGCGCAATATAGGGATGATGCGATGCCATGAAATGCAGTCAATTTCCTTTATAAGGCCGGTTTTAAGGTCTATCATATGTAATCTGATATTCTGCGACTGTTTTGCTAATATGTGAAATATGAATACCGTACACTTCTAAATGAGTGCAAATGATAGGGAAATTGCCGTGTTAAAAATACAATATTTTCGACTAATCAATTACTACCCTACCACGGCTCAAAGGAGTCATGCAAATAGGTAGTAGTTGGGTGCAGTCCCGAAGCACTTGAAGGCAGTAGCGGTTAGATAGGATCCATCTCTCCCGGTATTGGGGGTCGATATCGCGCTGTGTCTAGGAGAGCCATTACACAAAGTCCCTTGTCAGGGCAAGCGAGAATTACTGGTAGTGTTTCCAGTAGTTTCTCAGGGTGTTCTGGGCTACACTCCAGCATGACTTGTCCCGCTATTAGGGGTCTGACGTTTACCCCCCCTAGGCTCGACATGCGATACTCTCAGACGAACAGACCGGACTGTACGGAGATTGTCACATTCAGGCTCATTCGGATGGGTTCACCTCATTAGTCTTCTTATCGGCAACTACCTGGGGACCGATACGTACAGCTAGTACCGCTTGCGGCCTATAGTTAAACCCACTGCCAGCGTAGTGTTGAGTCTTTAGAGTCCCAGACAGAGGGTTGTTCGCCTTTGGGCAAAACAGAGTAGAGGTCGCATGGTTTTGCGACGGGGTTCGTTCACATCCGCGCACTTGTGCACGTTTGGTGTCCAGGCAGTTTTTACTAGTGGGCTTTGGTTTAAGCCAGATCCTAGTATTTGTTTTGGGATTGATTTTGTCTCATTGTATTCGTGTTCCTCGGAACATGGATGCGGGTGTGTATGCACAGTTGACAGAGGCAGAGGAACCTCATTAGGGTTGTTGACCGTTGACTTTTTCTAAACCCTAATGAGAATGAGGAATATGATTAATAATATTAATTAAGGATAATTGTGCCATGGTTAGGTCGACTATTTGACTTTGGTTGACAATTTGACTTTTGTTGACCATGATCATTTCTTTTGCAAGATACTTCTTGATTCTTGCAAATTGCATTTAATGTGAAATGATAATGGTCATTTCAACTAACCATCAAAATTTTCTTTACTTATTATTATTATTATTATTATCATTTTCTCTCATATGAGAGCATGGTTGCATTATTATTCTCATTCTCTCTTGCTCTTTCTCTCCCATGCATAGCTCTTCCTCTTCCTCTCTCAAAGCTCTCATCTTTCATGTGTTGAGAACCATGAGCTTGTGAGATAAAACCATCAAGACTTCTCTCTACTCATTTTAGGGTTCTTAGTTTAGCAAGCCAAGCACTCTAGTTATCTCTTGGTTGAGGTAGGAGCTTAAGGTAGAAGCCTTCAGGTGGATCTTTCTTCGGCAAAGAGAAGACGACGAGGAGGAGCCGTCTACACCACTCCAAGGAGAAAGCAAAAAGGAGGACCATAACAAGAAGACAAGGAGTTCAAGATCTAGGTATAACCATTCAACCTAGTAGCTAGAACTTGTAGTTAGTATGTTAGTTTTTGTTTAGCAAAGATCCTCCATTTTAGTCCATGTTACCTTGTGTTAAAAATCCGTTTTTACCTATTCCGCCTCCCCGTAAGCACCGGGGTGGGTAACGTGGACTTACTGGTATAGGGGCTGGGGTCTTGGGTGATGCTTACTAGGTGCCTGCACACTCCTCTGTGTTTGCTAACTAATTTTATAAGTCTCCGGGTGTTAGCACATTCAGTTTTCCTATCACAATTCTCACAATTTCAATGTCGGCAGAAAAGTTCGCGTTCCGGGGTTAAGTCTCATGTTTTGGTCTGAATTCTAGCATTAGGGGGTTTGTGTGGCCTCTACTAAGCTCAATTACACATCACTACTCAAGAATTCCACAAAACCCTAACTAGGAATTTTCAAAGTTCACTAAACCGCACCAAAACACTTCTAATATTGTATGGGTGCTAAGATAATGGAAATATAATGCTAATGGTGTAGAAATTACCTCAATTGGCAACTCAAGAATTTTCTTGAGTTGCCCAAGGTCCTCAAAATTCGATTTTTCTTAGTCCAATGTGCTTCCCTTGAACTTGTGCATGCTTTTTGTGAGAAGGAGATGGGCTTTTGGATTTGTTTTGGGGGTGTTTTGAAGCTTGAAGTGGAGGAGGGAGATGGGGGTTGCCATGGTGAAGAGGGAGAAGAAATGGTGAAGAGATGAAGAGAGAAACAATGAACCATGACTAGATTTGACCCCTCACCCATCTCTCTCATGCCCATCCCTCTTGTCATCATGATACCTTTGACTTTTCCTTTTTCTTTTCTTTTCTTATCTTTTCTTTTAAAAAGCCATGCGTGATAAAAATAAGGAAAAAGCCATGATAGAAAAATGTAACAAGTATGAAAATGATATGGTGCATGTCATGTGCACAAAACACGCTTAATTTGCGATTAGCGATATTTAATCGCGATTAGCGCTAAAATGGCGCAAAATAAATCATAGAATTTCGTAATTTGCATAAATTACACAAAGCACCCTCTTTTTAGTAATTTCTATAATTTTCCAAATTCTCCCCAAATTTATTGGTATTTAATTTTACCGCCTTATTAAAATATTCAATATAATTAATATTTAATTATAAAAATTCCCAAAAATAATATTTTATTTTCCTGAAATGTTACAAAGATATACTTCAAGCTCTCGTGGTCCGTGAAAATCTGACACGACTCCCCAAACAAGTAATGTCCCCAAATCTTCAATGCAAAGACCACCGCAGCCATCTCAAGATCTTGAGTGGGATAGTTCTACTCGTGCTTCTTCAGCTGCCTAGAAGCATATGCAATCACTCTATCATACTGCATCAGCACACAACCGAGCCCCACTCGAGATGCATCACAGTAAACTACAAAGCCATCTGATCCAGAAGGCAAAGATAGAACGGGTGCAGTCGTCAACCGAGTCTTCAACTGCTGAAAACTCTGCTCGCATGCATCAGTCCAAAGAAAAGGAACCCCCTTCCGGTTTAGTCCGGTCAGCGGTGCAGCGATACTCGAAAAATCCTCCATGAAACTTTGGTAGTAACCAGCTAAGCCCAAAAAGCTGCGGACCTCTATCACGGTTACAGGTCTGGACCAAAGCTGCACGGCCTCGATCTTCCTCGGGTCCACAAGAATACCGTCTCCCATCACCATATGACCCAGGAAGTCAACTCTATCAAACCGAAATGCGCACTTTGAGATTTAGCATACAGCCGGTGCTCTCTCAATATCTGCAAAGCAATTCTCAAGTGCTGCTCATGCTCCTCCCGACTCCTAAAGTAGACGAGAATGTCATCAATAAACACAATAATGAATTGGTCAAAGAATGGCCTGAAAATCCGGTTTATCATATCCATGAACGCTGCTGGGGCATTGGTGAGTCCGAACGACATCACTAGAAACTCATAATGCCCGTAGCGTGTACAAAAAGCAGTCTTCGGAATGTCATCATTTTGAACCCGCAACTGATGTAACCCGAACGCAAATCAATCTTAGAAAAATGTTTCGCACCCTGGAGCTGATCAAATAAATCGTCAATGCGAGGTAAAGGATACGTGTTCCGCACCGTAACTCGGTTCAATTGATGATAATCAATACACAACCTTAAACTGCCGTCCTTTTTCTTGACGAACAGAACAGGAGATCCCCACCGCGAAACACTCGGACGCACAAGTCCCTTATCAAGCAACTCTTGCAATTGATCTTTAAGCTCTCTAAGCTCCGCCGGAGCCATCCGGTAAGGCGGTATAGAAATAGGCCCCGTCACAGGAATCAGATCAATGCAATACTCAAAATCGCGCTCTGGCGGCAAACCAGGTAACTCATCGGGAAAAACGTCGAGAAACTCTCGCATGATAAGAACCCAGTCCAACGACCCTACTGTGGCCCCAGTATCACAAATGAAAGCCAAGAATCCCCGACATCCCCTTCTCAAAAGCCGTCTAGCGCAAAGGGCAAAAATCAAACTGTGAGGGGCGGCACCACGGTCCCCCTGCACAACCCGAACAGACTCGCCCAGAAAACTGAAACTGACCGTCTTCTCACGGTAGTCTACCGACGCATAACAAGCTACAAACCAGTCCATGCCAAGGGGAACGTCGAAGTCCAACATATCCAGAAGGATCAAATCGACGGACGAATCTATATCTCCAATCTGAACGGCACACGACCGAAACATATAATGCGTGACAAAAGAATCGCCAACAGGTGTAATCACAACAAGCGGCTGATCTAGCAAACACGACTCTGGGCCCAAACTCGGAACGAAGTGCATAGAAATATACGAATGCGTAGACCCCGGATCAAACAAAACATGAGCCTCAAAAGAGCATACAGAAAGAGTACCTGAAACTACTGCATTGGACGCCTGTGCTTCCTGATGAGTCAAGGCAAACACCCGAGCCTGTCCTCTACCGGTGACTGGCTAACCTCTATCTCTACCACCCCGCCCTCTCAGCATGAAACCGCCGCGCCCTCGACCTCTCTGCACAAGAGTCTGACGCGGAGCAACAACAGGCATAAGGGACAACGCCCTCTACGGTGGAGAAAGCGGTAAGGTAACCTGAGGTATAGCTGCCTCGCGCTCACGTGGCTCAGTACAATCTTGAACCCGATGACCCAAACTCCCGCACCGGTAACATCCAGATGAAACTGCGGACTCCTCTGAGAATAAGAGCTAAAAAGTTGTCCTCGTCCCGGACCTCCACTACCCCCAGTAACTAAACGGGAACTGTCACGACGTCTAAATGCCTGCCTCTGTGCTGAAACACCAGTATGAACCCTCATCGGTTCCGAAGCAACCGACGTCTCAGAAAGGCGCTCCTCAACTAACAGGGCTACGTCACCGCTGCTGCATTGGTGTCACAATGCGGAACGCTGATAGCGAGGAACAAATGGGTAAGCAGGCCTCGAACAAACCTCTTGACCCGCATCTCCTCCGTAACTACCAAATACGGAGCATACACAGAAAGCTTGGTAAACAGCACATCATACTCCACCACCGTCATACTCTAAGTCTGGCGTAACGACTCGAATCTGCGCGCTCAAGCATCCCTGATGCTCAGCGGAAGAAAACGCGCAAGAAACACCATCACAAACTCAGCCCAGGTCATAGGGGAAAGACCTGCGGCTCTGCCCTTCTCTCAGGACCCACACCACTTCTGGGCCAGACCCTCCAGACGAAAGCTCGCGAACTCTACCCATCTCGCGTCGGAGCATCTAAGCGAACGAAATATCCTAGCCATCCGGTCGATAAATGAATGCGGATCCTCAGCTACATCGGTGCCAGTGAAAACCGGAGGCCTCAGTCTCATGAACTCCGATAACGATACGGTGATCACCTCCGTAGCTGCAGGTACAACCTCCTGAACAGTAGGCACCGACACGGTCCCCGTAACATGTGGAAGAACCGCCTTCCCCTACGCTCGAATGGCCTTAACTTACGACCACATCATCTGGCGCAAATCCTGCATACCAGCCCCTACCATAGCCATATGGTCTGTCGAAGGTAGAACAATCTGCTCCTGCACATCGGGCGTACCGCCCTGATCAGTCCTTGTCTCAAACGAGTCAACGCTGACCTCGGCCCTCGCGGCCGCTCTCTGTGCCCTCGTAGTCTTCGGCGGCATAAAGGCTGGATATGGGAACAGGATTCGATAAGGACACAGAAATCGGATCATAAGGATATATATATCACGGAAGGAATTTCAAGCAATAAGTCCTAAGGTCACTTAGGCGGAGCACCGTGTCGTAAGTATGCCACGGAACATACGCATGCTACGTTACTCTGCTTAAGCTACCTACTCCATCATACCAAGGTCATGCTATACTCCGAAAGGTAAAACCTAGCGCTCTGATACCAACTTTGTCACAACCCAAAATTGGGCACATGACCGGCACTTAAACTACGTAACGTCAACAGGCGTAACTCAATTAAGTAAGACGAAAAACCCAGCAATCTAAACCATTACAAGAAAGAAAGATAGATCACTTTTAAAAATCTCGATGCAAAACTTTAAACTTAATGTTTGTTTTTTCATAAAAAATTCGGCAGCACCTACTTTGTAAAAGCTATCCCCGAAAAGGGTACAAACATAAGATAAAAGTAAAACATCCCCAAACGGGAGCAAATCTCGCCCAACGGCGGAAACAACCACCACAACAAATAAACGACATCGTAGGGAAGAAATGAGATAATCCACATATATAAAGGCCGGCTCACACAAGCACGACAACCAGAGTCATAAGAATAAACAACATCGATCATCACAACTCGTCTCTAAGTCAATACATGAAGGTGGTAGATGGAGAGTACTAGATACAAGAAATATACAATGTACATCATCGGATAACCGCAACCCACCTATAGAAAACGGCTTCACAGCCAACCGTAGCGGTATCCGCAAAAGTAGAGATAATAAGGTGCCCTGCCGCGACCACTCGGATGATCAGACCTGAAAAACCCTGCGGCACCACGGAGGTGAGTTGCTAATTCATGAATAGTAAATAACATCATATTGTAATCACAAGTATGTACTAACAGCGTTAATCTATCACATGTAATTTGATAGCATAAGTATGACAATAGATATACGCAACAGTCATGGAAGGTACTCTATCAGGTACTACTAATACATGAAGCAAATGCATATCAAATAAATGTGGAGTATGGGATTAAACATGTCATCCTCACGGAATCCTCATCGTGGCGGACCAGTGTCCATCAAGACAATCTAAATCCCCAAATTCCCATAAATCGGCCCCCATATCGGCCCTCATATCGGGCACATCGGTCCCTCACATCGGGCACATCGGCCCCTCACGTCGGGCACATCCGCCCCTCATATCGGAATGAATAAGAATACATGCATAGATCATTATGATGATATATTATATAGGTGTACATATATATAACAGCGTCTCATACCACTGATATATATATATACATGTATATATATCAGCGTCCCATACCACTGATATATATATATATATACATGTATAAAACATCATATGAAAACCATATATCAATGCGAAATCCATGAAATATAATATATGCAACATGAAACAGTAATATGAGCATATAAAGGAAAAACCGTTATTTAGCTGCAACAAGTTATTTAAATATATCATGCGGTTCCTAATTTCTCCGAAACCAAACGTAACATCATATAAAGGTGAACATGTAGCTATAGCCAGGTATGCGTAACCATGTCGGTATAGCAAGATATGTGTATCTACCTATCAGTAATGATGTAATACCTTCCAGGTATATGTGTAGATATATCAAGGTATACAGGTGTACATGTAAGTATGTATGAAAGATGTACATGTAGCTATGTCTCAAAAGTGTATATACATATCTCTAATGGTACAATACTATATAGGTATATGGGTAGCTAACAAGTAGGCATGGCAAGGAATATGTGTAACCATGTAGATATACAGGTATGCTATATGTCATATGCACAATAAAAATAAGGATCTTGTCTCAAGCCCCTAGCCAATACAATCCCACGTATGTATAAATGTTGTGCGTGTCATGGCAATTATTGACGGTGTGAGTGGCATACAATCAGTGCTCGTGAAACATGAACCGTTAATAATAGTGCAGTGTCCAAAAGGTACAAGTCCAAGCACAACAGGTAATAATATGCAATGAAATTTATGCGCACACTCTATATGTGCAATATAAACATACGACTAATATCATATCATATCTGGCCCAGACGCATAACGCCATGCGGGCGATTCCCATGTAGATGTTAAATCTACTCACCGACAATCGCGGGCTAGGTTAATCCAATCACCTGCTTCCCTTTCTTCGCAACGTCCAAAGTCCCCGCCTGCGATCTTATTAACACAAAACATAGCCAGTGCAAAAATCTCAGAAATCGATCAATATCACGTACACAAGACGTTTGACCAACGCACCAACTCCAATCCGACCCATAAGTGTTCAT
Source organism: Agapanthus africanus (assembly GCA_030015575.1). Taxonomy (NCBI): domain Eukaryota; kingdom Viridiplantae; phylum Streptophyta; class Magnoliopsida; order Asparagales; family Amaryllidaceae; genus Agapanthus; species Agapanthus africanus. Next base: position 546,383,482 of record JASDDO010000024.1, on the reverse strand, counting down.
CTAACAGCTAACGTGCATGGCGACACACCAACACCAGCCTAAGTGTAGCAGCACACCAGATCACGAACCGTCTCGGAAAACGTAACACGCGTACTCAAAACACTAGAATATAGCAAAGTGGTCCAAGATTTTGATACACTAACAATTGGTGAAATTTGCAAGTGCCACGAGACTACATACAATCCCATAGACCCTACGACAAAGACTCAACTCCCCAACCCCCACTCTGGCCGCAATTTGCGGCCAGAACCATTAAATTTGCGGCCCAAAAATGAAGGAGTGGTCTCAGGTTTTTATGGTGGGTTCTCTACCTCAACACTATGTCACTGTGATGGGAATATTTCCAACAAACTCCTGGTTCTACAACAGATCACAGAGACACAAAGTTGACACTAAAAATATGATATTTTGCACAAAATTCTACTTTTAGTGTTCCAATCCATAACAACAAGGCAGCACAACAATATAACTCCTAATTATCAGTTTGAGGTCATTACCTAGCCACTCTTGCTCAAAAATCCTAGTTTTCCAAGCTCCAAGGCAACCTAGTGGCTAATCAAGACATTTGAAGTGTTTTCCATGGATTTTTGTGAAGTTTTTGCAAGGATTTGTGAAGAGGGAGAAACAGTTCAATTTGGGAGTTGAGAGAATGAACAATGAAAATGAAAGAAGAATGAGAGAGTGAGAGATCAATATGGTGAGAGGTGAGTGTAGCGTGAGTCAAAGGCTTACACTCACTCTCTCCCTCACCTCAGTAAATGCACACATTAATGCTTCATGACTCATTAGCCACCTCTCTCTCTCAATCCGAACAAGATATTTCTTTCACACAAAATATCTTGGGCAAGGTTAAAGCAAGGTTAAATTAGGACATAGGTTAATTCAGGTGTCTTGGTCACTTAACAAGATTAACACTAACTAACCCTCACATTAAAATGCACGTGTACGTGCAAGCTGTCACGCCCCGCTTCCCAAAAGAAGGTGAAGGATGACGTGGCAAAGTCCACAATCTAACTGTATTGAAGGTGGTATATTCAATACAGTTACGTTAAGCGTATGAATATATAACATGCAGGATGTGTACCAAAACAAAAATAATATTAGCGAAAGGCATTTATTTCTATTAACCAAACTTTATTACATCCCAAAAGAAAGAGTAACATAAACTAAGTAGTTTAATTACATCAAAGGAGAAACAAAAGCCCTAAACATGTGGGCAACAACAAAAACTAAATCTAGCTAATCTTCCATCGTCCAGTCTTCATAATCTTCATAAGCTGGCTTCACACCTTGATCATCGCCATAATACTCATTCTTATCTAACGGACATTCCAAATATAGAGGAAGAAAAGGAAGGTCCGTCAGCGAGTTATATTCGGGTAGGATTGCCTCATAAGAAAGTAAAGGTATAGAAACGAACAGGTGTATATGATGTACATGTGTATAAAGGTATGAGGTTATATACAAATTAGATATATGAATATGAGTAGGTTGTGTGAGGTATATGTTTGGTAAAGGTTCAAGTCAAGTGAAATGGATATTCAGTCTACGAGTTAGATCAGGTTAAATAAGGTGTGTATGGATGGAATTGACGGGTGAACATACTCGTATCCTTGAGGTATCCCATGACTAGCTGGAAGCAGTATGAGCTGGTGCTCGTGCCTGGGATGGCAATCAATGTGGTAGCGTGATCATCCTCGAAAGGTGTCCCATGACTACGATGGAGCTTTGTCTAGCGTGAATATCACTCAAGTGCACAGGTATTACCACCCATCAGTTCCATAATAAACAACAAGTCTAAACTGGTAAAATATCCACATCCAAGATACTAAATAAATCGTGTCTCAGAAAGTAAGGTAGATAAGATAACAGGTAGGTATAGCATATGATGTGAGTTTGGTGTCGAGTATCAATAGGTATTGTAAACGTTTTAGTTTGTTAAACAAGGGTCCGGATACTCGCGATTATTCCGTTGTGGCCACGGAACAACAACTGGGGAAGTGAAATGTACCGTTTCACTTCCCGGGATCATGATCGAGTAGTAGGGGAATCCGAGTTCCAAATCTCCTTGCCTAATCAAACTAACCATCCCCGAGGTTCAATATAAAGGTTTTGACGAATTAGAGTTAGTGCGTATACCTCTAGGCATGGAATTTCCACATTGTATAGTCATCCACATTTTAGACTGTTCACCCGGAATATCGGGATCTTCATATTTGTATATTCGTCCACACTTTGGACTGTTCACCCGGAATATCGGGATCTTCATATTTGAATAGTCGTCCACACTTTGGACTGTTCACCCGGAATATCAGGATCTTCATATTAAGTATTCCATACCTAGGTCCGCGCATTCTAACCCTAATCGTATCATGTTTTGTATATGTCATATTGTCATAAACTGAAATTTAAAAAGTATTGATCTCGTTTAATATGGCCTTCCACAACCACTCGTTTTATTTTCTAAAGTTCGTAAAGTACTTCGTGTCATCTTAGGGAATGCTTAGTAAAAGAATAACAATGTTTAATTATCTTTTATTACTTCTAAGAAAAACCATGGGGTTTGGAATATTTATCATTTTGGGAAAACATAATGTTTTACGGAAAAATATCCTTTCGATAAAAGGTTGTGGTGTTTAGTTGAAAATCTTTTGTAAGGGATTTTTATAAGGACAAGTTGCAAGAGGTTTTTATTTGAAAATCTAGGCTGCTCCTAACTGTTCCAAAAGGACAAGTTGTGAGGTCCTCAAATCGCCTCTTCACCGCCAATTGTGGCCAGGTAAGCACAAGTAAGGAAAGGAGGGATCTGCTCACGAATCACCGTGAGACGGGCCTTTTAAAATTACCTTTCCCACTTATCTAGCCTAGGCACCACAAAGTCTGGTTTAGATAAACGACCGATGCCTACAACCTTTCCTTTGTCCTAGATTGGTGTTATTTTAAATTTACCTTTTAATAAGGTATTAAATATTCCTTTTGAAAAGATATCGTTATATGGATTATGGTCCTTGTTGAAAATGGCTCTTCAATAACGGTCAAGGTATTTAAAAGAAATTAATAATTTTATGAAATTTTAGTGTTTTAGATTCGGGGTAACGTTTTAGAAAATATGTTCCTTTTGGAAAAACCATAAGCCGTTATTTATATTTAGTATTTTCTTCTTTAAAAAGGTTGAAGGGGGTTTAACAATATTACAGTAGTTGATGAAAAAATGTAAGTAAAATATACGTATGTCGCATCTAAAATATTTATTTCACATATCTTATCTCTTATGAATATTTTAAACAAATATAATATTTTAATTGAATGAGGGTATTTTGTGGAAGTAACTTATTTCGAGATCATTTTGATAGTATGGGTAAGTGTGGGTATGTCAGAGGTGAATTAAAAATTCATGGGTTATGACATTAAGCATATCAGATTCTAGGTATTATGAGTGTGCAATATACTTTTGTGTACAGAGAAAATTTAAACACAGTTTTAAAACATGGGTTAACATTATCATTATTGAGGGTACAAGGAATAGGCAGGCACGTATATTATAACAACATTTTAAATAGGGGGTTGATGATTAGAAGTTAGAGCTAGGTTATTGAGAAAAGAAGAAGGCGACAGAATGAGGGGAGAGAGGCGGATCCTACCTTTTGTTTGAGTCGGATGCCGAAGGGTTGAAAACGTAGGCGTGTACAAAACGCTCAATAGCTCCGCGCTCAGATTTTTCCTCAGCGATTGGGTGGATCCGTAGCATCGGCATCGTCGATATGAAGGCACTGGTATTTTTTTCAGAATTTTTGGAGTTCTGAGGTGTAAGAAAACAGTGTTTGAAGTGTCTATTTATAGCTTTTTTTCAATAACAGAAAAATCCAAAAATCTGTTAAAATCCCATCAAAAACCGCGCCGCCCAATGATTGCGAATCATTGCTGGTGATTAGCCACCGCCGCCTCATCGCATCAACCGTTGGATCAAGATCCAACGGTCTGGATCGCGCCGCCAATCCACCGCCGCCTGCCACGTGCCCGCGTGGAGGGGGATCACGCGGTTTCGCGTGGTCCCCACAACGTGGGCGCCGCCGCGCGTTATGGGCTGTTGGATCTTGTATCCAACGGTCCAGAGCAAGGGGAATTTAATTTTTTTTAATAAAAAAAATAATAACTGTTTATTATTTTAAAATTTGAATTTGGTTTTAAAATAATTGTTAAAAATAGTTAAAAATACGGGAAAATTATGGAAAAATGTCAGAAAATATATTTTATTATTATCTTTAGTATAAAAATAATTTTGGGCTAAAACTAAATAATATATCCATTCCTATGGTTTTAGCTAGTTATTTATGATTATTTAAAATCTAGTTTATCCTTTAAAATATTTTTAATTAGGAATTAATTATTTTAATTGATAATAAAAATATGCATATTATTTTAAGGCATTATAAAATTTTATTAAAATATTTTAAGCCAGTAAAATCAATAAATAGATTTTAGAAAATTCCTTTAATTCTATTCAATGCTTTGAAAATTATTAATATTACTTTAAAATTTATTCTTCTATCAACGAAACACGTAAATAATTTTTTGATTGTCGAAATTTTAAATAAAATATTTTTTATTAGGTATTAGAAAACACGGTCGTTACAATCTACCATTCTTAAAATAATTTCGTCCTCGAAATTTCAGAAGGTAGGTCAAGGAAAGGAAGAAATCACTAAGAAGGGATTACCGCGGTTAAATATTTTGGGTCTCACTCTCTCGTCCCGTCTTCTCGCTTCCGCGTATATCTTGCCTGGTAGTTCTTTCTTCATATAGCTCTAGCCAGCTGGATTATCTTGTCGCTCAAGATTTCATCCTTCTAGTATTCCGACCGGTTGCTGCTCGTAGGTTATGCTAACCTTTTCGTGATCTCGAAACGATCAAAAGTATGGCTAGGGTTGCCAGCATACCCTCTTACTATGAGGTATAAAAGTATTATGCATGCCCTCCATAGAAAATAGCAAAGCTAGGCTATACACAAACCCACCGTCTTCTTCCAAGATGTTAAACGGCCGATGAGTCGTGGGCTGAGCTTTCCTCGCTCCCCAAAACATATCGCTCCCCAGTTAGGAGAAATCTTCAGAAACACGTGTTCTCCTGGTTGGAACTCTAGTGGCCTTCTTTTCGTATCTGCCTAATGCTTCTGCCGATCTTGTGCTATGCGTACTTGTTCTCTGATGGTTCTTATCACCTCCACTGTCTCGACAATCATCTCGGGGCCTAGAAGTTCTCGGTCCCCAACATCGTCCTAACTTAACAGTGACTTACACTTTCGTCCATACAAAGCGGCGAAAGGCGCCATGCTGATACTAGACTGGTAGCTATTGTTGTAAGCAAACTCTACCAAGTGCAGGTGATCTTCCCAAGATCCTTTAAAATCCAACATACAGGCCCAGAGCATGTCTTCGAGAATTTTAATAACCCTTTCTGATTGGCCATCGGTCTGAGGATGGTAGGCGGTACTGAAACTCAGATTCATGCCCAAACTCTCTTGTAGGCTTTGCCAAAACTGAGATCTGAAACGTGTATCTCGGTCGGACACGATGCAAATCAGTACACCGTACAATCTGACAATCTCCTCCATATACCTTTTTGCAAGGCTTTCGGTTGATTGACCCACTCGAAAAGGAATGAAATGCGCCGACTTGGTGAGTCGGTCCACAATCACCCATACAGCATCGTTTCCCTTAGAGCTGCGAGGGAGAGCGGTCACAATATCCATTGTAATGTTTTGCTATTTCCATTCGGGTATTGGTAACGGCTGTAACAGACCCGCCATCCTGTGGTGTTCGGCCTTTACTTGTTGGTAAACAAGACATTTGGATACACTCTTGGCTATCTCCCGCTTCATCCCATGCCACCAATAGTTTTTCATGAGGTCCTTGTACATCTTTGTTCCTCCCGTATGAACAGAGTATGGAGAACTATGTGCCTCTTTTAATAATTCCTCTCTCATCTCCCCCATAGGTACACAGACTCTGCATCCATATCTCAAAGAACCATCTTCGTGGATGATGAAGTCCGTCCGCAGATTTGCGTCCACTTGTTCTCTGATTCTTCGCAACCTCGGGTCCTCCAATTGAGCTGTCTTAATCCGTTCGACTAATGTTGAGTGAATTTGCAAATTCATGAAGGATGTAAGCATTCCGGGCATTATCAACTCGGTCTCTAGTTCATTAAGATCTTGACGATTCCTCCAATGAGTAGTCGGACTCGAAATCATTGGTTGGCGACTCAAAGCGTCCGGGATTACATTCACCTTTCCCGAATGATATTGCAAATTTACGTCGAAATCTTCCATTAATTCCAGCCATCTCCTCTTCCTCATATTGCGTTCCTTCTGGGTGAAGATATACTTCCAGCTCTTGTGATCGGTGTAAATATCTACCCACTCACCCAATAAATAGTGCCTCCAAATCTTGAGTGCGAAAACAACTGCGGCAAGTTCTAAATCGTGCGTTGGGTAGTTTCGCTCATGCACCTTTAATTATCTTGACGCATATGCGACTACATCGCCACGCTGATACATCACATCACCAACTCCCCTCTCCGAAAAATCGTTGTGGATGTCTAAAACTTCTGGGTTTGCTAAGAATTGCAAGAATGGTTGTGATAGTTACGATCTACCCTCCTTAGAATAATTTCATATTTGAAATTTTCAAAAGAGTGGCCACTACTAGGCACGGAAATCAGTAACGCTGTCAAGAATCCTCTTTGCTGCATGTGTCGAACCCGTGAGTTGGTGTATCACTTGATGCATGGAAAGTCTCTGAAGGGTTTAGGTACAAGGAATTCGAAAAATGCAAAATCAGTAGTTGCTTCCAGATAGAAAAGTTTGGAAGTTGAAGGGAGGTTGTGAATTGATGGAAAACTTTCGAGATATAACACTAGTCGAAATTACGAAAACTAGAGGAATTTTAGTGAGTTTAACTAAGATTTGCATCGAAAGAATGGTATCAAAAGAAAGGTTGAGAAAAAGAAAGAGTATCTCTGTTGTCTTTCCAGGTGGCATCAGCCTTCTCGGCTGCCATGGTGAAGGTCTGGCGTTTGGGTCCATTCTTCTACGCTTGCTGAAAAAAACACGCTCCTGTGATGACAAGAGTGGTCCCTTTGGTGATGCCCCTTGACCGGTTGGTTTAGTGGCAGAAAGTGGTCGGTTTCCCTGTGTTGGTGCCACATAGTTAGCCAGCTTGTTGACGGGGCCTAATTGTCTCCCTCTTTGAGGACAGTCCCCAATGGAATGATCCGGAGACCCACAGACTATGCAAAGTTTGTTCAAAATGCGACAGTCTCTCCTATAGTGTCCGGTCCTACCACAATGGTTGCATATAACGGCTGGTTTTCCGAAGATAGTTAGTCCTGCTGGTCTCTTAGGTTGTTGTCTCCCGTTGATCCTTCAAGAATTTGATTGGCTGGTTGCTTAATGCCAGACAAACGGTCATCCTTCCTCATCCCTCTCTGAAGGTCTTCAAAGTTTCGTGTCGCCTCTAAGATTTCATCATAAGTCGAAAGGGTAGCAGAAGACATGGAGGACTGCGTTTTCAGGTCCAATCCTTGTCGAAATCTCTTAGCATAAAGTTCTGGGATTGCTACCAGATGATGCGCGAACAGACTTAACCTTGCGAACTCCGAAGTATACTCATCCACCGACTTATCCCACATGCTCCCTCGTTGGAAATGTATAAACTCTCTTTCTATCCTTAAGTGTGCCACGACTGGAAAACACTTGGTATCAAAACGCTGTTTGAACGTTTCCCAGTCGATGGGCTACTTCAATCTACTTTCCTCTGCCTCCCACCATATCCTGACATTATCCGTAAGTTGTAGCTTAGCGATGTTCACCCATGCGTCCTTCAGAATTTGGGCGGCACCGAGATCGTTGACTGTTCCTTTGAACCATTCCTCAGCTTCTAAGGGAGTTTCCTTTCCCGAAAAGTCTTAGGATGGAGTAGTCTGAACTGCTTCACTCCCGCCGAACCTTGAGGAACTGGGTTTACTGCCTTACTTAAAATCTCGGCTTGCTGCTGCCTACTTTCTCGTAGCTCCTGATGAAGGGCAGCTGTCTGCTGCTGCTATTGCTCCAGTAGTCCTTACATACTTTATAGCATAGCTGCTTGCTGAGCAGCGGCTTCATTGACTCCATTTCCCCTTCAGTTGCGGTCATGGTGTCGTCCGGCCATTGATGATCAGAATAGGTTAGGTTACAAACAGGCTGAGGTGCGACAAGATAATAACTTGCATAGAAGAACAACAATTAATGTAAGGGAGAGACTAATAAGAAGAGCAAGAGACACAAGAGAGATTATTGCTCGAAACTAAGATTTTATTATCCAACTTCAATAAGGAGAGTACAACAGAAAAGTAAGGACATGCCCATACTATTCTTACATCATTTTATTCGGCCAAAGAAAGGGAAAAGACTTATTAATCTCGATTATGGGAGTTCAACAAGTTGCGATAGGCCTCCGCACTAAGAAAGGTACGACCATTCCCATGGTGCCTTGCGAGGACAACTTCCTGAGTTTCTTCGGCCTCGAGTTCTTCCTCACTCGAAGCATCGTCCTTCGACTCATCCTTGGCAGGAGCCTCGCTCTCTGATTCCACCTCTATAGGGTCTTCTTCTTCTGCAGGAGCCTCCTCATCCGTATCATATTCCATAGGATTCTCTTCTGCCGCAGGAGCCTCTTTTTCTGGCCCATCCTTTATATGCTCCTCTTCCACGGGATCTTCTTCTTTTTCTTCGGAGTCATTGTCCATCACAGGCTCCGGAGTTGCAGTATCGACTTCTTCGTCTTCCGAGTCGCTGTCGGAAATAACCGCTTGAGAGTCTACGACTTCGTCGTCTGAATCTCCAGATATAGCTTCAAAAGTAATATCGGACATGTCATCCTCGTTGGAAAGATTTGCCATGACTAGAAGGAAAGGTCATGGTCAGGGTACGGAATGTCAAAGAAGGGACAAGGGACATAGGAAAACTATGATATCGGTATAGATGGATGTAATTCACAAATATAATAAGTCAGTTAACGGTTTCATTTTATTATACAAGAGGGCCTGCATGGGCCACCACAAAAACCTGTCACGCCCCGCTTCCCAAAAGAAAGTGAAGGATGACGTGGCAAAGTCCGCAGCCTAACTGTATTGAAGGTGGTCTATTCAATACAGTTAAGTTAAGCGTGTGAATATATAACATGCAGGATGTGTACCAAAACAAAAATAATAAAAGCGAAAGGCATTTATTTCCATTAACCAAACTTTATTACATCCCAAAAGAAAGAGTAACATAAACTAAGTAGTTTAATTATATCAAAGGAGAAACAAAAGCCCTAAACATGTAGGCAACAACAAAAATTAAATTTAGCTAATCTTCCATCGTCCAGTCTTCATAATCTTCATAAGCTGGCCTCACACCTTGATCCTCGCCATAATACTCATTCTTATCTGACGAACATTCCAAAGATAGAGGAAGAAAAGGAAGGTCCGTCAGCGAGTTATACTCGGGTAGGATTGCCACTTAAGAAAGTAAAGGTATAGAAACGAATAGGTATATATGATGTATATGTGTATAAAGGTATGAGGTTATATACAAATTAGATATGTGAATATGAGTAGGTTTTATGACGTATATGTTTGGAAAAGGTTCAAGTCAAGTCAAACAGATATTCAGTCTAACAGTTAGATCAGGTTAAACAAGGTGTGTATGGATGGAATTGATGGGTGAACATACTCGTATCCTTGAGGTATCCCATGACTAGCTGGAAGCAGTATGAGCTGGTGCTCGTGCCTGGGATGGCAATCAATGTGGTAGTGTGAACATCCCCGAAAGGTGTCCCATGACTACGATGGAGCTTTGTCTAGCGTGAATATCACTCAAGTGCACAGGTATTACCACCCATCAGTTCCATAATAAACAACAAGTCTAAACTGGTAAAATATCCACATCCAAGATACTGAATAACTCGTGTCTCAAAAAGTAAGTTAGATAAGGTAACAGGTAGGTATAGCATATGATGTGAGTTTGGTGTCGAGTATCAATAGGTATTGTAAACGTTTTAGTTTGTTAAACAAGGGTCCGGAAACTCGCGATTATTCCGTTGTGGCCACGGTACAACAACTGGGGAAGTGAAATGTACCGTTTCACTTCCCGGGATCATGATCGAGTAGTAGGGGAATCCGAGTTCCGAATCTCCTTGCCTAATCAAACTACCCATCCCCGTAGTTCAGTATAAAGGTTTTGACGAATTAGAGTTAGTGCGTATACCTCTAGGCATGGAATTTCCACATTGTATAGTCGTCCACATTTTGGACTGTTCACCCGGAATATCGGGATCTTCATATTTGTATATTCGTCCACACTTTGGACTATTCATTCGGAATATCGGGATCTCATATTTTTATAGTCGTCAACACTTTGGACTGTTCATCCGGAATATCGGGATCTTCATATTAAGTATTCCATACCTAGGTCCGCGCATTCTAACCCTAATCGTATCATGTTTTGTATATGTCATGTTGTCATAAACTGGAATTTAAAAAGTATTGATCTCGTTTAATATGGCCTTCCACAACCACTCGTTTTATTTTCTAAAGTTCGTAAAGTACTTCGTGTAATCTTAGGGAATGCTTAGTAAAAGAATAACAGTGTTTAATTATCTTTTATTACTTCTAAGAAAAACCATGGGGTTTGGAATATTTATCATTTTGGAAAAAAATAATGTTTTACGGAAAAATATCCTTTCGATAAAAGGTTGTGGTGTTTAGTTGAAAATCTTTTGTAAGGGATTTTTATAAGAACAAGTTGCAAGAGGTTTTTATTTGAAAATCTAGGCTGTTCCTAACTGTTCCAAAAGGACAAGTTGTGAGGTCCACAAATCGCCTCTTCACCGCCAATTGTGGCCAGGTAAGCACAAGTAAGGAAAGGAGGGATCTGCTCACGAATCACCGTGAGACGGGCCTTTTAAAATTACTTTTCCCACTTGTCTAGCCTAGGCACCACAAAGTCTGGTTTAGATAAACGACCGATGCCCACAACCTTTCATTTGTCCTAGATTGGTGTTATTTTAAAATTACCTTTTAATAAGGTACTAAATATTCCTTTTGAAAAGATTTCGTTATACGGATTATGGTCCTTGTTGAAAATAGCTCTTCAATAACGGTCGAGGTATTTAAAAGAAATTAATAATTTTATGAAATTATAGTGTTTTAGATTCGGGGTAACGTTTTAGAAAATATGTTCATTTTGGAAAAACCATAAGCCATTATTTAAATTTAGTATTTTCTTCTTTAAAAAAGTTGAAGGGGGTTTAACAATATTATAGTAGTTGATGAAAAAGTGTAAGTAAAATATACGTATGTCGCATCTAAAATATTTATTTCACATATCTTATCTCTTATGGATATTTTAAACAAATATAATATTTTAATCGAACGAGAGTATTTTGTGGAAGTAACCTATTTCTAGATCATTTTGATGGTATGGGTAAGTGTGGGTATGTCAGAGGTGAATTGACAATTTATGGGTTATGACATTAAGCATATCAGTTTCTAGGTATTATGGGTGTGCAATATACTTTTGTGTACAGAGGAAATTTAAACACCGTTTTAAAACATGGGTTAACATTATCATTATTGAGGGTACAAGAAATAGGCATGCACGAATATTATAACAACATTTTAAATAGAGGGTTGATAATTAGAAGTTAGAACTAGGTTATTGAGAAAAGAAGAAGGCGACAGAATGAGGGGAGAGAGGCGGATCCTACCTTTTGTTTGAGTCGGATGCCGAAGGGTTGAAAACATAGGCGTGTACAAAATCCTCAATAGCTCCGCGCTCAGATATTTCCTCGACGATTGGGTGGATCTGTAGCGTCGGCATCGTCATCGTCGATACGAAGGCACTGGTATTTTTTTCAGAATTTTTGGAGTTCTGAGGTGTGAGAAAACAGTGTTTGAAGTGTCTATTTATAGCGTTTTTTCAATAACAGAAAAATCCAAAAATCTGTTAAAATCCTATCAAAAACCGCGCCGCCCAATGATTGCGAATCATTGATCATGATTAGCCACCGCCGCCTCATTGCATCAGCCGTTGGATCAAGATCCAACGGTCTGGATCGCGCCGCCAATCCACCGCCGCCTGCCACGTGCCCGCGTGGAGGGGGATCACGTGGTTTCGCGTGATCCCCACCACGTGGGCGCTGCCGCGCGTTCTGGGCCATTGGATCTTGTATCCAACGGTCCAGATCAAGGGGAATTTAATTTTTTTTAATAACAAAAATAATAACTGTTTATTATTTTAAAAATTGAATTTGGCTTTAAAATAATTGTTAAAAATAGTTTAAAATATGGGAAAATTATGGAAAAATTTCATAAAATATATTTTATTATTATCTTTAGTATAAAAATAATTTTGGGCTAAAACTAAATAATATATCCATTCCTATGGTTTTAGCTAGATATTTATGATTATTTAAAATTTAGTTTATCCTTTAAAATATTTTTAATTAGGAATTAATTATTTTAATTGATAATAAAAATATGCATATTATTTTAAGGCATTATAAAATTTTATTAAAACATTTTAAGCCTATAAAAACAATAAATAGATTTTAGAAAATTCCTTTAATCCTATTCAATGCTTTGAAAATTATTAACATTACTTTAAATATTATTCTTCTATCAACGAAACACGTAAGTAATTATTTGATAGTAGAAATTTTAAATAAAATATTTTTTATTAGGTATTAGAAAACACGGTCGTTACACAAGCCATATCAAATAATAATAAAATATTGATTAATTGATATAAAATGTGAGGAACCCGATTTGGCAAACTTTTCCTTAAAAACCCGCATTAACGCTTAATTAACACTAACCGCATTCCAAGGTGTTACATTAGCCCAGCATCTCGTAACTCGCATCGTGCCCCAATGATCGTCCTATACTGGGCAAGTTCTAACAGTCTCTGGAAACCAGGTCGGTAGGGATGTTGGTAGCATTTAAAATCGTATCCGCTGAGAATACCCTCCTTCTACCCCTAAAGTGAAATCTAATAGGATCCTGGAGTATTTCACCTTCTCTTAGAGCGTCGTAGAACTCATCTACCAATTGATCACAAGCACACAACCCCTCATCCCCATACAGCAAAAGCTCCCAACCCAATTGTCGGATAACGTCATGAAAATAGCTCCCAAACACCTTGTGGGTGAATACATCGACAAAGTTTCTCTCTAATTCAAAAGGGGCCATGATCTGTGGGTTTTCTAAAGTTTCAGGAAATTTAAACAACGCTGAAGGGAGGGGAAGGAAAATTCTTACAGAGCTGAAGAAGGCAAACGATGATCGGAGGCAACCAGACCGGCGGAGCCGGATTTCCTGGGAGTTTCGCCGGTCGGAACAGAGGCGATGGATCTAGGGTTTTGGAGGAAAGTTTGGGGAGAGCAGAAAAGGGAGATGGTGTTGTTTGAGTAATGAGAATAAAGGGGTCGGGTCAGGGATCTGGTGACTTATAATGGACTTTTTACAAAAAAAAAACCCATCAAAAAAGAAACCCCACTCTTTACATATTTACTAAAACCAGAAGTTAAATCAGTATGCTATCCCCCAAAAATCATCACTCGCCCCCTAAAGGGTGAGATCTTATTTTCAAAAAACAAAAAAAAACTAAAATTAATTACAGTATTGACAAGTTAAAAGATAGTGTTAGTTCAGAAATTAATACCATCCATTTAAAAATTTTATCGATATAATGCAAGGGCTGGAAAAAGAATACGTATATAAAAAAGAAAAAGAAAAAGAATGTGTTAGTTGTTAGTGAAGGGAATGGGTGTGTGTAAGTAGGGATCGGAAGACGTGGAAGGTGAAGATGATGTTTTGAAGAGGTAAAAGAATTGTTGCCCAAATGAATTGAATTTTCAAGAAGCACGTGTTGAGTTTCGGAGTCAAGTTCGTTTAAAAATTGGAGTTCATCCGCGAAAAATTTAGAAAAGGAAAGGTTCATGGGATGTTCCCAAATTGATCTTGACTCAAACTCACCTAGAATATCAAGTTCATCCACAAATAATTCCTCAAAACTTTGCATGAAAGAATATTTCTCAAGGCTGCCTTCCTCCCTATAATCCTGCATAACCCTATTCTTATCGTTACAACCCCTGACTCTCCCAATGCAATTTCTCCCTCATCACATTCATAAATGGGTAGGTACATGTCATCTAAAAAAGTAGATTCCCACACTAATGTTTCTTTCGAAAAAATATCAACTGGTGATACAAAAATTGTGGGTTCCTGATCATTGATTTTCTCTAATAATTTATCCCAACCATACTCATCAAAATCACAAGCTTCCTCCTCTAAAATTGGAATGCAAAAATCAGTCGGTTCATGAATTTCTTCTTCAAGCAATATTTCAGTTAAATCAACCTCAAAATCATAAGTGACAGGAGGTTCAATGGGTACCTGAAGGTTAGTGATGGACTGACTTAGAAGGTTTTCCTGTGAGTCCTGATAACACTTAGTCAATTCATTCACATCATCATCTATGAAATCATCAAAATTCATTTGATCGTTTATCTCACTCGAGTGACTTCCTAGATGACAGATATTGACACTATGTGGTTCTAATTGATGTGTTTACTCTCTATAATCCATACAGCTACATGCTCCTCGATTCTAGCCAAAGATTGAGCTTGAGCATGAAACAATTGCTCAGACTGCTGTATAAACAGGGCTAGCGTCGCAGCTGTTTGATTCTCGACCGCAGTCATCACTTCAATACCCTTGTCTAAAGCTGTCAACCTAGCATCCATTTCACTTTCATTCCCTAATGATGGCTCAGTTGTTTCAGGTTGGGAGGGTTGTGACGGTGGTGATGCTAAAGCTGTTACCCTGTCGACCACTTTCTCTAAATCTTCAATCATTTGCTTTAGGTTTGAAGTGGGAATGGGTTCAAGAATGTTAGGTGGGTGACCGTTATCAAAAATCTGGGATGGTTGGTCACCCCCTAGAAAAGGACAATTTTCATGAATGTGGGAAGAATCGTGGCAATTTGAACAAAAGAATTGGGACTGAGTGTAAACAAAGGAATAAGAATCGTGAAAAATTGAATTGAATTGTGTATCACCCATATTAACAAGAATTCACAAATATCACAAAAAAACAAAGAATATCATACCCATAGCAGTCTATGTTATGCGAAGTCAACTAGACCTGCTTAAGAACCTGATTGTCGAAGTAAAACTGTGTCGAGAAACGGGCTCAAGATATACGGATCACAAAGCCAGGTAAGTGCAGAGATAAGGGAAGGTTATCCAATGCTTTCAAGAAGTTCCTTAATTAGAATAACCCTTTCTTGTGAGCACTTGCCTAGACACCCTGTGAACAATATACCGTTAAGCAGTGTTCTAAACACTGTTAACTTCTCCTAATGAGCGCGAAGTCCTTAAAGTCAGAGTTCTAATTGATGTTAAATTACTGTGGGTATGCAAGAATGCAGTTTTGTGATATGTGGGCTACGGAGAAAGGTGATGAAATCCTTTACCGTATCTTGTTTGGTTTCGTGCCCTTAATATCCGTATTAAGATGCAAATGCGCAAATCAATAAAAGAATTCAAGAATTCAATCAATAAAGCAATTCTTTTTTGGTTTAAGTTTAAGCGCTGCAAAAAATATGGGTTAGTTCTATGTGCAATTGGTGGCAAGCTTGTGTGAAGAATCCTGCAGAAGATAGAATATTGCAATGCGTCGGATTTGAGCGATGGTGTTAGAAAATACTTACCGATGTGATTTTGGGTTTAGAAACCCCTTTGAAGTGAATACGGGTATTTGAATGTTCGCTTGCATGAGTCAAACTACCCGGATCTTTGGCACTATACTTCACTAATGTTTTGCAATTGAATTTGAGCCTCACTACGCACGATCGATGGTCGTAATTCCGTAAAAATCTGCAAATATCGGAAAATACGATATTTAGTGTCAAAAAGCGATATATCTGCACCAATTCCTGCACACTAAAAATTATAAAAATCAAACAATACCAATAGAATACTAACAAGCTACTGGAGACACCACAAAACAAAAAATCCCAAAACATCACCATAGACCTGGCGGCGCCGGATATTAGAGCAATGTCGCCGGTCCATTTTAGGAGTTGGGTGGTCGAATTTTGTGTGTACTCTCTATACTATATTAGTATTCTACTAGTATACTTTGATTTTTTAATTTGATTACAGAGTGATAGCAGGTCTGAAGGACAGAGAACAAGGTTAGAAGTGTGTTTTTTTTGTTAGTTTTGAAAAAAAAAATTAGTTAATAGTTAGTTAGTACGAACCAGAAATAACAATTCCTAATAACAACCAACTCCCCGGCAACGGCGCCAAAAACTTGTTGGGACTTTACCCGCGCGCGCAAACGCGTATGTTTTTAAAATGGAATCGTTTTAAGGAAATGGATGTGCACGCGAGCTCGGTCTCGTTTTAAAATTTATAAACCGCAAGTGCACGGCGCGTTGTAGCAAGCCGGCAAGTACGGGTCGATCCGCAGGGAATTGTGTATTAGGTTTTGTTTTTTAAGGTTCAACAAAAAATGAATTGGTTGGTTTGTCAAAAAAATATAAAACACGAAAACAAAGGAAAAAAGTTAAAAAAGAACTGGTCGTTGCTTTGGCTCGAATGGTCGAATCGCAACGATTCCTTCGATGCTCCTCATGAGTTGTCCGTCCTTGTGTCGATCCCGGCGTGAAGTATGACTTGTCAAGGCGGTTGCAAAGCACAAATCATCAAAATACTGATATTTGACGTAAAGCACGAAACGAGTCCGTATTGTTCACTTACCGTTTGTATGTCCAAGCTTGAGCTATCAACACTAGCACAAAGGTTGGTAAGCATACCGCAACATCAAAAACACAAATTAGCGAGTGAGAGCGATTATTTTTAGTGTTAACTTTGCTAACTGTTTGTGATAGTATAGGGTATATAAAAACCGAGGGTTTGTCAAGCACTTAGTCAAAAAATACTGTATCTAAACTTAGCTAACTTAACACCAACTTGATTTTAACTTAAAAATTATGAAAATGGGGAAAGGGGGTGAATATGGTATATGAAGAGGTTACAAAGTAACCATGGTTTCAACATACCATATCACATCATTACATAAAAACAATCTTTAAGTTAGAATAACATATATAAGCACATTAAACATGAACAAGAGGTGGAGGAAGGCAAGGCCTTTCATCTCCACCCTTACCATAACCACAACGAAAGAAAGATTAGTTACACATAATAATAGCAAAAGAAAGCAAGCAAGAAAAATAATAAAAGAACAAAGCAAAAGCAATATTATTAACACTTGATGAACTTGAGGTACAAGATATTGGTAGCTTGTTCAACCTCCACAATGAAGCTCTCAAAAGAAAGCTTCAAGAGGGAAGAAGAAGAAGAAACCAAGTTAAAGCCCACTCACTCTCAAGCTAAACCAAAAACTAAAAAAGAAAAAAGAATATCATATGGCATATATATATGGTCCCCTTGGCTCTAATCTGTTATGGTATTTATAGGCATCAAAATAGAATAAACAAACAATATAGAATGGATGGTGTGATGCTTATAAAGTGCCAGAAGAAAAATGGGGATATTTGGAGCAAGGGGGACCGGCGGCGGCGGATATTGTGAGGGTCTCGCTGGTCAGGATCCGAGCACTGAGGCTCGTCTTGGTATGGTGGACTTGTGTGCTCTCCACTATTCTTCTGGTGTTGTTTGATTTCTCTAAATAACCCTGGTTTGCACTCAGTAGAATTGGAGGGAAATTTATGCTTTATTTCACATCACACCTTTTTGCATTTAACACACATCAACTCACATGTGCCCACTAGTGCCATAGGCAGCCCTACCATGGTCCAAGCCATCAAAGAGCTATGTGCACACTTGTGTTGTGTTGGACCAAAATTGTGTGCACACATGTTTATTGCAAAAGAGCTCTTTGAATATCTGTCGGTTCTCTATTCGGATTACAGTTTCGGCTCCCAAATGCTATATCCGTGATATTGAGTGTGTTTCCAGTATTTTATCATGAATACCTATAATCTGTAATTACTGAGCAGACACTGATTAATAGTACTGATAATTAACAAAATAAATAATGAATGAGCGGTATTAAATTGCAGTTTTCTGAGATGAACAATTATAATATAGGTTAATTGGCTAAACATAAAGTCTACAATTTTAGGGTTCAACGTCGAATATTAAAACTGATTCAGGTTTGTCGACATATCGTCATTCAGATCTCGATATATTGTTAATTAAATTAGAACATTAGGTTTCAATCAATCTATATCCAATAACATGAGATTATAATAACGTACAGCAAGATCTAAATCTTGTCGAACATACATATAATAACATTACCAAGAATCAACCAAAGATCATGTTTGATTAAAAACCATGCATATGTATTAAAAGGTATATAAATCTATTTGATTTAAATATATTAGCAAGATCTAATTTCTCTATAGGATGTAGCATGTACCAAGTACTTGCCTTGATTACAAGATCACAAGATGTTGATGACGATGACTCGACGCTCAAACTCTATGCAAGATCTCGGCTTTGACGATGTAGCCGCAAAGAAGACGATGATGAGACGATGGTGATGATGAAGCCAATGCGATATCTCGGCATTGATGATGAAAGGATCGGCTGCTAGGGTTTGCTTGAGTTTGGATTAGGGTTAGGGTTTCAGTTCTATGATATGGAAGCTAGGGTTATGTGTTCTGGGTTGCATGAGAATTAAAAGAGTTTAAATAGTTAACATGGAAATGTGCCGGGTGTTATATTAATTTTATATCAATTAGGACTAGTGATTTAGATAAGGTAAAATTATAATTCATCTGCCTAATTAATATCTCCTCATTACCAAAATCAATAAGTTAGCAAAATACTTAAAACCCAATGAAACAATTGTAACATTTTAAAAATAATTAATTAATTAAATAAATAAATAAAATTGTTTAAGTGAATTTTATAATTTTCGGTAAAGTAAACGTAGTTTTCATAAAACTAAACCGTAATTATTTTTCACTATAAATTTAAAAATACCTATTTTAATTATGTTATTACTAGTAAATGGTGTTTATTTAGCCACTTATAAATTTTTAGTTTAATTAAATATTTTTCTTGAATTAATTATTTTAAATATTAACATAAGCTTTATTTTTACACTAAATTAGTGTCAATTACAAATTTGAATGGGTTTAATTAGCAAAAGTGAACCATTACATCTTAGAATCAAGTGTGTTTCATGCAAAATTTATTTTCAAAATTTTACAATGGTTCTAGACCATTCTGGGTCAAATGGAGTGAAGAAAATAAAGAATTTTTAAATAAATTCATGAAAAGATTTAATTCTGTGATATTTTTGTGAAACCTTCTACACTTTTCTTCACCTTTTCTCACTCTCCTCTCTTTTCCTCACCTCATGGCCGGCATCACCACCATGGGCAGCCCAAAAATTTTTCCCCCATCATTTTTGTATTAAAAATCATCAAAATTCATCAAAAATTCAATAAAAAACCCACAAAATCCTAATTAATTCCTACCCTCTATTATTTGCTCATCTTTACATGGATTTTGGAGATGGAAAAAATTCATTTTGGAGGCTTATTTTCATGTTTGGATTTCATGTTGTGGAGGTATAAATCTTCTTCTTTTGATTTATTGTTATTAGATGTTTCATTTAAGCATAATTAGATTTAATAAATAATTTCTATCTACAAGTTTTAAAATTCAAGTTAGGGTTTATAAAATTAAGTTATGGTTTTTATTAATTAAGTAGGGTTATAATAACTAGTTTAACATTTTTAGAAGTGGAAAATCTTGTATGGATGATATATTGTAAATTGTTTATCCAAAATTGTTTAAATTAATCCATTTTGCAAACTAGATTTCTATATATTGTATATATTGGTGAGATAAGATTCCAATTAATATTTGTAACACTAGATTGTGGTTTTAATGAGAATATTAACTTGTTAGTGCAATGAAAAACTTAAATTGGTTACTAGTTTCTATTGATAATTGAAAAATACTAATAAAAATGCTATTTTTGTTAACTAGATTTTGGAAATTCTTAAATAAATAAGGTTTAAAATCTAAATTATGATTTCATTATAATATTATCATCATGAATTGTAGTTTAATGCATTAATTCATTCAAAATCCAGTTTAGATGTGATATTGTGAAATTTCCATAAAAGTATCGAAATCGGACAAGTTTGTAAACTAGAATTTTCAAACTAATATAAATTAGGGTGTTAAAAATATAGTGATGGTTTATATAGTCTATTTATGCTAATTAATGAATACTATATCCATTAGTTTCTTTTAAACATCAAGTTTTGAAGTAAAACGGTAAATTGGTGTTTTCAGGTTTTACGGAATCGGACGATTTGATCGATTTTTAGGGTTTCGATGAATTAAATCATGTTTTATATTATAAGTAATGAGTTTTATAACTATGAGTTGTTTGTTGATGCTTATCTCGATCAATCGGCGTTTGTACGTCGATATCGAGCGATATTTAGTTCTTTTGCATGAGCGGGACATAGGTTTTAACCTATGCGCGTTTCGTGCGTCGTTTTGATGTTGTCCGTGATTCAGTTTACGATATTATATGTGTTTGTGTATAGGTACCCCTCACGTGGACTGCGGGCGATGAAGAAGAGGATGGCGACACCGTCTTCGGCAGACAAGGACCAGGTGAGTAGATGTATATCTACAGGGGGAAGTCGGATGGATGGCGTTTAGCACCCCCGCAAACGTAGAATAGGGATAGTACTTATTGTCATTAGGAAGCCAGACGCGACCTTAGAATTTCGGTGAGTAGGACCCTAATAGTGACCTTAGGTTAGACTAGATTGATTTAGAAAGACCTTACCCGAGGATGAATATCTTGGAGGAGATTCGTAGGTTTCAGGTAGATACACACACGCACACACTGAGACTCGACATGGTGTATACGTGTATGTGTATATATATGTCACGACCCGAGTTTGGCCCGTGACCGGCACTTAATCACGTAACGTCTACAGGCGTAACGTGACTAAGGAAACCGGAAACCCAGAAAATAAACCAGTGAAAGTATAGAGTGTGATAAGAATTTAATGAAAGCACCAACTAACATGATAAGAAATCTAAGTAAACAATCTCCAAGATAACAATATACGACGCCGTAGCGAAGCTCAAGATCCACAAGTGGGAACATCACAGATAGAATAAGACTGCATAAGAAAAGTCGGCTCATGATCAGTCGAAAATATTGCATATTTTAACCGGCAATTTCCTTATCATTTGCATCCATATAGAAGTGTACGGTATTCATAATTCACATATTAGCAAATCGGTCGCAAAATATCAGATTACATGTATTCGACCTTAAAACCGGCATTTCTAAGGAAATTGACTGCATTGCATTACATAGCATATTTTCTATATCTTGCAACCCGTGTTTCGAAGTCTATGCAGGAAAAGAGAAGCTTGCTCGACCATTACAATTGCTCGTAAACTCACTTAACTCAAATCTGGTATCAACACAGAAGGGAAACTGCAATTCTAAACATCATAGAAAAGCCCAAACTACAGTGCAAAGCTTCACCAGAAAGCACAGATCCCAATAACATCAATTAGCCGCGGAAGAGCGGCCAATGCCTAGTCATTGCGGCGGATCCGCGGTGGGCCCAGGCGATCACCTCTCAAATTTTGTACCACAACTCCTGATTCATCTGCCTCAGTTCAGAAAGACATCCAAAGTTCCAGAAAACTCCAGAGACTTCTACCAGATCAGCAACCACTTGAGTTTCATTACATTAGCCTTATACTTCTAGAACTTTCCCTAAACCCTAGCTTAAACCCTAAGCTAACTCCTAACAAACTCCTTCTAGAAACTCTTCAACAAACTTTGGGAGGGAAAGTTCTAATTCAAACCTAAACCTAGGGTTTGGGAGTTCTATAAATAAGACCCTAGGCTCATCATTTGGAGATTATTCGACCTTAGGATTCAACCTTGGGAAAGCTTAGAAAAATCAATCCCATTCTTCATCTTCCTCTTCCTCAAGTTAAGTGAGAGAGCTTGTAGGAAACCCTAACCCTAAATCCAACAACAATTCAAGATCTTGAGTGCAAGCCAAGCAAGATGCCTTCAACCCTTTTATGAGCCGAGCCGATCTTCAATCGGGCAAGAGATCAAAGTAGATCCACGATCCACGGAGACGAGCGAAGCCGAGTCAACGATCGATTTCTTCTTCTTGTAGATTCTTGAAAGAATGTATTGAAATTGTTGATTAAATAAAAGGTGATATTCTTTTATCTTGTTTTCTTTAAATTCCGCATCATGTTATCATTACTATTCTTGAATATTGTCTTTGTGGTGATGTGTGAATAAAACTCCGCTTGTCGGGGAGTCGAAACGATCTTTAGTATGATGATGTAACAAATTTGTAATCGATTCTTGAATCCCACGAGTTTGTAAACCCTAGCAAGTTCAAGAATCGACGACCCAATTCGTTGCGATGCTTTCTTGATCGACATCGCTCGAGATTGGGGAGTTCCGATCGTTTCTTGGAATTGCTAGAGGCTAGAATATAAATGGTATCCTCGAAAGAACAAGGGTTAAGAGATGAAACCCTAATTTCATCAAGAAAACCCTAACTCTCGTCGATCACCATTGATCTAGTATCAATTCTTCGAAGGACAAGAACACGAAACCCTTTAGATTGCATCACGTCTAAAGATCCGATCGATTCCTACGAGCCTCTCTTATATTCTTGATTGTTGATTGGAAATATTGTCAAAACAACCGATTCTTGATTGTTTATAGTTTCTTGATTCTTGAGTAAAGATTAGTGACACTCGAATACAAATCACATCTTGAATCATGTTTTCGTTTATTGTTGCCTAACATTTCATTTCAAACGTATCAAAATACAATTGAATTGCACAATCCCTGTGGACGATCCGCACTCACTAACAATCTACATCCGACACCGTGGTTTGATTGCGGTCAATATAATTTTTTGATTGTCGTTACTTTTTACATATACACGTCAGAAAATATTCCAATCAAAATGGCGCCGTTGCCGGGGATCGCGCTAATTCATTTGCATTTTTAGTTTGAAGTGAAAGAATTATTACGTTTTACTTCTTGAAATCAAAATTCGTACAAACTCTTACACGTGTGTTGTGATTTGATTGCAAGGTGATCTGGAGCATTCTGTTCTGTGGAAAAATTTGTTTGAATATACCAGAGAGCTGGAGATAGGAACAGGAAGCAGTTGAAGAAGTTTGGTACAGTGAACCCATCAACAGACCGCGGAAGAGCGGCAAATACGTGCCTATTGCGGCGGAAGCGCCGCAGTCTTGAGGGATCACTGAAATATTTTCAGTGCAGGTATTTTCTGTCTCTCTCCCCCCTCTCTTTTTAGCTCCAACTAACCCTTTGCTGCAGGATTCTTTGCAAATAAATCGCAGCGCGCAAAAGCAAAATAAAAATTGTGTGTGATTTTGATTTCTTGGTTGTTTGCATTCTAATACGGAAATTTAAGGGGCACGACCAAATCCAAATTAGGTGGGGATTTCATTACCCTTCCTAGGCCCCGAAAATCGTCAAACTTGCATCCGCATTACCCCCATTAACTAAAAGAAATCTAGAGAAGACTCTAAGGACTGTCGCGCTCAATAGGACAAGAGAAGGTCGTGGGTAATTCATTGCTTATCCGCGTTTTCTTGTGGTGCCTAAGGCGAGTGTGTCTAAGGCTAGTGGTTATTAATTAGGTCCACTGTAGTGGTGGTTCCTTCCCACTTACCTGGCACTTATCCGGCCACAGGGGGACAAAGAGGCAGTGGAGGATTCTATCCTGCGGCTTGTCTTTTGGCAGTTAGGAGCGGTCTAGAGATCGGACCTAGGTGACCATTAGATTCTAGGGTTTGTGTGCTGCATTTGTTTTGTCGCATCATTTTTTCAAAATCCGTCCCTTTTTCAAAGCAAGCACCGCATTCATTCATCCCTAATTATAAGTCAACGCTGCCACTTGTACTAACCCTTTTTAGTACAAGATAGGCTGGACACGGGATTCTAGTGCCCGTTTAGTCCGCGTACCTTTTATCGACTCCGAAGTCGATAATTCTCCATTTACCTTTTCTTTACCCACTACCACACCCACACCGATGGATCCGAATCCATCAAATTTCTTTAACCCTAATCTGCCACCGTCCGTAGGTGCGCAGAATCCTACTCCACCCCACATTTCTCTCCAGGAAAGATGCTATCCACATAGAGGTCCTCTTTCGACCTGCTTATCCACACCACCAGCCAATGGGGATAACTTTGAAATAAAGCCCCAGTATATCAATCTTTTACCCAAATACCACGGACTCGAGACCGAGGACGCTTACGTTTTCATTACCAAATTTGAAAACGTATGCGCAATGATGGGTACGTCTCAACTTTCAGTGGATGCGATGCGTCTACGACTTCTTCCATTTACTTTGTGCGATATAGCCGAGAAGTGGCTATACAACACCACCGCACACTCTATTACGAATTGGGAAGAATTCGTCGCTGCATTCCTTAAGAAATTTTACCCAGTCCAAAAGACGGCTCGAATCCGTAGCGAACTGAACCAATTTGCCCAGCTCCCTGCCGAACCATTTTCAAAATACTTTGAACGTTTCAAGGATCTATTGGTTCAATGTCCTCACCACGGCATCCCGAGATGGGAGCTTTGCCGAATCATATATGAGGGCAGCAACCCTAGCACTAAACAGAGCCTTGAAAACATGTGTCAAGGTATATTTATGACTAAGGATGATGGGGAAGCTTGGCGATACTTAGAAGAGTTCGCTGAAAAGTCACTAATTTGGGAGAGTGGAACACAACCATTGAATAGGGGTGGCGTACACCAAATAGATGTGTCCATAGGTGTCCGAGCTGAAATGGCAGCAATGCAAAAGAAGCTCGACGCTATGGAACACAAATTTGCAGCAGCCTCCCTAAACCCAATGTCGCTCCCCAAAACTGTTTGTGGGTGCTGTTCTGATCCGTCACATTTAACGGAAGAATGTCCATTAAACTCTGCGTTTCAAGGTCACGAGCATTCTAATGCCGCATTTCAACGACCTCGAAACGATCCATATTCTTCCACTTACAATCAGGGTTGGAGGAACCACCCGAATTTTGCTTGGAACCAATCACAATCTCAAAACACGGTTCCAAACACGAATCAATTTCAACGGGCTCTTCCTCCACCACAACAGCAACCCCTACAACTCACTCAGCACCCCTACCAGTCACAAAATTTCCAAAACCAGAGCAACACTCATGCACAGTCTAATCCTATGCAGCCCTGTGCTGACGATTTCTCTCAATTCACTCAAACCATGAAATCACTTTTATCAAATTTCATGGATGTTTCGACTGAAGTTAGATCTTCCGTCAGTGAAATAAAGAAAAACTCAGCGTCCCAAGCTGAGAGTATTCGCACGATGGAAGCTGAAATCGCACGCTTAAAAGCCGAAATGAGTGCGAGAGAAAAAGGGAAACTTCCCTCTCAACCCCTACAGAATCCTGGGCATTACAATGTAAATGCCATTACCACGTTGAGATCGGGAAGAGTGCTGAACAATCATGTCGGGGAAGGTATTGATGATACTGAAAATCATATCAACACCCCGGCTGAGTCTTTCCCACATTCACACACTTCACCTTCTGATCCTTCTTCTTCTACCAAACCACCTTCGCACGAGCCTATTCTCCATTTCCCTTTAGGCTCGACACCTTCACCCAACCCTTATAGTTCTCCACAGACGGTCCCCACACCTCCTCTGGGACCTCGTCTACCCCCCTTTCCTTCTCCTATGATGGACCCTGTGCTTATTGCGAAAGCACCTTACCCGAACCGGCTAAGGGCTAATAGAACGAGTCCTCATATGGAGAAAATTTTAGAGATGTTCAAACAGGTTAACATCAATATCCCTCTCCTAGATGCGATTCAGCAAGTCCCCGCTTATGCGAAAATTCTAAAGGACTTGTGCACTAGGAAGAGGAAGACCCAAGTGCCGAAGAAGGTCTTTATGTCTAATAACATCAGCACTGCTTTTATACCCCAGCTTCCAAAGAAAAGAAAGGACCCAGGTTGTCCTACAATATCGATTTCGATTGGGGGTAAAAACATAAATCGTGCTCTTTTAGACCTTGGCGCGAGTGTTAACCTGTTACCTTATTCTGTCTATGAGCAATTAGGGATTGGAGAGCTGAAACCTGCTCATTGCACTCTCCAGATGGCAGACCGATCTATCACCAAACCAAGGGGTGAATTAGAGGATGTGTTGATAAAGGTCGGGGAATTTGTTTTCCCTGTAGACTTCATTGTGCTCGACACACATCCTGTAGCAAACCCCCGGGGCCAAATTCCGGTGATTCTAGGTCGTCCTTTCCTTGCCACTTCCAACGCTGTTATAAACTGTAGAAATGGTTCAATGAATTTATCATTTGGAAATATGACCATTGAACTAAATATCTATAGAGTTGGAAGTCAGCCGTCAGAACCTAGTGCTCATATTTTAGATGTGTGCTCTGTCCATGAGATCGCTCCCGATAGTTGTGGAGCTGAGGATCTTTGCTTGACTGATCTCGATGACATTAGCACATCTCTGTTTGATTTCACACATGATCTTAGTGAGGACACTTTAGCTACACATGAGTCCTGCACTTCTGACTTTTCTCCACCCGAGTCTGTATCTTTCACAGGCTCTGAGCTTCTTTGTAGATCCAAAAATCAATCTATGACCCTTCCTTCTATCATTTCTCCGCCTGAGTTAGATCTCAAAATTTTACCTTCTCACCTGAAATATGCATATCTTGGTGAGAACGAGTCATTACCGGTTATCATTTCCGCTTCTCTTGCATCAGAGCAAGAGAATGCCCTTTTATCGGTATTGAGATCTAACAAAGAGGCGTTTGGTTGGAGTATGGCGGACATCAAAGGGATTAGTCCCTTGATAGTTGAACATCATATACATGTGATGGATGATGCCAGACCGACCCAAGAACCACAGAGACGGTTGAATCCCGTCATGAAAGAAATCGTCAAGTGCTTAGATAATGGTATTATCTACCCCATCTCCGATAGCCAGTGGGTGAGTCCTATACATGTCGTTCCTAAGAAATCCGGCATCACAGTTATCACAAATGAGGCGAATGAGTTGATTCAAACACGCGCCCAAACTGGGTGGCGTGTATGCATCGATTATAGAAAACTCAACGCTGCTACGAGGAAAGACCATTTTCCTCTACCATTTATTGATCAAATGCTGGAACGCTTAGCGGGACGAGAATATTATTGTTTTATGGACGGTTACTCAGGCTATAATCAGGTCCCCATCGCCAAAAAGGATCAAGATAAAACCACTTTTACTTGTCCTTTTGGTACCTTTGCTTACAGTCGCATGCCCTTTGGGTTATGCAATGCTCCCGCTACCTTTCAGCGGTGTATGATGGGGATATTCTCTGATATGGTAGAGAATTTTTTGGAGATCTTTATGGACGACTTCTCGATTTTTGGAGACTCTTTTTCTGATTGCCTAGCGAATCTAGACGCTGTTCTTACTCGTTGCAAAGAGAAGAACTTGACATTAAACTGGGAAAAATGCCACTTTATGGTCCAAGAAGGAATAGTCCTTGGACATGTCATTTCACAGAAAGGCATTGAGGTTGACAGAGCTAAAGTAGATGTCATTCAAAACCTGCCTCATCCCAAAAGCGTCAAAGATATTCGCTCTTTCCTTGGCCATGCAGGCTTTTATAGGAGATTCATAAAGGACTTTAGCAAAATTGCTAGACCTTTAACACTACTCCTGGCCAAGGATACGACCTTCCATTTTGACTCGGATTGCGAGACAGCTTTCGACTCACTTAAACACTCACTCACCACAGCCCCCGTTTTATCATCACCAAATTGGGACTACCCCTTTGAGCTGATGTGTGACGCATCTGATTTTGCAGTAGGTGCAGTCTTAGGACAGCACATCGATAAGATGCCACACGTGATTTACTATGCTAGTAAGACCCTGAATGATGCGCAAATCAATTATACAACCACCGAGAAAGAGCTTTTAGCGGTTGTATTTGCGTTAGAAAAATTCAGGCCTTACTTAATCGGCTCACCTATAGTTGTATATACTGACCATTCCGCTTTAAAACATCTTCTGGCTAAGAAAGATGCAAAAGGTCGACTAATACGTTGGATCCTTCTTTTACAAGAATTCGATCTTGTTATCAAAGATAAGAAAGGATGTGAAAACGTAGTAGCTGACCACCTTTCACGCATCGTTTCTTCTCCTGTGACCCTGCCGATCAATGACTCATTCCCTGATGAACAACTCTTGAGCATATCCGATGAACCATGGTTCAGGGATATTGTGAACTATCATGCCACGGGACTTATACCGAGCGATTGGTCAAAACAGGACAAATATCGTTTTCTTTCCCAAGTAAAACACTATTACTGGGACGAGCCCTATTTGTTTAAATATTGTCCTGATCAGATCATTCGCCGGTGCGTCCCAAATGAAGAGTTCAAGAGTGTTCTTTCATTTTGTCATGATCAGGCTTGTGGGGGTCACTTTGGTCCTAGAAAGACAGCGGAAAAGGTTTTGCAATGTGGATTTTACTGGCCGACCTTATTCAAGGACGCATTTGAGTATTGCAAAACCTGTACACAATGTCAGTATACGGGTAGAATATCCCAGAGAAATGAAATGCCTCAGCAACCCATCTTGGTTGTTGAAATGTTTGATGTTTGGGGCATTGATTTTATGGGTCCTTTTCCCAACTCCTTTGGGAATCTGTACATTTTGCTGGCAGTTGATTATGTCTCAAAGTGGGTAGAAGCCATTCCATGTCGCACTAATGACAGGAAAGTTGTCATTAAGTTCTTGAAAGAGAATATCTTTTCGCGATTTGGACACCCACGCGCTATCATTAGTGATAATGGGACATATTTCTGCAACAGGTCTTTCGAGACTCTGATGCGAAAATACTCAATCAACCACCGACTTTCTACACCCTATCACCCCCAAACAAGCGGGCAGGCTGAGATCTCAAACAGACAAATCAAACTTATCCTGGAGAAAACTGTTGCTAAGAATAGAAAAGACTGGTCGACCAAATTGACGGATGCTCTTTGGGCATTCAGGACTGCATATAAGACCGACCTAGGAATGTCTCCATATAGGATAGTTTTTGGTAAAGCATGTCATCTACCTGTTGAGATAGAACATAAAGCATTGTGGGCTATAAAGGAAATAAATTTTGATCTAAACCTTGCTTGCAACTTTCGGAAGCTGCAACTTAACGAGCTAAGCGAACTCCGCGATGAAGCTTATGATAATGCTGTAATCACAAAGAATAGGACTAAGGTTTTTCACGATAAAAGCATTTTAAGGAAAACATTTTTACCTGGTCAACAAGTCCTTCTTTATGATTCACGATTACACCTTCACGCGGGTAAGCTCCGATCTCGTTGGAAGGGACCTTTTGTTGTGCGGTCTGTATACCCGCACGGGGCAGTAGAAGTTGAAAATATTAAAAACGGCACTGTTTTCAAAGTAAATGGACATAGATTAAAGCCGTATTTTTCCACTGACCCCACGGAGGAGCTCTTGTTCTTACAAGAGCCAGTTTATTTGGATTAAAATTCCTCCGTCTCACCTTCATATCCTGTATATCATTGCATCATCTTTTGAATGAAGGTGAGTGAAAGATAAGTTTGGGGGAAGTTCTTCACTTATATATTTTGCCTCCACTAATAATTCCTCCCAGATTTACAGGTTTTATAGATATAGCTGTCGGCAACAGTGAGGACACTGTTGAAAACAAGTTTGGGGGAGGTTTGTGCTTATTTTTGCATCATTTGCATATCATCTGCATAAGCACAAAACATTTATTTTAAAAATCTATAAAAATTGAAAAATTTTCAAAACCCATAAAAATTTAAAAAAAAATTCAAATATAAAAATAATTTTAATATTTACACCTTTTTGTATATAAATAAGATAATGAAAGTTTAGATAGTGAAAAATTACATCCATGAGATTGGAAAAATTTTAGAAAACTAAGAAAATTAGAAGTTTTCTTATACGAACTAGTAATAAGTAGTTATGAGCCGTTGTCCCAAGGGTTAGTAAGATGAAAGACGTCACTAATCTGAGGATAAAAATAAGTCTGAAAAATAGTTTCTATTCTGGAAGCCAAACATTTTGAACGTGGCTACCCTGCTATTCGCACTTACACACGTCTTGAAGCCTGGGATAGTAGAGGATACCTTGAAATGCTCTTGTCTTAAAGCCAAAAGTATGAAAAAAAAATATGTGTTTTAAAGTGGTGAGAAAAATGGATACTGGTTTTGTTATCACCGAGGGCAATAAAAATATATAGCAAAAGGGTGCTTCTTCACCTAGTGCCCCAAGGTCAACTGGTCTGGGAGTCACTGCTATGCCTGAGGTGGTGCAAGACGAGGAAAATACACCAAGCATGCAAGCACATTAGTAATCGGTTGGTTAGTACCTCAAGAAGTATTAACGGTCGCATGAAAGTGTGTAAGCAATCTCGTTTGCCAAGAAGTACTGAGGCCGATGGGCAAGGGTATGATAGCTTGAATTGAATTCTCCGGGTGTAGGGATGTCTTTACACACACGCAGGGTGATATGATCGATGTTTGGAATAAAGATAGGAATGAAGAATAAGACGATGTTTTATTGAGGGAGGACGTGATTTCTGACATTTTTTCATGACCATTAAGATAGGGCTCATGACAACCGAAAAGCTAGCTTAGTTGGAAACCCTAATTTTCAAAGCTTTTCTTTTACGATTCTCTTCTTTAAATGTAATATTCATGATCTTGCTTTTATTATTGGATTTTGTGGGTGCAATCCGCTGAAAACCCTCAGGAGACAACACTCCTCCTACTAGGGACACCTAGAGGTTTAAAGGCTTGTTGCACATGCTCAGTGCAATCGTGTTGCCTACGAAAGAGTGCTAGTTAGTTTTTCTCTTTCTTTATTTTCTCCTTCTCTTTTTAATAAAACATTCGCTCGAGACGATCGAAATTAAGTTTGGGGGTATTTGATCAGTCGAAAATATTGCATATTTTAACCGGCAATTTCCTTATCATTTGCATCCATATAGAAGTGTACGGTATTCATAATTCACATATTAGCAAATCGGTCGCAAAATATCAGATTACATGTATTCGACCTTAAAACCGGCATTTCTAAGGAAATTGACTGCATTGCATTACATAGCATATTTTCTATATCTTGCAACCCGTGTTTCGAAGTCTATGCAGGAAAAGAGAAGCTTGCTCGACCATTACAATTGCTCGTAAACTCACTTAACTCAAATCTGGTATCAACACAGAAGGGAAACTGCAATTCTAAACATCATAGAAAAGCCCAAACTACAGTGCAAAGCTTCACCAGAAAGCACAGATCCCAATAACATCAATTAGCCGCGGAAGAGCGGCCAATGCCTAGTCATTGCGGCGGATCCGCGGTGGGCCCAGGCGATCACCTCTCAAATTTTGTACCACAACTCCTGATTCATCTGCCTCAGTTCAGAAAGACATCCAAAGTTCCAGAAAACTCCAGAGACTTCTACCAGATCAGCAACCACTTGAGTTTCATTACATTAGCCTTATACTTCTAGAACTTTCCCTAAACCCTAGCTTAAACCCTAAGCTAACTCCTAACAAACTCCTTCTAGAAACTCTTCAACAAACTTTGGGAGGGAAAGTTCTAATTCAAACCTAAACCTAGGGTTTGGGAGTTCTATAAATAAGACCCTAGGCTCATCATTTGGAGATTATTCGACCTTAGGATTCAACCTTGGGAAAGCTTAGAAAAATCAATCCCATTCTTCATCTTCCTCTTCCTCAAGTTAAGTGAGAGAGCTTGTAGGAAACCCTAACCCTAAATCCAACAACAATTCAAGATCTTGAGTGCAAGCCAAGCAAGATGCCTTCAACCCTTTTATGAGCCGAGCCGATCTTCAATCGGGCAAGAGATCAAAGTAGATCCACGATCCACGGAGACGAGCGAAGCCGAGTCAACGATCGATTTCTTCTTCTTGTAGATTCTTGAAAGAATGTATTGAAATTGTTGATTAAATAAAAGGTGATATTCTTTTATCTTGTTTTCTTTAAATTCCGCATCATGTTATCATTACTATTCTTGAATATTGTCTTTGTGGTGATGTGTGAATAAAACTCCGCTTGTCGGGGAGTCGAAACGATCTTTAGTATGATGATGTAACAAATTTGTAATCGATTCTTGAATCCCACGAGTTTGTAAACCCTAGCAAGTTCAAGAATCGACGACCCAATTCGTTGCGATGCTTTCTTGATCGACATCGCTCGAGATTGGGGAGTTCCGATCGTTTCTTGGAATTGCTAGAGGCTAGAATATAAATGGTATCCTCGAAAGAACAAGGGTTAAGAGATGAAACCCTAATTTCATCAAGAAAACCCTAACTCTCGTCGATCACCATTGATCTAGTATCAATTCTTCGAAGGACAAGAACACGAAACCCTTTAGATTGCATCACGTCTAAAGATCCGATCGATTCCTACGAGCCTCTCTTATATTCTTGATTGTTGATTGGAAATATTGTCAAAACAACCGATTCTTGATTGTTTATAGTTTCTTGATTCTTGAGTAAAGATTAGTGACACTCGAATACAAATCACATCTTGAATCATGTTTTCGTTTATTGTTGCCTAACATTTCATTTCAAACGTATCAAAATACAATTGAATTGCACAATCCCTGTGGACGATCCGCACTCACTAACAATCTACATCCGACACCGTGGTTTGATTGCGGTCAATATAATTTTTTGATTGTCGTTACTTTTTACATATACACGTCAGAAAATATTCCAATCAAAATGGCGCCGTTGCCGGGGATCGCGCTAATTCATTTGCATTTTTAGTTTGAAGTGAAAGAATTATTACGTTTTACTTCTTGAAATCAAAATTCGTACAAACTCTTACACGTGTGTTGTGATTTGATTGCAAGGTGATCTGGAGCATTCTGTTCTGTGGAAAAATTTGTTTGAATATACCAGAGAGCTGGAGATAGGAACAGGAAGCAGTTGAAGAAGTTTGGTACAGTGAACCCATCAACAGACCGCGGAAGAGCGGCAAATACGTGCCTATTGCGGCGGAAGCGCCGCAGTCTTGAGGGATCACTGAAATATTTTCAGTGCAGGTATTTTCTGTCTCTCTCCCCCCTCTCTTTTTAGCTCCAACTAACCCTTTGCTGCAGGATTCTTTGCAAATAAATCGCAGCGCGCAAAAGCAAAATAAAAATTGTGTGTGATTTTGATTTCTTGGTTGTTTGCATTCTAATACGGAAATTTAAGGGGCACGACCAAATCCAAATTAGGTGGGGATTTCATTACCCTTCCTAGGCCCCGAAAATCGTCAAACTTGCATCCGCATTACCCCCATTAACTAAAAGAAATCTAGAGAAGACTCTAAGGACTGTCGCGCTCAATAGGACAAGAGAAGGTCGTGGGTAATTCATTGCTTATCCGCGTTTTCTTGTGGTGCCTAAGGCGAGTGTGTCTAAGGCTAGTGGTTATTAATTAGGTCCACTGTAGTGGTGGTTCCTTCCCACTTACCTGGCACTTATCCGGCCACAGGGGGACAAAGAGGCAGTGGAGGATTCTATCCTGCGGCTTGTCTTTTGGCAGTTAGGAGCGGTCTAGAGATCGGACCTAGGTGACCATTAGATTCTAGGGTTTGTGTGCTGCATTTGTTTTGTCGCATCATTTTTTCAAAATCCGTCCCTTTTTCAAAGCAAGCACCGCATTCATTCATCCCTAATTATAAGTCAACGCTGCCACTTGTACTAACCCTTTTTAGTACAAGATAGGCTGGACACGGGATTCTAGTGCCCGTTTAGTCCGCGTACCTTTTATCGACTCCGAAGTCGATAATTCTCCATTTACCTTTTCTTTACCCACTACCACACCCACACCGATGGATCCGAATCCATCAAATTTCTTTAACCCTAATCTGCCACCGTCCGTAGGTGCGCAGAATCCTACTCCACCCCACATTTCTCTCCAGGAAAGATGCTATCCACATAGAGGTCCTCTTTCGACCTGCTTATCCACACCACCAGCCAATGGGGATAACTTTGAAATAAAGCCCCAGTATATCAATCTTTTACCCAAATACCACGGACTCGAGACCGAGGACGCTTACGTTTTCATTACCAAATTTGAAAACGTATGCGCAATGATGGGTACGTCTCAACTTTCAGTGGATGCGATGCGTCTACGACTTCTTCCATTTACTTTGTGCGATATAGCCGAGAAGTGGCTATACAACACCACCGCACACTCTATTACGAATTGGGAAGAATTCGTCGCTGCATTCCTTAAGAAATTTTACCCAGTCCAAAAGACGGCTCGAATCCGTAGCGAACTGAACCAATTTGCCCAGCTCCCTGCCGAACCATTTTCAAAATACTTTGAACGTTTCAAGGATCTATTGGTTCAATGTCCTCACCACGGCATCCCGAGATGGGAGCTTTGCCGAATCATATATGAGGGCAGCAACCCTAGCACTAAACAGAGCCTTGAAAACATGTGTCAAGGTATATTTATGACTAAGGATGATGGGGAAGCTTGGCGATACTTAGAAGAGTTCGCTGAAAAGTCACTAATTTGGGAGAGTGGAACACAACCATTGAATAGGGGTGGCGTACACCAAATAGATGTGTCCATAGGTGTCCGAGCTGAAATGGCAGCAATGCAAAAGAAGCTCGACGCTATGGAACACAAATTTGCAGCAGCCTCCCTAAACCCAATGTCGCTCCCCAAAACTGTTTGTGGGTGCTGTTCTGATCCGTCACATTTAACGGAAGAATGTCCATTAAACTCTGCGTTTCAAGGTCACGAGCATTCTAATGCCGCATTTCAACGACCTCGAAACGATCCATATTCTTCCACTTACAATCAGGGTTGGAGGAACCACCCGAATTTTGCTTGGAACCAATCACAATCTCAAAACACGGTTCCAAACACGAATCAATTTCAACGGGCTCTTCCTCCACCACAACAGCAACCCCTACAACTCACTCAGCACCCCTACCAGTCACAAAATTTCCAAAACCAGAGCAACACTCATGCACAGTCTAATCCTATGCAGCCCTGTGCTGACGATTTCTCTCAATTCACTCAAACCATGAAATCACTTTTATCAAATTTCATGGATGTTTCGACTGAAGTTAGATCTTCCGTCAGTGAAATAAAGAAAAACTCAGCGTCCCAAGCTGAGAGTATTCGCACGATGGAAGCTGAAATCGCACGCTTAAAAGCCGAAATGAGTGCGAGAGAAAAAGGGAAACTTCCCTCTCAACCCCTACAGAATCCTGGGCATTACAATGTAAATGCCATTACCACGTTGAGATCGGGAAGAGTGCTGAACAATCATGTCGGGGAAGGTATTGATGATACTGAAAATCATATCAACACCCCGGCTGAGTCTTTCCCACATTCACACACTTCACCTTCTGATCCTTCTTCTTCTACCAAACCACCTTCGCACGAGCCTATTCTCCATTTCCCTTTAGGCTCGACACCTTCACCCAACCCTTATAGTTCTCCACAGACGGTCCCCACACCTCCTCTGGGACCTCGTCTACCCCCCTTTCCTTCTCCTATGATGGACCCTGTGCTTATTGCGAAAGCACCTTACCCGAACCGGCTAAGGGCTAATAGAACGAGTCCTCATATGGAGAAAATTTTAGAGATGTTCAAACAGGTTAACATCAATATCCCTCTCCTAGATGCGATTCAGCAAGTCCCCGCTTATGCGAAAATTCTAAAGGACTTGTGCACTAGGAAGAGGAAGACCCAAGTGCCGAAGAAGGTCTTTATGTCTAATAACATCAGCACTGCTTTTATACCCCAGCTTCCAAAGAAAAGAAAGGACCCAGGTTGTCCTACAATATCGATTTCGATTGGGGGTAAAAACATAAATCGTGCTCTTTTAGACCTTGGCGCGAGTGTTAACCTGTTACCTTATTCTGTCTATGAGCAATTAGGGATTGGAGAGCTGAAACCTGCTCATTGCACTCTCCAGATGGCAGACCGATCTATCACCAAACCAAGGGGTGAATTAGAGGATGTGTTGATAAAGGTCGGGGAATTTGTTTTCCCTGTAGACTTCATTGTGCTCGACACACATCCTGTAGCAAACCCCCGGGGCCAAATTCCGGTGATTCTAGGTCGTCCTTTCCTTGCCACTTCCAACGCTGTTATAAACTGTAGAAATGGTTCAATGAATTTATCATTTGGAAATATGACCATTGAACTAAATATCTATAGAGTTGGAAGTCAGCCGTCAGAACCTAGTGCTCATATTTTAGATGTGTGCTCTGTCCATGAGATCGCTCCCGATAGTTGTGGAGCTGAGGATCTTTGCTTGACTGATCTCGATGACATTAGCACATCTCTGTTTGATTTCACACATGATCTTAGTGAGGACACTTTAGCTACACATGAGTCCTGCACTTCTGACTTTTCTCCACCCGAGTCTGTATCTTTCACAGGCTCTGAGCTTCTTTGTAGATCCAAAAATCAATCTATGACCCTTCCTTCTATCATTTCTCCGCCTGAGTTAGATCTCAAAATTTTACCTTCTCACCTGAAATATGCATATCTTGGTGAGAACGAGTCATTACCGGTTATCATTTCCGCTTCTCTTGCATCAGAGCAAGAGAATGCCCTTTTATCGGTATTGAGATCTAACAAAGAGGCGTTTGGTTGGAGTATGGCGGACATCAAAGGGATTAGTCCCTTGATAGTTGAACATCATATACATGTGATGGATGATGCCAGACCGACCCAAGAACCACAGAGACGGTTGAATCCCGTCATGAAAGAAATCGTCAAGTGCTTAGATAATGGTATTATCTACCCCATCTCCGATAGCCAGTGGGTGAGTCCTATACATGTCGTTCCTAAGAAATCCGGCATCACAGTTATCACAAATGAGGCGAATGAGTTGATTCAAACACGCGCCCAAACTGGGTGGCGTGTATGCATCGATTATAGAAAACTCAACGCTGCTACGAGGAAAGACCATTTTCCTCTACCATTTATTGATCAAATGCTGGAACGCTTAGCGGGACGAGAATATTATTGTTTTATGGACGGTTACTCAGGCTATAATCAGGTCCCCATCGCCAAAAAGGATCAAGATAAAACCACTTTTACTTGTCCTTTTGGTACCTTTGCTTACAGTCGCATGCCCTTTGGGTTATGCAATGCTCCCGCTACCTTTCAGCGGTGTATGATGGGGATATTCTCTGATATGGTAGAGAATTTTTTGGAGATCTTTATGGACGACTTCTCGATTTTTGGAGACTCTTTTTCTGATTGCCTAGCGAATCTAGACGCTGTTCTTACTCGTTGCAAAGAGAAGAACTTGACATTAAACTGGGAAAAATGCCACTTTATGGTCCAAGAAGGAATAGTCCTTGGACATGTCATTTCACAGAAAGGCATTGAGGTTGACAGAGCTAAAGTAGATGTCATTCAAAACCTGCCTCATCCCAAAAGCGTCAAAGATATTCGCTCTTTCCTTGGCCATGCAGGCTTTTATAGGAGATTCATAAAGGACTTTAGCAAAATTGCTAGACCTTTAACACTACTCCTGGCCAAGGATACGACCTTCCATTTTGACTCGGATTGCGAGACAGCTTTCGACTCACTTAAACACTCACTCACCACAGCCCCCGTTTTATCATCACCAAATTGGGACTACCCCTTTGAGCTGATGTGTGACGCATCTGATTTTGCAGTAGGTGCAGTCTTAGGACAGCACATCGATAAGATGCCACACGTGATTTACTATGCTAGTAAGACCCTGAATGATGCGCAAATCAATTATACAACCACCGAGAAAGAGCTTTTAGCGGTTGTATTTGCGTTAGAAAAATTCAGGCCTTACTTAATCGGCTCACCTATAGTTGTATATACTGACCATTCCGCTTTAAAACATCTTCTGGCTAAGAAAGATGCAAAAGGTCGACTAATACGTTGGATCCTTCTTTTACAAGAATTCGATCTTGTTATCAAAGATAAGAAAGGATGTGAAAACGTAGTAGCTGACCACCTTTCACGCATCGTTTCTTCTCCTGTGACCCTGCCGATCAATGACTCATTCCCTGATGAACAACTCTTCTTCCGCGATGTCGGGATTTAATCCGAACATCTCGTTGACCACCCCTGGATTGGCTCCACCTCCTATGGAGACCAATCTCCCACCACCTCCGCCTGTTGTAGCGCCGCAGCGAATTGCGCTCCAGGATCGTTTCTACCCTACCCGTTCTGCACTTCCAACCTGCCTTTCTCTTCCTCCGGCCAATGGGGACAACTTTGAAATTAAGCCCCATTTCATCAACATGCTTCCACGTTTTCATGGGCTTGAATCTGAAGATGCCTATATCTTCATTAACAAATTTCAAAACGTCTGTGCCATGATGAAAACAACCCAGCTGTCGGACGATGCTATACGTCTACGGGTCATTCCGTTCACTTTATGCGATCTCGCAGAAAAATGGATGTATAGCACCGCTTCCCACTCAATCACCAGCTGGGACGAGTTTGTTAAAGCGTTTCTGAAAAAATTCTACCCAAATCATAAGACCGCAAGAATTCGAAATGAGATCAACCAATTCTCCCAGCTTCCTTCTGAACCCTTTTGGAAGTGCTTTGACCGATACAAAGACCTTCTTGTTCAGTGTCCTCACCACGGTATAGAGAAATGGCAACTCTGCCAAACCTTATACGAGGGACTGAACCCAGCAACGAAGCAGTTGCTGGAAACCATCTGTCAGGGCCACTTCCTATCCAAATCTGACGAGGAAGCGTGGCAGTTCTTTGACGATCTTGCGGAGCAAACGCTACAGTGGGAGAGCACCAGACCGACTCCTTCTTCTTCTTCTACCTCCACTTCTACCGGTCAGTCTAGGGTAGGAATTCACCAGCTTGATGTCTCTATTGCGATGAGAGCTGAAATGGCTGCAATAACAAAAAAGCTTGAAGCAATAGAGAGCAAATTTTCTTCTCCTACTCCTGCCCCTGTTCTCCCCCTTCGTACCATCTGCGCTTGTTGTTCCGATCCGTCCCACTTGACCGAAGAGTGTCCTTACAATCCACCCTCGCAAGGACAGGATCAGGTTAATGCATTCCAGCAAAGACCGAGGAATGATCCATACTCTTCCACCTTCAATCCCGGTTGGAGGAACCACCCCAATTTCGCCTGGAATCAGAATCAGAATCAATTCCAGGGCAACAATTTCCAAAGGGGCCCTCCACCGCAACAACAAGCGCAACAACAAACTCAGTATCAACAGCCCTTCCAACCCCAGCCTTACCAAAACCAGACGAACAACTTTGCACCGAACAATTCCTTTCCACCAAACAACTTTGTTCCGTCGAACAATGATAAGGTTTCCTCGCTCGAGCGAAGTCTGGATGCGTTTGTTAAACAATCGACTCAATCCACCGCCAACATCCAGTCTTCAATCCAATCTTTAGTGCAACACACCGCCGCACACGGGCAGAGCATCAAGACCATCGAGGCCCAGATTGCACAGCTGAACGCGGCCTTGAGCGAGCGAGAGAAGGGGAAGCTCCCGTCCCAGCCACTTCCAAATCCCGGCCACCCACATAATGCACATGTTGCTCTTGAACAACAAAACCATAATGTGAGTGCCGTGACCACACTGAGATCAGGGAGGGTGCTGCAAAACAACATTGGCAAGCAAATCAACGATGACACCCCGGCCGCTTCTTCTTCTTCTTCTTCTTCTCCTGCTTCTTCTTCTTCGTCTTCCGAGCCTATTCTCCGTTCTTCACAAGGCTCTCCTTCCTCTTCTTCTCTAAACGGACCCGCTTCTCACTCCACGAAAACACCTATTCTGGGATCCGTTCCAACTCCAAAATCTCCTCCTCCAGCATTAGACTCAACCAATTTTCAAAATGTTCCATTTCCAAACCGGTTGAGGTCTAACAAACAAAATCCACAAATGGAGAAGATTTTGGAGTTATTCAAGCAAGTTAACATTAACATTCCTCTTTTAGATGCTGTCCAACAAGTCCCTTCTTACGCGAAAATCTTAAAGGACTTGTGCACGAAAAAGAGGAAGTCTCAGGTACCCAAGAAGGTTTTCTTGGCTAGTGCTGTGAGTGATGCCCTTACCCAATCTTTACCACAAAAACGGAAGGACCCTGGCTGTCCTACGATTTCAATTACTATTGGGGATAAGAACATCAACCGCGCACTATTAGATCTTGGTGCCAGTGTTAACTTGCTTCCGTATTCAGTATACGAGCAATTAGGCGTCGGAGAGCTGAAACCCACACACTGCACTCTCCAGATGGCCGACCGATCGATCACCCATCCTAGGGGTGAGCTAGAGGATGTGTTAATCAAAGTCGGGGACTTCATATTCCCCGTCGACTTCATTGTCTTAGATACACAGCCTGTAGCTAACCCCCGGAATCAAATTCCGGTGATACTCGGTCGCCCATTTCTCGCAACCTCAAATGCTGTGATCAATTGTCGCAATGGTTCAATGAACCTCTCTTTTGGAAATATGACAATTGAACTCAACATTTTTAGGCTGGGGAATCAGCCCGCCGAACCTAATGCTCATATACTGGATGTTTGCTCGATCCAGGAGATCACCCCCGAAGAGTGTGAATTCGAGGAGTTTTTGTTTGAATACGATAATCTTGACGCCACTAGTGCGTGTCTCTTCGAACCTGCTGCTGTTTCTGCGCCCGATAACGACTACGAGTGTTTCACGTTCACGAACGATCTTAGCCGCGCACAACCCGAGTTTGAATCTTTCGACTTTTCGGATGAGTTACCTGAACCATCCGACTCGGTTGCCTACACTCGTTTTGAACCTTTGCTGGAGTCCTTTGAGTTCGAGACCTTTGCACCAGTCTTGCCTTCCATCATTTCACCTCCAACGCTCGAACTCAAGCCGTTGCCGTCTCACCTTAAGTATGCTTACTTAGGTGAGAACGAGACCCTCCCTGTCATCATCTCGGCTTCTCTAGCTCCCGAGCAAGAGAAAGCCCTTCTCACGGTCTTGCACGGCAACAGGCAAGCTTTTGGCTGGTCCATGGCGGACATCAAGGGGATTAGTCCCCTCATCGTTGAGCATCACATTCATCTGATGGATGATGCCAAACCAGCCCGGGATCCACAAAGACGTCTTAATCCAGTCATGAAGGAGGCTGTGAAGAAGGAGATCGTCAAATGTCTAGATAGTGGTATCATTTACCCTATCTCTGATAGCCAGTGGGTTAGCCCCATTCACGTTGTCCCCAAGAAGTCGGGCATCACGGTCATAACCAACGAGGCGAATGAGTTAATCCCTACTCGCACCCAAACTGGGTGGCGAGTTTGCATTGATTACAGAAAACTCAACGCCGCAACGCGGAAAGACCACTTTCCGCTACCTTTTATTGACCAGATGCTCGAACGATTGGCCGGACATGAGTACTATTGCTTTCTTGATGGCTACTCTGGCTACAATCAAATTCCCATCGCCGAAAAAGACCAGGACAAAACCACTTTCACTTGTCCTTTCGGCACGTTTGCATATCGACGCATGCCCTTTGGGTTATGCAATGCGCCCGCTACCTTCCAGCGGTGTATGATGGGGATTTTCTCAGACATGGTGGAGAAATTTCTGGAGATTTTCATGGATGACTTCTCCATTTTCGGCGACTCCTTTGACGAGTGTTTGCTGCATCTTGACGCTGTCCTTACACGATGTAAGGACAAGAATCTCACTTTGAACTGGGAGAAATGCCACTTCATGGTGCGTGAAGGTATTGTCTTAGGACATATCATCTCGCAAAATGGCATAGAGGTTGACAAAGCAAAGATTGAGGTCATTTCCAATCTGCCTCCTCCCCGATGCGTCAGAGATATCCGAGCCTTTCTTGGCCATGCCGGTTTTTATAGACGGTTTATCAAGGACTTTAGCAAGATTGCTAGGCCCTTGACGCTTTTGCTGGCCAAGGACACGCCTTTCACCTTCGACTCGAGCTGTGTGACTGCATTCGAGTCTCTGAAACTCTCACTCACTTCTGCTCCCGTTCTCTCTTCTCCTGACTGGACGCACCCATTCGAGATTATGTGCGATGCATCCGATTTTGCCATCGGTGCTGTCCTTGGACAGCACATCAACAAGATGCCGCATGTAATCTATTACGCAAGCCGAACCCTGAACGACGCACAACTCAATTATACAACAACTGAGAAGGAATTCTTAGCTGTTGTATTTGCCTTAGAAAAGTTCAGGCCCTACCTCATCGGCTCTCCAGTCATTGTCTACACTGACCACTCAGCTCTGCGCCATCTTTTTGCAAAGAAAGATGCCAAATCTCGGTTAATCCGTTGGATCCTCTTGCTTCAAGAGTTTGACCTTGTCATTAAGGACAAACGAGGATGTGAAAACGTGGTTGCCGACCATCTCTCGCGACTTCCTTCTTCGCCTTCGCTTCCAATTCCGATAAACGACGTTTTCCCGGATGAACAACTCTTGACAGTATCTTGCGAACCCTGGTTCGCAGATATTGTGAACTATTTGGCCACGGGATTGCTACCGACCGAATGGTCGAGTCAGGACAGACTTCGCTTCTTATCCCAAGTAAAACATTTTTACTGGGACGAACCCTACTTGTTCAAGTACTGTCCCGACCAGATTATTCGTCGGTGTGTCCCTGATGAGGAATTCAAGAGTGTGCTGTCATTTTGCCACGACCAAGCATGTGGCGGGCATTTTGGGCCCAGAAAGACAGCTGAGAAGATCTTGCAATGTGGTTTCTACTGGCCACAACTTTTCAAAGACGCTCACGACTATTGCAAGACTTGCTCCCGGTGCCAACACATGGGCCGGATATCCCGGAGGAATGAGATGCCGCTCCAACCGATCTTGGTTGTGGAGATTTTCGATGTTTGGGGGATAGACTTCATGGGGCCGTTTCCCAGCTCTTTTGGGAACTTGTACATTCTTCTAGCTGTTGATTACGTCTCTAAATGGGTCGAGGCTGTGCCCAGCCGAACTAACGACAACAAGGTTGTCGTTAGGTTCCTTAAAGAAAACATTTTCTCACGGTTTGGGCACCCCCGAGCGATCATTAGCGACAATGGAAGTCATTTCTGCAATAGGACTTTCGAGGCCTTGATAATACTCCATTAATCATAAGCTTTCTACGCCCTACCACCCCCAAACCTGCGGGCAGGCCGAAGTTTCAAATCGGCAAATCAAGCAGATACTGGAGAAAACGGTTTCCAAGAACCGTAAGGATTGGTCTTTGAAACTCACTGATGCCCTTTGGGCATTTAGAACCGCTTATAAGACCGACCTTGGCATGTCTCCCTATCGGCTTGTGTACGGAAAAGCCTGCCACCTTCCTGTCGAAATCGAGCATCGCGCGTTTTGGGCGATAAAGGAGCTGAATCTGTCTCTGGAGGACGCGGGCAGCCATCGGAAGCTGCAGCTGAACGAACTGAGCGAGCTTAGGGATGAGGCTTACGACAACGCGGTTGTCGTTAAGAATCGAACGAAGGTGTTTCACGATAAACACCTTTTGCGCAAAACCTTCGTACCTGGTCAGCAGGTACTTCTTTACGACACCCGACTTCATTTCCATCCTGGAAAGCTCCGTTCTCGCTGGAAAGGGCCGTATTTTGTGCGGAATGTGTATCCGCAGGGCGCTGTGGATTTGGAAAATCCAAAGGACGGTTCACTCTTCAAGGTCAATGGACACCGATGCAAACCGTACCTTAGCGCCGAACCAACAGAGGAGCTCCTGTTCTTACAGGAGCCGGTTTACCTTGCATGATCTTCCTCTGCCTACCTCCAAACTTCGGTTATCCAGCCAAGAACAGTGGACACTGTTCCAAATAAGTTTGGGGGTATGTACAAACCATTTTGTTTATATTTGTGTATATTCTTTTTCTTTTCTTTAAAACCAAAAACACATAAAAATTGTATATCGCTAACCGACAATTTTGAACCTTCCAACTGATCTCTTCATGCTACGACAGTGAGGACACTGTCCAGTTTAAGTTTGGGGGTACGCTCGGTACGTATTTCTTACCTTCGCATTCATATGTATATTTTGCATCTGCATATTAAATCCATAAAATCCATAAAAATTTGAAAATTTTCTAAAAAATAAAAACTTTTTTGTCAAGTTAGCTTGTGGAAGAACTCTGATTCAACATTCGACGGTTTTTGTTTGAAAAAATAGGAATAACTAGATCTTATGTTTGGATTTTGAAAACCTGAAAGATAACTCTCCTTTGAAGTTAACTATAGCTGATATACGTCTTTACATCACACTACACGTGTCGTAAGATTTTGGGAATTAGATGACAAGTCTTTCATGTTTGAACTTTTAAACAGATAAATGATTTTCTGAGGATCAAATAGGTTTGTTCTGAAATAAGTAATGTCAAGAATAGTTTATGAAGTAAAGCGAATATGAAGGAATGTTATTGATGCCGTAATAGGAGCTAAGTCTGAAAAATAACCCATCTAAAACTTGATTGGAATGATTACACACCGAACCCACTAGACACGTCTTTTATCCAAAAAAAAAATATTTGAACTGCCGGTTATATCTCCGTTCGTATTAAATCAGCTGATTTTCACGCCATACTGTCTTTTGTTTTTGGACCT
The DNA here is from genome assembly GCA_030015575.1 of Agapanthus africanus. NCBI lineage: Eukaryota > Viridiplantae > Streptophyta > Magnoliopsida > Asparagales > Amaryllidaceae > Agapanthus > Agapanthus africanus. Next base: position 546,338,624 of record JASDDO010000024.1, on the reverse strand, counting down.
AGGTAACTTGAGTAATTAAGTCCGCCGGGGTGTTTCTACACCTAATGCCCTAAAACCAACTGGTTTGGGTGCATTGGCCCAAAGCTCGCTAAGAAGCCTAGAAAGTCCAGTTTAAAACAAAGTCAAGCAAGTGTTCTCTCCGGGTTAAAATTCCTAACGGTTCTTTGTGTGAGAATAATCTTGATAAAAGACAGACTTTTATAAAAAAAAAATTTTAACGGAGATGTGAAGGTTTTATTCTATGATAAAGACTATTGCACGTTCACAGTGGTGTGTATGAAATGAAAACAAGAAAAAGGTGGAGTGAAAAATACGACTTAGTTTCCTGTTAAGGAAGATAGAAATTCTGAAGTTGAAACCTTACTGGAAAACGAAACTTGAAAAATGCTTAACTCGTTATAAAACTTATGTGATCCTTTTAAAATTGTTATCTGGGCTTTATTGTGCGACATGATGACTCTAATCGATCCTTCTGGAACTTAACGACACTATCCGCACTGCACGTAAAGACATATAAAATCTGTAGTTAAATAAGATGTGAGGTGTGAAAAATAAAGGTTCGATGGTCTAGACTTAGGATTATAGAATTTTTATTTTCTAAAACAAAACTTTAGGGTTTGAAGCTTAGTTATTTTACAAAACCAACTTGACCGGATTTTGTGGGTAGTATCCGCTGAAAACCCTCAGGAGACAACACTCCTCCTACTAGGGACACCTAGAGGTTTAACGGCTTGTTGCACATGCTCAGTGCAATCGCGTTCCCTGCGAAAGTGAGGTTAGGAAATTTTTGTGAATAAATGGACTTTGCTCGGGACGAGCAAATGATAAGTTTGGGGGTATTTGTTCATATCAGATTTTTGCATTTTCATACCGCCCAATTTTTATCACATTGCATATCCGTAGATACTCTTGAGCCGTGTTTGCTAGTCAATTGCA